>CP129450.1:1508333-2257500 GCA_030445155.1 Quercus variabilis | reverse complement strand
AGATAACTTTTTTGTAAAAAATAAAAACAAGAAGAGAGAGAAATATAGAGAGATAAGGTTTAAGGAAAGTAAAATAATAAATGGTCAATTTTTAAAGTATTTTTTAGAATAATTTTTTTAGCAATTAATGGCATATGCTAATTATTAAGGAGAGAGAGATCAGGAGAAGAAGGAAAAACATAGATGGTTAGTTTTTTAAAGATACTAATTGTTGTAATTAATTTTTTTTTTCTGAGAAGATAATTGTTGTAATTATATGTTATTGAGAAAACATAAGTGTCATCATTTTATGCTTGAAAAAGTGACACGGCATCATTGTGGAAAGTGACACGGCATCATTGTGGGAATCAACTAGTTTTGGAGGTCCAACTTTTATAATATAGTATACATAGATAGATAAATTGTCAACTTTATGTTGTGTTGAGACTAAAAATTTGAAAAAATATTAGCAATTTTAAAATGGTGGGATATATATTTATGAAATTTTCATTCTAATCAATTAAGCTTTTATTATTTGGCTGGGAATATCTATAAAAAAAAATTAAGGTATTAAATTAGTTATAACAAATTATGGTAAATGAAAATGATAATGAATTTGGGACATTGATGGTATGGTATCATAATATTAGTGGTGATGATGATACTAGAATTAATGATAATAGTTTGTGGTAGGTGGGTGGAGGCAATGACAATGGTGATGATCGATCAAGAGGCAATTCTCGATCAATCGAGAGAGAGGATCAAGAAATCCAAAATAGTCTTTAACTTCAGTTGAATCTTGGACTTGCACTTATATATCAATATTACAATTCAACAAAATTTACATTGTAGTAACGCTACATGTATAACAAATTTTACAATTTTTTTTCATAATTTGTTGAGTTAACAAATTATAATTGATACAACATCATTCCTACATGAAATCACCGTTCTCATCACTTTGATGTGAAATTCTTTGTGCTCTTAGACTTGTAGTTTACATCGTCATAAATTATTTTTGTCAAACACTAAACCTAACCAAATTATATGTTCGTAAGTATAGTAAATATGGTAGCTCACCATATTTACCAATAAAGGATAACAAGAGTAAGTTAAACTGATTATTTATTAATATTATATATATTCATTGACATAAGAAAACTTTACACAAATCATGCATTTACTAAAACTGTTAAAGAAATGCTTATTTAAGAGCAAAGAGGCTTAGGCCTTGTTTGGATTAGCCTTGTTTTGAGTCATATGACTCAGTTCTCATCACTCAAACTGAGAATTGCATAGGATCCACTGAGAACCTTGTGTTTGGCTTGATTTTCTCTCCCTGTTTTCATCACTCAAACTCAGTTTAAGTTGAGCTACAGTGCAGAAAACGGAAAACACTAAATTGGTGTTTTCAGTTTTTGAAATACATATCTCAGTAACACTAAGGTAAATTTCTGGACTTTGTAGGGCCCATGAATTTTGTTTTGTCAAGTCTGTCAGACCACTCACCAACGGCTCTTCTTTCTTTCTTACTTACTTCTTCTTCTTCTTCTTCAGACCCACTCCAAGGCTTTTTATTTTCCTCATCTTCTTCTTTCTCCAATGTTTTTTCTTCTTCTTCTTCTTCTTCTTTCTTTCTTTCTTCTTTCTTTTTCTTTCTTTCCTTCTACTTCAGACCCACTCCACCATTTTTTTTTTCTTCTTCTTTCTTTTTCTTTCTCTCTTTCTTCTTTCTTTCTTTCTTTCTTCTTTCTTTCTTTGTTCTTTAGATCCCACTCCACCATTTTCATACATGCATAAATTTATACCCAAAAACAAAAACACACACCTCATTTTCGTGATTTTGGTTTTTGATCTAAGGATTCTTGGGTTTGGGTTTGGGTTTTCTGTGTTTGTGGGTTTTTTGGTGGAGGTTATGGTTGTGTTAAGGGCTGTTGGTGGTGGAGGTTGTGGTTGTAGATTTCTGGGTTTGCCGTTGGTGGTGGTGGAGCTAGGTTTCGGTGTAGCTGGGTATTGGTGCGTGAAATGGGTTTCTGAGAAAAGAGATGTTAATGGGTTTCTGGGTGTGGGCTTATGAAGGGTGTGTGTGTGTTGTTTGGGTGCTGTGTATTTCCTGCTTATGTGAACAATTTTTTGTGGGCATGAATTCAAACTTGTACTCTCTTTTGCTTGGATGTTGTTTTGTGTTTGAATTTGGTGAGTGTCCTTTCAGATCTGCATGGCTGGGTGGCTGGAATTGGTTTAGTGTGGTTTGGTTTGGTTGTGAATTTTGAGATTGGTTTGATTTGGGTGGTTGTTTGGTTTAGAAGGGAGAGACAGAGAAAGCTGAAAAAGAAACAAAGAAAAGTGGAAAAATTTGATAGGCAAAAAAATGTGATAGAAAAGAGGAAGAGTTAGAGAAATGAAAGGGAAAGGAAGAGTGGCTTTAGATTTTTTTGTTAATAAGCCGCAGGTAGCAGCAGTATTGTACTGGGTAGTGTTAGTGGTGGGCTCCACGGGTTTGAGGAAAAGTGGTATAAATATGTATAAGAACTCAATCCAAACATGTGTTTTGCAATTTTTGAATGAAACTGAGTTTGAGAATTGAGTTATGAGTTTTGGGTTTGAGTTATGAAAATTGAAAATTGAGAACTGAGAATTGAGTCAGGTCTAAACCAAATTGGGCCTTAATAACTCTCCACACAACCATGGCTACAACTTTGAAACTAATACTTTTCTTACTCCTATCCCTGTACATCTTCTCACTTGTCACAAGCCATCGGCCCCACCCTCTAGACCCTCTAACCCCTTCCGAGTTCACCCTGGTTGGAAACATAGTCCATAAATTATACCCCAACTCAAAGCTCAACATAACTTTACAGTACGTGGGTTTGGACGAGCCAGACAAACCTGCCATCCTTTCATGGCTATCAAAACCCAAGTCCACCACCTCGTCGCGCCTTTGTGATTGCACGTCTTGATAAACAATCCCACGAGATCATAGTCGACCTATCGACCCATGCGATACTCTCTGATAAAGTTTACAACGGACACGGCTACCCTTTGCTTACCTATGAAGAACAATTGCCTGCAATGGAATTGCCACAAACATATAAACCCTTTATTGAATCCATTGAGAAGAGAGGCTTAAACTTATCTGAAGTTGTTTACTCAACTTTTACAATTGGGTGGTTTGGAGAGTTGAAGAGCAAAAGGGTGTTGAAAGTTTTGTGTTTTTATGTAGATGGAACTGTGAATTTGTATGTGAGGCCAGTGGAGGGAATAACGTTGGTGGCTGATATTGATGAAATGAAGATAGTTGAATACTATGATAGGTTTATTGTGCCTGTGCCAAAAGCTGAGGGAACGGTGTACAGGGAATCAAAGCTAGAGCCACCCTTTGGTCCTCGTTTAAATGGTGCAACCTTGGTGAATCCTGACGGACCAGGGTTTAAGATTCACGGGCACACTGTCAGGCCAGTCTTCTTTTTATTTTATTTAAATGTCTTTGTTAGAGATATTACATGAACTATGAATTTTTTTTTTTTTTTTTTTTTTTTTTGTAATTCAAAGTCATTGACTATGTCCCACTCGAACACGAATACCGGGTATGAATATGAAGGTACGACAGTTTTTGAAAATAAGGGCAAGCGTATATATGATAATTAACTAATTAATATTTATATTTAGGTATTTTTTTAAATATTTTTAAACTTAAAATATGTTTATACCTAGAATTTAAATTTAATAAATAAAAAAATTGTAGCAGGACACAAAAAAACAAAAAATACTAAACCCATAATAAACGAGTAAACGTTATAAGGCAGAGGCAGATTTCAAGGAAAAAAAAAACAGATATAAAATTAAAATCATAAAACCGAACCAAAAAAAAAAAAAAAAAATACTAAACCTATTATGTGCCGGTTTGGATAGCACTCAAAGTTGCGGTGCGGTTTCTCTTGCGTTCTCTTTTTTTTTTTGGCCCGCTTTTGCTGACTTTGTGGGACAAAAATACTATTCATGACAGTGTATAAGATTTGTTGAAAAATGAAATTCTTATTTTCTTAATGATTTGATTACACAGCTGTGCTCTTTATATAGAAATCAGAGTAACAGTTACTAACTTAACAGACTTAACAAACTCTTAACTGACTAACTAGCTCACTTAACACTATACTAAAACTCACGTGCTCTTCTCACGTGTAACACTAAAATGTATATACAATAGAGCTAAACTACCTTCCGTTTATACAGAGTGCATTATATAAAACTACAGGTCATTGTCTTCTAATTCTAAGTCTGTCTTCTGCTCTGAATCTAACTATTGCTGCTGCTTCAATTCTTGACACTCCCCCTCAAGATGGACACCACTAGAATGAATATTCAGTATTCCCATCTTGCTAATTAAGACAGTAAACTAACTTAGATTCAAGGCCTTTGTCAATAAATCTGCCAATTGAGATGACTCCTAATATTCATCAACCTTATAACTCCATCTTGCACTTTGTCTCTCACAATGTGACAGTCTATTTCAATATGTTTTGTGCGCTCATGGAGCACAGGATTAGACCCTATGTAGATTGCTGCCTCACTATCACTGAATAACAAAGCAGCCTTGTCATGTTCTACATTTAGATCTTTCGACAAGTATAAAATCCAAGTCACTTCACACACAGCTATAGCCATTGATTTGTACTCAGCCTCTACAGTCGATCTAGAGACTGTATTTTGTTTCTTAGACTTCCAAGAAACCAATGAATCACCTAGAAAAACACAAAAACCTGTAATGGACCTTCTGGAATCTAGGCAAGCTGCCCAATCTGCATCTGCAAAAGCCTTTATGTGCAGTGAAGAATTTGATGGAAAAAACAACCCTTGACCTGTCGTGCCTTTAATGTAGTGAATGATTCTATATGCTACCTTCAAATGAGGCTTTCTAGGCTTAGACATGTACTAACTTAGCCTATGAACAGAATAAGTAATGTCTGGCCGAGTGATTGTTAAAAACAACAGCCTACCTATCAGCCTTCTATATATTCCAGCATCATGTAGTAACTCACCATCATCTTTGCTCAACTTTAGAGTAGCTTCCATGGGAGTTCTAGCTGGTTTACAGCCAAGCTATCTAGCATCATGAACAATCTCAAGAGCATATTTTCTTTGACACAAAGAAATTCCATTTTGTGATCTTGCAACCTCCAAGCCAAGAAAATACTTCAAACTACCCAAATCCTTTAGTTTGAAATGCTTGTCTAGGTACACCTTAAGATCTTCCACAGCCTTAGGATCATTACTACCAATTAGTATATCATCAACATAAACTAGAAGAGCAATGAACAATTTGCCATCCTTCTTAGTGAATAAAGAGTAATCTGCTTTGGATTGAATAAAACCATGCTGCAAAAAAGTTGAAGATGGAATAAAATGAAAAGGAAAAATAGATTCATGAAAAGTAACATCCCTCGAAACAAAAATCCTTTTAGAATGTAAATCAAGTAATTTGTAACCTTTAACAACAAAAGGATAACCTAAGAAAACACATTTTATGGCTCTAGGATCAAATTTAGACCTGTTATGAACCAATGTGGATGCAAAACAGAGACAACCAAACACCCTAAGAGAATGATAATCAGGGATCTTACCATAAAGCAACTCAAAAGGGGTTTTATGATGAAGAAGAGGGGATGGAAGCCTATTAATGAGATGCACTGCTGTGAGAATACAGTCACCCCAATAGGCAATAGGAACATTGGACTGAATTCTCAAAACCCTTGCAACACACAAAATATGTTGATGTTTCCTCTCTACAATAGAATTTTGTTGTGGAGTGGCAACACAACTATGTTGGTGTATGATACCATGACTCTTGAAGAAATCAGTCATTTGAAACTCAAGACCATTATTTGTTATAAAAACCTTAATAGATTTATTGAACTAAGTTTTTATCATGAAATAAAAGGATTGTAAAAGGGTCCTAGTATCAGATTTGGATTTCATGAGATAAACCCAAGTTGACCGAGTACAATCATCAACAATAGTAAGAAAATATTTGTGGCCATCAACAGTAGGAACTGAATATGGGCCCCAAATATCACAATGCACAATGTCAAAAGGTAATTCTGAAATGTGATTAAAAAAAGGAAAAGGTAGTCTTTTGTGTTTTGCAAGTGGACAAATCTCACAATCTTATTAAAAGTACAAACAACATCAAAAATTACATTCTTTAAGGAAGAAAGTTTAGCATCAGAGGGATGTCCTAATCTGAGATGCCATAAGGAAGAAGATACAACAGTATTGAGTACATGAGATTGTGATTTATTTAAAAAAGACTTCAAAACAGAATTAAAGAGAGACTAAAAAGATGAACCAGAGTTGATTGGAGAGGTACAAGCATCTGAAGGGTTTTGCTGCAGCAAATATAACCCATCATGAACTTCACCCACAAGGTCCTGTATGAAACAAAGATTTGCTAAGAAGATAAGGCAACAGGAAGAAGATTTAGTAATTTGACTGACTGACAAAAGATTAAAGGAGAAAGAAGGAACACAAAGGACATTTTGAAGAACTAAAGTAGGTGAAAGAGAAATAGAACCTATATGGGTTACCATAGCTGTTTCACCATTTGGAAGCTCAACATTAGTGCTAATGGCAGTAAAATTAGTGAACAGATGAACAGAATGCACAATGTGGTCAGTTGCCCCAGTATCAATAACCCAAGTATCTCCATTAAAAGCTGTCCTATTCACTACTTGAGTAGAAAAAACAGAATGCCTCAAATTAATTCCTTCAAAAAGGGTCATACCTGACATATTGAGAACATTGCTAGACTGAGAAACACTTTGTTGGCATGTTGCTTGAGATTGTGGATGAGTCTTGATCACATTACCAACCATATGGACCTCCTTATTTCCCATGTTAAATTGTGCAGCTTGCATTTGATTGCCCAACATAGCCAAGAACTGTTGACATTGCTCTTTAGTAAAAGGAAATTGGTTAGCATCAGTGATTGACTGATTGTGCTCTGCAAGATCTTCTTGAACACCCACTTGATTCACCATTGAAGCCTTTCCTTTAGGCTTGGAACCAGGAGGGAATCCATGCAGTTTGAAGCACTTCTCCGCAACATGACCAAGTTTTCCACAATGATTATAGACAGGCCTATCCTTGCCTTTAGAATTCTTACCCCCAGAAAGGAAAGAATTTGCATTGTAACCTTTCATAGCAAGAGCAGTTGGTTCAATGTAAGTATTAGAAACTCCCACACGCCTCTGCCTTTCTTCTTGGATCAACAAAGAGTAAGCTTTATTAATGGATGGAAGTGGTTCCATTAACAGAATCTGCCCTTTAATTTGAGAATACGAATCATTGAGTCCCATTAAAAATTGCATTACAGAATCTTGAAGATGAACATTCTCAATTCTTTGTGAAAGATTGCAAGTGCATTTCCCACAAGAGCAAGTTAGGACAGGCCTGAAATTATTTAATTGATCCCAATATAGCTTCAATTGAGTAAAATAAGTAGTGATTGAAGAATCACCTTGATTGATTGATGCAATATCTTTTTGCAACTCAAAAACCCTAGGTCCATTACCTTGGGAATGTGTATCTCTGAGATCATTCCAAATCTCCAATGCCATGTCTCTATAGGTAATGCTCACTCTGATCTGAGGTGAAACAGCTTTCATCAACCATGAACCAACCATGTTGTCACAACGAATCCAACCATCAACCGCAGCTGGTGTTATGATCAATGGGGAAGATAAAGTGATTGAACCATCAAAGAAGCCAAACTTATTTTTTGCAATCAATGCCTTCTTCATAGATCGAACCCAAGCATGGTAATTTTCACCAATCAAGACCTCTGATATGAGCATAGCTCTAGGACTTTCAGTATGATGAAGATACAAAGGATTACAGATATCCTCTACTAATGCTGAACGTTCAATCGAAGTAGAAGGAGAATATGATGCAGAAGCTGTGGCCGCCATTGAAGCAACTCCAAGCTCTCAAGAATGAAACCCTATAATTTTGGGGATTTTCTTGAATGAAACTCTAGTGCTTGAGAGAACGCTCTGATACCATATGAGATTTGTTGAAAAATGAAATTATTATTTTCTTAATGATTTGATTACATAGCTGTGCTCTTTATATACAATTAGAGTAACAGTTACTAACTTAACAGACTTAACAAACTCTTAACTGACTAACTAACTCACTTAACACTATACTAAAACTCACATGCTCTTCTCACGTGCAACACTAAAATGTATATACAACAGAGCTAAACTACCTTCTGTTTATACAAAGTGCATTATATAAAACTACAGGTCGTTGTCTTCTTGTTCTAAGTCTGTCTTCTGCTCTAAATCTAACTGTTGCTGCTGCTTCAATTCTTGACACAGTGTGTGCATTGTTTATGCACTGTTCATATACTGTTTATCTATTAAAAAATATTAAAAATTGGTCTCACGATACTATTCATACATTTAAAAATTATTTTGCTACAATGTTTTCAGCAACAATCAGTTTTTAGCAACTTTAAGCAACAATAAGTTGTATTCAAACGGACCCTATATATAAGAACTTAAGTCTAAACCCAAACCCAAAGGACCATAGCTAAAAAAATAAAAAAATTAAAAAATAAAAAAAGAAAGAACGACGAAAACGAAAGAGACAAACGTGATACTTGAAGGGGAGAGAGAGAGAGAGAGAGAGAGAGAGAGAGAGATGACAGAGGAAGAGTGGATTTGGGGTCGTTGGAGAAGCTATGGTCATCACCGATCTACACCCTACGGTGGTTGCCGACTCGCCAATCTCAGCACAGACGATGAGAAGAGGAGCTCAGCTGAGGAGTGAGAAGGGGGTGGGAGTGTGTGTGCTGAGTGAGTTTTAGTCCCAGAATAGAGGCAAGCAAAATTTAGGGGCTTTAAACAAACAAGATCAACTGTAAATGGTTGTCCAGATGTCAAAATCTTGAGCTTTTTTTATTTTTTATTTTTTTAAGATCTATAATTTTCACTGTGTTAGAGCCGTGTCAAAATTTCCAAAAAAAAAAAAAAAAAAAAAAAGGGAGAAAAGGAGAAAAGGAAGAGACACCTTC
Organism: Quercus variabilis; assembly: GCA_030445155.1. Classification (NCBI taxonomy): domain Eukaryota; kingdom Viridiplantae; phylum Streptophyta; class Magnoliopsida; order Fagales; family Fagaceae; genus Quercus; species Quercus variabilis. The sequence continues at coordinate 2,248,442 of CP129450.1, read as the reverse complement.
AGACATGAACTTTGGGCATGTCTTACTAGTACTCGTGTCTGAAACGTGTTGGACTCGAGTATTGGACCAAAAATGATGTATCTGTGCAACATAGGTTGACCATCAACTCATTGTTATTCAATCTATTGTACTGTATTACATTTATAACTTACTCAACTAGGGTTTATACTTTATAACTTTATATATTAGAAAATTCTAAGTTAATTCTACCACTAATTTATAATTCAGGCCTCAAGTGGAAAAAGGGAATGAAAACATGTCACTCATTTGGTACAGAGCTACATAAATGGCTATTATTAAAGGGTCCTAACCTTAGAACCTTTTCTTTTTCTTTTTTTTTTTCTTTTTTTTTTTTTTTAAATTGCTTAGAGTAAGACTAGAGATACTACAACACAAATTACAAAACTTATTGCAATTTTGACCTAATCCTTATTAAAAGGGTATGACTAGGACTGCATGTTCTTGAACCCGAAAAAATAATTAACAAGCCTCCATTTTTCTTTGTGATTAGTTGGGCCAACTGGAAATTCCATCTAGGGTTTGACGTTCTTGCTGGTCCGATAATTTCTCTAGCATCAATTTATGACCTGGAAAAGAAAAAATATCGTTGAGTTTTGTATAGGGGATTCATATCTGAGATGTTTGTGCCATACATGGACCCATCAGAGGAATGGTACTACAAAAGCTATTTTGATAGTGGTGAATATGGGTTTGGTCTATCTACAGTGTCAGTCAAGGACTTTGTCGATTGTCCTGCCAATGCAGTATTTTTAGACGCATACTTTTCTACTAATGATGGTACACCAACGAAGATATCTAATGCCTTTTGCATTTTCGAAAATCATGCTAGAAATATAATGTGGTGTCACACTGAATCGAGTATTCCTGGGAAAGTTGTAAGTGATATTTTTCTATGATTGTTGTTATTGTTGCTGTATTGTTTGGCCAGGTAGTAGTTTTATTTGACATTATATAGTATTGCAGTTTACAGAAGTTAGGCCAGAGGTGAGCCTAGTGGTGAGGATGGTCGCAACAGTGGGCAACTATGATTACATTATTGATTGGGAATTCAAGCCAAGTGGCTCCATTAAATTGGGGGTATTTTATCAACTTGAGAATTATTTTTTGAAAAATATTACAATCACCAATAAATCTCATAACAAATTTTACAATTGTTGAGGTAGTAAATTTTTACAACAGACATAATTTCTTTTTTGTACATTAATCATAATTTCTCACTACAACAATTGTGAAATTTTTTGTAACTTTAGACTTACTGTTGTTTTTCAACAAACCTTTTTTTTTTTTTTTTTTTTTTTTGGTACTATGAGTTAAAAGTATGTCTTCCTACCTCACAAACTTGAGTAAAATGGAAACATCAATATTGATTTCTTTGTCTCTTACTGTGAGCCTTTCTCAAATTATCTTAACAGATTGGACTAACAGGAATTATAGAGGTGAAGGGTGTGGCATATACTCACACAGATCAAACAAAAGAGAATGTGTATGGCACATTGTTAGCAGAAAACACTATTGGTGTCTACCATGACCACTTCTTAACGTACTATCTTGACCTTGATGTGGATGGTGAAGATAATTCCTTTGTCAAAAAAAATTTGGAAACAATCAAAGTAACTAACCCTAGCTCGCCAAGAAAAAGTTATTGGACAGTAGTGAGTGAAACTGCTAAAACTAAATTTGATGCCCGAACTCAGTTTGGCTTGAAAAAAGCTGAGCTAGTAGTTGTGAATCCTAATAAGAATACAAATGTTGGGAACAATGTTGGTTATCGTCTAATTCCAGGATCAGCAGCACACCCTCTCATGTCATACAATAATTATTTACAAATTCGAGGAGCCTTCACTAATAATCATGTGTGGGTTACACCGTATAACAAGTCCGAAAAATGGGTAGGAGGACTTTATGTTGATCAGAGTCATGGAGACGATACCTTAGCAATTTGGAGCCTCAGGTAGTATTGATAAATAAAAAATCTTCTATCCCACTTTTAAAGTTTGCTAGCTAGAACTTCACAAGATAGTAATTATTGATTATGGTAATTGTGACCAATGTTTTCTAATGCACCTTTTCTTTTGGGTATATGAATGCACAGGAATAGAAAAATTGAAAACAAGGACATAGTATTATGGTACACCATTGGATTTCATCATGTGCCTTCCCAGGAAGATTTTCCAGTGATGCCAACCTTTGGTGTTGGGTTTGAGCTCCGGCCAACGAATTTCTTTGATAGCAATCCAGTCCTTAAAACAAGACCTCCATATATTGTACACTGGCGACCTAACTGCACCAACTAACTATGAGATTTTACATGGCGGTGTAGTAAATAAAGGAGTTCAATAATGATATCCTTTGTCATTGATTATCTTTGTGGATTTTACATTATAGTATTCAATCAGTTTTAAGACTAACTTAATTATTTTAAGGTTAATAATAAAAGTCTCAAGTTAAACAGATAATCATCTTTATCTTGCAAGTGTGGAAATTTAGAGAAGACACAGCTTAGGAAACCCATGAAACAAAATAGTTTCACAGGAAAAACCTAAGGAAACTTAACCTAATCAATCCCAAGGTGAATAGATTTACAATCAAATAGAACTATAGAAGTTTATAGACTGAATAACCCTATCCTTCGTAAACTCAACTATAGTTACTAAACATATTGTCCTTTAAGTGAAGCTTCTATGACAAGTCGCTTCTCTCTTTCTCTACTCAAATCCATTGATACCTTTGATAGCAATCCGTTGCAACGTGAACTTCCAATCAATGACTTCAATATCCCCTTGAAAATTTGAATCCATTACACTTGATATCCAGAGAGTAGCAACTTTAGATTTACTAGTTCAAATAGTATTTGAGTAAACACTGGTAGTGACTTTAAGAGCAGTTGGCACAAAATCTTTTAGATCTTAGAAAAGTAGCTCTAGAGTGTTAGAAAAATGTGCATTATGGTTTACTTATAAATTAGACCAAGCAGGAGCAAAACCAAAATCCCAAAGTGGGCTGGTGGGCTAATAAGATGATTATGCATATACACAGCTCAATTTGTCAAACTTAAGTTCCGATTAGACGAAACTATTAAACTCTAAATAGCTTGAATAAATTGAAATCCTATTCTGGCACACTAAATACCAGTAGCTTGAGCTCTTGTCTAAACATCCTATAGAGTCTAGGAGTTATAACTGAACAAGTTTATGATCATGAAGTTGCCAATGCAGAACTGAATATTTAAATCCATATATATATATATATATATATGTAAGGACTCAGTTTGTATTGGACCTAGAATATGAACGGGTTTTCAGTCCAACAAGCCCAAACAATAAATTTGTAGAAAAATAGGTTGAAGGTTTAGGCGCTGGCCGTCGTTCATTAAGCATGAACCTTTTTTTATTAAAAAAAAAATGCTTATAACTGTTTACAACGGGGGGGTGCTCCTCGGCCCAGGGCCGAGGAGCCCTTTTTCTTCTGGCCTTTTTTCTTCTTCTTTCCCCCCCCCCCCCTTCCCCTTTGCTTTACTTTACTAGCTTTTCTTATATAGTTTTCATCGTCCTCTCTCGTTCTTCCATCTATTGATCATCTATTCGCCTTTCTTCTAATTGCCCATCCCATCAGAGGTCTTATCAACACTCAAGTGGTTCACTCTGAACAACGTTGCCCTGCTAAGGGGTTGTATCATCATTAATGCGGCTAGAGGGGTTAGGTGAATGCATTAAGTGTGGAGGTGACAGCTTGCCTTGGGCTTGTCCCTTCCAAAAATCATCCTTGGCATGCCGAGGACAAAGAGGTCCTCGGCCTGGACCCGAAAAAGATGCTTTCCCCAATTTAGTCTCGGATGGTCAGTCTTCCTCGGCGTGGGCCTTAAGCCTACTACGCGATGGGCTGAGGCTATCAGGCCCATGGATCCCATAATAGCCCCTCAAAACTCTGCTGCATGTTCCCTCGGACGGGGATGAGGGTTTTGATATCTATGGGCCCTCTAGACGCATCGTCCCACTTCGTTTCGCGATAATACTAGTGACCTTTCGACTGCCCAATGTGTGTTTTTGGCATTTCAAGACTTAACGTGTGCCCACATTAAATTTTGGCAGCACCACGTCTCCCACCTTCAACGGTGTGATGGTAATCGTTCGGTGGAGATTTCCTGCTTTTATGGGCAGGCGGTTACATTTTGGGAGAACCTAAGGAGGAGTATAAGTACCTATTTGAACTGCCTAGTTTTCTCATTTTCGCACTTACGACTATTGATGTGTATGATTTGAATCTGGTTCAACTTGCGCACTACCTGAAGAGAATCGTCCTATTTCTGTAAGTCTTCTTCTTCCGAGGACTCCAAAATTTTCTTGATTCTATTCCTTCTTTTCTTCTTTTAGAATTTTTAGTCGTCCTTGGAGAATGGGTAAGTTTAAGAAGTTGGTTGAGTCCGACGAGATGATGAACAAGTTCATTGTTGACTATGGAATACCCAATAATGTGAGTTTGAAGTACTGTGAAGAAGGGGAGTGGTACCTTAAGAGGAGAGAGGGTGAAGTCGTGATCCCGATAGTCGCTTTCGTAGAGGGAGAGATGAGAATCCCTATGAGGCCAGTGACTCTTAATCACCTTAGGCATTTCCGTCTGGCTCCTACTCAATGTGCCGTGAATGTATTTAGGATATTAGGGTGTGTAGATACCTTGAATGAGAAAATGGGGCTGAGACTGACTCACCATGATGTGAACTGGTGCTACAACCTTCATCATCTTAGGGGTAAGATGTACTATATGAAGACGAGGGACGATAGGGTCCGACTCATCCAATGTCTTCCTAATTCTAATAAGGGGTTGACTCAAGATTTCCTTATAGTGTCGGGGGAGTGGCACAATGGCTTTCATTGCCCAACAGTAGAGGGGGAGCCAGGTAGGGTATCTGAAGTAGGGGTTTCAATATTTTTATTTTTCATAGCCGTATAACCGTTTTGGTTGATTAACCACAGGACTTTCACTCTTCTTTTCGCAGATCCGCACACTTTCGCACGTCATTTTCACCTGGTCAGCAAAGCGGATTTGGAAACCGTTCTTAGGTCAGAAATTTTCCTGAACGAAACTGATAACCAGGTTAGAGCTGCTCACAAAATCCTCGGATGTGACCCAGCTCAAAAATCATTCCCAGTCCCGAAGCACGTAATTAGGGCTCGTGACCCTCGGCTTACTCAGATTACCGTGGTGGAGGACGATTTTACATTTTTCGAGAGGTCTCATATACCTGAAGGCATTCCGTTAGCAGGTCCTTCCTCATCTCAACTAGTAACGGTGGCCGAGGAAGGACAATCTAAGAAGGTGGGGGAGGTAGTTGAACTGAGCTCTTCTGAGGACGAATATAGTGTGTTTAACCTAGCTGATCAGTTCGAGGATCCCTCTGGTGATCTAGGAGACCCTCATTTGTCCGAAGCCGACCTCCGGTCCCTAAGAGTTGGCACTCAAGCTGAGATGGGTTTAAAAAGACAGCCCCAAACCAGTCTTTTTGAACTGCTCGAAGGCAGTTCCAAGAAGGGTGCACTGGAAGAGTCGCAGCCCAAGCCCCCAACACCTCCACCCCAGATATTAACTGTGCAAACCAAGTCATCTTCTGCCCCCACAGCATCAGACCCTCAGACCAAGTCTTACGACCTGAAAAGGAAAAGACTTTCCAAGGGTAAGGAGCCAATGGATGGGAGTAAATCCTACTCCCCACCCGAGGAGGGTAAATCTTGCAGGCCTCCGAAACAACTGAAGCTCGGTGGTCAACGGAAAGGTAAGAAGATCTTCCAACAGTCTGAGGCCCAAGCCTGGCTGCCCGCTGCCATGCTTCATAATCAGCCCCTGATGGATGACGCATCGATACGGGAACCTCAAAGGGCTGAGGGGGCTCTCGTAGCCGATGCCCTGGAGAAGTCTCTCCTTCTTCCCACCGACATGGCCGAGCTTGAAAATATGAGTGGGTCAGAGGTTGTCCTTAACCTTAAGAAGTATCTGGGCATGGTAGGTCCTTTGGTACCTATTTACTTTATTCGAGCTTTGTTGCTTAGTGCCCTCCCTTTTCTTTATGGATTTACCTGTTTTTTATCGGCAAGCTATCCAGGCTCTTTTCAGGTTGGATGAGGAAGTCGATGGCCAAAGCAGTGCCTTAGTACAAGAGCGTGACAAGTTCTTGAAAGCTGCCAGTATCCTCAAGAAATCTGAGGCTGACTTGAAAAAAGCGATTGAGGATCTGGAGGAGATGAGAAGGGCCAGGGACACTGCTGCCTCCGACCTGGCCGCAGCCAAGAAGCAAGCTGAGGACCAAACCACTCACTTGCAAGACGTTGAGGGCCAGCTACAGACTGCCAAGGAAGACAATGTCTAACTGAAGAAAGAGTTGACCAAGGCAATCCATGAGAAAGGTATTGCCGAGTATGCCAAGGATGAGGCTGTGAGAGCCAAAGACGAGGCGATATTTGCAAAAATAAACGCTGAGCGCTCTGTAGAACAGGCAGAGGAGGAGCCCTTCGCAGATGGGGTGGCTAAGACTGAAGCCACTCTTCGGGCGCAAGTTCCTGCAGTGTGCAGGCATTACTGTTCTCAGACCTGGCATGAAGCCCTCAACCAAGCAGGGGTTGATGCCTCATTCGACCTTAGGAGGGAAGATAGGGTATATTACCCTATTGCGATTCATGAGACTGCCCTTGATGCTCCCGAGGAGGGGTCCTCATTACCAGCGACTGAGAGTCGCAATTAGACTGTCGAAGATATACCTGCCGCTAACCAACCCCCCGAGGAAGTTGAACCCCCGAGAACGTTGGGGGGAGCTAAAACTGAGGGTCAGGAAATACCACAGGACGTGGTGAGGCCTCCTACGGATCCTTCGAGACAAGGCCCTTAGGCGCTGGTTAAAGCCTTTTAATCTGTTTGTCGAATTAATTTGCCTACTAAGTTGAAGAGATTGGTGTATGACGTAGGATAGTTTTGTTTATTTTCTCTTTCATTTCATTCTATTTCTTGCCTTAGTGGCATTATAAGGAGACTGCATATTTTCTGTTTAGACTAAATGCTCGATACCTTATTTCCAATTTATGGATATTTTCTTTTACTTGCTTTTCTCTATTATTCTGCTCAATACTTGTATTCTGTTCTGGAGTTAGTCTTATGAGACCATCTGCTATCCTTCAAATATAAATCTAAGGACCATATTATAGCTTGAATCTAGGTAACACTCTGGTTTTTCTACAGATAGTTATTTTCTCCAAAGGCTCAAGTCCCTGGACCATGCAAAACCTTGGTTTCGTTTAGTACCTAGGTTTAATGGTGTGAATAGTTTCACCATAGGTTTGGGTCCGAGAATCATGCAATGCCTTGGTTCTGTCTACCACTTCTATTTTTCTGTAAGTATCTAGTTTCCCCATAGATTTGAGTCCGAGGACCATGCAATACTTTGGTTCTGTCTAATACCCAGGTGTAACGGTGTGAATAGTTTTACCATAGGCTTGGGTCCGAGGACCATGCAATGCCTTGGTTCTGTCTACCACTTCTATTTTTCTATAAGTATCTAGTTTCCCCATAGGTTTGAGTCCGAGAACCATGCAATACCTTGGTTTTGTCTAGTACCCAGGTGTAACGGTGTGAATAGTTTTACCATAGGCTTAGGTCCAAGGACCATGCAATGTCTTGGTTTTGTCTACCACTTCTATTTTTCTATAAGTATCTAGTTTCCCCATAGGTTTGAGTCCGAGGACCATGCAATACCTTGATTCTGTCTAATACCCAGGTGTAACGGTGTAAATAGTTTTACCATAGGCTTGGGTCCGAGGACCATGCAAGGCATTGGTTCTGTCTACCACTTCTATTTTTCTGTAAGTATCTAGTTTCCCCATAGGTTTGAGTCCGAGGACCATGCAATACCTTGGTTCTGTCTAGTACCCAGGTGTAACGGTGTGAATAGTTTTACCATAGGCTTGGGTCCGAGGACCATGCAATGCCTTGGTTCTGTCTACCACTTCTATTTTTCTGTAAGGAGGGGTTTGTCTTCGAATTGCTTCACTGGAGACGATTCCTCTTCAGGTTAGGTTATGACCTTACACGTGGCGTTTTGTCCCGCCTCCAGTTCGAGTCCCATCCTTTTCATTTACGAGGAGTCCTTTGGGGGTTCGTTTTCTGCGCTTGACATTTCGGTGCGCGAGACGCGCCCTCATTAATGTCCTCGTGAATTAGCACACATCTAGCGGTCTACAGCCTCTCGGAATTTGATGGCTCCGTGATTTGCACTATTGACAATTCTCCTTTCGGATTCTGCGCGAATTAATTCCCACCAATATTTATTCCCTATATAAGACTCCTTCGGGGGGAAGGCTTCTTCACATTCCATGAATTCTCAAACGCAAACAGAGAAAATACACACCCTTAGCTCCCCAAGCCCCTTAAATAACCTTGCCGAAGTTGGTAGTTATGGGGCAGCTTTGGGCGGGTGTGAGGACATCCGTGCCAAGAGCCGTCATGGCCGTAGCCCCCACTAGGTTTCTGGCACGGCATAGTTTAGGCGTAACCCCGATGGTGCCATGCATGGTGGCCCGGAGGGAGGTCGTTAGAGTACCTAATGTCCCTCCTCGGAGCGCACTCCCGATGGAGGAGATGTGTGAATTCACGTGTGAATTCACGTCATGGCCAGTGCCCGAGTGTTGCCGTCTCCAACGGCCAGCACTCGTGAGGGTTAGAGAGAATCAAGAGAATATCATGAGGAAGGGTGGCCAGTGCGCTTGCATCTGCTCCTCATTTTGTTCAAGCTTTGGTGCACCTGGCCCTTCTCGTCCCCTGCTTTTATTGTCAAGCTCTCCCATTCTCTTAATGCCAATAAAGCACGGGTTGACACTTCCTTCCGGCTAGTTTTGGGGCGGGTTCACCTGGGCCTCTGATTGTAGATCTAGCTGGTAAGGATAGTTGTAAAGCAAGCCTGCCTAAGCCTCTGATTGTAATCTGTAGCCTTTTTTTTTTTTTTTTTTTATGAAATACCTCTGATTGTAATTTGTAACTCTTCTTTTTATGGAATAATATCAATCGTTCTCTTTTCGCTATCAATTTTTTTTTTTTTTACTTCATCAACTTTCTGTAAAAAGACCACCAAGAACAATCGCCTGGTGCGCCAGCCAACGCACTAATCCTTCCCATAGACGGCGCCAATTGTAAGGACTCAGTTTGGATTGGACCCAAAATATGAATGGGTTTTCAGTCCAACAAGCCCAAACAATAAATTTGTAGAGAAATGGGTTGAAGGTTTAGACGCTGGCCGTCGTTCACTAAGCATGAACCTTTTTTTCTTAAAAAAAAAAAAATGCTTATAACTGTTTACAACCAGGGGGTGCTTCTCGGCCCATGGACGAGGAGCCCTTTTTCCTCTGGCCTTTTTTCTTCTTCTTTCCCCCCCCCCCTTCCCCTTTGCTTTACTTTACTAGCTTTTCTTATATAGTCTTCATCGTCCTCTCTCGCTCTTCCATCTGTTGATCATCTATTCGCCTTTCTTCTGATTGCCCATCCCATCAGAGGTCTTATCAGCACTCAAGTGGTTCACTCTGATCAACGTTGCCCTGCTAAGGGATTGTATCACCATTAATGCGACCAGAGGGGTTAGGTGTGGAGGTGACAGCTTGCCCTGGGCTTATCCCTTCCAAAAATCATCCTTGGCATGCCGAGGACAAAGAGGTCTTCGGCCTGGACTCGAAAAAGATGATTTCCCCAATTTAGCCTCAGATGGTCAGTCTTCCTCAGCATAGGCCTTGGGCCTACTACGCGATAGGCTGAAGCTATCAGGCTCATGGACCCCACAATATATTAATAGGCAAATCTATGAGAAAGTTCAATAAAAATTTGAAATTAGAATCTAATTTTGTGTTATGTGTTTAAATTTATGTGGGAATCACACCATAATTATCTACTTAAATTTGTATCATATGTTTACTTAAGTTTCTTAATATTTGTGCCAAATAAGTTAATGAGTGCAAAATATTAAGAATCTAATATATATTAATAAACTATAAAAAATTTTTTAAAAAAAAAAACCAATCATATATACTTAATAAAAATCACCATACAACAAAAATCACTACACATTCTATCTTATTAAAAATTAGAAAAAAAAAATGATCATAAGTAGTATTAAATTTAGATAAGAATTTTAATGTGACTAATTACATTTATTTTAAAAAATAATAATAATTATTTGACTAATTATTTATATTTTTATGATAAAAATTGTGTTTAATTTTAAATATATCAATATGTATGCATGTGTTACATGGTATTTTTTAAAAATAATTTCACTAATTATTTATATTTTTATAATAAAAATTGTATTTAATTTTAAATGCGTACATATGTTTGTATGGGTTACATGCTATTAATCATAAAATAGATAATGACTCCAAATAAAAGTTGAAGCTTTAGATACCATTGGGGTTATTTTTTGTGTACAAGTTAATACGAGGGAGTACTAGTAATGAAATATTAAAACAGTACCTTAAGCTTAAAAGTAGATGGATGATATATTGACTTCCATGAGAGAGAGAGAGAGAGAGAACAGGGGACTTGTGGCAGAAAATGGTTGGTGGAGTGTCAAATTGAGCATTTAGCGTTAGACAAAAGATTTGAATTCTTACTAATATTTGTTGTTCATCCCAAAAATACAAATTTTAAAAGCTGTAACTATAAAAATACAGACCTTAAAATCTGATAGTTAATTTAATGTCCAAGTTACATTTTCCAAGCATCAATGTAAACCATTTCCCATTCAAACTGCATTGAGAACTTTTCAAACTGAATGAGTTTATGCAGGGTAAAAGAGGTAGTCACTAGCCTGGTCACGATGAGGGATATTCAGAATAAGTTCAATTAACTCAAAAACAAACCACACTAGTACAAAAATAACACAAGAACTTAACACTACAAAATAGTTTGCCCATTAGGCTTGCGATGGTTGAAATTGGTACTAAAATTCCCACTCATCTTATCTCATATTTATTCATACTACAAAAACAGGGGTACAAGGCTGGCTCATAATAAACCGGACCTAGAATACAAGAGAAAGCCAACAATCAACAAACTAATACTTTCGATAGTTTGAAAAATAATCATAAACCTGCGGTGGTATCCCAACTTCCACTGCTCCTTCCAGCATTTGTGTCACTTTCTTCATAGAGGGCCTGAGAATCGGATCCAGATTAATGCACCATAATCCCACCAAGGCCATTCGCTCAAACCTCTTGAAATCGCTCAATGCTTCGGGTTCATGTCCCACCACCATCTCTAGCTTCCCAGAAATCACGCAACTTAGAACCCAATTTGAAAGTAGTAGATCATCCTTTTCACTCTCCTCCTCAACCCGGTTTGATTCTATGTGCCTTCTTCCACAAATTATCTCTAGTAACATCACACCAAAACTGTAAACATCCACTTTTGCAGTTATAGGTTCCCTCCTAAGCCATTCTGGTGCCATATATCCTATAGTGCCTCTAACATTAGTGTCAGTTCTAGTTTGCTCTTTATTCAAAAGCTTGGATAGTCCAAAATCTGCTATCTTTGCACTATATTTGACATCAAGTAGCACATTCTCGGGCTTCATGTCACAATGTATGATCTGAGCCTCACATTCTTCATGCATGTAATGTAAGCCTCTAGCTATTTCAAGCGCCAATTCAGCTCTCTGAAGCCAAGTTGGTTTCTTCCCCTCCTTGAACAGAAAATGTGACAATGTTCCATTTGGCATTAGCTCATAAACTAAAAATCTCTGATCGTTCTCAGCGCAATATCCCAATAGTCTTACTAAATTCCTATGATGCGTACGACCAATTATTTTCAGCTCTGTTGTAAATTCCTTCTCACTTTTCTCAGTGCCTTTTGTTAGCTCCTTCACAGCAATATCAATCTTGGCATCCTCTGAAGTTAGACTACCACAGTAAACTCTTCCAGAAGCACCACGACCAAGGATCTTACTAAATCCATTTGTTGCTTCACGCAGCTCTTGCAATGTGAATTCTCGAAAGTTAATTCCAATGGTCTTTGCATTTGATGACTTCCATCTCTTCAATACATTTCGAAAGGCTGGATGATAGTACAAGGCAAGTGCTCCAAACAAGAAAGCAAAACCAGCACTTATTATAAGGCCAATCACCAAAAGAAGCCGTGTATCAAATTTCTTCCTTTTCCTTGGAGGACTTGGCTCACTCTTCTTCTTATTAGGCACCTTGATAAATGCCACTCTGCCTTTGGAGGAAGCACTTTTTCTTGCATTTAACAAAGGAATCCTCTTCTTGATACATGTAGAATTCACCCAGGAAGCAGCCAACGTATAACAGTCATCCATAACAGCCTTCTTGCATCCCTCCACATCAACGTTTCTTACTTCACCCAAATCTCCATTGGTAATATCAGGTGGGAAATCAGCATCACCAATTACCTGTGAGAAATTGAAGACAGCAAAAGAAAAATAAAACATACCTTCTGTCAATATTGAATTGTAGAGAATGGCAAAATTTGTGTTTTTAGCTGAGTATTTTTGGTTACTTGATTAAATTCAATCACTAGTTATATTGACAATTAAACACAAACAGTGATTTTTTTTCCAAAAACAATTAAATTCAATACAATTATGTGTCTAAATTTAATTTAGAAATTTATTTTACTGCACTTAAGGAATTATACAAACAAATCCTATGGGAAAAAACTTATTGCAAATTTAGTGTATTAGGACTTCTTTTAGTCTATAGCCTACAACTTACCCTTGGATGGAAAAAAGGTTTCTTCAAAAGACTAGTCTAGGGATGCCTCAAAATTTTTTCTTATTGACATTTTAAAATATCAATTAACAGTTTAAAAATAGACCTCAAAATTTTTTCTTGTTGACATTTAAAAATATCAATTAACTATTTAAAAATAGACTCTTAATGGGTATCTATCCATCACTATTACTATTATATAAATAAATAAATAAATAAATAAATCCAAATAATGGAAATAATCTTTATATTACCATTGTGCTAAAATTCCTCATTGAAGGGTCTGCGCAATAATTCACCATGTTTTCCTGGTAGCATCCTTTTGATACATCTCTTGGATCTACCTGCAGATAGCCCGGCAAGCAACTACAGCTCACTGTTTCATTATCTGGAGAAGTGCACATAGCATATATGCCGCATACAGAATTCACGAAGCAAGGGTCATCATTGACTCTCCACACCCTTTTCCATCCACTGCCATTTCTTTTATGGTAAATATATTGTTGGAAATTGCCACCATCTTCAACTGTTACTCGATGATAGTAGTCTTCAACTGGGCTTGAAAGGTTCTTTGTTATAGAGTAAATTTCATCCTTAGTACCATTGACAAGGTACAAGGAAGCACTCTTATGAAAGACTAGGCTCACACTGGCTGCAAAGGTTTGTGTGGTCCAATAACCTGGGTCAGCAAAATGATAGGCAGAGAGCACCAAGTTTCCATCAAATTGCATTTCCAGCATGAAATCCCCGGTTGAGTAATTTGAATTTGAACTCCCTTTTGCATTGGAATAGAGCTTTTGGCTTTGGACTAGAACTTGCCCTGGTAAGAGTGTGTTTGTTGGCGAATGAAAGCTCTGCCAAAGGATTCTTGAACTGTTATCTCTTAAGACAAAGTTACCATCATTTTGCATGGTGCCTAAACTTGCAGCAGCTCCACTATATATTTGTAGAATACTGCCATTAGCATATGCGATAATAAAATCTCCGGCAATAGTCAGTTTGATTTTTGATCCTTGTTCTGCTGGACTGTCACGGTTGGCTGACCAAACTAGTGTTTTCTCTGGAATTCTATCAAACCAAACCCCAACAAGGTAGAGGCCGTTTTGGAGAGCATAAAATCCAAATGCAAAATCACCATTGAGGGACAGCAAAGAATCGTTGGATCCAGCAGTGATGCCAGAATTTATGCTTGTGTTAGGAGATATCTGGCCATGTAAGCCATAGAAATTTGAAAATACTATTAGAACACAAGGAACAAAAATCCTTAGAGCCATTGTTAAGTGATGTGAGAATCCACATAAGATGAAATCATTTTATAAGGAGCTATATGTAAAATTCCTTGGCACTTTTGGTTTATTTTTGCAAAGTTTTACAATAAGTCCAGTGACACCATAAATATCACAACACTTTTCATAATTGTCAAACTAAGAGGTTGTTAAGTAGACATTATATCAGTGATGGTACCATGTGAAATGTTTTTACACTAATCACAATTTGTCTAAATTATTATTATTATTATTATTATTAATTTGATAATTGGAGAGAGGACTTGAAAGTTAAAACGTCTTAATTGATAATACCAAAAATTAATGTAGATTGAGATACAAGTTTGTTATTGTAAAATTTGTTGTGTAATCATTGTGGTAATTTGTATTAAAAAAGTCAGATTCTAGATTCTTACTGATACATTTATGAAGTAACAGTGCAAGAGGTTACTTTGAACTGTGCACGTCTATCACGTCTCCGAGTTGAAGTGTCGCTGATTGAAAATTTGCAACCATCTATCTCGTTTTGACTTTGAGTCTTTGAGATGTGCCAAACAAGCTGGTTGAAAATTTGCAACCATCCATCGCGTTTTGACTTACTCTTTGAGATGTGCCAAACAAGCTAACATTGAAAGTTGTGGATCTCCAATGCCCACCATGATTCAATAATGGAATCCTGTTTTGTCACTACGTTTCGTTGTGATTAGAAAACTTTGGACTATCCAAGAGTTGTTGGACTTGGTCCAAGGAATTCGAGTAGTAGTAGTAGGAAATTCAAGGCCAATGGTTCATTGCAATAATTGCAAGCCCTCTTTGAACTATCCTTGAGTTGGACTTGGTCCAAGAAATTCAATTAGTTGTAGGAAATTCAAGGCCAATGTTTTCCGATGGGTAATTGCATTGACAAGTGTTCTTGTTGGTGAGCTCGACTATCATCAGAAATAAGATACCAAAATGTCGAGCAGAATAGATAGAATTTCATTATGATTAGATAGACAGTCATTTACTATCTCGTTGAATTGTTCACCTTTGAACTTTCGACGATTTGTTTGTCCGTGGAATTCAATTAGTAGTAGGAAATTCAACGTCAATTTGCATTTGCATTGGCAAATGTTCTTGGTGGTGATTGGTGAGCTCTCCACTATCATCGGGGATAAGATGCCAAAAGAGGCATACAGAATAAACAAAAGAAAGATAGTCATTTACTGTCTCGCTGAATTGTTCAACATCGAACTATCATGATTTATTGTTCTATGTTATTGTTCTATGGAATCAATTATGGAAATATTGCACCTACTAAAAATTTGTTAAGGAATCAATTATGGAAATATCTTTGAAAGATTAGGTCCCATTATAATTTTAAAACTTTATATAAAATATACATTTTTTAGATGTGGCCCTCTAATTATTTAAATCCTATATTTTTAAATTAGATTGTAATTATTTGATTCTTGTGGCTTTTCAACTAGCGGCAACAATAAAAGTTTCCTTTATTTTCTCTAAGATTGTAATGCATCCCACGCTTACTGAGGCGCAACATTCAACTTGAGAAAAGATGGCGCAGGGAGTGTCTAGTGTTGTGCGTGGGGCTTATACTCTCATCTCCGAGTGTAGATTAATCACAATTCACAATGATGGACAGAATTATCATTTTGAAAATGGAATAAACTCTGTCGACCAAAATGAAAAATATCAAATTTAATTAAATCAAATAAAAATAACCTAAAGATCAAAAGTGTAATTTTATCCCCTTTTCTTTTCCTTCTAGTCAGAGTTCGCACCACTGGAGAAAAATCTTGACTCCACCACTTCTTGCATTTAATATAATTGCCAGCAAACGTCGTTCTAGTCAAAGTTCTGTTTTTCTGGATGAAAGCATGGCTTTGTACTTACCATATATATATTACTATTACTAAATGCTGTAGCATAGCGTTTAGTGCTGCTCTCACATTGCGCTACATCAGTTGCCACATTATTTTCTTTTTTTTATAAATATAAATTGTCCTACAATTTTAAAATGATTTTTATAATTTTCAGCCTTATAAATGTAACTCACTACTTATTTATTTACTTCCACTATCCCCTATAATAAATCTATATAATTAATCCAGTTCACCTCTTATTTATTTAGTTCCACTATCAAGCCTTATCCAAAGATTTTTCAATTCAGCTTTAGAGTTTTGTGTGAGCCTTTTCAACTTCAAGGAAGAAAAAGAAAAGAAAAAATTGAAGCCTTTCAAGCTTTAGGGGTTTTTTCTCTTTTTTTTTTCAATTTTTTTATAATTGTTTTTAACATTTTTTTTTTAATATTTACACTTCTCCAACCTTTCTCTCTCCCTTACTATTTCATCTCCCCACTACTTCTTCAATCTTTCTCTCTTCCTTACATTTTCATCTCTCCACTATTCTCTACATTAATACCATTCTTTCTCTTTCCGTTCATCTTCCTTTATTTTTGTCTCTTCTTATTCACACACTCTTACTATAAATTTGTCACTATCTCTTCTATTCTATGCATAATTTTCCCTCATTAAAAAAAAAAAAAAAATGTTCTCTCTCTCTCTAAATTTTTTGGTGGATTTTTATTTCTTGCATCTCTACTTTAGGTTGATAATTTTTTATATTATTTGAAACTCTATTTTGGGGTAATGCAATTTAGTTTTATTTTTTAAATTTTTGTTGTTGTTGTTGTTTTTTTTTTTTTTTTTTTTTTTTTTTTTTTTTTTTTTTTTTTGTCTTTGATTGTTAAATGTTATCCTATTACATTCTAAAGAATTAAATATAACATATAAAAATATAATATTACTCCATTACATAGCATAATTTTGATAATTTGGTATTTATTTTGTTACATGCATGATTTTTTATAGTGCTCAATTTAGATGTTAAACTATAAGACTTTACTATTTTTTGTTTATTTTCTAATCTTTTGCGGTGAATAAAGTACTCTTAATAACTATATTAGAAATACTCTATAATGCCATTCATTTAAAGAAAAGTAAAGGTTAACCAAACGAAAATAATCAGATAGGTGACAAATTTTAACTTTTACAATTTTATTTTAATTATTATTATTTTATAACAATGCATGTATAGAAATTTAATTCTTAGATTTCGCTAATAATTGTTTATTTGATAATAAGTTTTGGGTGGCCGAAATTATAATTTCTACAAACAAAATAACCTTAATAGATTATCAAAAACAAAATTTTATCCTAATATTGGTTCAATTAATTATTGTTAAGTTTTATTAATTTTTTTTAGTTTATGTTTTTTTTGGAGTTTTGGATTGTTCCTATATTGCATTTATGATTGTTCCTATGATTAATAAAAAATATAATTACGAAATACATTACTCATTATTAGATTAGTTTAAATTGAAATTTTTTTTTTAATAAAACCACCATAAAAATAATTATTACGCGTAAAGCACGGTTCACGGCTAGTATTAAATAATAATGACATGGTGCTCTCTAAACAATCAGAGCTTCTTTAAGCAAAAGAGAATTTAGAAGTTTTATTAATCATGCTGCAAATTGAAGTAGTTCACAATCCAGCAAATCAAAACTAGAAACATAAACAGAGTAGACAATAAAATTTTCTATTAAAACATTTCCGCATCAATCAGAGGTGGAACTTCAACTTCAACAGTTCCTTCTAACATCTGAACAACCTTCTTCATAGATGGACGTAGAGTTGGATTAGAACATGTGCACCATACTCCTACCAAAGCCATCCTCTCAAGCCTCTTGTGATCACTTAAAAGTTCAGAATCATGAACTACAGCAGCTTCTAAGTTCGCAGCTCTGACACAGCTCAAAACCCAATCTGTTAGAATTGTGTACTCCACATCCATTGATTCATCAGCTGGATGCAATTCCATGTGCTTTCTGCAACAGATAGTCTCAAGCAACATGACCCCAAAGCCGTAAACATCCACCCTGGTAGTTACAGGTGCATTCCTCAGCCATTCCGGTGCGATATATCTCATTGTTCCTCTTACATTGGTGTTTGTTCGAGTTTGATCCTTCATCAGTAGCTTTGCTAGGCCAAAATCTGCTATCTTAGCAGTGAAATTGTTGTCAAGAAGAACATTCTGTGGCTTTATGTCATGATTTGGGTATCACACTCTTCATGTAAATATAACAAACCTCTTGCAATCCCAAGAGCAATTTCAGCTCTACTTTCCCAGCTGGGTCTTTTCCCTTCCCCAAACAAGAAGTTAGATAAAGTCCCATTCTTCATTAGCTCATAAACCAAAAGCCGGTGACTTTGCTCGTTATAATAACCCAACAACCGCACAAGATTCATGTGATGTGTCAAACCAATTACTTGTACTTCTGTCAAGAATTCCTTTTCACCTCTTTCAATCACTTTCTCCAACTTTTTAACAGCAACCTCAACCGCTTCATCTTCTAAGGTTAAAATCCCACTGTAGACAGTACCAAATGCTCCTTGGCCTAGCATATTCTTGAATCCATTTGTTGCTTCTCGCAAATCTTGGAATGAATATGCCTTCAAGTTTAGCTCCACTGGCTTTCTTTTTGGAGGGGGCTGAAGTTGAACACGCATATAACGCTGAGCCAAAGGGTGATGATAAATAGCAATGGCTACAAATAGCACTGCAAATATTCAACATGACAGAAAGCTTGCTAGCAGAACAGCACAGGATGAGGACTCCTTTTTATCTTTGGGGTCCAAATCGTGATTCTCCACAGGAACGTTTATAAACACCACCATATTATTAGTGGTAGGGTTGCTTCTGCTATTCACCAAAGGCATTCTTTTCTTGTAACAAACATTATTGCCGCTGTTAAAAACAGCAGCCACACAAAAACAATCATCCATCACTTCCTTCTTGCAGTTATCCGCGTCTGTTTGTTGAATTCTAGCTAAATCTGCAAATTCATGATTTGGGTTATCAGCGTCATTGAGTGTTTGAATGGTGAAATTCTTAGCCGAAGAATTTGGTGCACAAAAATCCATCACTACATTTGGATAACACCCTTTGGAAGGAGTGTTTGGATCCAAAGGTGAATAACCAGGCAAGCATGTGCAATTGGCTATTTTACCATCTGGTGTACTGCAAAAGCCATAAACCCCACAAATATTATCCACAGTGCAAGGCTTAGTAATAATAGCCTCCCACTCAACATCCCATTTGCTAGCTCCATTTCTTTTAAAAAAAGGCTAACTGTTGGAAATTTCCTTTGTCATAGTTGCTTTGTGGTAGTAATCTTCAATAGGAGTGGGCACTTTGCTTGTCATTTTGTATGCAATTGAATTTTTTCTACATAAATAGCATACATGAAAGCTGTGGTCTTGCTGAAAACTAGGCTTACATTGCCATTGTTATCAGTAGCACTGAACCAGTAAGCCGGACCACTAAAACGAAATGCAGATAACAAAATATTCCCATCAAGTTGCTGAATCTCCAACTGATATTGACCTGTGGAGTAGTCAACTGTGCCATTGGCATTGGAGTGCAGCTTCTGGCCCATCAAAGGCTAGTATAAGATTAAAGGCTAGTATAGTAGTATGCATTACACTCAAATTGGTAGAGTATTTAAGCAACGTCAAAGACTGTTATCTTGCTTTATTTAGATTGCAGAATTGACCTGAGCAGCCACCGAGTTGGATTGGCATAAAGAATTAAAGATAGTTCTATTTGACAGCTACAAGCAGATAAAATATGGTGCAAAGTCAGATTTTTAATGCGCACTTATGACTTATTTTACTGAAAAAGACAACTCAACATTGACGTGTAAAGTGTATTGACCGTACCATAAGAGTCATGAATCATCAATTGCACTGTGAATAGTGGGCTTGAAGATTCAAAAAGATTAATGCTTCTAGGAAATGCAGGACTAGTGCTGTGTGTTGAATACTATAACGAAGACCTGGTAAACGGTTGTACAATGTGGGCGACCACAGGTAATGGGTTAAGAATTTGATAGTTACGATGGTGGAATGAGGAATTTGAACACTCAACGTCTCATTGGAAACATAAGAAGACGCCTACTTGACGTCTCCATTGGATTAGTTTAGTTATATATTCTCTTACCTTTCCCCAATTTTTAAAAGGATGAACTGCGTGGTAACATATGAAATTATGAATGAAGAACAAGTGCCAAGTAAACACAAAATGTAACCTATTCAAGACGCATGAACGTTATTGAGAAACTTGAAAATACGTGAACATGTAAGAGAGTGCCAATTCACAATCTAGATGTGATTTCTACATTATGCATGAGATCATTTCACAAATAGTCCTAAAAAATCACATCCTTGCATGTTACATTTAAGGAAAATACATGAACCTAATTTATATGACACAAGGTTGTCATGAAAATATTGTTGTTATTGTTGCTGTATTGTTTGGACATGTAAGTAGTAGTTTTATTGACAATTATATGGTATTGTAGTTTACGGAAGTTAGGCCAGAGGTGAGCCTAGTGGTGAAGATGGTCGCAATAGTGGGCAACTATGATTACATTATCGATTGGGAATTCAAGCTTATCAACTTGAAAATTATTTTTTGAAAATTATTACAGTCACCAATAAATCTCATAACAAATTTTACTGCTGTTGAGGTAGTAAATTTTTACAACTGACATAATTTTTTTTTTCCCCCATCAATCACAATCTCTCATTGCAACAATTGTGAAATTTATTGTGAATTTAGACTTACTGCCTTTTTTTTTTTTCATCAAACCCAAAAAAAATTTGTACTAAATGAGGTGTTAGCATACATAACAAGCTCCTATGAATTAATGGTATGTCTTCCTACCTCACAAACTTAAGTAAAATGGTAACATCAATACTGATTTCTTTGTCTCTTACTATAAGCCCTTCTCAAATCATCTTAAACAGGTTGGAATATCTCAAGTTCTAGATGTGAAGGGTGTGACATATACTCGACGTGGATGGTGAAGCCAATTCCTTTGTCAAAAACAATTTGGAAACCATCAAAGTAACTAGCCATAGCTCGCTAAGAAAAAGTTATTGGATAGTTGTGAGTGAAACTGTCTAAACTGAATCTGATGCTCGAATTCAGTTTGGCTTGAAATAAGCTGAGCTAGTAGTTGTGAACCCTAATAAGAAAACAAATGTTAGGAACAATGTTGGTTATCATCTAATTCTAAGATCAATGGCACACCCTCTCATGTCATACGGTGATTATTTACAAATTCAAGGAGCCTTCACTAATAATCATGTGTGAGTTACATTGTATAACAAGTCTAAAAAATGGGCAGGAGGACTTTATGTTGATCAGAGCCATGGAGATAATACCTTAGTAGTTTGGCGCCTCAGGTAGTGTATGATGAATAAAAATCCTCTATACCACTTTTAAAGTTTGCTAGTTAGAACTTTACAACATAGTTATTATTGATTATGGTAATTGTGACCAATGTTTTCTAATGCACTTTTTTTTTTTTTTTTTGGTATATGAATGCACAGGAATAGGAAAATTGAATACAAGGACATAGTATTATGGTACACCATTGGATTTCATCATGTGCCTTGCCAAGAAGATTTTCCAGTGATGCCAACCTTTGGTGTTGGGTTTGAGCTCCGGCCAAACAATTTCTTTGATAGCAATCCAGTCCTTAAAACAAGACCTCCATGACAATTCAATTTTCAAGTTAATGAAATTTATCGGAGACTTTACTCCTTTATTTCTGGTGGATTTCAAAACTCCTTGTGAATTTAAGGGTTATTATCTTGAGACAAATGTGTTTGGTTTCTTGTGGCTTTCCAACTAACCGCAGCAAAGTCTCCTATGTTATCTCTCAGATCAGAATGCATCCCACGCCTACTAAATTTCTAGACCTGGATCGATGCAGTGCAACATTCAACCTGAGAAAAGATGGCGCAGGGAGTGTCTAGTGTTGTGCGTAGGGCTACTTGTCTCATCTCTGAGTGTAGATTAATCACAATTCACAAAGATGGATAGAATTATCATTTTTAAAATGGAATAAAATCTGTCGACCAAAATGAAAAATATCAAATTTAATTAAATCAAATAAAAATAACCTGAAATCTTTAAAGATCAAAAGTGTAATTTTATCCCTTTTTCTTTTCCTTCTAGTCGGAGTTCGCACCACTGGACAAAAATCATGACTCCACCACTTCTTGCATTTAATATAATTGCCAGCAAATGTCGTACTAGTCAAAGTCCTTCTCTTTTTTTTGGATGAAAGCATGGCTTAGTACTACAATATTAGATAATAATGACATGGTTCTCTCTAAATAATCAGAGCTTCTTTAAGCAAAAGAGAATATAAAAGTTTTATTAATCATGCTGCAAATTGAAGTAGTTCACAATCCAGCAAATCAAAACTAGAAACATAAACAGAAGACAATAAAAATTTCTATTAAAACATTTGCGCATCAAACAGAGGTGGAACATCAACTTCAACAGTTCCTTCTAACATCTGAACAACCTTCTTCATAGATGGACGTAGAGTTGGATTAGAACATGTGCACCATACTCCTACCAAAGCCATCCTCTCGAACCTCTTGTAATCACTCAAAAGTTCAGAATCATTAATCACAGTGGCCTCTAAGTTCGCAGCTCTGACACAGCTCAAAACCCAATCTGTTAGAATTGTGTACTCCACATC
The DNA here is from genome assembly GCA_030445155.1 of Quercus variabilis. Lineage (NCBI taxonomy): Eukaryota > Viridiplantae > Streptophyta > Magnoliopsida > Fagales > Fagaceae > Quercus > Quercus variabilis. The sequence goes on along the minus strand of CP129450.1, from coordinate 2,225,780 downwards.
CATTAATTCATCAGCTGGATGTAATTCCATGTGCTTTCTACAATAGATAATCTCAAGCAACATGACCCCAAAGCTGAAAACATCCACCTTGGTAGTTACAGGTGCATTCTTGAGCCATTCTGGTGCGATATATCCCACTGTGCCTCTTACATTGGTGTTTGTGCGAGTTTGATCCTTCATCAGTAGCTTTGCTAGGCCAAAATCTGCTATCTTAGCTGTGAAATTGTTGTCAAGAAGAACATTCTGTGGCTTTATGTCACAATGGATGATCTGGGTATCACACTCTTCATGCAAATATAACAAACCTCTTGCAATCCCAAGAGCAATTTCAGCTCTACTTTCCCAGCTGGGTCTTTTCCCTTCCCCAAACAAGAAGTTAGACAAGGTCCCATTCTTCATTAGCTCATAAACCAAAAGTCGGTGACTTTGCTCGTTACAATAACCCAACAACCGCACAAGATTCCTGTGATGTGTCAAACCAATCACTTGTACTTCTGTCAAGAATTCCTTTTCACCTCTTTCAATCACTTTGTCCAACTTTTTAACAGCAACCTCAACCTCTTCATCTTCTAAGGTTAAAACCCCACTGTAGACAGTACCAAATGCTCCTTGGCCTAGCATATTTTTGAATCCATTTGTTGCTTCTCGCAAATCTTGGAATGAATATGCCTTCAAGTTTAACTCCACTGGCTTTCTTTTTGGAGGGGGCTGAAGTTGAACACGCATATAACGCTGAGCCAAAGGGTGATGATAAATGGCAATGGCTGCAAATAGCACTGCAGATATTGAACATGACAGAAAGCTTGCTAGCAGAACAGCACTGGATGGGGACTCCTTTTTATCTTTGGGGCCCAAAACGTGATTCTCCACTGGAACTTTTATAAACACCACCATATTATTAGTGGTAGGGTTGCTTCTTCTGCCATTCACCAAAGGCATTCTTTTCTTGTAACAAACATTATTACCGCCGTTAAAAACAGCAGCCACACAAAAACAATCATCCATCACTTCCTTCTTGCAGTTATCCGCGTCTGTTTGTTGAATTCTAGCTAAATCTGCAAATTCATGATTTGGGTTATCAGCATCATTGAGTGTTTGAATGGTGAAATTCGAAGCCGAAGAATTTGGTGCACAAAAATCCATCACTACATTTGGATAACACCCTTTGGAAGGAGTGTTTGGGTCCAAAGGGGAATAACCAGGCAAGCATGTGCAATTGGCTATTTTACCATCTGGTGTACTGCAAAAGCCATAAACCCCACAAATATTATCCACAGTACAAGGCTCAGTAATAGCCTCCCACACAATATCCCATTTGCCAGCTCCATTTCTTTTAGAAAAGGCTAACTGCTGGAAATTTCCTTTGTCATTGATAGTTGCTTTGTGGTAGTAATCTTCAATAGGAGTGGGCACTTCGCTTGTCATTTTGTATGCCATTGAATTTTTTTCTACATAAATAGCATACATGAAAGCTGTGGTCTTGCTGAAAACTAGGCTTACATTGCCATTGTTATCAGTAGCACTGAACCAGTAGGCCGGACCACTAAAACGAAACGCAGATAACAAAATATTCCCATCAAGTTGCTGAATCTCCAACTGATATTGACCAGTGGAGTAGTCAACTGTGCCATTGGCATTGGAGTGCAGCTTCTGGCCCATCACCAAAGTTTGGCCTAATAAAACGGTGTCTGTTGGGAAATCAAAACTCTGCCAAATGATTCCAGAGGAAGAGTTTCGCAATACAAAATTGCCATCATCTTGCATTGAAGCTGATTTTGTAGACGTGTGATTGCATATGAAAAGTTGAGTCCCATTTGTGTGTGTGAGTACAAGTTGGCCATTGAGTAATAACTTGATGGTTGATCCTTTACCAGCTGGATCGTCACGATTTGCTGACCAAACCAGAGTTTTCTCTGAGATTTTATCAAACCAAATACCAACAAGGTACTGATTGGTGACAAGAGGGTAGAACCCAAAAGAAAAATCACCAGAGGGTGATTTCCATGAAGAATCGGATCCCGCAGTGATGCTAGAACCCAGGTTTGTTGTACCGTTCTGTATCTGAGCGCTGGAGCAAAGTAAGGAGAGAATGAATGAAAATGACCAAAGCAGAATTCTAGTAACAGCCATTGGTACTAAACAAGAGAGATCATGAGAAAGGATGTGAAAAGTTGGAAACTAGTGAAAATGAAAAAATTATGTGCATCTATTCAATATATGTCTACAACGACAAAAAGTATTTTGGGACATGATTAAAAAACAAAAAAGAATGGTATAAGATTAAAGGCTAGTATAGTAGTATGCATTACACTCAAATTGCTAGAGTATTTAAGCAACGTCAAAGATTGTTATCTTGCTTTATTTAGATTGCAGAATTGACCTGAGCAGCCACCGAGTTGGATTGGCATAAAGAAGTAAAGATAGTTCTATTTGACAGCTACAAGCAGATGAAATATGGTGCAAAGTCAGATTTTTAATGCGCACTTATGACTTATTTTACTGAAAAAGACAACTCAACATTGACGTGCGTCCCATAAGTGATGTAGGACAAAATATTCTAATTAATTTCTGTAATCTTTTATATTTGGTATTTTTATGTAATTTTTGTTATTTTAGGTTTAGGGCATTTATTTCCTTGTTTTTAGGTATTTTTAATGTTGTTTAGTCAAATTAGGGTTTTATATGCTTTCGTAGCCCCCTTAGGGTTTCTAGTTACCCTAGGTTTTGTTTTTACTATTTAACCGCATTGTAGCCTCCAAAGGCAATTCAGTTTTCAGATTAATAAAAATACAGACTTTTTGTCAAATTCTTTTTCTGGTGGATTCCAGTTTATCACCTTGTGGATTCAAGGAACCTCTCGTGAATTCGAAAAACCCCTTGTGGATTCGAGATTTACTACCCAGGAACTAACAGTTTAGTTTCTGTCCATCAAAGAAAGCATTGTGTGTGCTTCTCTTTAGGCTTCCGCGACATCAGTTGGTATCAGAGCCTTGACTTACCTTGGTCTGATGGCTAACCGGGGAGACGATGACCACCACAACAATGACGACGGTGACGACGTCAACAACCCAGTCCTCACTAGGGCTGAGTTCCTTAATTTTCATGATGAGAATCAGCAATTTTGTGAAAAGAGTCAGAAAATTATAGGCGAAATCCAGCAAAAGATTGCTACTCTTCTTGCTAGGAAATCATCTTGCAGCAACAATGTTCGATATATTCAAAGACACACTCCAAACTACAAGAAAATTCAATTCTTTGACGGAGATATGTGTAAGATGGATTTTATTGACTGGCTTCTTGATTTGGAAGAGTATTTTAATTTTTGGAAGATTTGTGATGAAGAAAAAGTGCGGCTTGCATCTAATAAATTAGACAATGAAGCAGAAGAATGGTGAGAAGACATTCAAATTGATAGAAAGCGACGAGGTAAGCATCCAATTCGCTCTTGGCAAAGAATGAAAAGAGTATTAATTGATTTATGGTTTCCTAATGACTATTATGATATACTAGATTATATAAGTGTTGATTATAAATCTATTTATTCATATGAAAAGAAATATATTCAAAACCAAAATTATGACAACCAAGTCCATGTGTCAAGTAAAGGAAAGGGTTTGAGGGTTGAGAAGAAGCAGCCTATTTCTAAAGAAAATTTTGAAGTGGTTAAAAAAGATCAAGATTTGCTACAAGTTATTGAATTGATGATTGAAATAACCATTTGTCAAAAATTTGAAGAAGAGGTCAAAGAAACGAAGGTTGAGTTGATTGTGAATAATGACAGGAATGAAGAGATGGTAATTATTGAGAACGTTGTGGAAGATTCAATTGAGGTCAAATATGGGGATGAGTCCACAACTCACAATCCTCAGGTCTCAGTTGATTTGTTGAAGATGACTACACAATATGTTGATTTTCTTGGAGTAGAAAATTTTAATTTTACTATCAACCCTTTGTTGATTGATGTTGCAAATAAATTGAAGATTGATAAGAAGAAATTTTATGCTACACTTTATAACAAATTCAAGTTTCAGAACCGGATCAAGTTATTAAAACATTCAAAGTATTTGTTTATTTGGAGTGGAAGATTTCAGATTTCAAGAATGAACTCGATGACGAGTTTATTTCAAGTGGAGGGGTCTGATGTAGGACAAAATATTCTAATTAATTTCTGTAATCTTTTATATTTGGTATTTTTATGTAATTTTTGTTATTTTAGGTTTAGGGCATTTATTTCCTTGTTTTTAGGTATTTTTAATGTTGTTTAGTCAAATTAGGGTTTTATATGCTTTCGTAGCCCCCTTAGGGTTTCTAGTTACCCTAGGTTTTGTTTTTACTATTTAAACGCATTGTAGCCTCCAAAGGCAATTCAGTTTTCAGATTAATAAAAATACAGACTTTTTGTCAAATTCTTTTTCTGGTGGATTCCAGTTTATCACCTTGTGGATTCAAGGAACCTCTCGTGGATTCGAAAAACCTCTCGTGGATTCGAGGTTTACTACCCAGGAACTAATAGTTTAGTTTCTGTCCATCAAAGAGAGCATCGTGTGTGCTTCTCTTCAGGCTTCCGCGACATCAATAAGAGTCATGAATCATCAGTTGCACTGTGAATAGTGGGCTTGATGATTCAAAAAGACTAATGCTTCTAGGAAATGCGGGACTAGTGCTGTGTGTTGAATACTATAATGAAGACCTGGTAAACGGTTGTATAATGTGGGTGACCACGGGTAATGGGTTAAGAATTTGATAGTTACGATGGTGGAATGAGGAATTTGAACATTCAACCTCTCATTGGAAACATAAGAAGACGCCTACTTGACGTCTCCATTGGATTAGTTTAGTTATATATTCTCCACCTTTCCCCAATTTAAGGATGAACTGCATGGTAACATATGAAATTATGAATGAAGAACGAGTGCCAAGTAAACACAAAATGTAACCTATTCAAGACGCATGAACATTATTGAGAAACTTGAAAATGCGTGAACATGTAAGAGAGTGCCAATTCACAATCTAGATGTGATTTCTACATGATAAATGAGATCATTTCACAAATAGTCCTAAAAAATCACATTCTCGCATGTTACATTTAAGGAAAATACATGAACCTAATTTATATGACACAAGGTTGTCATGAAAATATTGTTGTTATTGTTGCTGTATTGTTTGGACATGTAAGTAGTAGTTTTATTTGGCAATTATATGGTATTGTAGTTTACGGAAGTTAGGCCAGAGGTGAGCCTAGTGGTGAGGATGGTCGCAACAGTGGGCAACTATGATTACATTATCGATTGGGAATTCAAGCTTATCAACTTGAGAATTATTTTTTGAAAAATATTACAGTCACCAATAAATCTCATAACAAATTTTACTGCTGTTGAGGTAGTAAATTTTTACAACTAACATAATTTTTTTTTTTTTCCATCAGTCACAATCTCTCATTGCAACAATTGTGAAATTTATTGTGAATTCAGACTTACTGCCTTTTTTTTTTTTTTTTCATCAAACCCAAAAAAAATTTGTACTAAATGAGGTGTTAGCATACATAACAAGCTCCTATGAATTAATGGTATGTCTTCCTACCTCACAAACTTAAGTAAAATGGTAACATCAATACTGATTTCTTTGTCTCTTACTATAAGCCCTTCTCAAATTATCTTAAATAGGTTGGAATATCTCAAGTTCTAGATGTGAAGGGTGTGACATATACTCGACGTGGATGGTGAAGCCAATTCCTTTGTCAAAAACAATTTGGAAACCATCAAAGTAACTAGCCATAGCTCGCTAAGAAAAAGTTATTGGATAGTTGTGAGTGAAACTGTCTAAACTGAATCTGATGCTCGAATTCAGTTTGGCTTGAAACAAGCTGAGCTAGTAGTTGTGAACCCTAATAAGAAAACAAATGTTAGGAACAATGTTGGTTATCATCTAATTCCAAGATCAATGGCACACCCTCTCATGTCATACGGTGATTATTTACAAATTCAAGGAGCCTTCACTAATAATCATGTGTGAGTTACATTGTATAACAAGTCTAGAAAATGGGCAGGAGGACTTTATGTTGATCAGAGCCATGGAGATAATACCTTAGTAGTTTGGTGCCTCAAGTAGTGTATGATGAATAAAAATCCTCTATACCACTTTTAAAGTTTGCCAGTTAGAACTTTACAAGATAGTTATTGTTGATTATGGTAATTGTGACCAATGTTTTCTAATGCACTTTTTTTTTTTTTTTGGTATATGAAAGCACAGGAATAGGAAAATTGAAAACAAGGACACAGTATTATAGTACACCATTGGATTTCATCATGTGCCTTGCCAAGAAGATTTTCCAGTGATGCCAACCTTTGGTGTTGGGTTTGAGCTCCGGCCAAACAATTTCTTTGACAGCAATCCAGTCCTTAAAACAAGACCTCCATATATTGTACACTGGCCTAACTGCACCAACTAACTATGAGATTTTACATTACGGTGTAGTAAATAAAGGAGTTCAATAATGATATCCTTTGTCATTGATTATCATCGTGGATTTTACATTATAGTATTTAATCAGTTTTACGACCGACTTAATTATTATTAGGTTTACAATAAAAGCCTCCGGTTAAACAGATAATCATCACTATCATGTAAGTGTGGAAATTTCAAGAAGACATGACTCACGAAACTCGTGAAACAAAATATTTTCACAAGAAAAACCTAAGAAAACTTGACCTTATCAATCCCAAGGTGAATAGATTTACTATCAAATAGAACTATAGAAGTTTATCGACTGAATAGCCCTATTCTTTCTAAACTCAACTATAGTTACTAAACTTATCATCCTTTCAGTGAAGTTTCTACGACGAGTCACTTCTCTCCTTCTCTACTTAAATCCATTGATATTTCTCATAGCAGTCCCCTGCAACGTGAACTTCCAATCATCGATTTCAATATCCCCTTATAAATTTGAATCCAATACACTTGATATCTAGAGAGTAGCAACTTTAGATTTACTAGTTCAAATAGTATTTGAGTAAACACTAGTTGTGACTTTAAGAGCAGTAGGCACAAAATCTTTTAGATCTCAGAAGAGTGACTCTAAAGTGTTAGAAGAATGTGCATTATGGTTTACTTATAAAGTAGACCAAGTAGGAACAAAACCAAAATCACAAAGTGGGCTGGTGGGCTAAAAAGATGATTCTGCATATACACAGTTCAATTTGTCAAACTTAAGTTTTGATTGGTCGAAAGTGTTAATCTCTGAATAACTTGAATAAATCGAAATCCTATTCTTGCACACTAAATACTAGTAGCTTGAGCACTTGTCTAAGCATACCTATAGAGTCTAAAATTTATAACTAAACAAGTTTACGATCATGAGGTTGCCAACACAAAACTGAATATTTAAATCCTAATCTATATATATTAATAGGCAAAACTCAAAGAAAGTTCAATTAGAATTTGAAATTAGAATCCAATTTTGCACCATGTGTCTAAATTTATGTCGGGACCACACCACAATTATCGACTTAAGTTTTTGCCATATATCGACTCAAGTTTTTTAAAATCTTTGTGTCAAGTAAGTTAATGAGGGCAAAATACTAAGAATTTTAATATGAATAATTATGTTTATTTTAAAAATTATAATAATTTGACTAATTATTTATATTTTTATGATAAAAATTGTGTTTAAAATTAAATGTATCTATAGTATGCATGTGTTACATACCAGTAATCCTAAAAGAATAATGAGTCCAAATAAAAGAAGAAGCTTTAGATACCATTTTGGGCTGTATTTTGTGTACAAGTTAATATGAGGGAGTACTAGTAATGAAATATTAAAATAACAGGACCTTAAGCTTGAAAGTAGATGGAAGATATAGATTGACTTCCATTAGTCTTGAGAAGTGGAAAAAATTTTATATATATATATATATAGGGGACATGTAGCGGAAAATGTTTGGTGGAGTGTCAAATTCAGCATTTAGCCTAAGACAAAAGATTTGGATTCTTACTAATACTTATAATATTTGTTGTTCATCCCAAAATGCAAAATTTAAAAGCTGTAATTATAAAAATACAGACCTTAACATCCTCTTCTTAAAAAACAATTGCCAAGAAATTATCAAAATCTGATAGTTAATTTAGTGTCCAAGTTACATTTTCCAAGCATCAATGTAAACCATTTCCCATTCAAACTGCATTGAGAACTTTTCAAACTGAATGAGTTTATGCAGAGTAAAAGAGGTAGTCACTAGCTTTGTCACGATGAGGGATATTCAGAATAAGTTCGTGACAATTAACTCAAAAACAAAACCAAATAAGTACAAAAATAACACAGAGAAATTGGTACTAAAATTCCCACTCATCTTATCTCATTTTTATTCATACTACAAAAACAGGGGTACAAGGCTGGCTCATAATAAACCGGGCCTAGAATACAAGAGAAAGCCAACAATCAACAAACTAATACTTTCGATAGTTTGAAACATAATCATATACCTGCGGTGGTATCCGAACTTCCACTGTTCCTTCCAGCATTTGTGTCACTTTCTTCATTGGGGCCTGAGAATCGGATCCGGATTAATGCACCATAATCCCACCAAGGCCATTCGCCAAACCTCTTGAAATCGCTCAATGCTTCGGGTTTATGTCCCACCACCATCTCTCGCTTCCCAGAAATCACACAACTTAGAACCCAATTCGAAAGTAGTAGATCATCCTTTTCACTCTCCTTCTCAACCCGGTTTGATTCTATGTGTCTTCGTCCGCAAATTATCTCTAGTAACATCACACCAAAACTGTAGACATCCACTTTGGCAGTAACAAGTCCCCCCTTAAACCATTCTGGTGCCATATATCCTATAGTGCCTCTAACATTGGTGTCAGTTCTAGTTTGCTCTTTATTCAAAAGCTTGGATAGTCCAAAATCTGCTATCTTTGCACTATATTTGACATCAAGTAGTACATTCTCGGGCTTCATGTCACAATGTATGATCTGAGTCTCACATTCTTCATGCAAGTAATATAGACCTCTTGCTATTTCAAGCGCCAATTCAGCTCTCTGAAGCCAAGTTGGTTTCTCCCCCTCCTTGAACAGAAAATGTGACAATGTTCCATTTGGCATTAGCTCATAAACTGAAAGTCTCTGATCGTTCTCAAAGCAATATCCCAATAGTCTTACTAAATTCCTATGATGCGTACGACCAATTATTTTCAGCTCTGTTGTAAATTCCTTCTCGCTTTTCTCAGTGCCTTTTGTTAGCTTCTTCACAGCAATATCAATCTTGGTAGCCTCTGAAGTTTGACTACCACAGTAAACTCTTCCAGAAGCACCACGACCAAGGATCTTACTAAATCCATTTGTTGCTTCACGCAGCTTTTGGAATGTGAATTCTCGAAAGTTAATTCCTATGGTCTTTGCATTTGATGACTTCCATCTCTTCAATACATTTCGAAAGGCATGTGCTCCAAACAAGAAAGCCAAAGCAGCACTAATTATAAGGCCAGTCACCAAAAGAAGCCGTGTATCAAAATTCTTCCTTTTCCTTGGAGGACTTGGCTCACTCTTCTTCTTATTAGGCACCTTGATAAATGCCACTCTGCCTTTGGAGGAAGCACTTTTTCTTGCATTTAACAAAGGCATCCTCTTCTTGATACATGTTGAATTCATCCAGGAAGCAGCCAAGGTATAACAGTCATCCATAACAGCCTTCTTGCATCCCTCCACATCAACGTTTCTTACTTCACCCAGATCTCCATTGTTAATATCAGGTGGGAAATCAGCATCATCAATTACCTGTGAGAGATTGAAGACAGCATAAGAAAAATAAAACATACCTTCTGTCAATATTGAATGGTAGAGAATGGCAAAACTTTGGTTTTTAGCTGAGTGCATTTGGTTACTTGATTAAATTCAAACGCTAGTTAAATTGACAATTAAACACAAACAGTGATATGTTTTTCCAAAAAAAATTAAATTCAATACAATTATGTGCCTAAATTTAATTTAGAAATTTATTGTACTGCACTTAAGGAATTATACAAACAAATCCTATGGGAAAAAACTTATTGCAAATTAGTGTATTAGGACTTCCTTTAGCCTATAGCCTACAACTTAGAAAGCCTTGGATGGAACAAAGGTTTCTTCAAAAGACTAGTCTAGGGATGCCTCAAAATTTTTTCTTATTGACATTTTAAAATATCAATTAACTGTTTAAAAATAGACTCTTAATAGGGTGGGTATTTATCTATCACTATTACTATTATATAAATAAATAAATCCAAATAATGGAAATAATCTTTATATTACCATTGTGCTAAAATTCCTCATTGAAGGGTCTGCGCAATAATTCACCATGTTTTCCTGGTAGCATCCTTTTGATACATCTCTTGGATCTACCTGCAGATAGCCTGGCAAGCAACTATAGCTCACTGTTTCATTATCTGGAGAAGTGCACGTAGCATATATGCCGCATACAGAATTCACGAAGCAAGGGTCATCATTGGCTCTCCACACCCTTTTCCATCTACTGCCATTTCTTTTATGGTAAATATATTGTTGGAAATTGCCACCATCTTCAACTGTTACTCGATGATAGTAGTCTTCAACTGGGCTTGAAAGGTTCTTTGTTATAGAGTAAATTTCATCCTTAGTACCATTGACAAGGTACAAGGAAGCACTCTTATCAAAGACTAGGCTCACATTGGCTGCAAAGTTTTGTGTGGCCCAATAACCTGGGTCAGCAAAATGATAGGCAGAGAGCACCAAGTTTCCATCAAATTGCATTTCCAGCATGAAATCCCCGGTTGAGTAATTTGAATTTGAACTTCCTTTTGCATTGGAATAGAGCTTTTGGCTTTGGACTAGAACTTGCCCTGGTAAGAGTGTGTTTGTTGGAGAATCAAAGCTCTGCCAAACGATTCTTGAACTGCCATCTCTTAAGACAAAGTTACCATCATTTTGCATGGTGCCTAAACTTGTATCATATCCACCATATATTTGTAGAATACTGCCATTAGCATATGCGATAATAAACTCTCCGGCAATAGTCAGTTTGATTTTTGATCCTTGTTCTGCTGGACTGTCACGGTTGGCTGACCAAACTAGTGTTTTCTCTGGAATTCTATCAAACAAAACCCCAATAAGGTAGAGGCCGTTTTGGAGAGTATAAAATCCAAATGCAAAATCACCATTGAGGGACAGCAAAGAATCGTGGATCCAGCAGTGATGCCAGAATTTATGCTTGTGTTAGGAGATATCTGGCCATGTAAGCCATAGAAATTTGAAAATACTATTAGAACACAAGGAACAAAAATCCTTAGAGCCATTGTTAAGTGATGCGAAAATCCACATAAGATGAAATCATTTTATAAGGAGCTATATGTAAAATTCCTTGGCACTTTTGGTTTATTTTTGCAAAGTTTTACAATAAGTCCAGTGACACCATAAATATCACAACACTTTCCATAATTGTCAAACTAAGAGGTTGTTAAGTAGACATTATATCAGTGATGGTACCATGTGAAGTGTTTTTACACTAATCACAATTTGTCTAAATTATTAGTATTAGTATTATTATTATTAATTCAATAATTGGAGAGAGGACTTGAAAGTTAAAACGTCTTAATTGATAATACCAAAAATTAATGTAGATTGAGATACAAGTTTGTTATTGTAAAATTTGTTGTGTTATCATTGTGGTAATTTGTATTAAAAAAGTCAGATTCTAGATTCTTTACTGATACATTTATGAAGTAACAGTGCAAGAGGTTACTTTGAACTGTGCACGTCTATCACGTCTCCAAGTTGAAGTGTCGCTGATTGAAAATTTGCAACCATCTATCTCGTTTTGACTTTGAGTCTTTGAGATGTGCCAAACAAGCTGGTTGAAAATTTGCAACCATCCATCGCGTTTTGACTTACTCTTTGAGATGTGCCAAACAAGCTAACATTGAAAGTTGTGGATCTCCAATGCCCACCATGATTCAATAATGGAATCCAGTTTTGTCACTACGTTTCGTTGTGATTAGAAAACTTTGGACTATCCAAGAGTTGTTGGACTTGGTCCAAGGAATTCGAGTAGTAGTAGTAGGAAATTCAAGGCCAATGGTTCATCTATATATATTATTAAAAGCTAAAGCGTAGCGTTTAATGTTGCAATGCTCACATTGAGCCATATCATCAGCCACGTCATCATTTTTTATTTCCAATTTTTGTTATATATATTTTTAAACATTTTCTCATTTAAGATGACTTAAAAACTCCATTATTTAAAAATTTAAATATCTTTTAACTATTACTTTTATTATTAATTTTCCAAAACTCTCCCTCCCTTTTACCTCTTCATCTCCCTACTACTTTCTTCCTTAATATCATTCTTTCTCTACCTTTTTGTTTTCCTTTATTTTGACTCTTCTTATTCTCAACATCTTACTATAAATTTAGCATTTCTCTTATCATTCTATGCATAGTTTTCTACACAGAAAAGGTTACCTCTCTCTCTCTCTCAATTTGTTTTCCATTTTTTGTTTGAATTTTTTTTTTTTTTTTTCATTGCATCAATCCTTTAGGTTGATGAATTTTTGTGTTAATTAGAATTCTATTTTGGGTCGATGCAATTTAGTTTTGTATTTTAAGTTGTTAATCTTTTATATTCTATTTGATTAAATATTATCCTACTGCATTATACATATAGTACTATATAATAATATAATGTTATTATATTACATAGAATAATTTGGATAATTTGATGTTTACTGCTGTATAGTTTATTTTTACTCTTTTTGCCTCTCATCTTATTTTATTCAACATTTGAATCCAATCACATCCTCTATACTATTAAATTATGCGGCACAAATCAAGAAAATAGCTAGACACAAACTTGCCTTCTTTTACCATACATTAGGGAAATCAATATATTTGTGTGATAAAGGGTCATATAATTTAAATAGCACCCTTTGAATGTGTCTAGGCCCATATATTATGTATCATTTTTTTAGGATGCCAACAATATTGATCTTATGGGAAAAGTTACATAAAATATTGAGAAAAAAATGTTTTATATTACAATCTACTAAAAATGTTTTTTAAATATTTAAACCTTTCTATATTTCATATCACTGACGTGTTTTACAACTTCCACATGTGTTAACTTAAGTCTTAATATTCTTAAGTTGTTTCGGCAAAAAAAAAAAAAAAAAAAAAAAAAAAAAAATGCTATCATAAAAGAGGAGTTCATGTAAAGTTTTTTGCAATATGAAATATTTGTTTTGTAAAGCCGCCAAATTTGATGATTTGCAAGGCAATTGTGTATTCTTTTAGTCTTCAAAAAACACACATCTATAAGTGGTTAAACGTTCATTTTAGGTAGTTTTAACTTTTCATGTAATTTTACCTATACACATTTATCTATTTTAATTTTTTTTTTCAAAAAAAAAAAACTTTAATTTAGATATTTATAAGTAAACAATGAAATAATGATTCGTGAATAATCTATATATTACTAAAAGCTAAAGTGTAGTGTTTAATGTTGCAACGCTCACATTGAGCCACATCATCAGCCACGTCATCAATTTTTATTTCCAATTTTTGTTATATTTTTAAACATTTTCTCATTTAAGATGACTTAAAAACTCCATTATTTAAAAATTTAAATATCTTTTAACTATTATTTTTATTATTAATTTTCCAAAACTCTCCCTCCCTTTTACCTCTTCATCTCCCTACTACTTTCTTCCTTAATATCATTCTTTCTCTACCTTTTTGTTTTCCTTTATTTTGACTCTTCTTATTCTCAACATCTTACTATAAATTTAGCATTTCTCTTATCATTCTATGCATAGTTTTCTATACAGAAAAGGTTACCTCTCTCTCTCTCTCAATTTGTTTTTCATTTTTTGTTTGAATTTTTTTTTTTTTTTTTTTCATTGCATCAATCCTTTAGGTTGATGAATTTTTTTGTTAATTAGAATTCTATTTTGGGTCGATGCAATTTAGTTTTGTATTTTAAGTTGTTAATCTTTTATATTCTATTTGATTAAATATTATCCTACTGTGTTATACATATAGTACTATATAATAATATAATGCTATTATATTACATAGAATAACTTGGATAATTTGATGTTTACTGCTGTATAGTTTATTTTTACTCTTTTTTCCTCTCATCTTATTTTATTCAACATTTGAATCCAGTCACATCCTCTATACTATTAAATTATGCGGCACAAATCAAGAAAATGGCTAGACACAAACTTGCCTTCTTTTACCATACATTAGGGGAATCAATATATTTGTGTGATAAAGGGTCATATAATTTAGATAGCACCCTTTGAATGTGTCTAGGCCCATATATTATGTACCATCTTTTTAGGATGCCAACAATATTGATCTTATGGGAAAAGTTATATAAAATATTGAGAAAAAAATGTTTTATATTACAATCTACTAAAAATGTTTTTCAAATATTTAAACCTTTCTATATTTCATATCACTGATGTGTTTTACAACTTCCACATGTGTTAACTTAAGTCTTAATATTCTTAAGTTGTTTCGGCTAAAAAAAAAAAAAAAGGCTGTCATAAAAGAGGAGTTCATGTAAAATTTTTTGCAATATGAAATATTTGTTTTGTAAAGCCGCCAAATTTGATGATTTTCAAGGCAATTGTGTATTCTTTTAGTCTTCAAAAAACACACATCTACAAGTAGTTAAACGTTCATCTTAGGTAGTTTTAACTTTTCATGTAATTTTACCTATACACATTTATCTATTTTAATTAATTTCTTTTCAAAAAAAAAACTTTAATTTAGATATTTATAAGTAAACAATGAAATAATGATTCACGAATAATAAATATATATATATATATATATATCTATACATATTTATCTTATGTGGTTGTAACTTTACATATAATTTTGTATTTATATATTCATCTACTTTAATTTAGATGTTTAAAACTTAATAATGAAATCAATAAGCACGGTAATTAAAACAATCATATTTTTACTGTAAGGTCAGATTTTGTGGCCCAAGCCCAAGAAGGGGTGGATTTGGAGCCCACTGAACCCAAAACAATGAATTTGTAGAGTGTGGGTGAAAGAGCAAGGCGAATAGCGAAAATAACAGTATACAACAGCCACACTAATGGGGGAATTTGAATTAATATATGTTCGGACGGATGTAAGTATAACGTCCGAGGAGGTGATTTTCCTTGAAGAGATTAGGTTACAATTCTGAGAGCTGCAGTAAAACAATACCCTCTTTCTTCTTCCTGATTTTTCGCTCCAACTCCTATCAGGGGGCTTTCCTACTTATATAGTACCTCCTCACTTTATCTCAATCATCCACTTGTTCATCATCCAGACATCCACTTGAGTACTTGTCCCATCAAGGGTGTTCCCTAGCCTTATGTGAGTGGTGATAGCAGGCTGATACTGTTCAGGGGTCTCTTCCACATTAATGCGGCCAGAGAAGTAGGTGCGGTGCATTTAATGCGGTGGTTGAGGTCTGTCACTTAGATATTTCTCCGATCCAGTTATATTCGTTTGCGTCCGAGGCTCATTCTGTCACTACGTCTGTCGAGAGGATCACTCGGGCTGCAAAAGGTTGAACGTCAGACTAAGGTTCTTTGAATCCGAGGGTATTGGACTCCTCGGAGCGCTGAACATATCCTCGAATCATGGCCGTACCCTTCACCAGACAAGTTCCTTTCTCAGGGCCCCTAACTAGGCTTTCTCATCTCTTCGGGCAATGGTGGTCCGTGGATAGGGCCTCGGGCCCAATGCCTTTGGTTGGGCTTTCCTCCCGCACATTTACAATTCAAAAACTCGCAATTTCTTTTTTCAAAAAAAGGCCTTTTACATTTCCTTGGAATTATTAAAAAAAAAAAAATTTAAACCTTTGACATACCACTAACGTCCTAACCACTTCATACATTAAAAAAAAAATTAGGCTCATTATTACTTCCGTTAATATATTGTGGATATCTTAATTGATTGAGATCAAACTAGAGAAATGTCTTTCATATTTCCTTGAAAATTCAAAAGGGAAAAAAAAAAAGACCTTTTAACATACCACCAATGCAACTACATTTATAACTATTTAAGCCACCCATGATATCTATTTCTTATTGATAACCATAAAATTTACAACTAGCAAAGGAACATAAAAATTAAAAAATTAAAAAAAAATTGAAGGAAGAAAAAAAGAAATGAAATCGAACGTTATTAATAACTGTTATTTGGAAAATAAAAAGGTGGTAAAGAGGTGTAAAAAATAAAATAGAGATGACTATACAGAGGACATTGAAAACTTTATAGTGCAATAAAATCAACAATTAAATATAATAATAAAAATTTAAACTTAAAACTAATCAAACTCTAACTAGGGATTATATATATATATATATATATATTATCATAATCTTCATACACCATGACTTAAAAAAATTATTGAATAGTTCTACCTCTTATTTAATGTCTATGTTATGCAAGTCATCAACTAATAAATATATGATAATGGTAAAAAATGTTATAGATAAGATTAAGAAAAATATGATAAAACTATGTAAAAAAAAAAAACTCTTTATAAAGTCTAGGGACTAAAATAGTATTTTATCTAAAAAATTATCACGCGCAACGCGCAGGTTTGCGACTAGTTGCAATGATTGCAAGTCCTCTTTGAACTATCCTTGAGTTGGACTTGGTCCAAGAAATTCAATTAGTTGTAGGAAATTCAAGGCTAATGTTTTCTGATGGGTAATTGCATTGGCAAGTGTTCTTGTTGGTGAGCTCGACTATCATCAGAAGCAAGATACCAAAATGTCGAGCAGAATAGATAGAATTTCATTATGATAAGATACCAAATTGTGATTCTCCACAGGAACTTTTATAAACACCCACTGTTGGAGCATTTTTAATATTAAATAAATAAAATGAATAAATGTAATAACATAAATGTAAAGATATGGGAGTAAATATGAGAGATTAGGAGTTAGTGTAAATGTTTAATTCCATATTGAAAATGAGAGAGACTTTTTTATTCTTTTTAATTGTGATGATTAATTGGCTAAAATGTATTGACTCAGATATTGGGCTAAATACATGCGCAAGGGGGAGGTGAAGAGTGAAGGTATCAAAATTGGAAATGAATCAGCCTCTTAGATCCTCCTACTTGACAGCCCATTCAGAGCAATTACCATATCCGTTGGTGAGTAAATGACTCGAATTAATACTCCATTTTTACTATGGAAATCAGAATAAATTGGGTAGCAATTTCATGAGGCCCATTGAGCCTATAAATAGACTCATTCAGACTCAATCTAAGTAACTGAAATTACAATACACACAAAGAAAAAATTAGAAAGATTCTTGGCAAGGAAGGGTGTTCTTTCTGGTGGAGTTTTGGGCTTGAACACTTTGTGCAGAAGTTGTTCTAGCCATACGACACTTGTTAGGCTATTGTATCCTAGGGGAGACAAGTCATAGAAGGTCTGCACCAGTTACAAAGTTTAGCCAACCAAGGGCTTGAATCTCCTTAAAGAGAGCGAGTGCCGCGCCTTAGTCCAAATAGTATTGTGTAATTTCTCTTTACGTTAATAATATTCAGAAGTATTTTCAGTTTCTTTTTGTGTTATTTCTATTACCATTGTATTTGCACCAACAATTTTAAGGAGATTCATCACATGGAGCCTACACAAGAGAAACCAAATGAGTCTGTTGGAGATTTTAACAAGCCCTTTCGCTTTAAGGGAGCCCACTTCAAGAAATGGAAAGGAAAGGTACTCTTCTACTTGAGCCTTCTCAAAGTCTCCTACATCCTCACTGACAAGAACCCATCAAAAGTTCCTACCGATGAGATAAGTGATGAAGAATATATTCTCCATCAAGAAAAAATAGATAAGTATACGAAAGATGAGTATAACTGTCGCTCTTATCTATTGAATTGTCTTGCCGATCATTTCTATGATTATTATGATACAACTTACAATTCTGCTAAGAAAATTTGGAAAGCTTTACAAAGCAAGTATGATACCGAGGAGGCAGGTGCAAAGAAGTATCCTGCTAGCAAATTTTTTCGTTACCAAATGGTGGATGGAAAATTAGTGGAGGATCAAGCACAATATTTCCAAATGATTGTAGCAGAATTGAGATCCGAAGGCATAAAGATTGGAGACAACTTGGTGGTAGCTGGCATAATTGACAAACTACCACAATCTTGAAGGGAGTTCCAAAAGACTTTGTGGCACAAACAAAAGGAGACATCCTTGGAGACTTTGATCACATGCATCCATGCGGAGGAGGAGGCTAGAGGACAAGATGCACTCATGACACAAGAGAGCAATGGTAATTCTACCACAAAGGTAAACCTTATTTCAGCTAATAATAATATGCCTAAAAATCATTTTCCTAGAAATAGTCAATTGAAGCCTAAAAAGAGAGCCTTTAAAAATAATAATAGACCTTAAGGAAGGGGAAACCCGAATAAAAATTACAATAAGAACCAAGGACCCCCTTCACAAGATCAATTTAATAGATCCTGTTTTGTCTATGGCAAGAGTGGGCATATTGCTCGATTTTGCAAATTTCGGAAACGTGAATTTGTCCCGCAGGCTAACGTAACCGAAGAGCCTTTAGTGGCTATGATTACAGACATCTATATAGTGCAATATGTTGAAGGGTGGTGGGCAGATTCTGGTGCTAGTAGGCACGTCTGCTATGACAAAAATTGGTTCAAGTTGTACACTCCTTTTGAAGAAGAAAAAACTATTATGCTTGGTGACTCTAGCAAAACCAAGGTTCTTGGGAGTGGTGAGGTTGAATTGAAATTCACTTCTGGATGCGTGCTAACATTAAAATATGTTTTTTACACTCCGTCCATGAGGAAGAATTTGATGTCAAGTTTTTTACTTAACAAGGCTGGCTTCAAGCAAACTATGGAATTTGATAATTATGTAATCACTAAAAAGGGATTATTTATGGGCAAGGGTTATGCTTGTGATGGAATGTTTAAATTGAATGTTGAGAATAATAAAACATCTACCAGTTCAGTTTATATGCTTTCTTCTATTAATTTTTGGCATGCTCGTTTGTGTCATATAAATAGTAGATATGTGGGAATCACGAGTAGTTTAGGATTAATTCCAAGACTATCAAAAGATTTTGAAAAATGTGAAACTTGTAGTCAAGCTAAGATTACAAAAAGGCCTCATAAAAATGTTGTAAGAAATACTAAATTGCTTGAGTTAATTCACTCTAATTTATGTGAATTTGAGGGAATTTTAACTCGTGGAGGAAATAGATAAATTATCACTTTTATTGATGATTTCTCAAAATATACAGCTATTTATTTGTTGAAAAATAAAAGTGATGCTTTTCAAAAATTTCAATATTTTTTAAAAGAAGTTGAAAATTAATTCGGTAGAAAAATAAAAAGAATAAGAAGTAATAGAGGCCGTGAGTATGAATCTAGTGCATTCAACTCATTTGTTCAGTCTTTGGGAATTATCCATGAAACTACTGCACCATATTCACCCGCTTCTAATGGTGTGACTGAAAGAAAAAATAGAACTTTAATTGAGTTAACAAATGCCATGTTAATTGAATCTGATGCACCTTTACATTTTTGGGGTGAAGCTATTTCAATTGTATGTCATGTTTTAAATAGGGTGCCAAATAAAAAGTCACACACCACACCTTTTGAGATGTGGAAAGGACATAAGCCAAATTTGGGATATTTGAAAGTATGGAGTCGTCTTGCTTATGTAAGGCTTACTGGCCCTAAAATGCCTAAATTGGGAATTAGAGCTACTACCTGTGTTTTTCTTGGTTATGCAATTAATAGTACAGCCTATAGATTTTTTAATCTTGAAAACAAAATAATTTTTGAATCTGGTGATGCAATTTTTCATGAAGAAAAATTTCCTTTTAAATTGAAAAATAGTGGGGGTGAAAAAAATATTTTGTCACAATCTAGTTCTTCTACTTCACATTTACAAAATCAAGAAAATTTTGAAATGGAACCTAGAAGGAGTAAAAGAGCTAGAGTTGAAAAGGATTTTGGTCCTGATTATTATGTTTTTAACATTGAGGAAAATCCCCAAAATTTAAAAGAGGCTTTAACGTCACCTGATGCTATATTTTGGAAAGAGACTGTAAATGATGAGATGGAATCTCTAATTTCTAATAGAACTTGGAAATTAGTAGATCTTCCCCCAGGTTGTAAGACCATAGGTTGTAAATGGGTCCTTAGAAAAAAGTTGAAACTAGATGAATCAATAGATAAGTTTAAAACTAGACTTGTTGCAAAAGGTTTTAAACAAAAAGCTGATCTTGATTTCTTTGATACTTTTTCTTCGGTAACAAGAATTACATCTATTAGATTGTTAATTGCTATTGCTACAATTTTGATTTAAAAATTCATCAAATGGATGTAAAAACTACTTTTCTAAATGAGGACCTAGAGGAAGAGATTTATATGGATCAACCTGAAGGCTTTGTAGAGCCTGGACAAGAAAGCAAGATATGTAAGCTAACTAAATCCCTATATGGCTTAAAATAAGCACCTAAGCAGTGGCATGAAAAGTTTGATTCTTGCATGATTGAGAATGGTTATAAATCAAATGAATGTGATAAATGTATTTATTCTAAATCATGGAATAATTTACATGTTATTATTAGCCTCTATGTGGATGATATGTTGATTTTTGGCTCAAATATGCATGTTATAAATGAGACAAAAAATATGCTTAAAAGCCATTTTGATATGAAAGATCTTAGTGAGGCTAATTTTATTTTGGGCATGAAAATTACAAAAACATGT
The DNA here is from genome assembly GCA_030445155.1 of Quercus variabilis. Lineage (NCBI taxonomy): Eukaryota > Viridiplantae > Streptophyta > Magnoliopsida > Fagales > Fagaceae > Quercus > Quercus variabilis. The sequence goes on along the minus strand of CP129450.1, from coordinate 2,204,979 downwards.
GATGGAATATATCTTGATCAATCACATTATGTTGAGAAAATATTGAGAAAATATAACTTTCATGATCACAAAAGTGTAGCTACTCCTTTTGATTCTAGTGTTTATTTATTTCCTGTGAATAATGATGATGAGATTTTTAATCAAAAGGATTATACTAGTATCATTGGTAGTTTGCGTTTTGCTACTGATTGTACTAGACCTGACATTGCATATGCAGTAGGAGTGCTTAGCAGATTTACTAGCAAGCCTAGTAAAGATCATTGGCTAACTATTGAGTGAGTCATGAGATATTTAATTGGTACCAAAAACTATGGCTTATTTTATAAAAAGTACCCTGCTGTGATTGAAGGTTTTAGTGATGCCAATTGGAATACTTTGTCAGGTGATTCTCTCTCTACCACTAGTTATGTTTTTACCTTAAGTAGTGGTGCTATTTGTTGGAAATCTAAAAAGCAAACAATAATTGCTAATTCAACGATGGAAGCTGAATTAATAGTATTAGCTTCAGCTAGTGAAGAGGCAAATTGGCTTAGGAATTTGTTATATGAAATTCCACTTTGGGAAAAGCTAATTCCACCTATATTAATTCATTGTGATAGCACTGTCACAATTGGTAGAGTTAAAAACCGTTACTACAACGGTAAATCCAGACCTATAAGAAGAAAGCACAGTACTGTAAGATCTTATTTGAGTGGTGGCATCATAACTGTGGATTATATTAAATCTAATGATAATCTTACAGATCCATCTACCAAGGTCTTGGCAAAAGATAGAGTCTGGAATACATCAAGGGGGATGGGACTGAAGTCTATAAAATCATGAGCCATGTATGAGGATACCCAACCCGAGGACCAGAGATCTTGAGAATTGGGTTCAATGGGAAAAACGAATCGTACGATGGTCGTAAGAAATGCAGAATTTATTTTTCTTAATTATTTATTTTGTAAATAATTTTTTAATTGTTCATCCCTATGATGTAAGTGCATTTATCCTATAATGTAAAGAGGTTAAGTAAAAAACTCTAAATGAAATTTGTAGCTCGTATGAGTGGGGTGTTAGAATTACAGGAGCACCCTTGACAAATTTCACCTATGTGAGGGTGGGGGTGGGGCCGCTCCCTATGAGATTTGGACGTAATCTCAAATACACTCATGAAACCAGGATCAGCACACGGCCGTAAAGTGCTAGCTATAAAAGCTCATGTCAATACCTGGGTTGTTATGTGTAAGCAGTGACGCTTAATTTCCCTAAAGCAGTCCTAGTTCAAGTCGGAGACCACTATGACTCTGGAGTTGAGATCGCTGTTTTACTAAGTGAAGGTTCAATGCAGAGCACACCTTCATGATGCATAATGACCTGTCTTTGCCTGGTAATCTCTCTTTTACTAAAAATTTAATATTAAAATGAGTGAGGGATTGTTGAAGCATTTTTAATATTAAATAAATAAAATGAATAAATGTAATAACATAAATGTAAAAATGTGGGAGTAAATATGGGAGATGAGGAGTTAGTATAAATGTTTAATCCCACATTGAAAAGGAGAGAGACTTTTTTATTTTTTTTAATTGTGATGATTAATGGGCTAAAATGTATTAACTTAGATATTAGGCTAGATACATGCGCAAGGGGGAGGTGAAGAGTGGAGGCTTCAGAAACTCCTTATCAGACCATTAATTGTGTAACTCTAGCCCATCAAATCAATATCCAACAATTAATCTTGTAACACCCACTACATCAGAATAATGAACCCAATTAATTAGAATAAATTGGGTAGCAGGCCCATTGAGCCTAAAATCAATATCCAACAATTAATCTTGTAACACCCACTAACTCTAGCCTATCAAATCAATATCCAACAATTAATCTTGTAACACCCACTACATCAGAATAATGGACCCAAATTCTGATGGACCCAATTAATTAGAATAAATTGGGTAGCAGGCCCATTGAGCCTAAAATCAATATCCAATAATTAATCTTGTAACACCCACTACATCAGAATAATGGACCCAATTAATTAGAATAAATTGGGTAGCAATTTCGTGAGGCCCATTGAGCCTAAAAAATTAGAGAGATTCTTGGCAAACACCCACTACATCAGAATAATGGACCCAATTAATTAGAATAAATTGGGTAGCAATTTCGTGAGGCCCATTGAGCCTAAAAAAATTAGAGAGATTCTTGGCAACCCAATTAATTAGAATAAATTGGGTAGCAATTTCGTGAGGCCCATTGAGCCTAAAAAAATTAGAGAGATTCTTGGCAAGGAAGAGTGTTCTTTCTAGTGGAGTTTTGGGCTTGAACACTTTGTGCAGAAGTTACCAGTTACAAAGTTTAGCCAACCAAGGGCTCTTTGTGCAAAAGTTACCAGTTACAAAGTTTAGCCAACCAAGGGCTTGAATTTCCTTAAAAAGAGCGAGTGTCGTGCCTCAGTCCAAATAGTGTTGTGTAATTTCTCTTTACATTAATAATATTAAGAAGTATTTTCAGTTTCTCTTTGTGTTATTTATATTACCACTGTATTTGCACCAACACCCACCATATTATTAGCGGTAGGGTTGCTTTTGCTATTCACCAAAGGCATTCTTTTCTTGTAACAAACATTATTGCCGCTGCTAAAAACAGCAGCCACACAAAAACAATCATCCATCACTTCCTTCTCGCAGTTATCCACGTCTGTTTGTTGAATTCTAGCTAAATCTACAAATTCATGATTTGGGTTATCAGCATCATTGAGTGTTTGAACAGTGAAATTCGAAGCCGAAGAATTTGGTGCACAAAAATCCATCACTACATTTGGATAACACCCTTTGGAAGGAGTTTTTGGATCCAAAGGTGAATAACCAGGCAAGCATGTGCAATTGGCAATTTTACCATCTGGTGTACTGCAAAAGCCATAAACCCCACAAATATTATCCACAGTGCAAGACTTAGTAATAGCCTCCCACACAACATCCCATTTGCTAGCTCCATTTCTTTTAAAAAAGGCTAACTGTTGGAAATTTCCTTTGTCATAGTTGCTTTGTGGTAGTAATCTTCAATAGGAGTGGGCACTTTGCTAGTCATTTTGTATGCCATTGAATTTTTTTCTACGTAAATAGCATACATGAAAGCTGTGGTCTTGCTGAAAACTAGGCTTACATTGCCATTGTTATCAGTAGCACTGAACCAGTAAGCCGGACCACTAAAACGAAACGCAGATAACAAAATGTTCCCATCAAGTTGCTGAATCTCCAACTGATATTGGCCTGTGGAGTAGTCAACTGTGCCATTGGCATTGGAGTGCAGCTTCTGGCCCATCAACAAAGTTTGGCCTAATAAAATGGTGTCTGTTGGGAAATCAAAACTCTACCAAATGATTCCAGAGGAAGAGTTTCGCAATACAAAATTGCCATCATCTCGCATTGAAGCTGATTTTGTAGACGTGTGCTTGCATATGAAAAGTTGAGTCCCATTTGAATGTGTGAGTACAAGTTGGCCATTGAGTAATAACTTGACGGTTGATCCTTTAACAGCTGGATCGTCACGATTTGCTGACCAAACCAGAGTTTTCTCTGAGATTTTATCAAACCAAATACCAACAAGGTACTGATTGGTGACAAGAGGGTAGAACCCAAAAGCAAAATCACCAGAGGGTGATTTCCATGAAGAATCGGATCCCGCAGTGATGCTAGAACCCAGGTTTGTTGTACTGTTCTGTATCTGAGCGCTTGAGCAAAGTAAGGCGAGCAGGGGCGGAGCCACGTTGTCCCCTGGGGGGGCCGTGGCCCCTGCAAAAAAAGAAAAAAAAATTCCTAGAGAGTAGGTATAAAATTTTTTTGGGCCCCCCCACTCTTGGACATCCGGCCCCCCCATATTTCTCCCACTCCCAATTATAGTTTAGGCCTCTATTCTACTGGGCTTCCAGCCTCTCATACTCCAAATAAAACATAAAATTGGCCCATAAACATTTAAATACTAAAATCCAAACACATAACTTCTTCATCTCAAAAACCCACCCCATGGTCCCCCACAAAATCCCTTATTCTTTTCTTTTTTGTCTTCTGTGATACACTTCCCAGTACTGCTTACCAGCTCTCAAAACTCAGCAGCATCAGTCCTCCAGTCCCAAAAAAAAAAATCCTGACCATTTTTTTCTTTCTTCTTGCTTTCTAAAACAAATCACTCAGTATATTTCATTGTCAAATTTTAGGATTTGGAACTTGGTGATTGCCTGGTGAAGTGGTGAGTTTTCTTCTCTTATTTAAGCACTAGACCTACATCTATTTTCAGTGTCTTTTTTTGATTTTCTCAACTATCTACACCTAAATATTCACATGCTTTTTATATTTTCATAAATTTTTAGAGAAATATATGATTGAAGGAATTGGGATGGAGATAATTGATCTCCGAAGCTCCATGTTTTTTGACGACTAGAACGAAAACGAGAAATGGGTTTTATTGATCAGTTGGTTTAGAACACAGAAGAAAGATTGTGCCTTTCTACGAACATGAAAATGATTTTTTTTCCCTGCTTTCTGAAAATAAAAATAAAAATAATGTTAGAGAAAGAGAGAGAGAGAAAGAGGGTGTTTTTGTTTTCGTTATTGCTATTTTTTTTTTTTTATTACCAAAATGAAATAGAAAAGGGTCCTTCCGTTGCAGTTACTTGTTGCTATTTTTGTTGGATTGTGTGAGCACTTTGTTTCAAGTAAAGAACTTGGAAAGGCAAGAATGAAATGTCTATCTATCAAGCCTTGGATGGTCACTAACCAATGATAAGGAGATTGTTTCAATTTGTTTGTGATGACTGATGAGTCTTGAAGGGAAGAATATCTACAGTTGTAGGCAAATAAGCATTGCCACATGGCCCACCCTTTTTTGCACTTTGTGATTCTGTGAAGACAGGTAAAATTATTTTGATATATTACATATTTTTGATTAGTTAGATATCATGTGGCGGTAGAAGTTGTTAAATTGTTTGGTTTATGTTGTGTACAAATCCTTGTTTAATTTTTGTTTTTGTTTAAGCCTTTAAGGGGTTATTATTAATTAAAGTTGTATTAAAAAAATTAAAATACAGGAAAATTTTAATAATAGGAATGATGATGATTGATGGGTTTGATTGTTTAAATTATAGTGAAAATTTTATTTTTTCTTGAGTATGAATAATATCCATATAACTAAGGAAAAAATTTCTAATTAGAATTTTATTTTTTAAAATTCTTTTCAGGTTAATTTTTGAGTCATATTGTTGCTGCACATTGTAATTTTCTTTGATGATAATGAAATTTCTGCAACTCCGTGAACGTAGGCATATTACCAAACCACGTAAATACTATAATGTGCGTATGATTATTTTTCTTTTAGCATTTTGTTTTCTCTATTTTTTTGTTTCTCACAAGTTTGGAATTTCGGTTGAATTCCCAACATGTTCAAGTATATGATGATATATGAAAGTTGATAATTTTGTATTCAATAAAATTAAGAATTATATTTAGTATATATTTGTTACAACCCAGCCCCCCAAGTATTTATTCCTGGCTACGCCCCTGAAAGCGAGAATGAATGAAAATGACCAAAGCAGAATTCTAGTAACAGCCATTGGTACTAAACAAGAGAGATCATGAGAAAGGATGTGAAAAGTTGGAAACTAGTGAAAATGCAGAAATTATGTGCATCTATTCAATATATGTTTACAACGGCAAAAAGTATTTTAGGACATGATTTAAAAACAAAAAAGAATAGTATAAGATTAAAGGCTAGTATAGTAGCATGCATTACACTCAAATTGCTAGCGTATTTAAGCAACGTCAAAGACTGTTATCTTGCTTTATTTTGGATTGCAGAATTGACCTGAGCAGCCACAGAGTTGGATTGGCATAAAGAATTAAAGATAGTTCTATTTGACAGTTACAAGCAGATAAAAATATGGTGCAAAGTCAGATTTTTAATGCGCACTTATGACTTATTTTTCTGAAAAAGACAACTCAACATTGACGTGTGAAGTGTATTGACCGCACCATAAGAGTCATGAATCATCAATGGCACTGTGAATAGTGGGCTTGATGATTCAAAAAGATTAATGCTTCTAGGAAATGCGGGGCTAGTGCTGTGTGTTGAATACTATAACGAAGACCTGGTAGACGGTTGTATAATGTGGGTGACCACAGGTAATGGATTGAGAATCTGATAGTTACGATGGTGGAATGAGGAATTTGAACACTCAACGTCTCATTGGAAACATAAGAAGACGCCTACTTGACGTCTCTATTGGATTAGTTTAATTATATATTCTCTTACCTTTCCCCAATTTTTAAAAGGATGAACTGCATGGTAACATATGAAATTATGAATGAAGAACAAGTGACAAAGTAAACACAAAATGTAACCTATTCAAGACGCATGAACGTTATTGAGAAGCTTGAAAATGCGCGAACATGTAAGAGAGTGCCAATTCACAATCTAGACGTGATTTCTACATGATGCATGAGATCATTTCACAAATAGTCCTAAAAAATCACATTCTCGCATGTTACATTTAAGGAAAATACATGAACCTAATTTTTATGAAACAAGGTTGTCATAAAAATATTGTGAAATTTTATGTGCTTATAAATTTTCAAGCATTTTGGTCCACTTCGATTTAATTCCATCCACGTCAGTCCATTTGGTCATTTTCATGGATTGGTATTTTTTAAAAAAACTATATGTAAAGGAAGGGTCTAAATATTTTCTGCTTTGACTTCTGATAGATTAAGATATTGAACTAATATGCAATTTTTCAATGTTCAATTTTAGATTTATGCAAAATAAAATTTGATTTTTTTTAGGTTATTATAAGGTTGAATTTATTCAATTATGTGTTGGCTTTATTTCGTGCCAAATTTTCTTGTAATTTCAGCAATTAGATACCCTGTATTTAGGTGGGAATTATATAAGAGTTGTGTGTGTGAGAGTGTGAAAAAAACTCAAGTTATGTGCATTCAAAGGAGTCTCGCAATTGGATCTCATGACTGGCAAATCACCAAAGAGCCACACATGTGAAGCATGCAGGGAACTGAAGGGTCACGACAGCTGGAGCACTACAAGACAAAAAGTACAGTCTGGCCAAGTAGTTAGCTCGCAACTCAAACTCACGACTTACTCCAGTCGTGAGGCCAAGTCTTCAGAATGCCCTATTTGGATGAAAACAACCCTTTCACATTCCTCACGTACCCTACTATAAAGACCCTTATACCCACGAAATGTAGAAAGCTTTCAGAAAGAATTTTGAGAGAGAAACCCTAGAGAAAACCAAGATTGACTCATCCACAATCTTTGACATTTGATTCTCCAAATTCCTCTATTCTCACCCTCTCCATTGACATATCCTTGAAAGGTAAATTTGCCAAATCCTTATCTCACCATACTCATATTAGTGAGGAGGTATTTTGATGCTTGGGAAACAATTCGGGGATGACCAATTTACTTGGTTGATGCAATGGGCTTATTACGGGATCCGGGAAGTTAAAGAAGACAAGGTTAGGCGTAACCCTGTTGGAGAAAGAAGCTTGGAGGGCTTAGGTGCATTAGGTAGATAAATTAGGTTTGGAGAGTCTTTTACTATTCATGTATCCCAACTTTATTTTTTACTGGATCATTTGACCGCTTTGAGGGCAGTGAAGAGGTTTTTCATCGAGTTCTTCGGTTTCCTCTTCGATAACACATGCCAGTGTTATCTTTGTGTTTGCATCTCTCTTCCCTTACTTTTTGCCTTTTAATTGCTGCTGTGTTTGTAATTAATTACAGCTTAGAGTGTTTTACCAATCTGGATATAGCTTATATTCATCATTCCGCACATATATTGTTCGTATATAAGCTTGTGTTGGTATTGTTGAAATTTGGGGTTTAAATATTCATTAGTGTTTTACACGCTAATTGAACATTCAGTTATGTTATGCTTGATGGAGGGCTTAGGATGGCTTTGACCTCACAATATTGCTATAAATTTTCAAGTTAAATTTTATATCCGAAATTGCTACATATTAATGAATTAAAAAAAAAATTACTCATGTGATTTTATATTAAACAACCATTGGTTTCTATATTTTCCATCATTCGAAATCATTCTACTTCTTTTTACTGTTTATTTTCACATTTTGTATGTAATTATAAATTGTTAAAATTGCAAATTAAATAATCCGTCATTTGATTGAACACACCATATATTTCTGTAAATATTGGTGTACTTGCTTATTTTAGCAACAAATATTGAAAATGGTGCTAAGCAAGTAATATAATGTTTCTATTTTTCAATAGATACAAACAAATAACAATTACTTTTAATGTAAGAATTGTTTTAAAAAAATATGAAAATATATAATTTGTTCAGGTTGTGATGAATATCACCCAAAATTTCCTATGGTACTTCTTTTCAATTTACTAGTGAATATTTACAATAAAATTTACTAAATTTTTTTATTGGTTGATGCAATTACTAATTAGACAAAGTTTAGTTACAAAACTGGCTGTAGCATAGCTTTACTTAATAAAATAAATATTACTACATATTTTGAAAATCTAACTATTGAATTACATGTTCTTTACGCTCTTAATACATATGTCAAATTTTGTGTTAATCAGATAGTATTTACTATATGATCTATAAGCTTATGTTTTATACGTAATTTTAAACTACAAAAACTTGCAATTTAAACAATTTATTGATGACATAGCTATTAATCTTTAATTTTTTAGAAATTTTGCAAACATGGAGGATATAAAAAGAAGATATAATCCAATAGTGGATTTGTCAAAATTTACTTCCAATAAAAAGATATTGAGTAAGGTTGCAGTTTAAAATTACAACAAATTTTGTAGCTAAATTTTGTTCTTACTAATTATTACTAGCTCTCTTTTTTCCTCTCAAACTTGTAATTGCACCTTTTGCAGATTCAAGCATTTTGGAAGTGTTAGTGAAATATTTTGTCATTTGAAAGTCGTGTAATTCGCAAAAATATTTGCTCAACTAAGTGCATGATTATTTTTAGATAAATATGATTTTGTATAAGTATGTATTAGTTTGTACATGTACTCATGGGTTAATTAAGAAATTAGCATTTTTTGTTTGTGTACCCTCTATAGCTTAGTTTAGCACTGTCATGCATTGCATTTGCATTTTTAATCTTTTAGCATAATGTGTGCTTTTAGTTTTGGTCATAAAATTTTTTTTGAAACCAAAAAGATTTTTATTTCTTTTGTATTACACATCATGAATATGTAATTGAGGTTGGTCTATTATTTTTGCATAACATGCCTATGTACCTTGTTTAGCTTAGATGAGCTTATTTTTTTGCAGTTTGATAGTTTTAGCTATGTAGTGCATGTTTGTGGGAGTGTTTATAGTTTTTGATCACATGCTCTTGATTTTGAAGTCTCATACTTTTGATTGTAAGGACTAAAAAATCCTAATAAAAAGGCATAAACAACCATCTCACCACTGTTTACTAGCTAATCATGAACACCTTAATATATATCGTAAGATTTTGTGCTTAAGAAAGTGTAACACATGTACAAAAAGAAAATAAGGTGTAGCATTGGAATAAAAAATAAAAAATAATAATAAAAAAAAAAAGGCAAAGAAATAAAAAATGGTGTGTACATTATAAGGCTAATAAAAAAAATTAAAAAAAAAAAAAATGATTGCAAGCTTGCTTTCTAGGAGATGTGAGAGTTATATGATATATCTCTTTAGGTGATAGTCACTTTCAAATTTATGTGATAAATAATGTAGAAATTGTGATTGATTACTATCTACAAATCACCTCACATGTATCTCATGTTGTTACTAGTTACATACACTTCACAAGTTATTCTTTGCTAAGCTTTGTACATGGAATAGTGTGTGAACTAGTGTGACCATCCAACATTACGTTTTCAGTGGTTTTTGATGCAAAATATGTTTAAGGGTTGGCAAAAATTGTGTTTTTAATGATTAAAAACCTTGTTTTGAAGTTCTGGGTTGAAAATAAATGTTTTTGAAAAACTTTTAAATTCATTCTCATGTATTTCATTCATGAAATTATTTGGTTTGAGTGTTTTCTGCATAAAACTTTTGCTGTTTTTCAAAAAATCCAATTTTCCATAATTTTGATCGATCGAGTGTAATTTTCGATCAATCAAAAATTTCCAGATTTTTCAAGTCTAGCTTTCGCCTGACTCAATTAGTATTCGATTAATGCTCGATCAATCGAAACTAAAAGTTTTTTAGTTTTTAAGTATTTGACCAATCTATTTTTTCATGCATTATTTATGTTTAGGATTCACATGCATTGTATTGTTTTTTTTTTTTAATCCATCTTGCAGTTTTACAGTCATATCTTTCACTGTTTTCACACATAACATACATACACTTTGCTAAATTGGATAGTCAACTTGATTTAAAAATTGATTGATTAATTTTTGAGTCTTTTGTACATTTTAGTATATGCTATTTTTAAGTGTGAACTACAGAAAATATTTTTCCTAAGAGATATAATTGATAATCAATGTGCAAATATTTTCTCTACTTATGCAACTGTTTATGGGTCACATAGTGTCAAGTTTGCATATTTTAAAAGAGAGAATATTTTTTTCTTCAAGTGTATCCTCAACTTATGTGTGTCTTTAGTTTTCCCTGCCTTCTAAATTTTCCCCAAAATTATTTTTCTCAAAACTTGTTTTGTTTTTCCTATATTTATAGGGGGATAAAAGTTTTTTTTAACCTTCGTTGTTCTGAGAGGGAGTTGTTGCTCTTCATAGGGGCAGTTGCCTCTATTCTTTATAGAGCTGGATTCATTTGTTTCCTTGATTCTCTATTCTCCTCCTTTCCTCCTACTTAATTTTTAAGACATCCAAACAAAAGAAATAGATAATTAATATTTCCCTAGCTCTTCTATGTTCACGTTCCACACCTTACCCTCTTTTCTCCTCTCTCTCCAACTTTTACACACAATGTTAGTCTATAAATACCGCCCTCTACTACTCACTTCTCATCAAATAAAAAACTCTTCAATTTCAGTCAAGCCTTCTCCTCCTCTTTTTCAATCTATAATTTCATGACTTTCAAATTCTTAGGTCATCATGGGTGACTTCACTTATGAGAATAACCTCGTCCCAAAGTCTCCACCTCAGATCATTAGGAATGCTGAAAAAATTGAAGGAAATGGAGGCCCTAGAACCATCAAGGAGACCATCTTTGTCGAAGGTTATTCGCTTCATTTCTGATCTCCAACATATGATTTGTTTACAAGTTTAAAAATTACTAAATCTATTACTATGATCTTTCACTCTTAAAAATAGTAATTGTACCCCCAAGGTATTTAAAAGTAAAAGCAGTTTTTATTTATTTTGGGCTATCATAGTATCATATGTAATGTACATATTGTATAGAAGAGGTTACATTTTTTTTTTCCTATATTTTTCAGGCATCGGCCCAATGAACCATACAAAGCAAATTTCTGATGATGGGGTTGAACAGGAAAGCTTATCATACAACATCATTGGGGGTGATCGTAACAACAGCACATTTAGTAATATCTCAGGTGAGACCAAAACAACGACAACCCCTGATGGTAGTTGCATCTATCACAGCAGCCGCTCCAGCCAAAGTCACTCCTCAACCTCGACAGCGAGAAGGGGCAATGTCACAGGCACAGACTATTTAGAACCCCCCCTCATCCTCCTGCCTACAACTATTCCCTTAATGCGTGTGTGTGGATTTATGTTTTTCCCTACAATAAGGATTGAAAACGTTGTGTGTTTCATTCTGTTTTATGTATTCCCCTACTGCGTTGGGTTTGCTAATAAATGAGCTACCGGTTGTGATCCTCCGCTTTCTCAGTTTGTTGTGAGTAACCGATGTTCTGCGCAATGCGTGGTGCAGTCTGGAATATTTTATAAGAAATTATCTTATAGACGTTTTGTAATATTTATAATGTGTTATTATAGTTAGAGATTCATCTTTAATTATATTTCATTTCATTAGGAAAAGAAGAAATGAAAAAAAACGAGGAAGAAATGAAATTTATTAAAATTAAGAATATAAAAATAGATAAAAGTAAAACACCAAACAATTTACAGCCAGCAGCACAACCTTCATAGAGATCTTTACGAAACTTTTAAGGACAAAATTTAATTATAAAATTGGTTGCAGTCTAAGGCTCAAACCTTACTTAATAAAATAAATATTATTATATATTTTGAAACTCTAACCGATGAATTGCACGTTCTTATATTCTTAATACACATATTAAATTTTGTATCAATTGGATATTATATATTATATAGTCTATAAGCTTATATTTTATGCATAATTTTAAATTATAAAAACTAGCAATTTAAACAGTTTATTGATGGCATAGCTATTGATCTTTAATTTTCTAGAAATTTTGCGAGTAAGAAGGATATAAAAAGAAGATGTAATCCAATAGTGGAATTCTCAAAATTCACATCTAATAAAAATATATTAAGTAAGGTTGTCATTTTAGGATACAACTAAAGCCGAAACATTATGTGAAGCGTGGGATCTATATTTGATTTACAAACTTTCTTTTGACTTGTAAACATAACACAAAAAATATCCACGCTCCAATAGGTGTTATCAATTGAGTGAAGAGGCTATTCACCCAAAAAAAAAAAAGTGTGCGTAGGGATGACTTTTGGTGAGTGGCTCTGTCAAAGATTGGTTTTTTGGATGATGAAGTGAGTGTGTTCCTGTCTCTCAACTTTGTGGGTTTAGTGAAGGTTTATGAGTAAGTTCTATGTCATAATTTTATACGAAGTGAAGCTAAGTGATCATTCTTTGAATAGTGAAAATTGTTCCTGTAAGGTTGAATTTAATCAACCATTTTGTTGGTTTTATTCCGTGCCAAATTCGCTTGTAATTTAGCAAATAGTAACCCTGTATTTAGATGGGAATCATGTAAGGGTAATGAGTGAGAGAGAGTGAAGAAATGCACAAGATTGTGTAAGGTTGCAAAGATTCACGGCTGGGACTCGCAGGTGACTCATGACTAGCAAGCCACCAAATGCAACACACAAGTGAAGCGTGCAAGAAGATGAACAATCGCGCCAGCTAGAGCACTACAGAACAAAAAGTCCAACCTAGCCATTCTGTTATCTCGCGGCTTGAACTCGTGACTCAGCCAAGTCGCGAGGCCAAGCTGCCAGACCACCCTGTTTGGGAAAAATTGACTCTTCGCACTCTATTCTCACCCAAGTATAAATACCCCTTATGCCCACGAAATGTAAAGAGCTTCCAGAGAGAATTTTGAGGGAAAAACCCTAGAGAAAAACAAGATTGATTCATCCACAATCTTCACATAGAGACTCTTCGAATTCCTCTACTCTCACCCTTTCAATTGTTACATCCATGAGAGGTTCTTACAAAATCCTTTTCTCACCATACCCATATCTATGAGAAGGCTATTTGGTGCTTTGGAAAGCAGTTAAGAAGGGACCAATGACAATTGGTTAATGCTATAGACTATAGCAGAATCTGGTAAGCTAAAGAAGAAATAGGTTCAGCGTAACCTCTTTGGAGTAAGAAGCTTGGAGGGCTTAGGTACACTTGGTAGATTAGGCTTGGAAGGTCTTTTGCTGTTCATGTATCCCAACTATATTCTTTAGTGGATTATTTACCGCTTGAAAGGCGGCGGAGAGGTTTTACCCCTAAAGCTTCGGTTTCCTTTTCGATAACACATCGTTGTGTTGTCCTTGTATTTGCATCTCTCTTCCCTTAATCTTTGCCATTTAATTTCTGTTGTGGAAGTGATTTTATTTGGTTTAGATTGTTTATCATTTATGTCATTAGCTTATGTTCATGTTCCGCACATTTATTGTTTGATAAAAAGCTTGAATTAGTAATTTGTAATTGGGGGTCTAAATGTTCATAGTGTTTTCAACGCTATTTGAACATTCAATTGGTATCAAAGCGGGTGCAACAATCTTTAAATGTTCCACCATTTTTTGATGGTAACAACAATGCTTTTTGGAAATTCCGAATGAGGGCATTCTTGTGTTCTATTTGATGATAATGTTTGGGATGCTGTAGAAGTAGGTTGGACTAGGCTGGAGGCTGTTAAATCCACTTGGGATAAGGCAATTCTTGCGACAGCTAACGCTAACAGTAAAGCCTTGAATGCCATTTTCTATGGTGTTTCTCTAAAAAAATTTCACAGGATTTTATACATCACTATTGCTAAGGAGGCATGGGAAATACTAGAGACAACTTATGAAGGAACAAAGAAAGTGAAGGACACCAAGCTACAGATGCTGACCACCAGATTTGAGGAGCTTAAAATAAGTGAGGATGAGTCCTTTGACTCTTTCTATAGCAAGTTGAACGAAGTGGTCGTCAGCAAGTTTAATTTAGGGGAGAAAACAGAGGACTCTAAAGTTGTGAGGAAAATCCTTTGTTTGTTGCTTGAGAGCTTCCGTGCCAAGGTGACAGCGATTGAAGAAAGTAAGGACCTTGATGATATCAGAGTTCAAGAACTGATAAGCTCACTTCAGACCTATGAATTGTCATTGCCCACACAAAGAAAAAGTAAATCTCTTGCTCTTAAGACAATTAATGAAAGGGTCGAAGCTCACGACTCTTCGGATAAGGATATTGTTGATAAAGATGTGGCATATTTGGCGAAGAATTTTCGAAAATTCTTGAAATTCAAAAACAAGGGAAAATTTGGTGATAAAGGGAAATTCCAAAACTCCGAAAAAAAGAGAAGGGAATTCAAGAAGAAAGATGGAAAGGAATACCAATCTTCACAAGGAATCACTTGCTTTGAGTGCAATGGGCATGGACACTTCAAAAAGGAATGTCCCAATTATTTGAAATCGAAGAGCAAGGTGTATGCCACAACTCTTAGTGACTCGGATTCATCCAAGTCTGATTCTGAGGAAAGCTGTGACGGAGAAGGGAATTGATCCGCCTTTATGACTATTGCTTATGTTGAGTCTTTGAAGGACTTGAATTTGCTTGTACAAGAGCTTGAGGAGCATAGTGATGAAGAATCAATGGGAGTTGTTGAAGAATTAGAAGTTGAAGAAGATGAAAGCATAGCTGGTCTCCAAGAGAATTACAACTCACTCCTTGAAAAGTTGAGAGAATACACAAGGGTGGCCAAGCCTGCTATAAAGAAGATGAAGAAAGCAGAGAAGGACTATCAAAGTCTTCTAGTGCAACATAAGGAGGCTAAGTGTGAGATAGAAAGGCTGAATGGAGAGTTATTAAAGGCTTGCACAAAAGTGAGATTTCTTGAGCAAGAGGTAGTGCAAGCAAATGCCAAGATAGAAAGGGTTTCCACTAAGAAGCTAGATGATGTTATTTCATCTCAAAAACATGCCTCAGACAAGTCTAGATTAGAATATACCAGAGGGAGTAGCTTATCAGCTAATGTCACCAAAGAAGTGAAGTTTGTAAAGGCCAAAGAGCCGAATGTAAAAGAGTCTATTCCTGATAAAGTTAAGGCTGAAAAGAAGAAGAATGTGGCTGATCAACAGGTGTTAAATACATTTCGTAATCAATCAGAAGACAGATGTGCAGTTAGAGGAAGATCACTTCCAAGATCACAACGGTGTCCTAGAACAAATCATTTTTGTCACCATTGCAGATTGCAAGGACATACCAAACCGAATTGCTATAAGCTTAGAGCATTGAAGAATGCTTTTGATCAAAGGTCAAAAAGACCAAGAAATGACAAAAGGACTTGGGCTGTTGAGCCATCAAGAGGTCAAAATGGTGATCCTGGTGTGATGGACATGATGAAGATGATTGGTGCATTCACCAATTGCTTGGAGAGCTTTACTAAAAGGTTTGAAAGTCCTAAATCTCGTACCTAATCCTATAGGAATATCACCCCAAACGCACATGACTTGTGGGTGAAGAGAGGTACTTATGCATAAGCATTACAACATGTCCGTGCATCAATTCTTCCTATGCTTTGTGAATATGCTTGGTTGTGTGTTTTTTGCTTGTTTGTGTCAAAAAGTGTTTGGCTGTTTACTTGTTTCTTTTTAAATGTTTTTACATTGTTGTTTTTTATCAATCTTTTCTTGCTTTTATGTCAAAAATCCAAAAACACATAAAAAGTAGAAAATCTAAAAAGTTTGATCAACTTTATTAAGTTTTGTCTCAATACATGTTTTGCCTTGTACCTTTGTACTAATGGCTTTGTGCATCTACAAGCTTAGCTTGTTTCCTATGCATTTATATCATTGTGGAAGAAATCTTGAAATCTATGTGACTTTTGTAAATAGATCTTCAACATTTTCATAAATGATTAGTGAATGGTTTTGTTGATCTTGAGACATGCATAGACTTATGCCTATATATCTTCCCACTTTTATTTGATTGCTTTACTCAAAGAGCTCACCAAATGTAAATCTTTAAATGGAAAGAGATATTGAGCTGCAAAAGTCTGTCTTACATACTAGTATTTGACTAGGAAAAAGGGAAAGCAACCAAAAATAAAATGTATGATGCTCAAAAAGCCAAAGGCTATCTCATCAAAGTGAATTTCAGGCATCAATCTCACAATGAGATGTGTTGATTCATAAAGATCAAATGATATATTGAACATGGAGCCAAATGAAAAACTTCAAATTTTTTGTACTCAAGTTTATGTGAGAGGTCATATTTGCATATTTCTATAATTGAGATGGGTCACATTATCTAGTGCTAGTTGTGTATGCCTCGATTGAATTGATCATTGAAGCTTCACATTAGAGTAAGGGCTATCTCATTTTTTATATTCACACATAACATACAAGTCTATGTTTAATGAATGTCATATTCATTTGTATGATTGTACTTTTTTAAATATGTTTTCACATACTCAATCTTTGTTGATCAAACACAAAAATATTTTTGAGTGTTTTAGCTTGTTTTTGGAAAGTATTTTGTTTTTAAAAAAGTATCAAAATTTCAAAAACAGTGTTACCTTATTTTGGTGATTCAGTCACAGGTTGGTCCAACCGCATAAAACAGTGTTACCTTATTTTGGTAACTCAGTCACAGGTTGGTCTAACCGCATGCCCCAGTCACAAACATTACTTAAAAAGTTTTCGCAACTCATTAGCGACTCACTGGTAGGTAGATGCCCTAGTTGCAAAAAATACTTAGAATATTTTTCAAAATGTGAGTTTTTATAGTTCTCACAGCTCAGTGTGTCGACTTGTTCACGGGTGGAAGGTCTAGTCGCGAGAGGTACACAAAGATTTTTGCAACTCACCTCACGACTCTCTCGTGAGTAGACCTTTTAGTCACAAAAAACACTTAGAAAATTTTTCACGAATCTTGGTTTCAAAGTGTTTTGCGACTTACCCTAGCAACTAACTGGCAACTTGACTCAGTTGCAAAAAATGCGCGTTTTGTGTTTTAAAGATAGTTTTTAAAATTTTTCAGTTTTTCTCTCGAATTTTTGTGACTGTTCATTGTCTTCCCCATTTTAAACCTCTCTCAAACTCACCGTGTTTCTCTGAAAAACCTCCATCTTTGCAACATTTCAACCACCAATCTTCAAGAAAAAGGTATGGGTTTTATCTCTCACTCCATACTTCATGTTTTTTAGCCTTTTTTTTTTCTTGATTTGTGTGTTGTCATTGAGATTTTAGTTATACTGTGTTCATACATGGATTTGTTTTATTATTGTTGAGAGTACTTGGTTAAGTGTTGGTGATTTTGTGTGTTAAATGCTCCTCTCATAGTTGTTTTTATGGGGTTTGTCCTCTATGTTGTGTTTCTTGAATGTGTTGTTATGTTCATATCATTTCATGGTAAAGGGTTACAATGACAGTTATCTGTGACAGTGCAATTTTCAATGTTCATTTTTATTGAGTTGTTTCTGAACAATCATCATTTTTGGTCACCATTTAATTTCTCAGATATTCATTGCATTAGTGTTGCTTATTTTCTTTGTACTGTCTTGGTTAATGGTCTGTGTTTAAGTCATATCCGTCTTTTTAACTTTACTGCTTATTCAATTATTCAACTAACTTGACTCTAATCAAATTCAGTTCCATGTTTTGGGTTCTTGCTCTTGGTTCTCTACTGTGTGTCTTCTTTTCTACAGATGTCACGTCGTTCCGCTAAAGGAAAAGACATTGTAATTGATGTTCCATCCCTTGTTGCTAAGCGGAATCGTCGCTCAACTCAGTCGTCTCAAGATTCAGATATTGAGAAATTCAGGACTCTAACTGACTCACAAACTTATGACAACATTTTTAGAAAGGCTCCCACTGTGGTGGAAAGGATTGTCAAATTTGATACATTGGAAACAACATTTATTTCCCAGTTGTTTGAAGCAAAAGATTAGGCTGATCTATTCGGGAACTATGTGGACCTGATTAACTAATTGGTTAAGGAATTCTACTCTAATGCAAGATACACAGGACTAGAGTAGAAGTGTTGGGTAAGAGGAAAAGAATTTTCCATCAATTCGGATTACATTGCGAAGACTCTTCGTATCACCAAACCAGCAATTGTGGATCTCACAACATACGATGATAGAGAGCCTAAGCTACATGACATTAGTCAAGTTCTTGGACCTAAGCATGAGATTTCAAGCAAAGATTCCTCTATAAGCACTGCACAGTTTTCGCCTGAACTGACGACTCTGAAATTGATCATGTTCTCCAACCTTTGTCCATTGTCTAACACCGCCTTCATCAATCTTGGAAGAGCACAATTTATGAGCGATCTAATTAACGGAGTTCCAATCGACATTTGTACTCATGTCTTTCAGACCATTGGAAAAGCAACAGCTCGAACAGCAGCCCGAACATGTCTTCCTTCTTGCAGTCTCATCATGAAGATCTTGCTTTGTAAAGGTGTCCGTTCACCGACCAATGGAAAGATTATACCGCATTATAGACCAACATTTATTATGACTCTTCAAGCAAGCAAGAGTCATTCCTCTAGAACACCTAAGAATGAGCCATCCACCTATAAAACTCCAACTGCTCATCCTTCAATTACATATGTGCAATCAACTAGCACTCCATCTGTTCCCCCTAGATTTCAAATAGCCAAGCAAAGTTACTTGATTAAAAATGTGCTTCATCGAATTTCCAAATTGGAACGACTTCTCCACTCCATCAACAACCAAACTCAAATGCGTCTCACAATTATTGAGACACAACTGGATGCTATGCAGCAAAAGCTAGAAGATAGCCTTTAGCTATTCGTGCCAAAAAGAGGGAGAGCAGTACATAGTAAGAGGGAGAGTAGCACAAAAATGAGAAGGAGTGTGCATACTGAAAAGGGGAGTTGTGTGCTCAAAAAGAGTTGATATAGTTGATATACACTTACCCATATATACCTGTCTTGTTTATAGATATATGTTTGCTAGTTTTTATAAACTCTTCTGTGGATATGGTTTTAATACTTTTGGGAAAACTTGTGGTTAACTGATTTATATATTTATGTTTTGATAATTTGTATGTGTTAAGGGTTTGTACCTGTTGCTTTTGTAAGCTTTTAAGGTTTTTGTACTCATACTTTGTAGCTTAAGTACTTGATATTAAATGTCATGCATTTTCTTTAAGTACATCACTCTTGTGCCCTTTGTTGGATTTTATGTCCTTAATGCAATTTCCTAGTGTTATTGCATTAGTTGAGTGTTGGACATGCAAATGATACTTTGCAATTGAGCTTATTAGCTTGTATGTTCGGATGTTCATTACTTGTTTATGAGCATTGTGATCAATTTGTATAAGTGATTGTTCCTGTTTGGTTAAGCCATGGTCTATGTCTTATTTCCATTTTTGCTTAATCGCATTGTACTTGCTCCATTTGGATTACAAGTCTGCATACAATGACCATTCTATGTTGTTGTGTTTCAGGAGATACTTGTTCTTATGGTTCAAGAGCTTCACAAATTCTAGAGTTAGGTGTGAGTGAGTTTTGATCAACTGTTCTCAACTCACGCGTTAAATCTAGAGTTTGTTGTAGGGTTTTATCATGGAATAGCCAAAGGGGGAGATTGTATGGTTGAATTTAATCAATCATCTTGTTGGTTTTATTCCGTGCCAAATTTGCTTGTAATTTAGCAATTAGTAATCCTGTATTTATGTGGGAATCATGTGAGGGTAGTGAATAAGAGAGTGTGAAGAAATGCTCAAGATTGTGCAATGTTGTAGAGATTCACGGCTTGGACTTATGGGTTACTCGTAACTGGCAAGCCGCCAAATGCAGCACACAAGTGAAACGTGCGAGAAGATGAACAATCGTGCTAGCTGAAGCACTACAGGACAAAAAGTCTAGTCTGGCCATTCTATTATCTTGCGGCTTGAACTCGCGACTCAGCCAAGTCGAGAGGCCAAGCCGCCAGACCACCTTGTTTAAGAAAAACTCACTCTTTGCATTCCATTCTCACCCAAGTATAAATACTTCTTATACCCATGAAATGTAGAGAGCTTCCAGAGAGAATTTGGAAAGAGAAACCTTGGAGAAAAGTAAGATTGATTCATCCATAATCTTCACATAGAAACTCTTCAAATTCCTCTACTCTCACCCTCTCTATTGTTACATCCTTGAGAGGTTCTTACCCAAATCCTTTTCTCACCATACTCATATCTGTGAAAAGGCTATTTGGTGCATTAGGAAGCAGTTAGGAAGGGACCAATGACTATTGGTTGATACTATGGACTATAGCAGAATCCGGTAAGCTAAAGAAGAAATAGGTTCGACATAACCTTGTTGGAGCAAGAAGCTTGGAGGGTTTAGGTACACTAGGTAGATTAAGCTTGAAGGATCTTCTGCTGTTCATGTATCTCAACTACATTTTTTCGTAGATTGTTTACCGCTTGGAGGGCAGGGAAGAAGTTTTACGCCGGGAGTTTCGTTTTCTCTTTGATAACACATCATTGTGTTGTCCTTGTGTTTGCATCTCTCTTCTCTTAATCTTTGCCATTTAATTTCTGCTGTGGATATGATTTTATTTGGTTTAGATTGTTTATCATTTATGTCATTAGCTTTTGTTCATGTTCTGCACACTTATTCTTTGATAATAAGCTTAAATTGGTAATTTGTAATTAGGGGTCTAAACATTCATAGTGTTTTTAATGCTATTTGGACATTTAGTTCTTTTATACATCTCGATCTAAGCCTTGATTTTAACTAAATAAAAAGAACATTAAGCTCTCAAGTTTTTTTTTTTTTAAGGCAAGCTCTCAAGTTCAAGATGAGCTAATGTGGTGTGGATTTTAATCTCGAAATCATTGACAGAATTTCCAAAACATGTAAACTCATCATTTTGCTCTCAGGACATTAATTTGCTAAAAAATGGGAGGTGTTGAGTGTTCACCCACATTAGTGGAACTCATTGGAACCTTCTTTTTTTTTTGGGGGGGGGGAGAAAAACTCATTGGAACTTATAAAAGAAAGCGAACAATAATGGTGAAAAAAAAAAAAAAAAAAAAAAACTTATTTCGTGAAGAGAGATTAAATAATCACTCAAAATAGGTCATAGGATGGAAGAAATTTAGAACCCACTTCATGGGCAAAATGAGAACTTGTGATTAATATATAATTATATATATATATATATATATAAAAAGCTTATATACTATATACTATATAATAATATATATAAAGAGGATTCAGAAAGATAGTTATCATTGTCTAAATTATCCAAAAATACCCCTAATTTAATTAGATAGTCTTTATTCCTTAAAAATAAAGTTAAAATTGTAATTCAATAAAATTAAAAAACAAAAAATATATATATATATATATATATATATTAGATAAATTTCCTATAACTTCCCACTATAGTTTTGATATACCTTTGTGTTAGATCCTCTTTCTCTCGCCTTTATATGTGTGTATTTGTTTCTCAAAATCTCCCACTAGAGTCTTAGACAAATACAAATTCCTCACCTATTTCTAAAAGACAAACAAACCTCCAATCCCGCATATTGCACTGGAATCATGTACATAACATATATGTAAAATAATTAAATAAAAAAGATAAATTGCAAATTACACCCCTAGGTAGGGCTATCCACGAGTCGGTTCGGATGGGGTTTAGGGTTGACCCATAACCAACCCGATTGGATTGGGGGTACGAAAACTAAACCTGCGACTGACCGAATATTCAAGTCAAACCCGATATCTCGGGTCATCGATTGATCAAGTTGGAGCTGTCAGGTGAATTCGAGTTTGAAGATCAACAGAGAAGAAATTAGACCCAAACCTAAAGAACACAATTCAGAAGTCACAACTACAATCCAAAACTAGAGAAATCAAATGAAATCAAATAAAACAAAAGATACCACAAACCCAAATCTCATCTGAGATTGAAACCAAATAGCACCAAAGACACCACAAACCCATATTTGAGACTGAAATAAAGAGAGAAAGCAGAGACCCAAATATAAGATTAAAACCAAATAGCACCAAAAATACCGCAAAGAAAAAATCTAAAACCAAAAGAAAGAGAGAGAAAGAGGAGACCCAGACCTAAGACTAAAAGAAAGAGAAAGAATGAGGAGAAATATGACTCAGCTGGCATCGCCACCACTCCTTCCTCCCACCATCACCGCATCCATCATTGGATGTCTACATCCATCACAATATCAGTACATCCACCCATCAGATTTTCACAAGATCAAAGCAAATTAGAGGAGGATTTACATCAAGGGAGTGGGTTTAAGCAAAACTTAACCCATGACGGTGGCAATAGGGCAAACTTGGCTATGACGACAGTAAGGCAAAGGCTAGGGTTAGAAGTTTGAGAGAGAGATCAGAAAGACAAATTAGAGAAAGAAAGATGTGTTCGGGTCTTGAGCATAAAAATGGCGAGTACAAAAATTTTTTCCTTTTAAATTTTATGAGCGGGTTAGGTCGATTGTTACGGGTTTAAAATTCCTTAACCCGCCTGTTGGGCTTCGAGTCGGGCAAATCCGGTCGGTTTGATTGGGTCAATTGACTCGCTAGACAACCCTATCCCTAGGGGGTGTTTGTTACTATTGTTTAAAAACAGTTTTCAGTGTTTAAACAACAATATTCATATTTTCACACAATTTTTCACCTACATTTATTTCCACAAAATAATAACAAAATTACACCCCTCGGGGGTGTTTAGATTTTACACCTTAAAATTTCAAATTTTAGATTTTTCCCCTTGAAGTTTGGGAGTGTTTGGATTTTACACCTAACATTTTTGAATTTGGATTTTACCCCCTAAATTTTAGATATGTTTGGATTTTATTTCCTAAAGTTTGGAAGTGTTTAGATTTTGCACCCTAAAGTTTCAAAATTTTGGGATGTAAAATCCAAGCACTTTCGAACTTCAAGAGGTAAAATCCAAAATTTGAAACGTTTAAGTGTAGAATTCAAACACCCCAAACTTCAAGGGGTAAAATCCAAATTTTGAAACTTCAAGGTGTAAAATCTAATCACCCAAACTTTAAAGGTGTAATTTGCAATTTACTCAAAAAAAAATGAGTACCAGAGGTTAAAAAAAATTGCAATCAAATTTAAACCCTTTGATAATGCTTTTTATATTTCTAAGGAAATACACAAAAAACTACTTTATGTGTCTAAAGACTAATATTTATAAATTTTAAAGTAAAAAATTTATGATCCTATTTGATCTACTTTAGTTTTACTCGGTTAACCTTAGTTCATTTAGTCCACTTTGGCCCTGTTCAGACCATTTTGGTCCACATTGATCCTATTTGGTCCTACTCGGTCCACTTTGGTCTTATTCAGTCCATTTTGATCATATTCGACAACATTAATCCTTTTTGGTCCTACTAGGTTCACTTTGGTCTTATTCAGTCCACTTCAGTTCATTTAGTCCTATTTGGTCTACTCAGTCCTTTTTGGTCTACTTTGGTCTTAATTGGTCCTATTCATTCTATTCGGTTCTATGCAGACCACTTTGGTCCTACTCGGTCCTATTCAATCCACTTCAGCTCATTCTGTGCACTTGGTGTTATTTGGTCCATTCGGAATTAATAAGGTCAACTTCAGTCCTATTCAGTCAATGTCGGTTCAATTGGTTCATTTTGGTCCACTTCGGTCTATTAAGTACATTCAGTGTTTTTTTTTCTATTAAACGGCGTCGTTCAGAATCTTGTAACTTATGCAGCGCTGGCCCAAGCCAAACTCTGCACTCTGCCTATCTCTGTTATGTTATAGATACTCCAAATCAAAATTGATTCGGTTTTTCGTTTTGGTTTTGAAGAAAATTCTAATCGATTAATAGGTTATAAAACCCACTAAGTGGAATGGACGCGCAAGCGAGGAAAAAGGCAGTGTTTCGGGCGAAATTGAACGCAAAGAAGAAAGAGAAGCGCATAGATTCTCCTCTCGTAAGGTTAGCATCAATCAGATTTTTGAGTATTCGAATAATTTTTATTTATTCTTCTTTTTTCTGAAACCAATATTGGAATTCTCGTTATGAATAAGCTTGGAATTCGGGCCATTCTCTCAAATTGGAGCCAACATTGAGTTTTTTTTTTTTTTTTTTTTTCCCTGATAAGGAAAGCTGTTTAGGATGAAGTTTGAAATCCGAATCCCAGTTTCTCGTAAACATCATGAGGTGATTACTATCGACATGTAAATATATCGCAGGCTCTTGTTTATATGATCACTCATAAAAACATTAGATTACAAACAAATCACATGTATATACACAGGCTGATATGCTTAGATGTAGCTTCATTATGAATTATGATCTTCCATAATTTTGCGGAGTGTTCGGCTCTAAGGTTTTTTCCCACCTTTTTGGTGTGGAAAGTGCAATGATGATGTTTTTGAGAGTTACTCTATGCTTATTTGGCCTCTATTCAGAAATTTCCGTGTAAGAGAAGGCACCGTCTGATGTTGGTTTCCTATTCTTCCCTAGTTAAAGTGAATAAGAGGAAACCATATAACACTGTCTTTATGAATGGTGGAGGGTGCAATGCTTTATGATGTACTTGTAAAGATACTTGAAAGTGGTTAAGGAATGGAATGAGATGGAATGAGATGATCATAAGAGAATGAGATGATCATAAGGGAATGGAAAGGAATGGAATGTATTTAAGTAAGGGAAAGGAATGGAAAAGAATGAAATAGAATGGAATTAAGTAACTTTGATTGGATGTTTTAAAATAAAGGAATGGAAAGGAATGAAAATTAATGGAATGTAAGTAATCATGTTTGGGAGCAACGTGGAGGGAATGAAATATAATCATTTTATGACAATATTACTATTAGACCCATATTTTAAAATAAAGAGTTGAATATATAGGGGTATTTTGGGAGTTTTAATAAAAAAATCATTAAATCTAATTTCATTTCCTTCCATTCTTTTCAATTTCGGGGGGAATGAAAATTTGAGGTTTTAAGGGAATAAAGAGAAATGAGTGTTCCCTCCTACCTATTCCATTCTCTCCCACTTAAACTCCCAAATAAGGGAATGAACTTTCCATTCCCTCCATTAAAACTCCCAAACAAGAGAAGCGAAGAATATTCTAAAATTATTCTTTTTATTCCTTTCCATTTCATTCTATTCCCTCCTCCCAAGTAGAGCCTTTATGGTTAACGTTTGTTTTTCAGTAAGGATTTTTAATTTTTTTTAAATTTTTATAATTAATTTAGATTTTTACCAAACGACTCGATCCAATGCTAACAAGCCCCCACTGAGCCACTCTCTATCACTCTCTTATGTAATTTACTGAGAGCATATCACCTACTGCAATTAATTGTATTCAAGTCTCTCATATGACCACTGGGGGAAATTTGGGCATTTTGATAATAAAAAAATGAGAACACAAAAAGAATTCTAGGATTTCAATTTTGTAATTGACGTAAGCCTTTGGATATTTTTTGTTTTGTTTATCTTCCTAATTTTTCTGTTTTATTTGCTGGTTTCTATTGTCTTGTTTTGATCGATTTAGTGACAAATGCTCAAAAACTAAAAGGGTATTTTGGATTTTTGCAATATGCTTGGGTTGCATATTTTTCCTCTGTTTTGGTGGTGATGGTTGATTTGAGTGTGAGATTTTTCT
Organism: Quercus variabilis; assembly: GCA_030445155.1. Lineage (NCBI taxonomy): Eukaryota > Viridiplantae > Streptophyta > Magnoliopsida > Fagales > Fagaceae > Quercus > Quercus variabilis. The sequence continues at coordinate 2,178,972 of CP129450.1, read as the reverse complement.
TCTGTATAGGATTTCAGTGATTGTGGATTGACTAGGCTGTTGATTTTATTTGTTTCCTTTTGGTTGATGAGAAAATGAAAGCAAAAACTAGAGAACCAACCAACTGTACTAAACTGATTGAATTACCATTGGCTCAGTTTTGGTATTACTACCCTATGTCTTGGTGCTGACGTCAAATATGGCAAAACCAACAGCCTCGGTTTGGTGTAAAAAATGCCCTGAACACTGATTTCACTGAACTGATATCACCCCTAGGATTTTCTTCTATGGAGAGAGAGAAAAGGGGGGTGGGGTGGGGTTGGGAGTTTAGAAAAATTTCCCATCAGTTATTGCTAAATATTCCTTGATTTGTGCCTTTCTGTTTTGGGATTTTTCATTTTGAGCCAAGTTTTCAATTGTTGTATTGATTATATTTTATATGGCATATCTTTCTGGACCCCATATTTCTTCAGTTCTTAATGAGTATTTACTAATTGGATGCCTATGCTGGGACAGGCAATAAATACTATCAAGGCTAATGCAGCTGCCCAAAAATCAGTCATCATCTATGCTCCCTCCAAATGTTTTTGACAACAATGATACGAAAATGCTAAAAACCAGTACGAGCTTGTATCTGATTTTTCTTTTAATCATAATAACTATCATTTGTCTGTATTGATTTTATTTAGTTCAATCAAGTTCTTAAGAAAGTCAAAAGGTTATAATCAAGTCCTTCTATTCAAATCTATTTAAGAACCATGACTTTAATTGCACAGAGATATTTTTCACCAGTGTGTCATTTTTAATAGAAAGAAGGTATTTTTACTCTGTTGATTTGAATAGCCAAAAAAGTCAGCAATTTCTGTCATGGTTTCTAAACAGACGGGGATGGAAGGAGTTAATTGGATTTTTTTTTTTTAGCTTGGGGAAATTACACTTTCCATTCATGGTTTGTATCAAGTTTGAGTAGTCAAGCTGTGGTTTAACAAGCTCAACTCACTTGAGGTCTAATTGTATTTGCTTTTGGTTTGGAAGTTTAATGTATTCAGATTTCAGTGAGTTTGCTATTGTATTTTCTGGTACTTCTTTTAAAGGCATTTGATTTTACACATACAAATTTTAACAATTTGGGCCTGAAAAAACATTAAAGGATGTTATCTCAGGTGGGTAATGTGCAACTTTTTATACATTGGCTGGCAACTCAAACTTGACACAAACCATAGGTTGGTAAAGTGTAATTAACCCTTTTGAATATCATAGAGACCTGGTTGAAACTTTTTAATTTAGGGACCAAAATAGGCATTTATTTATTTATTCCCTTAGTTTAATTTGATTGTGAATTGTGATTATTTACTGACAGGAAGGGATTCTATTTACTTATTAATGTACTATTAGGAAAGGATTCGCTCAAGTCAGTGGAGACTGATTTATACAAAAGGACTGGGCTTTCTGCTCTACCAGAGGAGAGTTCAAACTTGGTGAGTGAAATAGATAGACTGCCTAATGGTAATTCTGGAAAGGCAATAAATATCCGGCCTGCTGGGGGCGTACATCAACATCAGAAGACATTGCTGGTTCTAAAATCAATCAAGCAAAGGGAGCTCTACCTGAAGGCTTCTTTGATAACAAGGATGCTGACTTGCGTGTACGTGGCATAAAGTCTGTTAAGCCAGACATCAAGTAAGTTCCTACATTTTTGTTATCTCTGCATCTTCATGCTCTCTTCTATTCAAGTCAAATGTTAATATAATTGTAATTTTTCCCTTTTTTTTAATTTTATCTGCTCTAATATTGGTTCTCTATCAAATTGCAAAAGAGTTTACAGAGTAGTTTTAAGAAAAGTCCTGTAATGCAAAGAGGTCTTTTCAGTGGTTGCCTTTGATGTTATTTTGGGGAAATAATTACTTGGGGGCCTTATGACTTCTTCGTTTTTTTTGGCCCTTTCCTTTTCTGCCTTTTTCTTATCCTTTAACTAGTATGGCTGATAAATATCATCATTGTCTTGATGGGCTCTGCTGCTTGGATGACTTAAATTGGTGGCTAATATTGCAAGGTTGTGTCTTGGTTAGTAGCTGTTGATCAAGGATTTTATGTTATTAGTTAGATCAAATATATTTTAGAACATATGTAAATCACCATTTGAACATCCATATAAAATTCCATCATGAATTATAATTACATAGACTTGCTGGAATACAAATCAGGGCAGTTAACCTCCTGTTTATGAGATCTTCTATGATTAAATCTTATCCAATGCTGCTGTGGACCACAAATCGAAGAATTGGACTTTCAGTTGTATGGTTCTCCAATATCTATAGTAGTGTTGATATCGAAAATATTCTTAATTTGATGTCAAAACTGGCTGCATTGATAACTCAGTTATCTAATGTGCATATTGTGTTGCCTACCCATCTAGTAAATCACAAAATTAGACCCAATTCTTAATGTTAATTTTTGCAATAGGCTTAACAAACGAGCCACCACAGGAAAGAAGACCCATTTGTTTGAGGTCTGACTATTGCGGTATTTGTAGGTTGGTGCTATATTATTTTAAACCTCATGGAGGTTTCTCCAATTCATCAATAAATTTAGAGCAGAATATGGTGTGGTCTGTTTGTCTGTGGCAAAGTTTCAAATGCAACAAATTCTTTTCTATTACTTCATATTTTTTCTTTAATGACATGGAACACACCATAACATTGAAAATTTGTTTGGTGTTGTGGTTAGAGATGAGTACAAGGAATTCGAAAAGTTGATTCAAAGAGGACTTGCACGAGGTGGATGACCGTTTTGAGAAAGACGAGGTGAGGGTTGAAATATAATCGAACTGTTCACTTCTGCATTCTATTTTTCCATGCTATCTATCCACACTAGAAACTTAAAATTGTTTTCCTGTTGTTTCAATTGTAACTGCAGATCGATGCTGCTGAAACGATAGAAGAGGCTGAAGCTGTTGAGCAGAAGAATGTTGAGCTGTGTGATTGTTGGTCAAATTTCCACATCCTGCTTCTCCAATCTTCTTTGCCAATATTCTTCATTCCATTTCCTTTTTAGCAGAACGTATTGGGAGAGAGTGGAAATGTTGAAGAAGAAGAAATTGGAACTGCAGGTTGCCAGGCCTGTCAAACGTAGAAAAGCATCTGGGGGTGTTGCCAAGGAGTCCAGGCATGAAGAATCATCCAGTGACAACGACAGTGGTGAGAATTTTGCAGTTGATTGGAGAGCCCAACACTTGTGAACGTGCTTTGCAGATGTTTTGGTATCTATGGAGGTATGATCTTAAAATGTAAATTAGAAAATGTGATGCCTCTGACCCAAACTGGAATCCACCCTATCAATCTCTTCTTTATAGATTCTGTATAGATATTCTGAGGTTGAGGAGAGTCGAATTATCAATTATGAACATTGTAAATATCCCTTGAATTTTATTCACAAAATTTAGCTGTATAAGACTTTAGAATAGTGAAACAAATTTATTTCATTTTTATTTGGAAGAAATGAACCTGATTAATTGGTTTCTTTCTGCCTTAGCGATTCCAATACTTGAAGTTGTTCAGTAGCTTGTTTAGCAACTAAAGGATTATACTTATTAAAAATGGACCCAAACCCGAAGAGAAGATATTGATCTGGTAATAGATTTTTGGACCGATAAGAAAGAGTCAACCTGTACCCAACTCATTGAAACGACAAGTTTGGTTGAGTTGTGGGTCACAAGGGTTGATCCTTTTTTTTTTTTAAGGGATTTTTTATCTACATTTTTTCCTCTTATTTTTGTTTCTTTAGTTTTTATTTTTATTTTTTACTCTATGTAAATATGTTTCACACTTTCAATTGCTCTTTACTTTGTTTCATGAGACTGAGGCTGAGGCTGAGGCTGAGGCTAAGTCTTAAAGGCTTCAATGTAGTGACTTTAGATTATATAAGCTTAAAAAATCATCTATTATTTAACTTTTATTTTTTTTATTTTTTATTTTAATTATATGTTCTTTTGACAATAATTAAGATTAAGGGTCTATTTGGTTGGAATGGTGGAAAAGGATGATAGAAAATGAGAAATTAATAGAAAAGTGGGAGGATAAAAGAGACTTAGCTCTTCCATATATATTTGGTTGGAAAGATGGAAAAGTTGAGAGATGTAAAACTTATCTATTTGGTTAAAAAGAAAAATAAAAGGATAAAAAATATTGTTTGTATAAATTTACTTCCATGCCCCTATTAAATAAAAAAAATAAAAAAATGAGGAAAAAAGGGGGGAAAATCAAACCAAATATTAAGAAAAAAGAGATAAAAAAGACAGCAATGAGAAGTGCCAGACAAAAACCAATGAAGAAAAAAAAAAAAAAAAAAAAAAAACGCAAAACTGAAAACTGATGGTAATATAAAATGACAAACACCAAATAAGAAAAAGACTACTTTTAGAAAAAATGACCAAAAAAATTGTTATTATTGTCGGCAGACTTTATTATTAATTTATTATTATCGTCTTTTCCATTTCCTATTTGTTTATTTACTTTATTTTGTTTATTGCAATTTTCAACATAATCATGCTAGATTCGCGGTTTAATTGCCTATCTCTTCCAAAAAGATTTTGGTTGAAAGAGTATTGTAGCTTAATAGGTACTTTCTCGTAAATAAAGTGTTTAGAAGTTTAGAGAAGAAATGGTTTAAATTGCTAGTTTACCAGTATATTATAACTATCTCAAAAAAAAAAATAAAAAAAAAAATAACGGATGCCTTTTTTAGAAACCTTTTATAGGAAAACTAAAAAAAGTCACTAATTTTTTTGACAATCTTTTATATTTTCTATGAAAATGGTATTGAAATGTTCTTAAAATGGTTTACTAACCGAGCCCTTTTAAATAATATAAAAAATAAGAAGAATATTTTTAAGGGTTTTGTTAATAGAGTTTGATTTACCTCTAGTACTTTTTTAATTAGAATTTTCTTTTGTTTCAATTAGAAACTGTCACATCAGCCATTAACTAAATAAAATGTAGAGATTAAAATCCACTATCACCTGCTATTGTTATTTAAAATAAAAGAAAATGTCCATTAAAAGAAAATATTGGAGGTAAGCCAAACCCTTGTTAATGAGTTTCCTAAGAGCATGCATTAAATATTAATAAATGTTCAATTATGATTTGTATGCACACTTTTCAATAAATAAAATACACATGTTAATAATTTATTAGTTTATACACACAAATTTATTACGGTTTGACTTTATTTTTTATTTAAATGTCTAAAAACATTATTCAATAAATGCATTATATGTATCTTAACCACTACTATTAGAGCATTTGTTAACAAAATTCATATTTTAAAACAAAGGTAGGGATAAATACACCTCTCCTATCCTTTCATTCTGCACCTTACCCTCTAGCAGTCTAGTCTCCTCTCCCTCCAAATTTCCATACACAATGTTAGTGAAATCAACCATGATGGCCTAGGAATTTGAAGGTAAATCACCCTCTACTTTTCAGCCTTTCATTTCATAACTTTCAAATTCCAAGGCCATCATGGGCGATTTCACTAACGAGAAACTTGTCCCAAAGGTTGCATCGCAGGGTAGTCTTAAAGAAAATGGACGCCATGGAACCAACAAGATGACCACCAATTTCGATGGTAATTAGCTTCTATTCTTATCTCCAACACATTATTTGTTTCGAAATTTAAAAGTACTATGATTTTTCTCTCTCAAAAATAGTAATTGTAACCCCCAGGGTATTTAAAAGTAAAGCAGTTTTATTTTTTTTGAGCTATCATAATATCATATATCTAATGTACATATTGTATAGAAGAGGTAATACTTTTTTTCCCCTATATTTTTCAGGCATCCCAGTCAACTATACAAAGCAGACGATTGATGGGGCTGACCACGAAACATACATATACAATTCCACCGCCGTTGTGGCCTGTGGGTGATGCTAACCACGACACAGTTGAGAATTCATCATATAATGCCAACTGAATTAGCGGTTGAGAATTCATCTGTTTTATGCATTCCTCTACTGCATAAATGAGTTAGCGGTTGTGATCCTCTGCTTTCTCAATTTGTTGTGAATAACCTATGTTCTGCGCAATGTGTTTTGCATTTTCTTTGGAATATTTTATAAGAAATTATCTTATACACAGACCATTCATAATATTTATTATGTGTTACTATAGTTAGAAATTTATCTTTAATTATATTACATGTCATTAAAAAGAGAAGAAATGAAAATTATTAAAATTAAGAATATGAGATAGGTAAAAGAATTACTCAATTACACAACAATTTAAAGCCAGCAGCACAACATTCATAGGATCCCCTATGAAACCTTATGTGAAGCGTAACAGTAGGACCCATGTCTGATTTACAAACTTTCCCTTCACTTGTACACATTATTCCAGTTTAAAACACAAAAAATATCCATACTCCTATAGGTGTTATCATTTGAGTGAATAGGGATGACTTTAGGTGGGTAATTTTATTAAAGATTGGTATTTTGGATGATGAAGTCAGTTTTGTGGGTTTGGGGAAGGTTTCTGAGTAAGTTCTATGTCAGAATTTTCTACAAAGTGAAGCTAAGTGATCATTCTTTGACCGGTGAAAAATTTTCCTTTATTTCATCTTGATCTAAACGCCCTGATTTTAACTCAATAAAAAGAACATTAAGCTCTCAAGTTTCATGATGAACTAATGTGATGCTGATTTAAACTTCGAAATCATCTATATCTATATCTATATAAAAATATCTAAAAGTTAGAGTGAAACATTTATTATTACTACGTTCCTGTTAAGCCACATCAAAGTAGCATTTCAATCCATTTGCTTTATTTGGACCACTTCAATCCATGTTGGTCCATTCAATCCACTTCGATCCATTCAATCCATTCGGTCCATTTGGTCTATTTATTCCACTTTGGTGATACTTTGAGAGAAGAGATATATGTAAAAAGATGAGCTTTTTCACTGACAACTGTGTTACATTTTCAACATAATGTGAGTACTTTCTTAATAAAATTACTTTTTTCTTTTGTTATTGAAGCCTTGATTTTTTTTTTTTTTTTCCTAACATAAGTGATGAATTTACTTAGATCTGCTTATTCTTTAGGCATTTAAGATGTATAGAGGATGAACTATCAGTAAGAAGTACTAGAAAAAAATAGTAACCATTAGTTGATAGAATATCCAAAACATGTAAAATGATCATTTTGCTCTTGGACACTAATTTGCTAAAAACTAGGAAATGTCCACATGTGCCCTCTCATTACTGAACACTAAGGCTAAAATGAAGAAAAAAAAAACAAACAAACAAACAAAAAAACATAACAAAACCAACTTATTCGTGAAGAGAGATTAATCAATCACTAAAAATAGGTTATAGGATGGAAAGGAATTTAGAATCCTCTTCATTGTCAAAATGAAAGGTTTCAATGGAATATAAAATATACATGGCAAAATAGTGCAAGGCCAAGTGGAAAATGAGTTTCACATGATTGCCAGGTTGAAAATGATTTAATTAGGGATTAAGTCCAAATGAATGACAAGTGGAATTAATCAAGTGGAATTCACAAGCAATTAGAAGGTAAGTTATCTCGAACAAACAATTAGTGCCCAATTAGTTCGAGTTGCTATTGAAGGCAATCAAACACAAAAACACATGCTAAGCAACCATGAGTGGAAAGGTAATTGTTGCCTTAGAGCAATTGAGAGAGTTCACTGAGCTTTGTTAACACTAAGACAATTAGTAGTTACAACCAAAAAGTGACATAAGGTAGAAGGAACTGAGCACAACCGTCAAGGTCTCAAGAATAAATAGAGGTTGATTGTACAAGAAAATGACATCACACACAACTAAGAACACATCAAAGCACTTTTGAGATCATTTGTATTTAGATTCTTAGTAGATCAAATAATTCTTTGGCAAATCAAGTAGTCCTTAGGTTTCTAGAAGACTGTTGCTTGTAAGTTCATTTCCATTGTACTAGTGATCATATTTAATCAAGTATTTATCAAGTTTGATGCAATATTTGGTTATTTATTCAAGCTGGATATGAATTCTTACTTCAAATCAATTTAGTGTTAGAGTAATTAATTAGGTTTCTGTTATATGTCTAGCAATTTACTTTACTTTGGGATTACTTGCTCTAAATTTGATTGCTTGGATATGATCTTGGAATCAATTCTCACTTAGGCTTGATTTTTGTTATTTATAAACAGGACCTTAAGCTTAAAAGTAGGTTTTTTGGGTGGGGCGTAGCCTGACATTGTGCTTTTACCCTAAGATAAAATATTTGAATACTTATTACTACTACTGCTACTATTATTGTCATCATCCCAAAAAACATAAGAGGTGGAACATGGGATTAATTATTTGTATTGATTTAATGACCAATACAAAATAATTATTTGTTTCGGATGGAACGAGTCCAAATTGATTACTTTATTTTGTTGTGGCAATATTTAGCTTAAATTACAACTTCTAAATATTCAAATGTGATTTAAATTAATATGCTAACATGTTTGTTTTGGTTAAATGCATGGGTAAACAAGATTCTTGTCAAAGGTTTCTCAACCAAAAAAAAAAAACCTTGTCAAAGTGGGTCTTAATTAAGAGAATAGGAAAACTCAAGCCTCCATTTCATTCCTTTTTTCATTTGGGAAGACTATCTTTCATAGAAATTCATACCCAGAAGATTCCCTAAAGTTGCTTGTTTGGCCAGACTTATGTTACATTTTATTTGATTAGTTAACCTTTAAATCTTCACTTTTTTAATATGAAAATTTTCACTTCTTCACTTTGGTACCATATATTTTAATATAAACAAATTTTTTTGTTATATAAAATTCAATAGTTAGAAAAAGGAGATTTATAAAGACTCTCAACTCTTTTTTTTTCGGCTAAGCATAAGACTCAACTTATATCAATAAATTCTACCAATAAAAACAGGCTCTACCGAAAGGAGCCTCCATATCTTTATCAAGGATAAAGTAGCATATATATATATATATATATATATAGCACTACCAAATTATTTGAACTTTTTGACCTGAAAATCAACCTCACATCATTAGCCACTACTTTTTTGTTTTCTCTACCACCGACGAAAGCTGGATTGGACTGTTTGTTTTGAGCCAGATTCATCTCTATCCTTCGCCTATAGTTTTTCTTATTATTTTCTTGTTACTATTCATTACTTAGCGCCGAAGGAAAGAAGGGGGGTGGACCCCTTATGGTGATGAATGGGAGATTATGGACCACTCGTCAAAGAATATCTTGGAAACAAATTTATCATTTTACCCTTAAATTTCTTTTCTTCCTTGCCAACCCCGTCACCATAAATCATTTAAATGCCATCACATGCTTTTACTATTAAAAAGACCTTTATAAAAATAATTAACAATCTTATTGAAAAAAACATAAAATTCATTTGACATATTATACACATAGTAAAATTGCTTAAAAAAATGTTTATCATGTTACAGTAACTATCTTAAAAATAATAATAATAAATAACAGATGTTTTGAGAGTTTTAATTTAAAAAATATTTTTAGAAATTTTTTATGGAAAAAATAAAATAAAAAAGTTATTGATTTTTTTATAGTCTTTTAGATTTTTCATGAAAATAGTATTAAAACTTTCTTGACATGATTTATTAACAAATGTTCTAAGGGTGCTTGTTAACCAAACTCTTTTAATATTAATATATATATATATATATATATTTTTTGAAGAATCCTATTAATGAGTTCCTATGAGCACATGTTAAAAATTAATAAATGCTCAATTATGAGCTATAATGCACATTTTTTAAAAAATAAAATACACATGTTAATAATTTATTAATTTATATATGCACAAATTCATTATGATTGTGTGAGTTTATATATATAATTTGACGTTATTTTTAAACCAATGCCCTTAAGGTCTATTTAGTTTGAGGAGTGAAAAAGTTTGAGGATAAAAAATTGAGAGGGAATAAAAAAGTGAATGGATAAAAGATATTTTAATTTTCTCTCATTTGTATTTAGTAGAAATGATAGAAAAGTTGAAAGATAAAAAACTCATTTGTATTTGGTTGAAAGGATAGAAAAGAGATAATAAAAAAATGAAGTTTGTACATCGAGCATAGATGAAACCCATGTGCACAATATACATGGGCATTTTCGTCAATTCAACCCTAATTTTTCTCCTTGCAGTCTTCTCTTCATTTTGAGAAGAAAACTTTTTGATGGCTTCAAAGAAAAAAACACATGAACCCCACCATTTCTTTTCCCTCTCGCCCTCCTAACCAAATATCATTCAAAAAGTTTTCCCTTCTTATTTATTTGTTTATTTTTTTCATCTTTCTTAAAACTGCCAAACACACCTTTAGGATATTTGTTAATAAAATCCATTTTTTATAACATTCAAACTAAAGGAAGGGGTAAATACTTTCCCTATCCTCTCATTCCCCACCTTACCCTCTACTTCCTGCTCTCTCTCTCTCTCCAAATTTCAACACACAATATTAATCAAAGAAAAAATAAATAAATAAATAATGTTTCCCTGGTTAGTTAACTATTGCCTAAGGTCTTCCGTTACCGTGACCAATGAATAAATATCTCCCTCTTACCAAGCCAAACACTATCCAATTTCAATCAAGCCTTCCCCTCCTCCTTTTCTCTTTCATTTTTCACGACTTCCAAATTTCTAGGCCATCATGGTTACTTTCATCGAAGGAAATGGACGCCCTGGCACCATCGTGAAGGTCACCAAAGCCGGGAACCCTGGTGGAGGATCCATCAGGACAAGCAGTCACGTCAACAGAAACAGCAGCACCAACATCACCAACTGCAGCACCAAGATCATCACCAGAAACAGCAGCACCAACATCACCAACAGCAGCACCAAGAGCATCAACAGAAACAGCAGCACCAACAACACGAACAGAAGCACCCACAGAAACAGCAGCACCAACGTAACCAACAGCAGCAGCATCAGAGTCAGCAGCACCAACATCGTCAACAGCAGCAGCATCAGAATCAACAACAGCAGCAGCCACCACCACCACCACTCAACCACTGCCTGCAACCGCGGGATCAAGGCCACAGTACACCCCAAGACTGTCGCGAAACACTCTCATCATCAAAGTAACATCATCAAAGTTGTTGTGACTAATGTTAATCAGACGAAGAAGACGACTCAGCATAACAAGAAGAAGTAAACAGGGCAGATCAAGTAGTAGATTGCACAAGCAGCATGTTGTGTAGTGTTAACCTATATAGTCATTCAATTAGCTATGTGCCAAGTTGTTTGTGGGTGTAAATTTATGCTTTTACCTACTGTAAGGACTCAAATCGTTGGGTTTGATTCTGCTTTATGTATTCCTCTACTCTGCGCAATGTGTTAGTGCATTTTGGAATATTTTATAAGAAATTATTTTATTATGTGTTATCAGTTATTATTAAAGTTAGAAATTCATCTTTAATTATATTACATGTTATTAAAAAAAGAAGAAACGAAAATAATTAAAATTAAGAATATGAAATAGGAAGAAGTAGTACACAAAACAATTTAAAGCCAGCAGCACAACATTCATAGGATCTCCCATGAAACTTTAATAACCTGAAACGTTATGTGAAGTGTAACAGGAGGACTCATGTCTGATTTACAATTTAAGACACACAAAATTTCCACACTCCAATAGATGTTATCAATTGAGTGAATGGGGGTGACTTTAGGCGGGCAATCTTGTCAAGACTGGTGTTTTGGATGGTGAAGTCAATTTTCTGGGTTTGGGGAAGGTTTCCGATTTCTGACAAAGTTCTATGTTGGAATTTTCTGCAAAGTGAAGCTAAAGTGATCATTTTTTGACTGGAGAAAAATTTTCTTTTATGCCATCCCGATTTAAACCCCTTGATTTTAAACTCAATGAAAAGAACATTAAGCTCTCAAGTTTCGTGATGAGCTAATGTGGTGTGGATTTTAACCTCAAAATCATCTACATGTATATGAAAATAAATACATAAAAATAAAAGTTGAAATGAAACATTTATTGTTACTACATTCTTATTGAATTATATTAGAATAACATTTTGGTCTATTTGATCTATTTCGGTCAATTCGGACCTGTCTGGTTCTTTTTGGTTCATTCAATCAACTTCAATCCACTTCGGTCAATTCAGTCCATTTCGGTCCAATTCAATCCACTTTAGTGACACTTCAAGAGAAGAGGTTTGTGTAAAAAGATGGGCTACTTCATTGACACGTATGTCACCTTCTTAGCGTAATGTTGATAGGTTTTTGAAATAATTACATTATTTTTATGTTATTATAGACTTAATTTTTTTCTAATATAAATAATTGATTTAATTATATTTACTTATTCTTTAGGCCATTTAAGATGTATAGAGAATGAATCGTTTGTAAGGAATGCTAGGAAAAAAAATTCTAACTGCACATTACATTATTAACAACACCTTCTTAGCGTAATGTTGATAGGTTTTTGAAATAATTACATTTTTTTATGTTATTATAGACTTGATTTTTTTTCTAATATAAGTAATTGATTTAATTATATTTACTTATTCTTTAGGCCATTTAAGATGTATAGAGAATGAATTGTTTGTAAGGAATACTAGGAAAAAAAATTCTAACTGCACATTACATTATTAACAAGATATTTCACCTGATATAATAATTAAATGTAAAATACATTATGTTTCCTAGAAAAAAAAAAATTACAAAATTTAAAACACTTTCAAATAACAAATATAGATAACTTAATTTAGAAAATCTAATATATTGTATTGACTATCCTTTGTTAGAAAATAATTGGATCATTTTAAGAAGAATTTGGGATTAACATTTACAAGTTTCATCTACTATTTTTTATTTTTCACTTAACAAAAAAAGAAAAACCAAATCATCAAATTTTTTCGTGCATCACGTAGGTCTGTATCTAGTTGACAGAATTTCCAAAGCATGTAAAATGATCATTTTGCTCTTGAACATTAATTTGCTAAAAACTGGGAGGCGTCCACATGTGCCCCCTCATTAGTGAACACTATGGGTGTGGAAAAAAAAAAAAAAGCAAGCAAAAAAAAAAAAAAAAACCATATTTCGTGAAGAGAGATTAATTAATCTCTCAAAATTGGTTATAGGATGGAAAGGAATTTAGAATCCTATTCATTGTCAAAATGAGCGGTTTCAATGGAATATAAAATATGTGTTTGTCGAAATAATTAAATTATTAAAAGGACATGTGGCAGAATTTTGCAACGCCAAGTGGAAAATGAGTTTCACATGATTGCCAAGTTGAAAATAATTTAATTAGGGATTAAGGTCAAATGAATGACAAATGACATTAATCAAATGGAATTCACAAGCAATTACAAGGTAAGTTATCTCGAACAATTAGTGACTAGTTACTTGGAGTTGTTAGGCAATCAGACACAAAAACATGTGCTAAGCAACCATGAGTAGAAAGGTAATTGTTGGCCCATCAATTTTATTTGTCTAGACATCAATTTTCTTTCTTGCCAAAAGTTTGACTTATTTTAGGCGGAAGTTTTCTTGATTATTACTTGTATACAAAATTTCAGGATCATTAAAGTGGAATAGGCCCCTTACTGACCTAACTAATTGGAATAGGATGAAATTTCTTCTCATCCACACTAAACATTGTGTACACTCCAAATTTTTTCTACATCTCATAATGATACGTTGTGGAAAGGTGTCATCCAAGTCCAACATGATTTAGATTTGTAGTTGAGACTATGGCCCAGAGGCTTTACTATTCAATATTTTGCAAGAAAAATCAAACACTCATTTGATGTAACAGGAGACTATGGAATTTGACATTGTATACACTGGGGTTTGTTTTTAATGTTGTGAAATTGTTGTAGGCATTAAAAACTCTATTTTGATTAGTTGGCAAGTCATGTTCTTTAAGCGTGAAAAATCTTCAATGGAAAATTTTTATGTTCCTACAATAACTATTTTGGAGAGAAAATTGTTAGCCCCCCATCCTATTGGGACCCCCCCCCCCCCCTCTATTTATACAAAGGAAAAAAGGTTCAATACTCTTGAGTATGACTTAGTTACAGGGAATTTTTGTACAATTGTGCCTAGATTTCTTTTAAAAATTTAATTATAATTTAAACTCTAATTTGGTGATTTTTATATGATTTTTGTGGTTTGATTTTGATTTAACTTCTTAGGAGTGCTAAATGCAAGAGGTAAGAAAACTTAATGAAAGAGGTAAAAAAATGCTAAATGCAAAATTAGAGCGCCACTTAGCAAGACCTCATACACTTCGGTAGTGTATAAACAACCAAGAAGTGACACGTGATAAAGGAAATTGGGCATAACTGTCAAGTTCTCAAGTATAAATAGGGGCTGATTCTACAAGAAAATGACACCACACACAGATAAGAGCACACCAAAACACTGTTGAGATCATTTGTATTTAGATTCTTAGGAGATCAAGTAATTTTTTGGCAAATCAAGTAGTCCTTAGGTTTGTAGAATACTGTATACTTTAAGTTCATTTCCTTTGTACTCACGATCATATTTAATCAAGTTTGATATGGATTCCTGCTTTACTTCAAATCTATTTAGTATTAGAGTGATCAATTAGGCTTGAATCTATTATATTTCCAGCAATTTAATTTTAATTTACTTTGAGATGACTTGCTCTAAATTTGTTTGCTTCGATATGATTTACTTCAATACCGTTTCCTTCAAGATGATTCACTTCGAATCAATTCAATTCACTTAGGTTTGATCACTTTCTTTGTTTTTGTTCTTTATAAACAGGACTTTAAGCTTAAAAGTAGATGGAAGGTGATTTAGGAGGGGGGTGGCCTACGGAGCAGAAAATGGTTGGGGAAGCCTGACATTGTGCTTTTACCCTAAGATAAAATATTTGGTACTATTGTCATCATCCCAAAAACACAAATTTGAAAGCTGTAACATATAGACCTTAACATCCTTTTAAAAAAAAAAAATTGGCCAAGAAATTACCAAAATCTTATTTAAAATTTGTTATTAATCATTAATTTAATGTCTTACATTAAGTTATTCCAGTGAAGTTTTGGCTGCACTATCCGAAATTATTCCTCTGCCTTTATCCATTGTTGCACTGGAAATAATTGCAACAAGGCGGGCTGTCCTGTTTGTCCGTGAGCTTGGACAATTTTGGAAGGAGATTCTAAAGAGGCTATTTCAGCCATTAAGAAGCAGAGTTTCTAGCACCCAGTGGTGGGCCATTTAGTTAAAGGCATTGTGTCTTTAGTCAGTATGTTTCAGTTCAGTACTATTCTTTCTCTCACGCACGTCGGCAAGGGAATGTTTTAGCACATGCGTTGGCTAGATGAGCGAGATTGTCTTTTCCTACTTTAGTTTGGATGAACTCCGTTCCTGCGGATATTTATTGGTTCTTTGTATCTGACATTCCAGTAATGAAATGATTTATTTTGGCCTGGTTGGTCAGGCCTGATTCTCAAAAAAAAGAAATGCCTTACATATTTAAAGCATCAATGTAATTGTTAAACATTCCCCATTTAAACGACATTGAAAATTTTCAAACTGAATGGTTTTATGCAGAGTAAATGAGATCGAGTTCAGATTGCCACCCCTTTCTCTAACGGTCTAAACCAAATTTTCACCCATCTAATTCTCCATGCTCCATAGTCGTAATTCATCACCTTCTTAACGCTTTATAGATTGAGTTTTAACCTTGACTAAAAGGCAGATATTAGGTAATTTTGGTCACTAGCCTAGTCATGGCGAGGGATATTCAGGAATTAGAATAAGTTCATGATAATCAATTCAAAGCCAAACCACACAAGTACTAAAATAACACACAGCACTTAATCGCACTACATAATTTAGATTGTTTGTCCATTGAGCTTGCTATAGTTGAAAGTGGTACTAAAATTGCCACTCACCCTCAGCTGCTTATTTCATGGTCTCGTCTCATTTTTAATTCATACTACATAAACTAGTGGACAAAGCTGCCTCACATTAAGCTCAACTTAGAATACAAGTAATATGGGATAAATTCAAATTCGTTATAATGAGAAAGATCATCATTTACCATCCTGTGGTGGTAGAAGGTGACTCAAAACTATGCTTTGATGCCATTAATAGTGTGGAGGACTGCCATTGGAGCATCTCAAGCATTATCTCCAATGTACACAGAGGTTAGGAAAAAAAATTTCGTCTTGCTTATTGTTTACATGGGTAAGGAGAGACACCATGGCCCTGCAAAATATGGTTTTAATGATCTCTGTTTTTTACTAATTTGTAATAATTCTTAGCTGACAAGAAAGATTCTGGGGCCATTTTGATTTTGTTCCATAACATTTAAAAATTTTAATCTATTCCCCTAAGTTATGGCTTGTTTGGAAGTTTAGAGAGGGAGGAGAGTAGAGGGGAGTAGAGGGAAGGGGAGTAGTGGGGAGGAGAGTAGAGGAGAATGATTCACCTCCACCTTATTTGGATGTTTTTAAAATTAGTAAGGGGGAAAGAGTAATTAGCCTTTCCCCTTGTGTAATTTTGTTAATATAATAAGGATAAATTAGGTAATTTACTTGGTCAATAGTTTATATACTCTACTCCCCCTCCAAATCTCTCCAATTTAGGGGAATTAAAATTGGGGGGCTAGAGGGAATCCAAACCCCTCCAAACTCCTCCAAACCCCTCCCCCTCATTCTTTAAAAAACTTCCAAACAAGATAATTACATTACTCTCCCTCCCTCTACTCTACTCCCCCTCCTTTTTTAAACATCCAAACATGCCATAATGGTTTGTTTTTGATTGATAAGTCAAGTGACACTTGTGCTTACCACATGTATTAGTTAATCCAATTAAATAGTGTCATGTCTATTAGTTATGTCATATTACTTATATGATCTTAAAAAATCTTTTAAAAATTAAAACAATTCTCTAAATAATTTTTTTTTTAAATTTACAAAATTAAAAATATAAAATAAGATAAAATTATCCATAACATTTTCTTGAGCATTTTTCTTGGCATCCAAATGGATACCAATCTCAATTGATTACCCAGATTTGTACAAAAAAATTCTCCCAATTGATAAACCATATCCACAAAAATCCTCAATCCATCACCAATAAAAAAACTTCGATTAAATCAATTTACACCATACTAGCAGTGCAATACCAAGAGTCCCCTTATACAAACCTAGAAAATCCCTTCTAAAGCCCAATTTACAGAATACTAATCGAGCCTTTCCATCAATTCCCTTTGAAGTTGAAGGATGAGAGAGCAATCATTCTCTCTCTCTCTCTCTCTCTCTCTCTGAACGACCAAATTAATTATAGAGATGGATGAAACTATCATTTTTAAAACAAAATCAAACTTGATGAACCAAATTTTTTTTAAAAAAATTTTTAATTCTTATACTTAAGGGATGAAAATGAAAATAATTATAAACTATAAGGGTCAAGAGTGCAATTTTTTTTGTTGTTATTTATTTTATATATATATATATATATATATATATATATATTTTTTTTTTTTTTTTTTCTAGTTAAAATCTGCACCCACAGATCAGAGAAAAATCATGGCTCCACAACGGCTAACATCAATCATCAAAATAAAAGTAGACCTTATGCAAGAAAATATGAGGTCTTGCCATGTGACTCTAATTTTGCATTTTGCATTTTTTTTTTACCTCTTTTTATTAGTTTTTTCCTTAGTTATCCAAAAGTTCACATTAATTAATTTTTATTATTTTCTTATTAATCTCTCATTAATTGCCTAAACTTACACCACACATTTCTCTCTCCTTCATATCTTTTAGTATACCCACCATTTTAGTATTAAAACAAAAGCAAAAATAAATAAATAAAGACTAATAGTAATAATTAAAAAAATAAGGCCCTGGAGAGGGATAGAGAGACACAAAAATATTATGAATTATTAAATGAAATGCACTGTTTCATTGTTACCAAAACAAAAGACTTTTTTTTTTTTTTTTTGGAGAAACAAACCAAAACAAAAGACTTGAGATTGACAAAATAAGTTTTTTTTTTTTTTTTGACCAATCAAATAGTCTCACTTGAACACCGAAATCAAATAGTCTCAAAAGAAGAAAACGAGAGAGAGAGAGAATATTATTTTTCTAATATTAGAGTTACCTATAAGTCTGATATATTATGTATGTAAAATCTTCAAATTATATGTGTGTGTAGTCTATTGTGCTATGAGCATATTAAAAAAAAAAAAAAAAAACCTAAAATGGAAAATAAATAAAAACATTTATGATCCTTCTCTACATAAAGAAAATGACCATGACAAAATGAATAGTTAGATTAAGAAGGATAGATTTCTTTTGTATTTTTGGGCGATACTAATTCAATTAGCCAATATTTGTTCGTTTTTCTTTGGAAGGTCATTTTGGGAGGCCAAATCAATTTTTTGAATACACACACACAATTCTAAGTTTTCAAAAATTTCAATGTGACTCTGCCATTGGGAGTAGAGAAAGGGGCAAGGGCGGGGCACACATGTGGACGCGTGCACACACACACACATATATACACAATTCTAAGTTTTAAAAAAAAGTTTTCAAAAATTTCAATGTGAACTCGCCATTGGGAGCAGAGAAAGGGGCAAGGGCAGGGCGTTGCCCCCTTCTCCCTCAATAAAACTCAAAGTCTTCCCTCTAACATTTAAAAAACATCTGAACAAAAAACTTGTTTTCATAAATGTTTTTTTGTTCTTCTTCTTCTTTATTTTATGGATATAGTGGATTCTCTTATATGTATTTTTTTTTTTTGTTGTTGATATATTTCACTAAAAAATTATTTGATTATAATCTCTTTTATGTTTCGAATACTTTTGAGAAAATATATATTTTTTAAAATCTTTTACTTTTCTTACTTTAATATTCAAAACAAAGGCAAGTAAGGGTAAAATGAAACTTAAAGATAAGGAGGAGTACTTTCAATCATAGAGAAAAGCATTGCTACTCCCTTAGAAACAAAAAGGGGGGGTTTTAATGCAATTATTTTTTGTGAAAATTTGTTTGTAAATAGTTAAATTTAATTTCCTAATTTATACATTTATTGTTGAATTTATTGTGTTGTATATGTGCGCACGTACTATATGCTGTCACACATATCTACACTTTTATTTTGTGTCATTGAATGTTACAAATTTGACCCATTTTTAAATAATAAAAAAACTGAAATTCTAGCTTTGACACTTTTCATAACCCTATTTCTCTTCTTTACCCTATTCTTCTTGATTTCTAGACCACCCCCCCCCCCCCCCCGCCTCTCTTCCCACACCCGTATATTTGTTTGTTGTATACTCTAGCACATAATAATAATAAAGGGAAATGTTAACGAGTGCTGTTGGGACATTGGTTAAGAATCCATTTTAAAAACGTTTTGATATCACTTTTATGGGAAATGAAAAAAAAACTGTCAAAACATTAATTGTCTTTGTTTGCTCGAATCTTGGCTCCACCATTAATTGCTAATTACTCTATTTCTTTTCTTTTTCTTCTTTGCTTCTTCTCCATTTGCAATTTGTACCACTCTTTATCTTTTTCTTCTGCCTAAGCCTAGTGATAGCTCAACTATATAGGCAAGTGAGACAATTGCCTTTAGTCCCCAAATGTGAAAGGGCCCCATAATTCTAGTTATAATATCATAATTTTATACATGGCAACTTAACTAAATAAAATATGTTTCATATATATATATATATATATATATGACATCTTTTATAATTTTTTTAAAGTGGTCTTAAAAAAAATGGAAGAAACCCCATATTATCCATTTTGCTCTTTCACTCTAAAAGTATCTCTTGACAAACCCACTCTGTCCCTTTACCCCTAAATTTATCATCAATCAAAAGTTATATTTAAGGTAAATCAGTTTTCTTTATTCTTTATATTTTATGTTTTATATACAATTGAAGTGAAATTTTTTTTATTAATTTGATTTTTAGTTAACCCATCTTTAATTGTTAAGGATGAAGTTGTTGTAGATTCTAATAAAGGTTAAGTGAAGCTATAAAAATATTATAATAAATTAGGTTTATTGTTCTAACAATATATGCATTCACAATTGCGTTTGTAAAAATTATTTTTTCATATATATATATATATATATATACATATTTTGATAAGATCCTATTTGAGATCAACTATATTACAAAAAAATATATTATGTGGATTAGCCAAATTATCAAATTAAAAAAAAAAAATAGTAGAGTTTGAATATAAAAACTTAATTAGTAAATTTGTATCTCAAAAATAAAATTTGATTTTAAACAAAAAAAAAATGATATTAAAAGTTAAATAAGTATTATTTAGTTAATATTTAGATATAAAAAGACTCCTCTTAAAATTTTCGCCTTATGCTCCAAAATATATTGAGCCAGCCCTATCTAAACTAATCCTCTATTTTTGTCTCACCTCATCCACTCCAACTCCAAGAACCCTCCTCTCTCTCTCTCTCTCTCTCTCTCTCTCTCTCTCTCTCTCTCTCTCTCTCCAAATCTCTTCCCCTTCTATATTATGCAATGGAAGAACAATTCATTTAAGTATGACTTGTTTGCAATCAAAGAGGTAGGATGGATTGGGAGTTTTGGTAGATTCAAATCACAATATTTTAGTTCAAGTGACTAAATTAGTCAATTTCTTAGCAATGTACTCTGCCTCGAGCTTGAAGATTTGAGTTTTTGTTGTGAAACTTAATGTGATGATGAGAATGATGGGTTGGTTGTGAAACAGATGAGGGTGTTTTCACTATTCACAACCCATTCTTTTCAGTATTCACAACATTGTCACATATAAAAGGGGGGGGGGGGGGGGGCGTGGGGTGTTGAGGGAGGGAGGAAGGAAGGTTTTAGACTTTGGTGTTTTGAAAATCACATACCACTTCCCCTGAAATCACACTTTCTGTGTGACGCCAAGCTCTGTCGCCTGCATATCGCTCAAATACACAAAATGCATTGGAAACTTTTACGAGCTCTCCATCCTAATTGGCATAGTACCCATCTACGAAGATTGCATTGGCTGGTCAATCTGTATGGTGTTGAAGAGATACAGCACTCAAGCCAAGCCCAAATTCTCTAGCATCCAAAAATGTTCTATTGTACCATTCCTCTGTGGAATCCATGTAGGGTACAAATAGCTCAGAAACATGGCCTTTATATAAGACTTGGTGATGTTTATCTTCAATGGAATCAAAATTGTGGCTAGAGATATAACAAGACCAGCTCGGACATCAAAGGCAAGGTGTAAATTCCAGTCTACCCAACTGTATATACCATATATAAATTGTATTTAGATCATTTCCATTTAAGAGAATCTTTTTTATGATTTAGACTAAATATTGCAACATCAAAGATGTATCCAATGCCACATTATATAAAATTTAGAATAACTGACACATTGTACACTATTAGATCTAGAATATAATTAAATGCTTAAACTATGTAATTGATATTTTTCATTCCACTTGAGATGAAAAGGATCTTGTTTTATAAAAATTGAAACTCAACATTCAAAATATATTTTTTGAAATCCTCAATTTTAATTAATAAACTACCATTAATATGTTTTATTTTTTATCTGGCTAACAACATTATATACAAAACAATTTGTCATAACTTATTAAGATGCCCCCCCGCCCCCCTTCAAAAAAAAAAAAGGTTATTAAGATGACAGACTATGATTAATGTAATGACACTTTAACATGAGATAAGCATTGACAACATTTTATTATAACTCAATCAAAACTTGACAATTCAGCGATAGATAAAATTAAAGTTTTACAATTTTGTGTGGCCTTATTGTTTTCCTTAGGGTGTGACCATTGATCTTGAAGCTGGGGCCGTGAGGCTGGACAACGGTGATAGGCTTTGTTTCAGCTGCAAATGGTGGCCTCATTTTTGAACCTCGATATTCAGTACCCTCAGCTTTTGGTATTGGTACCACTTCACTATCAGAGTATTTCACAATCACCATCTTATCAAGGTCCACGAGTACAGCAATACCCTCAATAGGTCTAACCCAAACATTAGGCGAGCCGCCTTTGTAGAAAAAGAGTACCTTAACAACCCTCCCACTCATGCTTTTCTCTCCCTACCATCCCACCGTGAAAACTGCAGGAACCACATCCTTTATATCTAGCCCTCTTTTTTTGATGGACTTGATACATGGTGGGTATTTAAATGCTAAGTCATTTGCAGTTCTTCAAGGTTCAGTAAAGGGAAGCCAGTGCCATTATAAATGTGCTGCGAAATGATTGAACCATGGGATAAACTTACGACAAATTCGCAGGATTTTTCATCTAAGCCTACATATTGAAAGGTAAGGTTTGCCAACGAGCCCGCCCTAGTTCCTTTGATAATTTTGGTTACTTGTCTTATTTCTAAGGGGGTGAGGGGGTCCAAGGGGTGAGAGAGAATTCTTGGGATGGAGAGGAGGAAAAGAAGTGAAAACAATACAGCGAAGATTGAAGCCATGAGTGTCACTGAAACAGAGCTTTGCTTTTGTTGTGTGAGATATAGCTTGGACTTTGGATTGGAGTTTATAATGGGAGCGCATGTTCTGTCCGGATACCAATAATGGATCTCCACGTCAGCATTTTATAGAAAGTGAATATAATATCTTATTTAATCCCAAATTTTATTACACCTGTGCTACACGTGAGCTGCTCTTACCAGTGAAAAAATGAATCAGCAGTCACGTCAACAGAAACAGCAGCACCAAGAGAATCAACAACATCGGCAGGCACCACTCAACCACTACGGGTGACACTAACCGCGAGATCAAGGCCACAGGACACTTCAAGACTGCCGAGAAATACCCTCATCAAAGTAACAAAGTTGTTGTGACTTGTGACTGATGTTGATCAGAAGAAGAAGTCTCAGCAGAACAAGAAGAAGAAAACAGAGCAGATCAAGAAGCTACAAAAGAAGAAGGAATAAAACACTAAACTACAAGTAGTAGATTTCACGAGCAACATGTCGTATAGTGTTAACGTATATAGTCATTAAATTAGCACGTGCCAAGTTGTGTGAGTGTGTGTGTGTGTGTGTGTAAATTTATGCTTTTCCCTACATGAAGGACTAAAATCGTTATGTTTCATTCTGTTTTATGCGTTCCTCTACTCTGCGCAATGTGTTGTGCATTTTGGAATATCTTTTAAGAAATTATTTTATAAACCATTTATAATATTTATTATGTGTTATTAGTTATTATTAAATTTAGAAATTCATTTGTAATTATATTATATGTCATTAAAAAAAAATTAAAATTAAGTTGAAATTCAAAATCTAGATTAGATTCCTACATGATTCATGAGATCATTTCACAAATATCCCTAAACAGTCGGATTTTCATATTAAGTTTTCCATTCTTTTAGTCAATCTTTTATCATTCATGTAAATTCTCAAATATATGAACCTAATTTATATGACAGGTTGATGATATATAAGAAAGAAAACCATATTTTCGTTTTTGTTATTTTTATGCGATGCCAAACTAAGTTAACATGGTGGAAATATCTGATGCAATGCATGAATGACATGAATTCGAGTGATTAATTTCAATCTTAACTGAAACAACATTTAACTTTTATCCTAAACACACAAAATCTGAGAATTAACCGCATCAAATCCTAATCCAATGCACTTGAAATCATAGTGATAAGAGCAGTAAAAATCATCCTACAATGATGTCATGATATTTTCATACCACATGAAAAATGAATTCATTAACATCCTAAAAACATTGTTAATGTGCATAGGTCCATTGGGTTTTAGGTACAATTTAGGTTTCTTGTACTGTATGCATGGCTTCTATTACTATATAAAACATCTCATGTACAGAATATCCTGGAAAAATGCAATAAACAATACAATCATAGTATTTCTAACAAACATAAATCAATTGAACAAATCTAAATCCAAACAAATCATTTTTGGAATGAGGAAAACAGCACAAACTATTTAAGTTTAAAGGTTACTTAAATGCATGCACACTCATTTTGCATGAGTTTCAGTGGTAGATTTTTCTACGTCGATGACTTGATTGTCCAAGCCTCACAATCACGAAAACCATCCCCACAATGCTCCTATAATCTTCAGGTCCACGTACTCTCCCAATGACTTCCATGTAATAGTTGTGCTATTGTTATATTTGTTATTATTGGATGTGCTGAAATGCTTTATTGCTGAGAATAGATGATATGCTAAAATAACTGGAATTTGTATCAATTGAGTGAAAAGGACAAAACGAATGAATTTAGGTGAGTGATTTTAGGAAAGAGTGGTGTTTTGGATGATGAAATGAGTGTTTTTGGCTCTCAATTTCGTGGGTTCGCATGGTGAAGGTTTATGAGTAGGTGCAGTGTGACTGCCTGAATTTTCTGCAAAGTGATGGTAAGTTGGAAAATTAGGTGTGAGCTCTGCCACGAATATAATACAAGATAGCACTATGTTGTCGTGCTCCGAAAACACCTAATAATTAGCCAAGTAATTTATTAAGTTTTTTTTTTTTTAATAATTTTGTGGGAGTGAAACTTGTGAGATTAATCTTTGATGAGTGAAAATTATTCCTTTCTATAATCTCAATCAAAACATTAATTTTAACTATTAAAAAATTATGAGCTAATGTGATATGATTTTTGAGTACTTATTAGATATTAGTTATTACAGTAACAAGGTTGTTAATTCTTTCACATTTATGAAGGATTTCATGTTTTAAATTTATGATAAATCTACTATGAACATGAACATAAGAGGAATAAACATTTTGTCATTGTCTCCTCGAAACCACTTGAAAATTTTCAAAACACGTGAAATGGTCATTTTGCCTACACCACTTTTGCTCATAAATAGGAGGTTACAACATATGTCCCTCTTTAGTGGAACATATAGAGAGAGTGAGCACTAATATTGAAAAAAAGAATAATAATAATAAAGACGATGTAATTCATTAGTAGAGATTAGTTAATCACTCAAAACAAATTATGGATGCAAAGGAATTTAGAACCTCTTTAGTATCAAAATGAGAATTTCTAAGGAATTGAGAAAACATGAACTATATATATATATATATATATATGTGTGTGTGTAGTAGATGAAAACCTTTAATATCAAAGGAGAAATCAAAGAAATTGAATGATAATTTTTCGACAATTGGACTCGTAATGAATTTTGCAAAAAATAAAAATTGAGTTTTGAAATTCTCTCTTGAAGATTTAATTCTTTAATTTGTTAAATTCAATTTAGAGATCATTTTGTTTTATTGGCCATATTCAGCATTTTGTTTGCTTTTGGACTTTCTTTTCTTTTACTTTGAAAATTTTTGGAGTTTTGGAAGAACCATTGGGTCCATAATAAGTCCATTAGTTTAAATGAATTTTTGGGCTTCTTTCTTTTGTTTGGTGGGCTGGGCATTGGCTTGGGTTATTGGATTAAAGTGGTATTCTACTACTCTTTCAGCTCTCTTCGAATTTATGTATTTTTCCTGATATTTTCATTTATTGGCTGTTGTTGTGATTAGTTCAAAATTTTAGTTGCAATTTTCTTCCTTTCTTGGCTGTTGTGATTAGTTCTTGATGTGTTGGATTTTGAATTAGTTGTAACGAGTGTCAAGCTTTAGTGATGGAAATTCTCTTCAATTCTTGTTCCTGGATTATTTACACACAATGTGTTTGTTGAAAGGAGTCAATGAGTGCAACTTCTGGTTCTTTTGTGAATTTGACTATCGTTGTTTCTTGAAAAATGCTTGGTATGGTTGGGAAAGTTGAATTGGAGGTTGAATGAAAATTTTGGGTGGGGTGGGAAATTTGAATGGATAATGGCATGACACCAATGGGCTTGCTTGGCTATGGTTATGCCAAGGATGCCTTTTGGATATCATTTGTGACCTTGTCCAACGCTTGTGTTTGAATGAGTATGAGACTTGTATTGTGCATTTTGGAATGATTTGGACCCAATGGACTTGACATGTGTGATATTAGTGCATCTTGGAAATTGTGATTTTCATTTTACTTAAATATTTGTGGAAATGCCTCAATGAAGTGGCTTTTTAGTTATGTGGAGTGTTAATGTGTTTGCTTACAGTTGTGGTTTGTTTTAAGCTTGGTATTGAACAGGATTAGTCTTGACTCTTTTTTACTTTTGGACATGTGTTTTTTAGCTGAGTGAAAATGAATGATGACATGTTTGTTTGACTTTCCACTTGAGACATGATTCATGCAATGGTGAATTAGTACCTTGTATATGACCAGGTTGTTGTGAGCACACATGTTGTTTTCAACCTTCTCAAGATATACTTGTGCATCAAACATGTTAAACTTTGTAAACCATGAACATATATCATGCACAAGAGGGGTTTGCTTGAGATTAACAACCTTGCTGGGATGATGTTTTACCTTGGTACTCCTGTTGTATTCTTGGCTCTTGTTTTAAGCTCTTATGTTGGTGGGCCAAAATCAACCCACCATTGAATGAAAGATTCAGGAAGTGGGCTCTGGTCATTTCTTGGATTCAATTTTGAAGGATGGTGGGCATCCAACTATGAAGAAGTATAAATCCCTTATGATCTTGAGCGCTCTTGGGCATTTTTTGGGACACAAAGGAACACCTTGCACTTCCAACATTTGGTTGAAGTGATCCTTATGATTGAAGTATTCACTGTCATTTAAAAATATCATGATTGGTGGGCTGTGCCTGAGAATGGACTATGACATTGGAGTCAACAAGAAAGCCATTAAGCAAGCACTTGGAAATCTGCCACCCTTGGCGAAAGGTGATGGGGCACAGCTAACCTGGTTTTATACCCATTACTTGCAACCAATTTCGACTTTGGGAGTGGCTCAATGTGTCAAAGCCTTAATGCTTTTCATGTTGGGGAGTGCACTTATTAGCACAAGGAATATATGGTGTTCTTGTCGTACCTTCCCTACTTTGAAGACATTAATAGGAATAGGGTGGAGTTGCATATGCCACTTTTCCACCAAATTTTGCAGTACTTCCATTGCACCTTCAAGAGCTCCAAAGGGTTATGAGAGTTGGTGCCTGTGTGAAGGGTAAGGCTTGTTGAGTTCAACTCTTTTTGAAATTCTTTCTACTTGGCAATCTCCCTACTGACTGCTGAACCTGTTTTTGCAGTTTATGACCTATGATTATTCTGGCTTTCAAACTTTAAAAGTGAAGGGTCCTCTGGAGAATGCCCTTCTGCAGGTTGCTAGATGGTCCACAACTAACCGAATAGCAAAGACCAAGAAGAGATTGTCTATTCAAGAATTGAGGCACTTCATTAACAACATTATTATTGAAGTAATATGCTCAACCCCCTTTTTTTTTCTAATTTTGTTGTGCTCACATTTGCTGCAAGTACTTACAACAGTTCACCTTTAGATGAATTGGCATCCTTGGGCTCAGGTCCAACTTCCCCAGGATTTCACTATCTATCTTGATTTAAACAAGAAGGGGGTGTTGTTTGAATTTCCCCTGGGCAGGTTGTCACCAAATCCATAACACACAAATTTAGGTACATGACTAACTCATTGGTCTAGCAGCTCTCAATTAAAGTCACTAAACTGCAAAATATAATAAAACTCCAAATAAATTAATTATCTAATAAATCTCTTACAACCCATAAAAATATCTATAACAGAAATAGAAATTCCAAATATCATTTATCCAAAAGCTACAACACTAAGTTAAAACTTAATTTATTAGTTAAATCTTAGTATGAAATCTATCAATGAAAATTTGAGTAATAGGCCCCAGTAATTATACACAACAGATGACATGGACTTTATAGTCCAAGTCAATTGCATACAAGATGGGCTAACGTATGGGCCATATTTTTAGGTTCGCTATGTATTGGTCGGTCCCACTCACCCCCAGGTAAATATCTCTTCTTATTTCATGTTATCATCTCATGTTTAATCATACTATATTAACTAGCATACAAAGCAGGCTCATAGCAAGCTTGGCCTAAAATACATGTGGAAGCCAAATACAAACAATCAACAAACTAGTAAGTTCGATTGTCTTAAACATAATCATAGACCTGCGGTGGGATCCCAACTTCCATTGTTCCTTCCAACATTTGTGTCACTTTCTTCATAGAGGGCCTGAGAATGGGATCAAGATGAATGCACCATAATCCCACCAAGGCCATTCGCTCAAACCTTTTGAAATCACTCAATACTTCTGGATCATGACCCACCACCATCTCTAACTTCCCTGAAATCACACAGCTTAAAACCCAATTTGAAAGAATTAGATCATCCTTTTCACTCTCCTCCTCAACCCGGCTCGGTTCTATGTGCCTTCTTCCACAAATTATTTCAAGTAAAATTACACCAAAACTGTAAACATCCACTTTGGAGGTTATAGGTGCCATCCTTAGCCATTCTGGTGCCATATATCCGATTGTTCCTCTAGCATTAGTATCAGTTCTAGTTTGCTGTTTGTCCAAAAGTTTAGATAGCCCAAAATCTGCTATCTTTGCAGTATAATTGACATCAAGCAGCACATTCTCAGGCTTGATGTCACAATGTATGATCTGAGCCTCACATTCTTCATGCAAGTAATGTAAGCCTCTTGCTATTTCAAGCACCATATCTGACCTTTGAAGCCAAGTGGGTCTCTCCCCCTCCTTAAACAGAAATTGTGACAATGTTCCATTTGGCATTAGCTCATAAACTAAAAGTCTCTGATCATTCTCAACGCAAAATCCCAACAGTCTTACCAAATTCCTGTGATGCGTACGACCAATAACTTTGAGCTCTGTAGTAAATTCCTTCTCACTTTTCTCAGTGCCTTTCTTTAGCTCCTTCACTGCGATATCAATCTTCGTATCCTCTAAAGTTAGACTTCCACTGTAAACTCTTCCAGAAGCACCTCGACCAAGGATATTAGAAAACCCATTTGTCGCTTCGTGCAGCTCTTGGAATGTGAATTCTCGAAAGTTAATTCCAATGGTCTTCGCATTTGGTGGCTTCTTTCTCTTCAATACATTTCGAATTGCAGGATGGTAGTACAAGGCAAGTGCTCCAAACAACAAAGCAAAAGCAGCACTAGTAATAAGGCCAATCGCCAATAGAACCCGTGTATTAAAATTCTTCCTTTTTGTTGGAAGACCTGGCTCACTCTTCTTATTCGGTACCTTGATAAATGCCACACTACCTTTGGTGGAAGCACTCTTTCTTGCATTTAGCAGAGGCATCCTCTTCTTGAGACATCTAGAATCCACCCATGAAGCAGCCCAGGTATAACAATCATCCATTACAGCCTTCTTGCATCCCTCCACATTTACATCTCTCACTTGACCCAAGTCTCCCTTATAGGCATCAGGTGGGAAATCAGCATCCTCAATTAGCATCATGCTAAAGTTCCTCATTGAAGGGTCAGTGCAGTAATTCACTACGTTTTCCTGGTAGCATCCTTTAGACACATCACTTGGATCTAACGGGATATAGCCTGGTAAGCAACTACAGCTCACCGTTTCATTATCCGATGAAGTGCACATGCCGTTTAGGCCACATATGGAAGTCACGAAGCAAGGGTCATTACCAGCTCTCCACACCCTTTTCCATCCACTGCCATTTCTTTTATGGTAAATATACTGTTGGAAATTGCCATGGTATTCAACCGTTGCTCGGTGGTAGTAGTCTTCAACTGGGCTTGTAGTGCTCATTGTTATAGAGTAAATGACATCATTAATGCCATTGACAAGGTACATGGAAGCATTATGATCAAATTTTAGGCTCACATTGTCTGCAAAGGTTTGTGTGGTCCAATAACCAGGATCAGAGTAACGGTAGGCAGAGAGCACCAGATTTCCATCGGTCTGCATTTCCAGCTTGAATTCCCCAGTTGAGTAATTTGAAATTCCTTCTGCATTGGAATAGAGCATTTGGCCTTCAACTAGAGATTGCCCCTGTAAGAGTGTGTCCGTTGGTGAATCAAAGCTCCGCCAAAGGACTCTTGAACTGTTATCTCTCAAGACGAAGTTTCCATTGTTTTCCATGGTGCCTAAACTTGCTGCAGCTCCACTATATATTTTTAGATTACTACCATTAACATATGCGAGCACAAGCTCTCCAGCACTAGTCAGTTGGATCGATGACCCAGGTTCTACCGGGTGGTCACGGTTGGCTGACCAGACAAGTGTTTTCTCTGGAATTCTGTCAAACCAGACCCCAACAAGGTAGAGACTGCTTTGGAGAGCATAGAATCCAAATGCAAAATCACCGGAGAGGGACCGCAAAGAAGCATTGGATCCAGCAGTGATGCTGGAACCTAAGCTTATGTTGGGAGAAATCTGGGCATGTAGGCCATAGAAATTCAAAAATAATATTAGAACACAAGGAATGATTATCCTTACAACCATTGTTAAGTGCTTTGAGAATCTAGATAAGGATATATAAATCACTTTATAAGGGGCTTTCATAACAATTTTCTGACAGAGCCTTCTAGGGTATAAAACATGTTAATTTTTCACTGCTTTTCTTTTCCTTTTGTTTTTATTTTTAGCTTGTAGACATGGCTTTTTATAATTGGAGTAACATTTATATGACATGGTCCATCACTAACATAACTTTTATTATGCACCAATTACAATATATCATATTAGTAGGCAATTCATAATATGATATATGCCTGTCTCTTCTCATGATTTACTGGCATGTCACTCCCGTGGTTCCTAGAAGCATCTCATTTTGAATTTTCAAGCCGTCTACCCCACACCACCACTATTGATGACCCACCACAACTCTTATGATGCCACGAATTGTACTCTCTTGTGGTCACACTTCACAGATATGGTGAGTTATTTTTTCAAATGAAAAAAAATGATTCAACTACTTATGCAAAGTCAAAACCATGCCTGTCCAAAATTTTGTCCGCACGCTAGAATTTTGCCACGCCAAGCGAACTCACTGGCTGCTTGGGTCATGTCCTACTAGCAAGACACTTCAAAGTTTGATTTGAAAAATTGACTGCAATCAAATTGACGATTACAAATCTGGGACAGCTTAACATTTTTTTTTTTTTTGAATATGTAAATAATGTATATGTACAGAAGTTTGCAATTTCTCCAGTTTCTTCAAATCCTTCCTCTCTTAGTTGTTTCCCACTGATCTCTCTCATTTAGTAAAAATGTCTGTTACTAGAATTCTTCTTTGGATTTTTACATTCATTCTCTCTTCACTTTTCTCTTGCGCTCAGATGAATAACAGTACAATTGACTTGGGTTCCAGCATCATTGCAGGATCCAATTCTTCATGGAAATCACCTTCTGGTGATTTTGCTTTTGGATTCTACCCTCTTGTCACCGGCAAATACCTTGTTGGAATTTGGTTTGATAAGATCTCAGAGAAAACTCTGGTTTGGTCGGCAAATCGTGATGATCCAGCTGGTAAAGGATCCTCCATCAACTTATCACTCACTGGCCAACTAGTGCTTACACACTCAAATGGGACTGAACTTTTCATATACAATGGCACATCTACAAATTCAGCTTCAATGAAAGATGATGGCAATTTTGTATTGCGAAACCTTTCGTCGGGAGTTATCTGGGAGAGTTTCGATTTCCCCACGGACACTATTTTAGTAGGACAAGCTTTGATGATGGGCCAGAAGCTCTATTCCAATGCAAATGACACAGTTGACTACTCGACTGGCCAATACGCGTTAGAGATTCAGGAAATGGATGGGAATGTTCTACTCTATGCTTTTCGTTTTAGTAATCCTGCTTACTGGTACACTGCTACTAAAGGCAATGTGAGCCTAGTTTTCAACCAGACCACAGCTTTCATGTATGTTATTTCTGTGGAAGACAATTCAACCGCATTTAATATGACGAGTACGGTGCCCACTCCTATTAGTGATTACTACCACCGAGCAACTATCAATGACAAAGGAAATTTCCAACAGCTAGCTTTCTATAAAGGAAATGGTGCCAGCCAATGGGATGTTGTATGGGAGGCGATTAGCCAGCCTTGCACTGTGGATAATATTTGTGGGGTTTTTGGTTTTTGCACTTCACCTGATAATAAAATAGTCAACTGCACATGTTTGCCTGGTTATTCACCTTGGGATCCAAACATTCCTTCCAAAGGATGTTACCCCAATGTAGTGATGGATTTTTGTGCAACAAATTCTTTGGCTTCAGATTTCACTATTGAAAGACTTGATGATTCTGATTTCCCAAACTCTGATTTTGCAAATTTGGCGAAAATTGAACAAACAGATGAGGATGGTTGCAGGAAGGAAGTGATGGATGACTGTTTCTGTGTGGCTGGTGTTTTTAACGGCGCTACAAATGTTTGTTACAAGAAGAGAATGCCTTTGGTGAATGGAAGAAGAAGCGACCCTGGCACTAATAATATGGTGACATTTCTAAAAGTCCCTGTGGAAGATAACAGTTGGAGCCGTAAGGATAAAAAGGAATCTCCATCCAGTGCTGTTCTGCTAGCAAGCTTTTTGTCATGCTCGGTACTTGCTGTGCTGTTTGCAGCCATTGCCATTTATCATCACCCTCTGGCTCAGCGTTATATACTTGTTCAGCCACCTCCAAAACGGAAGCCAGTGGAGCTAAACTTGAAGGCATTTTCATTCCAAGATTTGCAAGAAGCAACAAATGGATTTGAGAATATATTAGGCCAAGGAGCATTTGGTACTGTTTACAGTGGGTTTCTAACCATGGAAGATGAAGAGGTTGAGGTAGCTGTTAAAAAGTTGGAGAAGGTGATTGAACGAGGTGAGAAGGAATTCCTGACAGAAGTACAAGTAATAGCTTTGACCCATCACAAGAATCTTGTGAGGTTGTTGGGCTACTGTAATGAGCAAAATCACCGGCTACTGGTTTATGAGCTAATGAAGAATGGGACTTTATCCAACTTCCTATTTGGGGAAGGGGAAAGACCCAGCTGGGAAAGTAGAGCTGAAATTGCTCTTGGGATTGCAAGAGGCTTGTTATATTTGCATGAAGAGTGTGATACCCAGATCATTCATTGTGACATAAAGCCACAAAATGTCCTTCTTGACAACAATTACACTGCTAAGATAGCAGATTTTGGCCTAGCAAAACTATTGATGAAGGATCAAACTCGAACAAGAACCAATGTAAGAGGAACTATGGGATATATAGCACCAGAATGGCTAAAAAATGCACCAGTAACGACCAAGGTGGATGTTTACAGCTTTGGGGTCATGTTGCTTGAGATTATCTTTTGTAGAAAGCATATGGAGTTGCATCCAGGTGATGAATCAATGGAGGTTGAGTACACGATTCTAACAGATTGGATTTTGAGCTGTCTGAGAGCTGGGAACTTAGAAACCACTGTAAGTCATGATTTTGAAGTTTTGAGTGATTACAAAAGGTTTGAGAGGATGGTTATGGTTGGAGTATGGTGCATATGTTCTAATCCAACTCTACGGCCATCCATAAAGAAGGTTGTTCAAATGTTAGAAGGAACTGTTGAAGTTGATGTTCCCCCTCTGAATGATGCACAAATGTTTTAAGAGAAGTTTTACCACCCTCTGTTTATGTTTCCAGTTTCGATTTAGCTTGTGAACTACTTCAATTTGCAGCATGGTTTATATTTAATAAAACTTTCTTCTACTTCTTTTTCGCTAAAAGAGCATCTTATTATTTAGAGATCACCATGTTACTGTCAAACAAGCGTGCACATGTTTCCAGTTTCGATTTAGCTTGTGAACTACTTCAATTTGCAGCATGGTTTATATTTAATAAAACTTTCTTCTACTTCTTTTTCGCTAAAAGAGCATCTTATTATTTAGAGATCACCATGTTACTGTCAAACAAGCGTGCGCATTGTATGTGCTAAGCCATGGCTTCCATTAGTTCCATAAAAGATCATTAAAAGGCAGAAGCAAAATCATTCTGGACAATACTTTAGAAAGCAAGAGCCAAATGAAATATACAAAGAGTCTATTAAGAAACAACTTATCTAACTTTTTACTGAAAATGTGCTAAAGTATACTTATACTTTGAAATTTTTTTCAAAAGTGAGAAAAAGCGGAAAAATGTGAGGTTTTTTAAAAAAACTGTATATAAAAGCTAAAAACTAAATCTTAATACTGATGCCAAACTCACCCATAAAGGATAACTTCTTCATTGTTTAGATGTTCAAGAGTTCCTCCTTGATGTACCATCGAGCCTCATAGTTTGGTTGATACCATAGTCTCTTCCATTAAATTGAATGTAATTTTCTTTTCTTTTCATTTTTTCTCATAAAAAAGGGAGTAAAGCTAGGAACACACACCCAAAAAAAATAAATAAATAAAATAACCATGTGGCTTTTTGTAAGTAGTGGAGGTGTGGACCTACCATTTTACCTCCACCATTTATAGATCACCACATGGCGAACACATGGCGAATTGTATCAAAAGTTGTGGACTTTTTTTTGTGTCTCTAGTATTTTTTTAAAACTAACATCTTGAAGATGAGAAACTTGTTATTGTAATATAGTGACACTGATTGCTCTCTTTTATGAGAAAAAAGAATTAAGGTTTAAATCATCTTTTCTGTTATTGTAATTATTATTTAATTGTTTTGTGTGTCCATACATATCCAAAATGTCATGGCGTAAATGAAATTAATCAATGTCCTTGAATTTTCTACAACAATCCTATTCAAATTTCAAACTCCATGGACCACCAACCCATGAAAATCTCAAAGGTTATAATTAATCGGGTAGTAAATGACTTTTTTCTTATGGCATTTTAAGTGCAACAAAGGATCACCTGAAACGTGTCCCATAAAAGTCGAGTCCAAATTCTCTGTCTCATCAATTGTGCTCCACTTCATGCTCCACCAATAAAACTTGGACAGCTAACATTTTTCATTAAATGAGATATCTTATTAAATGAGACAACTAGTCTCTCTCATTAAAGTCAAAGTTATCTCATTTAATGAGAGAGGCTAGTTGTCCAAGTTTTATTGGTGGAGCATGAAGTAGAGCACAATTGATAAAACAGAAGATTTGGACTCATAAAAATCTATGACAAAAAATAAGTGGGGGCATTTCTGAGACAAAAATGCCATACCCTTCAACGCTAATTTATGACTAATATATCAAATCGTGTAAATTTGCCAAGATTTAGATGATAGATGCATGGAATCAACATTGTTGCTATGATAACAACAGCAACGATAACAACATGTCAGCCTATCTATCACACATTCATTGCATTGGCTTCTAACCACGCCATGCACAGTCTGCTGATAAAATATGAAATATGTTCAGAGTGAAATCCATTATTTTCTTTTGACCATGAATTCTATGTATTGTTTGTCAGATTCATACAAAAGTCCATGGACCTATTTGCACTTTTGACTTTGGAGTTTTGATTAATGTACGTATCTGTAATTGGAAAGAAAAGGACCTCTTAACCTTTCT
Organism: Quercus variabilis; assembly: GCA_030445155.1. Taxonomy (NCBI): domain Eukaryota; kingdom Viridiplantae; phylum Streptophyta; class Magnoliopsida; order Fagales; family Fagaceae; genus Quercus; species Quercus variabilis. The sequence continues at coordinate 2,143,572 of CP129450.1, read as the reverse complement.
AAGTTGTTAATAGCCGGCACATGTGATTGGTATACGAGTGACAACATTTTTTACCATTATAAATATAACTTATTGTAATTAATGCATAATTAAACGCCAATGAAAGTAATGTTATTTTAATTATTTTAAGGATCATGTTAATAAGTGTCTTTAGGGTACTGGTTAACAATGGTAAAGATAAAATTATTTTATTTAAATCTTTTTTAAAGGCAAGTTCTTTATTTGAGTAAAATTGATTAATTGGACTTTTTTTTTTTTTTAAAGCTTTGCTATTGGTGCTTTTTTTGTTGTTGCGCAAATGCTTTTGGGCTAGTATATGTTGTTTTAGAATTTAGATTTATGAATTTTTTTTAATGACCTTTAAAATGAGGAAAATGCTAGAAGTATATTACTGATACAATGTATGATTATTGATAAATAAAAAAGTGATGAAAGTAATATGCCCAAATATGAACCAATAAGAATTTGTGCGTTAACAGTTTGTAAAAATATTATAAATAAGTTTGTAACTGTAACGTTATTCTAAAAAGAATCAATGATATTGTTAAGGGGGGCAAAATGTAATTTTATAGAACAAAATTGTTAAAATTAATATACATATATATATATATATATATATATATATATATCTTCTTCTTCTTTTTTCTAATTTAGGGGGGTCATTGCCCCCGTGGTCAATGTATGCCTCCATCCTTGACTAGGACTCTAAAAGTCAAATAGGCAAGGCTAAAATTATGTTAAATGTCTCATCTCTCCAAAATTGTTACAATTCAATTCAAATTTGTTATCGTAAGACGCAACATCAATGATGAGACATGAGACATTTAACATAATTTAACATTTAACATACATTGACCATGGGGACAATAGCCTCCCAATTTTTTTATTTTTTTTGATGTTGCGTCTTACGATAACAAATTTGAATTGAATTGTAACAATTTTGGAGAGGTGAGACATTTAACATAATTTTAGCCTTGCCTATTTGACTTTCACAGTCCTAGTCAAGGATGGAGGCATACATTGACCGTGGGGGCAACGGCCTCCCAATTTTTTATTTTTTTTTTAAAAGAAAAAGATATATATATATATATGCGTTAATTTTAGGAATTTTGTTCTATAAAATTACATTTTTCCCTCCTTAACAATATCAATGATTCTCTTTAGAGTAACGTTATAATTACAAACTTATTTACAACATTTTTACAAATTGTTGATGCACAAATTCTTATTAGTTCAAATTTGGGCATATCACTTACATTACTTTTTTAGTTATCAATAAACACTTATTATATCAGCAATATACCTTTAGCATTTTCCTCATTTTAAAGGCCATTAAAAAATTTATAAATCTAAATTCTAAAACAACGTATACTAGCCCAAAAACATTTGTGTAACAACAAAAATCACCAATAGCAAAGCCAAAAAAAAAAAAAAAAGAAGAAGTCGAGTTAACCAATTTTAGTCAAACAAACAATTGGCCTTTTAAAAAATTTTAAACAGAATAATTTTTTCTTTACCCAGTATATGCACACATCAAAATCTCAACACTCCCCCACCCACCCACCCCCCCCCCCCCACCAAAAAAAAAAACTCAACAACTAAGAAGCCACCGAGCTAGAGGTCAGAGTCGCCCCCCCAACTCAAAGTCTTGTTTTTGTCCCTGGTCCTTGTTAATGTGAAAGACATCAAGCTTCCATGAAGAAGTTCCCATGATGGAAACTTCAAGCTCATATTCAGTCATAGTTCCTTGGCTAATTTCTCTTTGAATTTGGGGAAGAAGGAATTCATTTTTTTCTAAAAATTGGTGCTACCCATTTAATAATCCTAGCAATACAATGACAAATATCATTATGTCGTTATTTTTTTAAGGAAATTCATTTCAAAACCCTATCCCTTCACCAAAACACACACACAAACACAAAGATCATTCATAAGTAAAATTGAAATTCATATAAAATATATTTTTACAAAGGATTTCTAATTACTATGAAGGAATTCCATTGGACTTGGTTATATTAACAAGTTTTAGATCATTCCTGTTTGAGTAATGGGTTGCTTTCGAAATAATTTGCCGGTCGAAGCTCGAATCCACCATGTAGTGTTGGCATCACTGGGAAATCTTCTTGGCATGGAACATGGTGAAACCCAACTGTGTACCATAGAACTATATCTTTGTTGTCAATTGCTTTATTCCTGCACATACAATACAAATGCCATTTATTGTAAACAGATGAGATTTATGCATGGTGGATCTATATCATGACAAATTGAAAGGTTTTTCTTTTTTAATTATGAGGTTGTAAATTTGTAATTGAACTAGTTTCACTTGGCTGTATCACCAATCAAGAATGTTAAATTTCATAACTCAATTCCACGTAGCTTAGCAATAAATTACTATAGCTGTGCTAAATGATTTTTGAAGCAAAGGATCAAAATAGTGTATAGAAATTTTTTTTTTTTTTTTCCCAATAGAATTTAAACACATGGCATTCATCTCACTATAACTTATAATTAGTTCAAAACTTTCAAGAGTCTTTGTGGTGCAGTAGTATTGCCCAATTCTACCATAAACCAAAACTTATACTCTTCTTTAAAATTATTTTTTCTTTGAAAATTTGATTTTATATCATAATCCTATAAAAAAACCATACTTTACCTTTGGCTCCAAATGGCTAAGCCATCATCTCCTCGGCTGTGGTCAGTATAGAACCCTCCAGGCCACCGCTCTGACTTATTATAGGCAGTCACCCATACTTGATACTTCGTATAAGCAGCTCTAATCTGTGGGTAATCATCATTGGATAAAAGAGAATTAACCGGTTGTCCAGTAATCAGCCGGTAACCCACATGATTCCCAAGCCTTGTCTTCTTGTTTGGATTTACTACTAAAAGTTCACTTGGCTCCAAGCCAAGCTGGATCCTAGCCTCTGCTTCAGTTTTGGCAGTTTGTTTAACTACTGTCCAATAACTTTTTCTTGGTGAAGTAGTGTGTGTGTTTTGGTTTGATACTCTTATCGTTTCTAACTTGGCTTTGACAAAGGAGTTGTCGTTACCATCAACATCAAGGTCAAGATAGTATGTGAGTAAGTGGTCGTGGTGTACAGCAACGGTGTTTTCTGCTACTAAGGGTCCATACTCGTTTTCCATTATTTGGTCGGTATTTGTGTATGGTGTAGCCTTCATCATTAGTATACCTGTCAAATCCACCTAGAAAAAAAAGGAAAATATAATATTTATAAGTGTGGTTGATATTATTTATTTTGATGAGATAAAAATAAATATAATTTCACTAAACAATATATATTGATGGGACTGACGAACTCATTTACTGAAGACAACGACCATGAGTCCAACAAAGACATCCCTGAACGAGCAAATTAATACCCACTGACAGGACTGACGAACTCATTCGCCAAGACGACCTCAACAAAACAAACGAGGGCATACTTGGACGAACAAAACCAATGCCCACGTCACTGACGAGGGTAAAGCCATCCATTCAATACAGCCAATTAATACACAGGCCAGTTACAGATCCAACTGTGTGAGCCGTTGGAGCACATTGAAGCCACATTATGAGGCACGAAACGTTACTAAGAAGAGCATTAAAACCACCTTAATTGCCCCAACGGCTAGGAGCTGTAACCGCATATATAAAGCCTCCACATTACCAAGTGCAAGGTACGCACACACATAGACACTAAGAGATCTCTTTCATTCTGTTCAATTACATTGTTTATTCCCAAGAGAGCTTCTTATACTGACTTTGGCATCGGAGGCATTGTGGCAGGCACCACACCGGTGACCACCTCCGAGAGTACGTTCATACAGGCTGAGGATTGCTTCCATCTGACCAACTTGTTCTACTAACGAACTTACGCTTCATCAGTATAACTCTACTGACGAACTTATTCTACTGACGAACTTGTTCTACTGACGAACTTACGCTTCATCAGTTTGGACGAACTTACTCTACTGACGAACTTACTTGACTGACGAACTTACGCTTCATCAGTTTGGCACCGTCTGTGGGGACGACGTTTTCGTGTTCAATCTCGAAAAAGTAGTTTCCGATCAACTATTTCTCTCAGATGGAGTCCAATCATGATTCTGCAGCCCTAGCACAACAAGTTTAGGCTCTTGCAGCCACCGTTGAAGAACTGACCAGACAAAATCAAGAAATGAAGCTACGACTTCAGCAGGAGGAGAATCGGTCTAAAGGGAATCAGGATGATGAGGGAGATAGCCATAGAAGAAGTGACCATCGAAGGCCTATTACTCCAACCGAGCAGAACTCAGACTTGCTCCAGGAGATGAGGAGGGAGATGGACGAACTTAGGAATGCCATCAAGGAAAAAACAGAACGGAGTGTGGATCGAATGATCAGGGCAACAGATTCGCCGTTCACCACAGCAGTCCTTGACTGTCCAGTGCCGTTGAAATTTCGGCTACCTCAACTTGAACCTTTTGATGGGCTAAAGGACCCTCAGGATCACCTTAACACCTTCAAAACGACACTAGGACTCCAGCAGCCCCCGGACGAAATATTATGTCGTTCCTTCCCAACCACTCTCAAGGGAGCTACAAGGGAATAGTTCACAAAGTTGCCAACATCTTCCATTGACACCTTCGAGCAGTTGAGCAACGCCTTTCTGCGTCATTTTATTAGAGGACAACGTCCAAAGAGGACCGCGGATCATTTACTCACCATCAAACAAGGAGAGAAAGAAACCTTGAGGTCCTATGTGAAACGCTTCACTCAAAAAACCCTGGAGTTGGACGAAGCTGACGATAAGATGCAGTTGACGACCTTCAAAGCGGGACTGCGATCTAGAGAGTTCGTTTCTTCACTCGCAAAAAATCCTCCAAAAACAATGGCGGAGATGCTCCTGAAAGCACAGAAGTACATGAACGCAGAAGAAGCACTGGCTGCCATAAGGGACGTGGAAAAACTAGGGAACAAGGAAAGAAAGGAGGACGAACGTAGAGGACAGAAAAGGGACCGCTCAGATCGTCAGTTCAGTGACGAAGGTAAGTCTAAATAGGGTTTCTCCCGTCGGGGTTCTCGCTGTGGTTCCGTAAGCCCACATGGGAAGGACCTTGCCGAGTCACCCACTACTCCAGACAAGGTAGCTATCACTTGGAAACCCTAGATGGACAAAGGCTCTCAAGGCCATGGAACATCGAGCACTTGAAGAAATACCACCAACAAATGTAACAGAAAATGTATTCGTCATTGAAATTAATAAATGAACTATTTAGCTAATGTCTTCATAACAAGCAGGTCTGAGCAGCTACAAGTCGCAAAAGCGGATAAGTAACAAGATTCTGCCTCGACGGATGTAAGTTACTGACGATGACAAGATCCCTAAAAGGGTGTAAGTCGCAAAAGCAGATAAGTAACAGGATTCCGCCTCGGCGGATGTAAGTTACTGACGATGACAAGATCCCTAAAAGGGTGTAAGTCACAAAAGCGGATAAGTACAAGATTTCGCCTCGACGGATGTAAGTTACTGACGATGACAAGATCCCTAAAAGGGTGTAAGTCATAAAAGCTAAAAATGGCTAAGCCAAAAATGACTTAATAGGGTGTAAGTCACAAAAGGTACTGACGAAGTTATAGACAAAAGGTACTGACGAAGAGAAGGGAAGAAGTTCAGAAACAAAGGCTCAAAAAACTGAAAACTAGCGAGAAACCCAATGTTCACATGAATTGGAGTTATTTACAACCCAAAAGCTTTCACATTCTACGGTCGTCATTACAAGTCACAACGACCACAGAATCGGGGGGCAACTGATGGGACTGACGAACTCATTTACTGAAGACGACGACCATGAGTCCAACGAAGACATCCCTGAACGAGCAAATTAATACCCACTGACAAGACTGACGAACTCATTCGCCAAGATGAACTTGTTCTACTGACGAACTTACGCTTCATCAGTTTGGACGAACTTACTCTACTGACGAACTTACGCTTCAGCATATATATATATATATATATATATAGAGAGAGAGAGAGAGAGAGAGAGAGAGAGAGAGAGAGAGAGAGAGTTTAAAAAGTTCTATATATCTAAGAAAAAATAAATTGACTTAAATTATAAATTTAACCATAAAATGATGCTTAAGGAAAAAACAATACCGATTCTACCTTTTCTAGTCAAAAAATTCCACCAAAATAACATTGTTTTGGAAAGGGAAAAAAAAAACTAAAATTAATAGTGAGATTGGACAAAACTAGACGTAATGACTAAATTGAAAACAAATTAAAGTTAACAAACGAAGTGAAAAAGAAACTATATTAGAACCTTTGGCTGGGTCTTCAAGTACTTTGGAATTTGTTTCTCAAAAAAAAAAAAAAAAAAAAAAAAGGAAGCTCTTTTCTACTGGAATTGAGGCTCAACTTGATAATCAATGTGCCAGCCCAAGCTCAGACCAACCCATCTGACCCCAAAAACCTAGGCCTAATTTCATATGGTCCACGAGGTGGGCTTTGTGCTCTGCTCTGTATACATGAAACAAATTGTGTTTCGAAGAACAAATATTATGGGTGATCAATAATAACAATGTGGGTTTCTTACATATTATATTAGTTATTACCAACATCTATATCTGTTGCTAATTTACGGTGTTTGCTAATTTATTTTACTCTTTACAAGAGGTAATGTTCATCTAATTACCGATTATGAAATGAAAGAAATTTTTTGTAGAATGAAAAAGATGAATCTTACCCCAACTTTAATGGTGCCACTTTGTTTGAATTCCCAATCAAGAATATAATCATAATTACCCACCGTAGCCACCATTCTAACCACCAAAGTAATTTCTGGCTCCCCACTTCTTATCTGAAAGACCAACCACTTTACTTTAACATTACACGAACATAAATTAAAAGATAAATTATACTTTTTGGTCCCTTAAGTTTGGGATAAGTTCGATTTTGATTTTTTTTTTTAAATTGATTTTAAGACTTTAGAAAGGGAAAATTTCCGTCACTTGAATTGGGAAAAGTTTGGTTTTGGTACCCCTAAGTAAGGGGTTGGTTCAATTTTAGTTAGGGTTGCAAATGTTTATGAAGAACTCAGGCTTAGCTTGGAAGGAAAAAAAAATCATTCATTTAGCAAATGAGTCAAACTCAAATCTAAGTTTAAGTTCAAATATTAAACAAACCAAGCTTAATAATAATAATGTTTAAGCTTAATAATATTAAACAAGCCAATCTCATGAGTATAAGTAATGCAGACTTAATTAAAGTTATATTATGTTATATATTTATATGTATAAATGTTTAAAATATACTTATATAGACTAAATATTGAATTGTGTAAGTTTGTAACTAATTAAGTTCATAAGATATCAAATTATTATTTCTAATTTATTGAATGGTGTAATTTTACAAAATAAAATGTTGTTGAATTTAATTTTATAAGTTCATAAATGAAAATTCATTCTATTTAATTAACCTATATATTATAATTTGAAATATAAATTAGTTAATAATTTTGAGCATATATTTGTGAATGGGTAAACAATTTTAGTTGTAGTGGTTATTATATATTGAGAAAAGAATAAGTTAATCAAATAGTTTATGAACAAGCTTGTAGTTTAAGCTTATTCAACAATAAACTAAACTTAAACATGTATTCTAATTTAGCAATGAGCTCAAACTCAACTCGTGTTTGAAATAAAATTAAATGATAATCATAAACTTTTAACATTGGAGGCAGCTCAACTTGTTTACAGCCTAGCATTAGTCCTTTAAATATGTAGTTGGTTTGATATGTTCCTAAAATATGAGGTGTCATGTAAACAAACAAAAAAAAAAATAAAAATAGACCAAATTGTTCCCCAATTTGAAATTTAGAGAACAAAATCGAAATTATCCCAAAATTTAAGACCCAAAAGTAAATTTACCAAAATTTAAAAAATAAAAATCCAAAACAAGAACCATAAATAAACCATTCATAAACACAGCTAGACTTACCACTTTGCCTGGAACAATAATTTCTGAATGTCTCCAAGCTACATCCCCAGCATACCGCTCAAAAATGCAAATAGCCCTTGGTAACTTTTGTGCTTGTCCATCTGCCCCAACCATATACCCATCTATAAATGCAGCATTCCCTGGGCAATCATAAAATGGTTGTAGAGTATCAGCTGTACGCCCAAACCCAAATTCACCAATGTCCATGAATGTCCTATAATACCATTCACTTGTAGGATCCATATATGGAACAAATGTCTCAGATACATGTCCTCTATACAGTACACGCCTAAACTTTCTTTTCCTGTCATCAAATATTGAAGCTGTTGATATGATAACACCTGCCCGAGCATTGAATCCCACATGGAAATTCCAATTACCCCATTCAACATTTTGGCCCTCAATTGTGAACCCGCCATTTGTTATGTTACAAGTAGTAGAATTATGCTTCCCTTTTGGTGATTGAAAATCAGTACCCTCGGCTTTAGGCACGGGTGCTCTAAGTCTATCAGTGTACATTGTAATCTTCATTGAATCAACATCAACTAGTGCACTTATTCCTTGAATAGGCCTTGCAAACACATTAACCGACCCCCCACTATAAAAGCATGCGATTTTGAGAGTTCTTTTTGTAACACGTTCACCAAACCAACCTATTGTAAAGGGTACACAAGAAACTTCAGATAAATTCAAGCCCCTTCTTAGAATTGACTTCTTGAATTTTGGATACTTCAAAGGCAATTTGCCAGCTCGAAGAATTTCACTAAAAGTGAGAGGAGGATAGCCATAACCACTATAGACTTGGTTAGATATGATTGAGCCAATGGTTAAGTCTACAATGAGTTCATAGGTCTCACCTCTTGCTCGAATGACAACCTTGGCTTGACGATTAGGCTTGATTTCTTTATAAGAAAGCCACTTTAGGACATCTTGTTTATCTGGTTCTTCAACATCAACAAAATGAAAGGTTAGGTTAGGAAGACAACCAAGGTGAGACTTTTCAATTATGTGCCTTATTTGGTCAATTTCTGTAGGGTTGAGAGGATCTAGAGGGTGAAAGAGACTAGACCCGAAGCAACATTGTAGGACAAAAGATAGAACTAGGAATGGAATTTTCATGGATACTGCTTAATGAATTCAAGGAAGGATTGGTTAAGTTTTGGTGCTAGCAGGCAACCCACCATTTGGGACTATATAGTAAGAGATATTATAATTTATTGTACCACCTCTCTTACGTGATGACTGCATTTAACTTTGAATAAAGGCTACCGTGGTCCGTAGCTTTGACGTTGCAATATTCAATTTCTAAGACGTCATCTGTAAGCACGAGATGCGCATTCACTTAAATTTTCCAAGTACTTTTCTTGCAATGAGAGCAAGAATAATCATTTGCTCTGCTTTTGCTTTAATAGTGAAACTAGGGGCATGATTGTTAACATGCTCCTCTTTACAACTCTTGGCTCTTTGGGAACCATATTGAATTCGAATCAACCACCTTATCCTAAATTTAAAATTCAGTAATTCTCGTCTTCTCATGTCATACAATCAACCACCTTACCTCATTTTTATTGATACAATATAAACTGTCATACAAAGCTGGCTCATAGTAAGCTTGGCCTGAAGTACATGTGGAAGCCAAATGCATACAATCAGCTAACTAATAACTAATGCAGGCAAAAAAAAAAACTAATTCAATTGTTTGAAACATAATCATAGACCTGAGGTGGGATCCCAACTTCCATTGTTCCTTCCAGCATTTGTGTCACTTTCTTCATAGAGGGCCTGAGAATTGGATCCGGATTAATGCACCATAATCCCACCAAGGCCATTCGCTCAAACCTCTTGAAATCACTCAATACTTCAGGCTCATGTCCCACCACCATCTCCAGCTTCCCTGAAATCACACAACTTAGAACCCAATTTGAAAGAAGTAGATCATCCTTGTCACTCTCCTCTTCAACCCGGCTCAGTTCTATGTGCCTTCTAGCACAAATTATTTCTAGTAACATCACACCAAAACTGTAAACATCCACTTTGGTGGTTATAGGTGCCATCTTTAGCCATTCTGGTGCCATATATCCATATGTTCCTCGAGCATTAGTGTCAGTTCTGGTTTGCTGTTTATTCAAAAGCTTTGATAGCCCAAAATCTGCTATTTTTGCTGTATAATTGACATCAAGTGGCACATTATCAGGCTTGATGTCACAGTGTATGATCTGAGCCTCACATTCTTCATGCAAGTAATGTAAACCACTTGCTATTTCAAGTGCCATTTCTGGCCTCTGAAGCCAAGTGGGTCTCTCCCCCTCCTTAAACAGAAAATGTGCAATGTACCATTTGGCATTAGCTCTGGAATAATTATATTTAATATCATTGAATAAGTTTGTGAAAAATCAAAATACTTGTGCTATGCTTGACTCTATTCTACATTCTACTGTATATTGTGTATAATTGCTTACTAGATGTGTGGCTCACCCCATCAATTACAATTTTCAAATTAAAATTTAGTTGGGAAACAGAACCTTTGGATTACTTCATAAGGTGCAAGGTAGAGTGTGGGAGTTTTTAGACGACATCAATAATACTTGAAGCTTTTAAGGATTTTTAGTTATTTTTATTTAGCTTAAGATTTTATAGTATATGGAGATTATTTCTAAATTGTGGATTTTAGTTATTATAAGAGATTTATCAAGAGCATTGTTTATTTGGAGTTTGAATTATTTTGGAAATTAATTATGCTTATTGATTTATGTAAAATCAGCATATATATTAGTCATGCATCAAAATTCTTAGTCCATGGATTTGGGTCATGACACCTTGCATCTATTTGCCACATTTATGGCATCTGAGGGACTTGCATCCACACTCAAAATGTCATTTTTCCCAGGCTGCAGATAACAAATGCCTCGATGTAACATAAAACTAAATTGAAGATAATCAAGACATACTGATCCTAAATTTCTCACCTTGGTAAAATATAGTCTGGCAAAGTAAAGTATTAACAACTCTTTTTGTGATTCTCACCATAGTAACCTAAAACCGAAAGGGGGAAAGAAGAAAGAGAAAACTTTAAAATAATTGAATGGCAAAAATCCAAAATTGACCCTCTAACTTTTATCATTTGTCATTTCAGTCCTCTAACTTTCATTTTTGTCATTTCAATCCTCTAAGTTTCAATTTTTGTCAATTTAGTATTTGGTTAGACATTAGTTAAGTGGTGCCGTTAAGTGAGTCAAAACGACACCATTTTGCCTCTATTTTTTTTTTTTTTAATTTTGAAATTAAAAAAATAAAAATTTGTTGTGGAAAAAAAAAAAAAAACACTGAAAATTGGGGGAAAACCTAAACCCCTAACTGAGAAGTTTGGGTTGGCAGGGGATTTAGAGATATTTGAGAGAGATACCGATATGAACTTTAGCTATTTTTGACACCAAATCAGTCTCAACCTTCCCAACCAGATTCGACCCATTCAACAAAACCTTCATATCACTCGCAACCTCAATGTCCTCCTTCGCCGAGAACCCATCCCCAAAATCCATCAAATTGAACTCCATCGCCACGTTAGCCTTAATAGCCTCGCACGACAATGCCACAACCGCATCGGAAATTGCCGACAAAGTCGCTGATTCGTGATCCAACAAAGCAGAAACTCCAAACGCCGATGAGAGTCTATCGAGTGTGGAGGAGTCAAGCCGTAGTGAAGTGAAGTCAGTGGCAATGGTGTAGAGTGTTGGATTAGGGACTTGGAATGTTGGTTTCACTTTTTAAAGATGATTTGTACCAGAATCCTCACTGCGCAATGGAACTTCCTAGCGTTTAGATCTTCTTGGTCTCTCAAGTGTAACATCCACCTTCTTTTCTTCTTCATCTTTATAACTGGGATTAAACATAACCTTTGGAAAAGAATTAGTTTCCTCAAATAAAGAACATCCATCCCATTTTCATCAACAATCAATCCTTTCACATTTCCTCCAAGTTTCATTGTCAGTCTCTCTCTCAAATATCTCTTAATCTGGGTCTCTCTCTCAATCCCCTGCCGACCAAACTTTTCAGTTAAGGATTAGGGTTTTCCCCAATTTTCAGTGTTCTTTTTTTTTTTTTTTTTTTTTAATAACAGTTTTTCTTTTCCAAAAAAAATGAAGCCAAAATGGCATCTTTTTTACTCAATAGCACCATTTAACTGACGTCTAACGAAATACTAAATTGACAAAAATTGAAACTTAGAGTACTGAAATGACAAAAAAAAAAAAAAAAAAGTTAGATGACTGAAATGACAAAGGATGAAAGTTAGAGGGTTAGTTTTGAATTTTTTCCTAAGTGAATAGATTTATACCCCAGTTTTCATATAAAAAAGGACTTAATAAAACAAATGTGCAGTGCTATTAAGCCAGAAATTAAGAGACATACATCCAGTCATATTCACACCTTGGACCTCATAAGTTCTTTTTCGATCAATAAACTAACTGAAGTTTGCAATATTTGTTCTATTATTGAGATCTAGTGTTACATCGTGGGAGCATATCAACACTCTATCTTAACTACCGAAGATGTCTGTTTCTATGAAATCTGTCCCCTCTTCAATAGCTCTCACCTAATGTTGCGTTCAAGTTTTAAAGGTCTTAAATGAATCATCAAATATACTGTTTTAGAAAGCCAAAGGTCTAAAGTTTTGAAACTCTCTTTGGAAGAGAGAGAGGTTGGCATTAGCAAGCTGAAGGGCTTAAGTGTTGAAATCGTGGAACACAGTTAAAGCAAAAGGAGGGGATATAGAAAGGGTTGGCGTTATAGAGTAAAGGCTATTCGAAATGGGTTTGGGCGTTATGGTGGACAGCATTTTGATAGTCCTCCATTAGAATATAGGGAAGGGGAAGGAACACAGTTTGCGTGAGAAATCTGCCGTTAGAAGGTGGAGAAGGGGAAGGAACACGTTTTGTGTGAGAAACAAAAGTGAAGGAAATCCAGGAAGTTGTAACTGTGATTTTCAAAGGGTTTTCAATTGAGAAGGCTTGGGTTTAGGCCTTATGTTAGAATTAAATTTAGAAGAAGTGAGCTGGTGGAATTAAATTTATAGGAAGTGGGCTTTATGGTAGAGATAGGCTGAAAATAATTTTAGTTTTATTAGAATTTTAAAATTTACTACTTTAAAATTGTAGGATAAATTTAGGAAAGAAGATGGGAATGACATGACTGCTGACGTGGCTCAACGTAAACATAGCAATATTAAATGCTACGCTTCAACTTTTAGTAATATATAGATATAGATTTTTAGATACATCAAATGTTTCAACTTCATGTATCGTTATGATTTTGGAACATATTGAATGCTTAAGTCTACCTTGTAGTAGGTCAATAGAATTACTAGCTTGATTTACTCACTTTCAATCTACTCTACACCTTATTTAAGTATTTTATTGCTTTATATTTTGATTAGACGAGTTGGCTCTCCACCCTGAGTTAAAAATAATCTTAGTTCTTATGATAAGATATTAGGTGGATCTTTGAAACCCTACTGCTTTTCTCCATTAAATTCTCTCAAATTTATTTTTCTACTTTTAATTATCGATTCAATATTATTGTGCTCCATATTTAGGTGAAAAATTAGGGGTGACAATTCGTGTTCGCGTGTCGAGTTCGTGTCATGTCAACTCATGAGTATCCGATTATGTGGGTTAACACTAACCCAACATATTTATTAAATGGGTCAAGATTCATCAACCCTAACATGACCAATTTATTAAACGGATCAGTTGTGTCGACTTATTTATCAGATTTTATCAAAATGAAAAAAAAAAATTATGAAAAATAAATAAATAAATATTTTTAACATAAAATTCAGAACTAATAAGTAATTGCATCACAAATAATCATTCAAAACTAAAGCATATCTCAATATCACAAATAATCAATCACATTATATCAAAGAAAGTAAACCACAACAACTAATAAGTTTATATACCTAGAATTTGAAAGGTATATTAGTAAAATGTTATTTAATTAAACGGATTAGACGGGTCAAACAGGTTCCATAGGTTGAACACTAACCCAACCCGTTTATTAAACAGGTTAATCGTGTCAACCTGAATATGACACGAACCTATTAACCCTCAACCCATAACCTGCTAATTTCATGTCTTGCCATGTCGAGTTCACGGGTCATGTCCGATTTTGCCACCCCTATGAAAAATACAACAAATAACTATTTTTGTTTTCTGCTTAATAATAGAAGTTTTTACATTAGTGTCAATCATTACTTATAAATCAGCCTCAAACTTACCAACATATTATAGATTCAGATCCTCTAGATTTCGTAGAGTACTTTACCAATAGATTACATTAAATCCTAACCACTCTTTTATGATTTAAGGATCTAAATTCTGTCATGACAGCATTCTACTAACAACACTCTTAATATAATAAAATAATGTTGCAAATAAAACAATTAAAATTATTATTAGCGAAATGCTGACATGGCAAAATCTAAATCATTAAATTATTAAAGAATAATTAAGATTTAAGGAAATCTATTTGATAGAATACCCTAGAAAATCTAAAGGATCTGAATCCAAATATTATTACTTGTGATAATTTGCACTTAAGTTTGCATTAATTTTTTGAGAATCATGGAACAACCAACAATTCATGGAAAGCTCAATTGCTTCTTCTTTTTTAATGAGAATTTTGTTTTATTGTTTTGTGTGGCCATACATATGCAAATGACATGCCATAAATGCAATTAACTAGTGACCTTGAATTTTCTACTACAATCATAATCAAATGTCTACAATTTAACCTCAAAGTAAATGACTTTTTCATTTACTTTTAGTGCAATTACACTTAAATTGATCCAAGGACAGCCCTTGCACTGGATCTCAATCCTGTTAGCCGAATCCACCAATAACCATGAAATCCCATCGCAAATGACATATTATGTATTAGACCCATACAAAAGTCCCTGGACCTACTACACCTCAAGAATTCATAGACATCCACTGCTTGCACTCTAGAGTTTGGATTAATGTATCAGTAATTGTAAAGGACTAATGCTACAATTATAAATTATTTTACACTAACTTGTAACTCCATGCTTATGCATAGATACCTTTAAAGATATACAATAAGATGTATAATATAATTCCTATATATATAACTTAAATACTATTGATAGTCATTTTTATATTTTGTTAACTCTTTAAAAAAATTTGTAAGGATATTATTAGGTATAAAATGTAAATTGTTTATTTTTTTTTTAGTTATTGTGAAGCACTTTTTTTTTACTATTCATTTATTTTAGACTCTTTGATTTTTGTAATTAATAACTCACTTGGATGAATATTTATAATGTGGTCCCACATTTAATTATAAAATTAAGGAAAAAAAAAACTCTTTAAGAATAAACAATTTATGACATATGGCGCAAAATTGGAACTCTAATTTAGAATTCTAATTAAAGTTTATCTCAGCTTCATCTATTATTATATATAGATTCTTGTTATTTGAGCCCACCACAAATATTACTTTTCACTTACCAATAACAACTAACCATATTAGTAATTTGTAAATTAAAAAAAAAAAAATTATAGCTCTAGAATTTTCTAATCATATAAAAAAAAAAAAAAAAAAAAAAGAAAGACCTCTTTAGTCTTGACCTTTATAAGCCATACATAGTTCGTATATGTGATTGATAGGAGATAACCTATTACTTACACTTTTTATGATTGTTGACATGATTTATTCTTATTGGTCTAGTTTACTTAATAAATATGGTGTCAATATTATTCCAATCATAATATATCATCTCAAAACGTGTAAAAAAAAAAATTTAAGTAAGTCAACTATTGTTCAAAAAAATGTGAAAAAGGTAAGTTTAAAAGACAAAAAAAATTTGAGGAGAAGAGACTTTGACCTCTTAAAAGGTAATTCATATTCAGAGTCCTACAAAAACACTCCCTTTTTAAGTATCTATTTGTGATTGGATTTCAAAATTTCACTTGGGTCCACCACATGTACTTAAGCATGTTGTGTCAACTTATGCACCAAATACAAGTTGACACTTAAATATAGTATGAATTTGAGTGAAGAAAATGATGTATTCCTAGAATTATTCATGTGAAAGACACCAAACTTTCATTAAGAAGTTCTACTGAGGAAACTTCAAGGAATAAAAATCCTATGTCTCACCATTTATGTTCTACTCAGTATCTAACCAAAGTAAAAAATGAAAAAAATAAGAATAATAATAACATATTATAATGGATGATACATAAAGTAGAACACTAAAAAATAAAAATGGAACAAAGTATTTTTATTCAAACCTTCAAGCTCATATCCATCATGGTTCCTTTTAACTAATTTGAGCAGAAGGATTTCAGTTTTTTCAAAAACTAGTGCTACCCAGATAATAATCCCGGCATTGAGCTTGTTATACTACCACGTTTTAGAGCATTCCTATATGAGCAATGGGTTACTTTCGAAATAATTTGCGGGTCGAAGCTCGAATCCACCATGAACACTAGGCATCACTGGGAAATCTTCTTGGTATGGAACGTGATGAAACCCAACCGTGTACCATAGAACTATATCTTTGTTGTCAATTGCTCTGTTCCTGCACATACCAATAGTTGTCCTCTTAGTTAACTTGATGAAAATTAACACTCCATACTGCAACTTTGTTAATTAGACTGTACCATATTTTATACTTATAAACTTAACATATCGATTTTTTTTTTTTTAAATTATGAAGGTGTAATTGAACTAGTGTCATTTGGTTGTATGAAATATGACGATGTTGTTTGAAAGAGTTCAATAACATGTTAATTTTCATAATACAATTTCACCTAGATTCACTATAGCTGAGCTACATGATCCTTCATAGCAGAGGATCAAAATATGTGTGTGTACGTGTGTGTGTGTGTGTTCAATAGAATTTAAACACATAACATTCATCTTATAGTGATATAATTTATAATTAGTTAAAACTTTTGTGGTCAAAACTCTAAAGTCTTTGTGACATAGTGTAGTGTTATTGTAAGCTTCTCTCATGATTTCATATTAAAACTCCAAAAAAAGTTTTCAAATTTTATTTCATATCAAAATAGAGTAATTTCAAGTACACAATTTTTTTCACAACCGATAACATGGCCTGTTATGATAAGAGTAATATCATTTTTATCAGAATCTACTATTGATACCATTATTACTATGTACCAATCATAACAAGTCATGTCAACATTTGTAAAAAAAGAAAAATAAAATTATGAGAAATGTTGTCTTTAAATTTATGAATCATTCTATTGACAATTGCAATTTACCTTCGACTCCAAATGGCCAAGCCATCATCTCCTCTACTCCCATCGGCATAAAAACCTCCAGGCCACCTTTCCGACTTGTTATAGGCAGTCACCCATAGTTGATACTTTGTATAAGCAACCCTAATTTGGGGCCAATCATCATCAGATAAAAGAGAATTAACCTGTTGTCCAGTGATCAGCCGGTAACCGACATGATTCCCAAGCATTGTCTTTTTGTTTGGATTCACTACTAAAAGTTCACTTGGCTCCATGCCTAGCTGAATCCTAGCCTCTGCCTCAGTTTTGGCAGTTTGTTTAACTACTGTCCAATAACTTTTTCTTGGTGAAGTAGTGTTTGTGTTTTGGTTTGATACTCTTATCGTTTCTAACTTGGCTTTGACGAAGGAGTTGCCGATACCATCAACGTCAAGGTCAAGATAGTATGTGAGAAAGTGGTCGTGGTGTACAGCAACGGTGTTTTCTGCTACTAAGGGTCCGTACTCGTTCTCTGTTATTTGGCCGGTATTTGTGTATGTCGTAGCCTTCATCATTAGTATACCTGTCAAATCTACCTAGAAAAAAAAAACCAAATATTTGTGAGTGCATTTATTGTAGGGTCATTCTATCATAGGGTCATTCTATCGTTTGCTATGACCACGTGGTAAACTGTACACTTTTAGATTATGTAAAAATCTATTCTAAACTATAAAACCGACGAAATGGAGAATATTTGCAATGGGAGAGGATCTTTTTCTCATTCTATAATATGTAATTTTTTTTGAAGATAAAAATAAAGTTCAAATTTAAACTACATCATTTGAGTTTGAGTAAATTATCATTTTTTTTCATGAATTTATTTCATTTTTGTTATTTTAATCCTTAAATTTTAACATTTCTGTCAAGTTTGTCCTACCGTCCATTATTATCTATGGAACTGACATTTTTTACATATGTGATACAAGTCATACAACACATTATACTAGACTTAAGAATAGTTTTATAGATGACAAACATATGGAATGACCAATTTAATTGAAAATGTTAAAGTTTAATCAATAAAATGACAAAAGATAAATTTTAGATTAAAAAAAAAAAGGATAATTCGCCAAGTTTAGAATTAGAGGGTATAGCTTTGATTTTCGCCTAAAAATAAATTGAGTTTGATTAAGCTATGCCAAATAAAAGTTAAACTTTATTGTGCCTAACAAGATAAGCTGACATTAAAAACTGTATTTGTTAGAATTTTTCTTCTACAATTGCTAATAACTTTTGCAGAAGATATGTTTTTTTTTAAGAACTGCTATGTAATGTTACAATAACAAAGTACTGTTTTTTTTTTTTTTTTTCACCTTGTTCTACAAGTACTTTAGAAAAGCTATTACAATTAACGCTCAAATTTGAAAATCAATGAGTCAGCCCAAGCTCAGTCTGACCCATTCTCTCCGACCACAAAAAATAGGCCTGGATTTCATAGAGAATTTGGGCTTTGGGCTGGGTAAATATGAGCTTGGATTGTTTTTCGAACAACAAACATTTTTATAATGAGTGAGAATAAATAAATATAATAAAGTGGGTTTCTTTTCTTATACATTACCAGCATCTGTGTCGGTTGCTAATCTACTTTGCTCGTCACAAGAGGTCCATCTAATCATCGATTATGAAATTGAGGTATTTTTCTTTAAAAACACAAAAGAAATGAATCTCACCCCAACTTTGATGGAGCCACTTTGTTTGAATTCCCAATCAAGAATATAATCATAATTGCCCACATTAGCCACCATTCTAATTACCAAAGTAATTTCCGGCTCCCCGCTTCTTATCTGCAAGACATAACCACTTTATGTTGATATCATAATAACAAAATTAAAGGTTAAATTATATATTTGGTCCCTAAAATTTAAAGTATGATTTTGATAGTTTAAATTTAAAAACTTTGGATTTGGCCTTTGAGATTTTAGAATTAGGAAAATTTCATCCCTAGAACTTAGGAAAAGTTTGATCTTGTCTTCTAAATACGGAGTTGGTTCAATTTTGAAAGGGTTAGCTTGATTATAGTCCTTTAAATATGTAGTTGGTTTGATTTGGTTGCTAAAATATGAGGTGGCATTACTCATGTAAGCAAAAAAAAAATAGATGGAGAAACGAAAATATTTCTTATTTGAATTTTCACTGACCAAATCCAAGCCTCGAAGATTTTAAAAAATAAAATCAAGGAAAATATTTAGGTATTCTTGAAATATAGTGAAATTGTGTTCCCTTCTTTCTTATTCACGATGGACCCACCATAAATGTAATAAGAGAGAGTACTATTTACTATGCTTCAAAAATACTTGAGAATTACTCCAAAATCGAACATGCGCCAAATTTCAATGATCAAAAAGTATAATTTACCCAAAATCCAAGGGAAATTTTTTTTTTTTTTTTTCCCAAAACCAGAACCATAATAACCATTAATGAACACAGCTAGACTTACCACTTTGCCAGGAACATTAATTTCTGTATGTCTCCAAGCTACATCACCAGCATACCGCTCAAAAATGCAAATAGCCCTTGGTACCATTTGTGCCTGTCCATCTGGCCCAACCATATATCCATCCATAAATGCAGCATTCCCTGGGCAATCAATCGATGGCTGTAAGGTATCAGCTGCACGACCAAACCCATATTCACCAATGTCCATGTATGTCCTATAATACCATTCACTTGTAGGATCCATATATGGAACAAATGTCTCAGATACATGTCCTCTATACAACACGCGCCTAAACTTCTTTTCTCTGTCATCAAATATTGAAGCTGTGGATATGATAACACCTGCCCGAGCATTGAATCCCACATGGAAATCCCATTTACCCCATTTAACATTTTGGCCCTCAATGGTGAACCCACCATTTGTTATGTTACAAGTAGTAGAATTTTGCTTCCCTTTTGATGATTGAAAATCAGTACCCTCAGCTTTAGGCACAGGTGCTCTAAGTCTATCAGTGTACATTGTAATCTTCATTGAATCAACATCAACAATTACAGTTATTCCTTGAATAGGCCTTGCAAACACATTAACCGACCCTCCACGATAAAAGCATGCAACTTTGAGAGTTCTTTTTGTAACACGTTCACCAAACCAACCTACAGTAAATGGTACACAAGAAACTTCAGACAAATTTAAGCCCCTTCTTTGAATTGAGTTGTTGAATTCTGGATACGTCAAAGGCAGTTTGCTAGCTCGGTAAAGTTCAATGAAAGTGAGAGGAGGATAGCCAGAACCATTGTAGACTTTGTTAGATGTGATTGAGCCAACGGTTAAGTCTACAATGAGTTCATAGGTCGTCTCACCCCTTGCTCGAACGACAACCTTGGCTTGACGATTAGGCTTGATTCCTTTATTAGAAAGCCAGTTGAGGACATCTTCTTTTTGTGGTTCTTCAACATCAACAAAATGATAGGTTAGGTTAGGAAGAGAGGCAAGGTGAGACTTTTGAATTATGTTCCTTATTTGGTCAATTTCAGTAGTGTTGAGAGGGTCTAAGGGGTGATAAAGACTAGATGCGAAGTAACATTGTAGGAAAAAAGATAGAACAAAGAATGGAATTTTCATGGATGCTGCCTTATAGATTCAAAGAAGAATTGCTTGAGCACTTGTGCTAGTAGTCAACCCACTATTTTGGACTATATAGCAAGGTTGTGTATTACATTAAATGGTAAAACCCCTACAACCACAGTTCTCTATGCATCTACAATCACACGTTTCCTTATAAAATGAGGGAAGATTCTTTGGTAAGACTCTCTCTCTCTCTCTCTCTCTCTCTCTCCTCCAACTCACATTCTCTCTCTCCATTACTAAGTATGGAACTAACTTAAGTATTGGAGTGCTTACCGTCATCTATTGCGGTATTGTCTCTTCTTTATGCGGGACCTTGGTTGTGCCAGACTTCAACAGAGTTTCGTCTCCTACAAACAAAGTTTACATGTTTGGTACTCGACTCCATACATTCAGGTGCCAGTCTCATTCGCATTATAGTGGAAAAGTTTCTGTACCGGATTAGCTCCAATACCATACTCAACACATGCAATTCATGGTATTGTTACCAACTTGTATCCACTAAAAGTTTCTCCACCTACAGTAAGGCACATTATAATTTATTCTTCCACCTCTCTTACATGAAAGCTGCGTTAAACTTTGAATAAAGGCTACCGTAGCTTTGACGTTGCAATGTTTCATTTCTTAGACTTCAGCTGTAAGCACGAGATACAAGGCCACTTGAATTTTCCAAGGCCTTTTCTTGCATTGAGAGCAAGAATAAATCATTTGCTTAGCTTTTGCTTTAATAGTGAAACTGGGGGCGTGATTGTTAACATGCTCCTCTTCACAAATAGCTCTCTTTGGGAATAAATCACATGTCATTGATGTCAACACTCAATGCACCCGCAGAAATATTAAATTCGAATCAACCACCTTTATGAGTCATAAATTAAAAAATCAATGATTCTCACCTCTAACCCCAAGAAAGACAGAAAGTATCCATACATGTGATTGAACCAAATTTTTTATTTCAACAAATAAAAAACAAAAAAGTTAATGAATGCTGCACAGGTTTATAATTTATTTTTAAAAAAATTTTATGGAAAAAAAAAAAAAAAAAAAGTAATTGATTCTTTTTTTTAATAATTTTTCTATATTTCCCGTGAAAGTGGTATCAAGTAATTCCTATGATGATCTATTAACAAATGTCTTAAAAACACCTGTTAACCGGATCCAATAAAAAAAAAAACTTTGAAACTTGGCTGCTATTCCTTGAATACTCAACAAGGAAAGATAAAAAAATAAATAAGTGAAACGCATAGAGTATTAGGGGGTGTTTGGATGCTTTTTTTTATCACTCAATTTCAATCACTCGTCACTCTAAAATATCACACCCGTTTGGTACCATCACTCAAATGCCATCACTCAATATTTTTCACACTATTTGTGGCTTCAGCTCCGTCACTTGGTGTAGTTTTTTTTTTTTCCAAGTACCCAACTCACTGAACCCAATGAAAAAAAAAAAAAAAAAAAAAGGTTAGATTGGTCAAAATTTGCGGTTGAGTGGGCCCCCCATGTGTGTTTAATTACAAAAATGTCATTGACTTATGAGTTATGGAAACTAAAAACAGTCAAAATGTGTTTTTAGTTTCCATAACTCATAACTCAAAAATCAAAAAATTGAGTGATGAAAATAGAGTTATGAAAACAGAGATATGATGGTGCCAAACGGACTTCTAGCTATAGGTCCCACCATTTTATAGTTATGAGTTATGAAAACAGAGAATTAAGTTACGGAAACAAACCATCCAAACACCCTCTTAGCCACTCATATAAAAATAATACATATATCAAGAAAATTGCACTCAACTCCCCTAGTTTGGAATAAGACTTTTACCTCCTCTAAAATGCAAATTATTTACACTAACCTCTAATGTATAATTCAAAAAAATGCTTCAAAAAATTGCCAAAAAGAGATTTTAATAAATACCGAATTTCCTATAAAAGGAGGTGTGGATGATAGTTTCATTGGATGTAAAAGAGAAAATTCAAAAAAATCTAAAACTTCTTTTTAGTCATTTAGAGGAGGTTAGCGCAAATGGTTTGCAGTTTAAAAAAGATGAGTGTCTTATTCCATACTAGAGGGAAGGTAAGTGTAATGGATTAGACTATGCATATGAAATTTGTGAGTTGTTTTAAGTGGTCAATAGTTCAATATAAGACTTTACCTTCCCTAAAATGCAAATTATTTACACTAACCTCTCATGTATAATTGAAAAAATACTTTAAAAAAACCCCCAAAAAATATTTTAATAAATACCAAATTTCTTATTAAAGGAGGTGTGGATGATAGTTTAACTGGAAGGTAAAAGAGAAAATTCAAAAAAAAATTAAAACTAAGGAAGTCAGTGTAAATGCGATTTGCATTTTAAGAAAGATGAATTGCTTATTCCATACTAGAAGGAAGGTAAGTGTAATGGATTAGACTAATATCACTATACTGTAATGGGCCTTTTTAGCAACCGCAAGCTGGACTGTCTCCTACCACGTTATGGCCCAAAGGTTCTGGGTAGGAAAGTCAAGACTAGCTTGACTGTAACACACCCCAAGTCAGCTTGTGCACAAACTAGAGCCCATTTGCTAAAACTTTGGTCACGTGCCCATAGCAAATGAGACTGTTACAAGAAAGTTATGGCAAGTGTAATATGACAATAATAACAAGAATATGCTTATTGTCAACCAGAAAACAGGAAACACCAAATCATGATCTTAAAAAAGGAAGAAGTAATGCAGCGTTATAAATAAGATGATAAAAAAAATAAATAAAAAATAAATAAATAAAAACACACAACAATTCTTGATCAATAAAATAGAGGAAGAATGGTCAGTCTACCATGCTTGATTTCTCTACGGAGTTAAGTCTAGGAAGGGAACCATTCTTCAATGTAGGCAATCTCACAGGAAAATCCTACCACGGAAATTACCCACTTTGAGAGAATTGGCCTAAATGGCTTATCCTTAAATTCCTTAATTCTTACTAAAGGGTAGGCTTTTAGAGGAAGAGAATGGATTAGCCTATTGGTGCATGCTTACTATCACACTCTTGCTTACTCTCTGTTTTTCTTTCGAATTCCTTTTTCCTTTCTAAGTTTTCTACTCTATCTTTTCACTCTCTTTCTTACTTCTTTTTCTCCCTATTCTCTCTTGTTCTTGCTTCGTTGTTCTATTGTTATCTTCCCTTCTTATGTTGTTTTGTGATGCACAATTGAGACCCTTTTTATACTGCCTGCCATGATGGGTTTTTACTATTTTATCCTTTAACTGCTTTTGTCTTTGTGTTGGTGTCCTTCCCAGACAACCCACTGGTCTATCAGCTGCCTAGCCACTACCACTTATTTATGCTGGTCATGCCACATCTCATTCCCAAACAAAGAGTCTTATTTTGTTTGCTTACTCACCATGGCAGTCCCATCCAGATAAAGGTAGGTATTCTCCCTCACTATCCCTCATGACATGCACGTAGTAATTCTAACTCATTTTTCCTTCTTTTGGGTGGTATGTCATCCCAACAGAACATTTCCCACAAAAAAATTTGAGCGAGAACTCCAAAATAGACTCTCCCCTTTTCCCCACCGCCAAACCATACCCTCTCTTACCTTTGACCCATGGCCCACCACTCCTATATTGGCTGGGTACAAGTTGGTGGTGCCTGAGCCTTGTGCGTGCTCTACTTCCATGTGTGTCCATGGCTTGTCTGCTATTCATGCATTTGCAATGACCTGAAAGCTCGTCTGCACATTCTGCTACTCGTTCTTGACCTCTTATAGCGTGAATGAGTCTCTAAGCTTTCATTCTTTATGTCTTATTTCCTTCCTGAGCTGAGCCTTGCTTAATTGTGAGCTTTTCCTTCTTTAATCCTTCCCTTACCCTTTTTACGATGGAGTTAACACTTCTGTCATTCCATTCTATTATTCCTACCATGCTATTATTTGACTCGTGCTTGCTAGGCCTCTTTTGGGCCTGTTATATGTTTTTCCTTTGCTTAATTCCAATGGCCGAATATTATCATTGGGTTAGTGCTCATGCTATTTTAGGCTTCCTTGGCCCATTCTATTGCTTCTAGGCTTCCTTAGCCCATTTCTTTCTTTTGGGCATCCTTAGCCCGCTTCATTTCTTTAAGCATCCTCAACTTATTCCAATTCTCTATTCCCTTGGGCTTTTGCTAAGTCTTTTAACCTTTCCCAGCCTAAATTACCATATCTTTTACTTTCGGGGTTCATGTGATTTACCACCAACCCTTTGCTTACTTAATTCTTTACTTTGGGCTTCTCTAGCCCATTCTTACTCGCTTTCTATTTCTCATAATGTTCATGGGTTTACCACTTCTTTCTCTAGGCTCCTTTGGACCCGCTTGCTTTCTTTGAGACCCTTTTGCTATTTTTTAGGCCTATGATCTATTATTCTTGTCGTTCGGGCTTAATGGTTTTCTTCTCAATTTATTAACTCTCCTATATTGTTAGGTTTCTTCCTACTATTGAGCCTCCTTGCCAAAATGGGCATCAACAATCAACAATTAAATGTCATATAGTTAGAAAATTAAAACTCAAACTTGTCTACAAATTAAAAGTTAAAACCAAAACTTAAAGATGTTGCGAGAGATACTGATAATAGTTTAATTTTGCATATTTATATCAATATTAGAAAGTATTATTATACTTATTTTGAGTTAATTCATGCATTTTATATTGGTTTTGGAATAATGTTGAATAATTAATTTTTTGCTTAATTGAATTTTAATGCATGAATTTGTCTTGTGTAGGATAATGGAATTAAATAAGTGGATTTATGTAAAGAAGAAAGCAAACGGACTTTACTTTTACAAGGGTCATGTTGAAGTTAAAGAAGGTCAACTCAATTAAATTCGAGTCCAATTGGAATAAGGAATCAAAGGAAATTTGCATCAAATCCAAGTCCAATTTGGATTAGGATTCCAGCCTGCACACCAATTAGTATTTTAAGCATAACTTTCGGCTCAAATATCCAATCGAGATAATTCAAGTTGGGCTGGAAGTTAACTTAAAGGCCTACAACTTTGTAGTTACCACAAGTCTGAATTCTGATGTTAAATAGGTCGAAGATGTCTAAGCGAAACCTGAAAACTTGAGATTTTCCTCAAACAGGAATTCAATTTGTAATAGAATTCCTTGACCTATTTAAAGGCTATTTAGGAAAAAATTCAAAAGGGAGTTGTTGTAGAACATAATTTAGGTTTTCTTAAAATTTATTTATAATTTTTAGAGTTTTATTTGTGTTATAACTTGCTAAAAGCCTTTCTAAAGCAAGAGGTGAAACTCAGCTGTTTATTGGTATATTCTTAACAATTATTTTATGATTTTAGTACTTATGTTATTATGTTTTTTATTGAATCACTCGTCTAGAAAAGTGTTTAGTTTTGTATAATTCTTTGATTTATCGTAAACTCCGAGCACGTTAAATGCTTTGTATTCTCTGTGAATTAATTCACTAGTTTTGTTTTGCCTAAAATCAATCAATTTCATAAAACTACCTTTGACAATTGATTCTTAAGTTTTTATTGTTAAATCATCCGACTAAAATCATCCTTGGTATAAATTTTAGTTGAATTATAAAATATTTATTGTTAAGACTACCAATAGATGTGTTGTGTGGATTCCTAAATCTCAGCGCCTTAATATATTGTTATTTTCTCTCAATTTAAATTACCTTTACTAAACCATCAAAATCTTTTCAATTAAACTTTATTATTTTAGTTTTATTCTCTTGTGGTTTGCTAATCAATTCTTTTTTTCTTGTGGATTCGACTTCAGACTTACCAAGATTATTACTTTGCAACAATTCTGCATTTGGGAACATTATTTAAGTCACAACAAACACCACTAAAGTATCAAATATTTTACCAGTTGAGCTATATTAAACCCATTATGTTTTATTTCTTTTGCTTATATAATTTTGCGCAATAATTGATTGTGAATGGAAATTTGTTATTAGTATGAATCTTGAATGAACTATTTCCTATTGCACAATATGACTTTAAAAATTTTAAAATAAATGAAAAGACAAAAGTTTTGGGGGTTGTGATTTTTTGCATAGAAAAAATGTCTGAACATTATTTAAGACCAAATGGGTTGTGATTTCACTCCATTTTCTATGCAAAAAATTTTTGTTTGTGGCTAAATATATGAAGTTATGAACAATTTTATTAGAGAAGACAAAAGAGAACAGCCTTGGAATCCTTCCATTTCCATTTGCCAATTGCCTTGCAAGGATAAGCAATAATTGCTGCAAAAGGGTTTATTACTGAGCATTCTTCAAATTGAATTGAGACATAAGGGGTCCCAGCCCAAGTAGCTTCATAATAAGGTTCTTCTTTTTCTTTTCTTTTTCTTTTTAAAGTGTTCTTCAACAATGAAGCATGATATTAAGTGCACTTCAAGCCTACGTAATCCAATGACTTAGACCACTTTCAAAATGGAGCAATTAAGCCTCATGACATCTTGAGGTGGTTTTACCTTTAGCACCGGATTGCTCTCGAAGAAATTTGCTGGCCTCAGCTCAAAACCACTGCTCAGCGTAGGCATCAGTGGAAAATCTTCTTGGTAAGGTGCATGATGAAACCCCAACGTGTACCATACCACAATGTCCTTATTTTCTATCTCCCTATTCCTGCATTGACAATATATAACAATAAGGATTATTAGGATAAATAGAGGATGATTAACCCATAAATCCCTACCATCAATATGATTAGTTGGCTATAGTTTCCAATTAACTCAAATGGTCATAATAAGATATTTGAATTTAAATCTTGCTTACACCAAAAATTAATTAGCATCTTAACCTGATGATAAAAAACCATCACCATATAATGGATACTATAAATTCAAATCTTATTGTGTGTGTATATATATATATATATATATAAATGATCAGTAGAATGATCACGATTATAACTTATTGAAGGATACCTTTGGCTCCACGTGGCTAAAGTGTCATCCCCTCGGCTTTGATCAACATAGAGTCCCCCAGCCCATTTTTCTGACTTATTATATGGAGTGACCCACACATTGTACTTAGTGAAGGCTGCTCTGGTTTGGGAGCAATCATCGTCTGATAGAAGTGAACCTGCCCCTGATTTGGGGATCAGACGATAGCCAACATGATTGCCCATCTTAGTCATCTTGTTCGGATTCACAACTAGTAACTCAGTTGCCTTTGAGCCGAGTTTGATTTTTGCATCTGATTCAGTTTTAGCTGTCTCACTAACAACCCTCCAATAACTCTTCCTAGGTGAGCCGTGGTCAGGCACTTGGGTTGTTTTCAAATTGGACTTGACAAAAGAATTGGAATCACCATCCACATCAAGATCAAGGTGGTAAATTAGGAAGTGATCATGGTTTACACCTATGGTATTTTGTGCTAATAGTGTACCATAGACTTCCTCCTCTATTTGGTCTCTGTGAGTGTACTTTGATCCCCTCACTTCTAGCAAACCAGTTAGCCCAACCTGTAATAAAAGAGTATTGATTTTTAATAATGGAGTTTTAACCCTAAGATGTTACAAATTTCACAATCGAAGTAAAAATTCTAATTAATACAATAAGACCATCATTGATATTACTTTCATTATACATTAATCCACATTTACCACCTTAGTAATTGTGAAATTTGTTATAGTATTAGACTTTATAAACAAAGAATTAATGACCTCTAATTTATAGGTGCGGTTCTCTGCTAGAAGAGTGTAAATTCCCTTCAACAATGCATTTTGGCTAGAGACTTTGTTAGATGATTGAATAGCAAATTCTATTTCAAACTAAATATTCGAGTATGTTGTATTATAAGCCTGTGACTTTGGATATAATAAAATGACAAAAAAATATATGTTACTAGTATCAATTAATCTGTTGAGAATGAATCTAAAATTTTGGGATTAATCTTAATGATTATTATATTGTAAAGATATAAAGGACCTTATATATTTCAATACAATATCACTTATACATGGGACTATCATTGATATTACTTTTATTATACATTAATCCACAAAGAATTATACGACCTAGTAATTGTGAAATTTGTTATAGTATTAGACTTAATAAACAAAGAATTAATGACCTCTAATTCATAAGGTGTGGTTCTCTATTGGAACAGTGTAAATTCCCTTCAACAATGCATTTTGGCTAGAGACTTTGTTAGATGATTGAATAGCAAAATCTATTTAAAACTAAATATTTGAGTGTGTTGGATTATAAGCATGTGACTTTGGATATAATAAAATGATGGAAAAAATATATATTACCTAGTGTCGATTAATTTGTTGAGAATAAATCTAAAATTTTGGGATTAAGCTTAATTATTGTTATATTGTAATATAACGGACCTTATATAGTTCAATAACACTAATCGGGTTTTTCATGAAAGAGAACTTGTGTGAATCAAGGGAATAAAAATGATGATTTACCGTAGCAATAATTGAGCCACTTTGCTTGAATTCCCAATCTATTATGTAGTCATAGTTGCCCACAGTTGACACCATCCTGACCACTAAGCTCACCTCTGGCCTAACCTCCCTTACCTGCAATCCATTTAGCTAAGCATGAGGTTTAAAATTTCTACTTTAATTACCCAACAAAGAACCTTAAAATAAATAAATAAATAATTGAAAAAACTGTATTTAGAAAGGAAAAAAAAAAAATATATATATATATATATATAATACACTTTTTAAAAAGTGCGGTTTCAAAACGAGTACTTGTCAATGTTGTCATCAACCCAATCTCGTTATCATATAAAGTATAAACCACTAGAAATATAATCGGCAAACCTTTAAAACCTATTTAAGTTTTACTCACCTTTTTTTTTCTTTGAGAAACAAACAAAGCCACATGAGAGAGAGAATGAGATTCTAATACACTTACTATTGTTCTTGGAATAGCAGTCTCTGTGTGACGCCACATTATATCTCCAGCATGTCGTTCAAATATGCAAAAAATTTGTGACATCTTTACTGGTTT
Organism: Quercus variabilis; assembly: GCA_030445155.1. NCBI lineage: Eukaryota > Viridiplantae > Streptophyta > Magnoliopsida > Fagales > Fagaceae > Quercus > Quercus variabilis. The sequence goes on along the minus strand of CP129450.1, from coordinate 2,113,727 downwards.
CCCATTTTGGCCAACAACATAGGCATCCATGAACACTGCATTTTCTGGGCAATCTCTCATTGGTTCGAGTGATACTGCACACAGACCGAACCCATATTCACCAGCATCAAAAAATGTCCTAAAGTACCATTCTTCATCTAGATCCATATATGGCACGAAGAGCTCTGACACAAACCCTTTATACAACACAGGTCGAAATTTTTGCTTCTCCAAGTCGTAAATTGATGCCAAAGAAATTATTGGACCTGCTCGCATGTCAAAACTTAAGTGAAAATCCCAGTTCGCCCACCTAATTTAAGAATGATAAATGTGAATTATTTGGTCATAAAAACTACATTAATTTAAGTTATGGCTACAACGTAATGCATGTTATAAATTGATAGTATCTTATAGGGAAAAACAATAGCAACTGTATAAAATGTCTGATATATTTTTGGTTAAGTTTAATTGGTCCTTTAACTATTATTTATATCAATTTGATCCATCAACTATTATTTGTATCAGTTTAGTCCTTTAAATTTCAAAATAAAGTCAAATTCATCATTGGATTTCCTCTCCAATTAAATTTTAAATTTAACGAAGTTAGCTAACATATCAAATGGAGCACACATTATAAGTTTATAATAAAAGTGTAAAGATTTTAAAATCAAATCTATTTCAATTATTAATTAAGCTAAACTTAATTTAAACGAAGAGGAAAATCATGAATTACATTGAACTTTGAAGGATTCAATTGACATAATTAATTAATAATTTAATATGTATTTTTCTTTCTTTCCCATCGTACAAAATATTCATCTTTTGTTAATTATAAGTCTACATATCCATTTTAGATGTCTTTAAAATTTGTCCTCATTTAAAAATACAATAACAAATTCATTTTCTTCATGTTTTCGTGTAAGTTTACAAAATCTTTTCTTTTATATAAATAGATAGTAGGAGATGAGGACGTGGAGTTCATACCACAAATATAAAGCATCACAAAAGATGTCATTACTCATTACCACTTAGCTAGCTATCATTTGAAACCCAAACATCTAAAATACTTACTAAATGGCTTTATTACATCTTTACAAGTTTGAAGCATTAAATAGGAGTTAATATTACTCCAACTACAATTACAATGTAATTAATATTTATGTTATTAAAAATAAATTTTGGTTCACTTTTCAACTTAAAACAAAAACTAGTGAGTTTCTTAAGTTCTGTTTTTGGACAATGTTAAGCTACAACTTCTTCCTTTTTTTGTCAATTTATTAAGATTGTAAGTAAGTTGGTAAATTATGATTGGTGTAGTGTCATTCACATTAACCTATCAAAACTCAATTTTTATATTATACATTTAGTACCAGATGTCACATTAATCTATCATAAGTTATAACTCTACTATGGGAAATGCTAACAAAGTAATTAATATTTTGACAGCTTTTTTCATTTTCCATAAAAGTAGTATCAAAACTTTCCTAAAAATTATGCATTAATTACAAGATGTCACATTAACAACTGTGCAATAAATTATATAAAAAAAAAAAAAATTGGGTCAGTAAAGTTATTCTTATCGTTAATGTTTAGGGGATAATCTTCTTATCTCACATGTTAATTACATTAAGTCATTAAAGGTGTTGGGGTTATCACTATTAGCCGGCCACTACAACGCACATTTCCAATTACAAAAGTAACACCCTTGCCAACAACCAGAGATCAACATCTTAAAAGGGAAAACATAAAGTAAAACATTTGTAAGCGAACCTAATCCATGTAGCCCCAGAAATTTTGTGGTTCTTCACCCAAATCCTTTCTTATATATATATATATATATAGTATTTACTATTTAGCGAAAAATCCAAAAACCAAAAACAAACAAACTTATAATAATTTCATTATTGTAATAACTTATTATACTTCATACTCGCTTGTCATTTTGGAATCCATACTTTCATTATTGCACCGAACAAAATATGATCTCTCATAATTTCCAAATAATTAGTACAATAATATAAGTCTACAATAAGCTAGCTAGTCACTAAAGATACCAAAAAAAAATCACAACTTTCAGCTATAAGATGTTATCAACAAGTAAATTGTGATTTAAGAAGTAGACCAAATGAGAACCAATTATTAAAACTTTTTATCTCAATTCATGTGAAAATTGTCATGCATGAGATTTGACTCATCATAAACATAGGGATTGAAGTGAAATTTAACAAGATAAGAGTAGGTTTTTTTCATGCCTCCCTTATTATGGATTATAGGACCATCATTAACCAAATTTTTCAAGTTAGGATGAAGCATTACTATCATGAAACCAACAAATATGAAAATAGTAAGGGTAGGAGCCAATTCAAACCAATAACTTTTTTTGTTTGATAGTCCACCTATAAACCTTTTTGTGTTATTGTTTTATGACACTGCCGGCACATATTACGAGAGACCCCGGTCTCTCCGTATGTTGACTGTATTTAGTTTTCTTTAATTGAGTAGTTTTTCAGACTTTTCCTCGTGTGTGTATTATTATTTTCAGCTATAACATATAGAACTCATAAACGTTCTTACCTAACTTTGTGTCCATCTATCTTGAAGCTTGGTCCGTCCGGTTGCACAACAGTGATCTTCTTCAGCGGCGGCAAAAATGGTGGTTTTTGCTCCGATTCTCTATAGTCCGTCCCCTCTGCTTTCGGCATCGGAACCGTTAATCTATCCCAAAACCCAATGATCTTCATCTCTTCAAGATCAACTGTCGCCGTTACTCCCTCCAACGGCCTCATGTACATATTAACAGTCCCATCTAAGTAAAAACACATAACCTTCACAACCCTCTTGTTGTTCCTAGTCTCTCCGTACCATCCCACAGAAAAACTACCACAGAGAACCTCGTTGATCTCCAAGCCTCTCTTACTAACTGAAGCAACAAAGGGAGCGTAGGCTAAGGTCAAAGCGTTTGCGGCTATTTGTTCATCGAAAGTGAGTAAAGGGAAGCCATGGCCTTTGTAAATTTGGTTGGAAATGATGGAGGGGCTGGACAAATCTACGATGAGTTCGTGGGTTTGATGGTTTATACGGGCTATGATAAAGGCTCTGCGTTGTGGGATTTTTGTGGTGGAGTGGCTGCTGAGCCATGAGAGAAGGGTTGGTTTATCTGGGTCGTCTAGGCCTACGTATTGGAAGGTTAAGTTGTTGTTGGAGTTGGGATAGGCGTGTGTGAGAATGGTTTGGACTAAGTTGAGCTCTGAGGGAGTTAAGGGGTCTAGAGGGTGTTGTTGCTGTTGTTGGGTTGGTCGGAGAATGGAGAATACGATAAGGAGAAAGAAGAACATCAATATCTGGATGTTGAAAATTGAAGCCATGGAATTACGGCCTATGAGTAGTTAGTAAGAGGGCTTTTGTGTGTGCTTCCATTGGGAGAAAATAAAGGTCTGGCTGTTGTCTATATATTAATTAAAAGAGTTTCTACTCTTTTTTTTCTTTTTCTTTTTTTGGCAAAACTGTTCCTACTCTTTGTTTTCTTTTTTGGAGAAATTTAAATACAGTTCTTTGGTTTTTGTTTCTTAAGTTCTCTCTTTAAAATTCAATCATGTAGCAATATTTAATTAAAAATACACTTTCATGCATGAGGAAAAAAAAAAAAACATATAGCTAAATTTTAAAAGAAAAATCTAAGGAACAACGCTTTAGAACTGTACCTAAGGTTTTTTGTCCTTTTTTTTTTTTCATCTAATTTACTCGCAATTGTTAGGTGGGTCGTTTCGGTGGTTCTATGGTAGTCGTGGGTTTAGGGTCGTGGTTTTTAGTTGTGGGATTGAATCGATGGTTAAATTGGTAGTGTTAGGTTAAAATTGGTGGTGGCAATCTAGGTTAGTTTCAATTTTGGCGGTTGTGGGTTGGTTTCGGTGTTTTGGGGGTCGATGGTACTAGCTTGGTTTTGGTGGTTGCATTAGGTTTGAATCGGTTGTTGGGGCTTGGGTTTCCCTGGTAGTGTTGGAGAGAGAAAGGGACAAAGATAGGAGAGAAATTGGTGTTGTTTTATGTAATATTTTATTAGATAATTTATAATATTGTAATAGGTTGTATGGTAAAATAAGAAATGGGATGTGTGGTGAGTTATAAAATAATTGTCTAAAATAAATAAAGTAAATTTTTAGAATGTAAAACGGCAAATGTTTTCACAAATAAGATGCTAATGCTCTTATATAATTATATAAACATATGTGTATGGTGATATTTATGTCTTTCGTGTGCAATTTCTTGTGAAGTAAATTTTCGTATTATATATGAATCAAGTTTTTTTTTTTTTTTTTTGCAACAATGTTTGAAACAAAAAGTACTTACATTCAAAACAAGAATAAAAACAATCCTTAGCTTATAATAAAAGTTTAAATTAAGCAATTCAAAATCAATTGTATTTTGGCAAGATAAGAGCCCTCGCATCAGTGTTTGTATTAATAAAAACAAACTAGCCCGTTTTAGCCAACTAAACCTAAAATTCACCCACACATTAAATCATGTAAAAGTGTGTATAAATATATAATTGTTATAGTAACTATGTAAATTTACTCCGGCACTATTCATTTTGCATTTAATTTTTTATATTTTCTTTACATATTTCAAGAATAAAAAAAGAGCATGGATGGTACGTAATTTTTGTACATAAAAAAGACAATTAAAAAATTAAGAAAATTTGATATTTTAATAAAATATAAAGTAAAATAAATAATCTAATGTGGAATGTTTTGAAAATTGAGTATGCAAAATAAAAAAAGTAATTTCATATGCTAAAATAGATAAGAAATTTTGCATGAGTTGATGCAAAGGTACTTAATTAAGACTTATGGCATGCTTAAAAACTGAATATGAAATTTGTTGGAAACATGCATAATGCGTTACTATAAAACTAAACAAAACAAAACAAAAGCTTAGCATATAATTTTTAAACACTCACTTGTTCGTACAACCAATTGCAGTTTTTTCTAAAATTATAACATTTCCTATCACAATTGTGGCATCAACAGCCAGCTTCCCTCATGCTAATAGAAACAAAACAGGGGGTATCAAAAGTTCCAAAGATACTACAAAACAAGTACCACTTAGCAAAAGAGTGAGCTGCTTAGGGACCCAACTAATAAAAGACAAAGTAGGGAAATGAAATGCCAAACATTTTAGACTTTGAATGAAATTTTCTATCGTCCAAGGGGTATCCACGCCCTGATTTGTGATAACTTGGAAATTAAAGTTGAATGTGATTTGTGTGGTGTCATTAATTTTAACACACTAAACTATCAGAACTCTACTTTTATATAACTTAATTATAAGGTGTCACATTAACAATAGTGAAATAAATTAATATTTTCAAAAAATGTGTCAATAAAGTTGTAAGGATGAAGGGCCTAGGAATGTATATTGGGTCATGGGCCTTGTCCGAGGACATTTGGCTGTCCGAAGATGGTTAGACTATAACGAAGATGTACAAATGAGTAAATTATGGAAAGATTTTAGTCATAAAGGTTTGGGAAAGTAATTCGAGGAGAAATGCCTCCTCGGCTAAGCAAAGTAGAAGTCAAAGGTTCGACCTGCCATCAAGAACGACACATCAGACAATTTTACTGGTAAGGATAAGCATCAAGAGAGAACAGGACAAAAGAAAGTTGAGAAATGTCTAAGAGAAAGTTGCTATCACCGCATTAAATGCTCTACAACTAACCCCTTGACCTCACCAGCAGCTTGATCTATACGTGGAAGGCTGAAATGAAGAAAAAGATGGTAATATAAAGAAGAAAGACCCCATTACAAGGGGGGGCATCTGAGAATTTGTAGAAAGAAAAAACATTGTAGGAATAAGAACTATAATCAAATTCAAGAGAATTATATACACGAATTACTCTTATCAGACTTTGCTAAGGAAGATTTTCCTTGCACAAAATTTGTTTATCTTTGTTTTTTTATCATCTTTAACACACTATGATTGTTATCTAACTCATTAAAATCTAGTTTTCAGTTCACTCTCTACAAATTATTTCTGTTAAACTCTTTAGACCTTCATCTTTTTACTTTTTAGGTTTAAGATCCAAAACGTGCCCCTATAAAAGTAATGCTAATCGTTTATGTTTATGGAGTAATCTTCTTCTCCCGCACGTTAATTACATTAAAGAAGTCAGGGACTTTGGGGGTATCACCGTCAGCCCGCCACTGTCTCAACTAAGACAATTCCATTTAAAAAACCTGTACCTCTACCAACAACCAGATCTCACCATCTTGAAAGAAAAACCCTGAAATATTATATAATTCCTCCCTAGACCTAAGACCTAAGCCCTAATGTGGGAAAAATTATCCTTTTATTCTCAGCAAAAAAACAAATGTGGGAAAAATTATATCCCATGTCAGGAATACATAGCATCTCCTGCTCCCACACATTCATAGGACCCACCTACTATAACTCTACGAGAGAGATGTTATGTATACCTGTATGCCCCAAAACTTTGGTGCTCCACGCACACACATATATCACTTAATATTTTATCTTAAGATGAAAATTTTGACAAATATTTTCAACTAATATTCTTTGTGCTTACAAATTTTTAAAACAATCAAATATCAATAACTATATTTTCAATTATATTTAAATTTTAAATTTTTATAATTTAAAATTATGTATAAAAAATTATGTTTTAGATTGAATTATAGATAATATTCGATTGGTACAAAATTTAAAATTTATATTAAGAACATATAAAACATCTAGTGTCCATTTAAAAACAGTTTATCTAATTTTTTACTCAAAGTGTGTTAAAATATATTTATACATTAAAAAAATTTTAAAAATTTGATAAAATACAAGAAAAAGTGAGGTTTTACAAAGCTCTAGATAAAAACTAAAAGCTAAAAGTTGAATCTAATACAAAACATGCTCCTATTCTAACAGAGGGATTTCAAAATATGAATTCAATAAAACGTTATTAGATAGTACAATATTACTTAAAATTACACATACTATAACTTCAATTCATCCACGTGTATATATATATATATATATATATATAAGTTTTACTTTATTAATTTCCTCAAATTTATTATGCTATTAATTCATTTAATCATCTCTAAGTATCATTTAAATAAGTTAAATAACAAATTAAATAGATCTTAATAGATAGTCTTATTAGTCGCCGCTTATTATTTGGTAGAAGGGACTTTCCTCCTGACGGGTTTAAAAATAAACTCTTTTTCATATTACTAATATTTAACCTAAATTCATCAGTAAAAAATAATTCAATAATTTTATCAATTGACAAATTAAACGTCATTCCTTCTGGCCGGTCATTTCAAGAGTCTGAACTTTAATTATTGTGTTTATCGGAAAAAACTTTAATTATTGTACTACAAAACAAAACCCTCTTATCATCTCAGAGTGTTTAATAATTTCGTAAATTTGAGCACAATAATTAAAAGTGTGGGCCGGGTTTGTACAATTGAGGCATATATTTTTAATTTTTAAATAATACTACATATATTTTTATAGACTTTTCACTCATATATTTCTTTTTAAAACAGAAAACCCACGAACTAAACCGTCCCTGAAATTTTGAAGTCAGACATGACATATATTAGTAAAATAGAACTCATGAACGTTCTTACCGAAGTCCGTGTTCGTCTATCTTGAAGCTTGGTCCGTCCGGTTGCTAAACAGTGATCTTCTTCCAAGGCAGCAAAAATGGTGGTTTCTGCTCCGATTCTCTATAGTCCATCCTCTCTGCTTTCGGCATCGGAACCGTTAATCTATCCCAAAACCCAATGATCTTCATCTCTTCAAGATCAACTGTCACCGTTACTCCCTCCAACTGCCTCATGTACATATTAACAGTCCCATCTAAGTAAAAACACATAACCTTCACAACCTTCTTGTTGATCCTAGTCTCTCCGTACCATCCCACAGTGAAACTACCACAGACAACCTCATTGATCTTCAAGCCTCTCTTACTAACTGAAGCAACAAATGGAGCGTAGGCTAAGTTCAAAGCTTTTGCGGCTATTTGTTCATCGAAAGTGAGGAAAGGGAAGCCGTGGCCTTTGTAAATTTGGTTGGAAATGATGGAGTGGTTGGAGAAATCTACGATGAGTTCGTGGGTTTGACGATTTATACGGGCTATTGTAAAGTCTCTGCGCTGTGGGATTTTTGTGGTGGAGTGGTTGCTGAGCCATGAGAGAAGGGTTGGTTTGTCTGGGAGGCCAACGTATTGAAAGGTTAGGTTGTAGTTCGAGTTGGGATAGGCATGTGTGAGTATGGTTTGGACTAGGTTGAGTTCTGAGGGAGTTAAGGGCTCTAGAGGGTGTTGTTGTTGTTAGGTTGGTTGGATTATGAAGAAAATGATAAGGACAAAGAAGAATAGCTGCATGTTGAAAATGTATGAGTAGTTTAGTTAGAAAGACCGCTTTTGTGTATGCTTCTATTGGGAGTAATAAAGGTCTGGCTGTTGTCTATACATGGCAAAAGTCTTGTATAGTGTGGGGCTTACCTGCAGCTAAAATATAGGTGCAAGTGATGCAAACTCAAAGAGAAGAAGGTCCCTTCTGTGGGATCCGTGTGTGTATATATATATATATATTTGTCTATATATTTTAAGTATAAAAAAAATAATTTAAGTACTTTTATTCATCAATACATTAAAAAGGCTCATGGTATCCTAAAATATAGAAGGTTAAAAAAGAAAAAACAAAAATAGTCAAAATTTGCCTACAACAAATTAAATCATAAGAGATAAATTTATTAATTCATTTTTAAAACCTACTAAAATAAAAATTCTAAACAAACTTATACAAAATAAATATCTTAAAATATGTTAAAATAGATATTATAAATTTCTAAAACAAAAAACAAAAGAAAAAATCTCTCCTCTCACTGTCTATCCATCTATATTCTCACCTTTCTACATCTTGATATTGTTTTATAAGCTTTTTTTCATTCTTTCAATAGCTTCACAGTGGTAGACGGTGTGCTGAGTGTGGGCATAGCAGCTTGAGGCTTGAGCTTCATTTGAGGTAACCCCTCCCTCTCTCTGTCTGAAATGGAAGACAGGAAAATGAGAGTATAGCACTTGTTTGTGAAAACTATTGGACTTTTTACTCAATTTTCATTTTTTCTTTGTACACTGCACAACTGACACCATTGCACCTGTTTCGCTTCACTAAACGCTACATGCATAGCTGATAGCCAGTCAGCCACATGGCCCACGACCCCCCACACTAACACTAAACATGCATATTAACACTAACTTCCCTAAGAGCATCCACATCCGGATGCTAAATCTCATCTTATTTTACAATCTCAAAAAACTACTTTATCTATTATACCATGTCATTTTACAATACACCCAACATTCCAAAATTCTATATCTCATCCTTTTATTAAAATATTATTTTTTTAATCTTTCTTTATTATTACTTTTCTAACCATCATTTTGTTGTTGTTTCAAATTCAACTGTTTTTTCAAATTTATCCAGTCCAACGGTTGGAATATCCCTACCAAATTTTTTTTCTTTTCAATTCCTTTCCCCCCCCCCCCCACACACACACACACGCGCGCGCGCGCGCGTTGGAATATCCCTGCCACATTTTTTTTCTTTTCAATTCCTTTCCCACACACCCATACACACACACAACCTGCCAAATTTTTTTTCTTTTCAATTTCTTTCCAACACACACACACACACACACAAATTTTCTTTTCAAGTTCTTTCCAACACACACACACACACACGTTCTCTGCCTGCCACACACACCTGCCAAATTTTTTTTCTTTTCAAGTTCTTTCCAACACACACACACACACACACACACACACACACACACAGCAGAGGAGACAGAGAGAATGGAGAAAGAGAGACCGAAGAAAGAGAAAATATGAGAAATAATGAAGAGCCTGAGAGATATTCCCGGGGAAAAAACATTAAAATATTATTTTTTTTTATAAGATTCAACTACAGTACCATCTTACATTTGAGATGGTACTATAGCTAAATCTCATTTTTTTTTTTTTTTTTTTGCATATGGGATATACCTTCCCGGTTGCTGATGGATTTTGGGGCTGAAATACCAAATGCTCCTAGCATTTGGCATATACAACCCCCAATGTGGATGCTCTAAGACACTAAGAGCATCCACATCCCAATCCTATATCTCATCTTATTTTACCCTCTCAAAAATCTACTTTTTCAATTATACCATAGCATTTACAATATACTCAACATCCCGAAATTCTATTTTCCTATTCTACTTATTAAAATAATATATTTACCTAATAAAATATATTTTTTCTTTTTTTCTTTTTTCTCAATTTTCTCCCCACATGCGTGCCTTCCAGTTCCAGAATCCTCGTTTACTTTCTTTTCACCTTCTGAACTCCCTCCGATCAAACACCTTCCTAGACACACCCAGCTTGCCAGACTTGGCATATGCATCCATCTAAGTATTCCCAACACTCAAATCCCCCACGAGTCCCCTCTTTACCACAAACCCATGAACTCCCTCAGTAATTCCCTTCCCAGATACACAAGAACACGCCGAGAGAACTGAAACCATAGCAACCGAATCAATAAAACCTTTCCCATCACCCTCATTCTCACTCTCCTCAACCAGCAACTCATAATCAACAATGGCTGAACTCCCTCCGATCTCCGAAACCCACCGATCCACCACCACAACGCAGCAATCCATAATCAACTGTCACCACAACAATGGCTGAACTCCCTCCCTCCGGAACCAAACCCATCGGAACCAAAAACCCATCGGCCCAACAAAACCCACCAAACCCAGAAACCGGCCACTACCCTCGGCCCAACAAAACCCATCGGAACCAAAAACCCAAAATAAAACCCACCAAACCCAGAAACCGGCCACCATGTCAACACCACCAAACCCACCAAACACCGGTCTCCACGCCGATCTCGACTGCGTTGACCTCCAACCACCACGTCCATCTCAGCCGCGCCACCAGCCTCGCCACCACGCCGATCCGGTGTGAGCTCCGATCCGGCAAACTCAACTGAGAGAAGCGAGAGAGAGGGATGAGAAAGAGAGAAGAGGAGAGAGAAAAGATACAGAAAAAATGAGAGAGGAGAGAGAAATAACAATATAAAACTTGTTCTGGGCATTAAAAAATTATTTTTTTTTTATAACATTTCGCTACAGTACCATCTTACATTTGAGATGGTACTGTAGCAAAATCTCAAAAAAAAATTGACTTTTGGCATATAGCCTTCCAATTGTGGATCAATTTTTGGGGCTGTATGCCAAATGTACTTAACATTTGGCATATAACTACCCCATTGTGGATGCTCTAACGCACCCACTGTACACGCATAAGCATGAATAGTCTCTTTTTCTCAATTACGACAAGTTATCACGCAAATTTATAATTTAATGTGTACCATATCAACTTATTTATATTATAATTATATTAATTTATTAAACTATGTAATAAATTAATTTTTACTTGTGTAGATTTAGACTTTAAAGTAGAAAATAGTCACAATGTTAGAAAAGTTCCAATAAACAGGTTCTAATTCTATACTTTAAATTTTACTTTTAGGTTCCGTTTGGATACCGTTTATTTTGTTGAAAATTGAAAACACTGTTTAAAAAATTTTTAAATGTGTGAATAGTATTGTGGGACCCATTTTTAATTTTTTTCCTGAATAAAATAGTTGTGGGTCCCGTGAACACTACACTTTGTCCCTAAAGTTGAAACTCATGGAGAAAAAAAAAAAAAAAAAGGCGTGAAACACCAGAAACGCAGACACAGGAGAAAAACACTAAACCCAAAGGCTCACTTAGTTTTTTTTTTTTTTAGAATACTTAACACACACACACGAGGAGAGGAAAAAATGTCTTAATTATAAATTGTGTTTTATGTATTTATAAATATTTTATCATTGTAAATGCCTAATAAAAAATACTTGTTACAATTGCATCGGTAGAAAGAAGTTCTTCAAAATTAAAATTAATAAAATCTTATTTAAGGCCTACTATGTCATAAGAAATATTAGATGGATTAGTCATATTATCAATTGAAAAAAAAAAATGTTAGAGGAACTTAAATACAAAAACTTAATTAGTAATTTTGCAACTTAAAAAGCAAGAAAAAAAATAGATTTTAAATAAAAAATTCAATAAATATTATTTAATTAATATTTAAATATAAAAATAAAAATAAAAAAGGCCCTACTTAAAATTTTTACCTTAGGCCTTCCAAGTTGTTGAGCCTGCTCTACGTCCGGAGAATGAGATACCATCTCCTATATATGAGAAGAGTTCCTACTTTTTAAATCTTCAACTTAAAAATATTTCATTTATGATATATTTGGCCTATGATTAGAATCCTTTAAACTTGCTTGGGTTATGATATATTTATATCTTGAGAGTGTTTAAACATTAAACTCCCTAAATTTAAAAGGTTTTTTAAGCATACCATTTATGGTATTTAATTAAGCATGTCTCAAATTTAGATTTATATTACATTATATACAACAGTACTATATAAATTATAAATTTTAATTGTTTAAAATAATCCTCTACATATTATTTTAGTAACGTGTGTGCATCAGCATGTGCTTTCTTACCATCAACCAAACATTCAATGTGTGAAGCTTTATCTTAAAATTGTAAATTACTTTAGAAAAAGTTAACAGATACCCTAAAAATATTGGTTTGGGAAAGTTTTTTAGCAATCGAATAGGTCAACATTAGAGATTTGAAAAGTGGTGAAGATCTAGTGAGATAAAGATGAAAAATTGTGAAAGTCTGGTGAGATCTCACCAGATTCAGTGAAAATCTCCCCATATCCACTAAAATGTTGCCGGAAAATTCTTTGTTTGTTAGTCGGATCAATAATTTTGGTAGGTTTTGGAGGGGAGAAAAATCTCCACTCAACTCGCCAAAGCAAGTGTAACACTAGAGAATTGCCGCCGACCACCACAACACTGATCCAGGTCTCCAGTGGGTTGAGTCTGGTGTGTTGATGGACAACCCTAGCTTTACCTTTCATTTGATTATTAGAAACAATAAAACTTAGGATAAAATATTATTTTGGCCCCTAAATTTTACCAAGATTTTTTTTTATTCCCTAAATTAATTTTTTTTTTCATTCTTAAACTTTGTACAAAAAAAAAAAAAAATAACAGTTTAAAGACAAAAACAAGAATTAAAAAAAAAAAAAAACTTTTTTGAATAGTTTATGGGTTAAAATAAATTTAAGTTTAAAGATAGAAAGTAAAACATTTCAATAATTTAGAAATGAAAGACAAACAATTCAATAATTTAGAAATTAAAAAAATAAATTTTTAAAAGTTGAGATAAAAAATAAATATTTAATAAAGTTTAAAGGCCAAAAAAGTGTATATTATCCTAAAATCTATCATTCATTTTATTGAAAAAGTAAAAAAATCAATCAAGCCCAATCCTTGGGCCCGAGACTGCTAGACCTCCTCCCATAGTTCACACCTTCGTCTTGGGCTGCCCAGGTCTTTAAACTTAAACCCATGCCCAGCCTTGTCTTAGCTTTGTAGGCAATATGTGATCTGGGCTTTGTGAAATCAGCTCGATTACAATGAAACCCTGTGTCAGTATATATATAGTTTCTTCGCCAGTCCACGTATGTCCGTAGTTGTGTGTTTTCTCTCGACGCTTCTCGCGAGCACGAACAAACTGTGCAAACCGTGTGCGCACATTTATCCTCATAATCACATCGCTCCAGACGTGTCTTGAATCAATTGGTTCTCAAGGCCTTTGAATTCAATCTTCTAATGTTAGAAGTGACAAAAATGCCTGTAGTATATGTGATCTTTGTCTGAGTGCTCACATTTTAAAGTTTCCACTACACAAAATAAAGAAAAGAAATAGAACCAAAATCTTCCACTTTTGTCTCTCTTTCTCTCTCTCTCTCTCTCTCTCTCTCTCGGAAACTCTAGAACTTGAGCTTAAGAGTTAAGAGCACCTTTTGTATTTGTTTATCAGCAAGCTAAAGCTGTGTCTTCTCAACGCAAAAGTGGTGTCCCAACTTCCAATCCATTTCTCTATCTGCTCTCGTGATCTTCTCTAAGCAGTAAGTCCTCATTTTCCACATTTTGTTTTTTCATTAAGGGTCAGCACTGCGTGGCTTTTTTTTTTTTTTTTTTTTAACACTCTGTTTTATTGACGTACTTTTACTTCATTAGATATCATTTTCTAGTCTTCATGTTGCTATAGATTCGTTGTTTTTTGGCTCTTTGGCATATTCAGTTTGATACCCAACAAGGATATACCATCGTTTGAGGAAATGGGTCGGTTTTGTTTTAGTGCAATACTTTGTTGTGTGGTTGGGTTTTATGTCAACTTTTTAGGAACCAAAAGACCTTAAAGGTGTTTGTAGGAAGACCTGAAAGAACTCTGTTTTCAAAGTTCTTTACTTTGGATGCCTTTTAGAATTGGGGGTTTTAATAGTGTAGATGGATTGTGGCTTATGCTGAACTAGAAATTACCCTGAAGGCTAATTCGTCTAACAATGTAAAAACAGCATCTTTATGTCCAAATATAAATAGCGATGTACATCATGTGCCTTTAGAATTCAGATTATAGCTCCACATTAGTAATTGAATTCATTCACATGGTTGTATTGACTAATGCAGCAAAAACAGTGTTAATCTTTTTAAAGGACAATTATCTTCAACCAGGTAATTAATTGGTCAATGCCCCCACGTGATTCAATTTAGGAACAACAAGGTAGAGCTTTTTAAAAAATTAGTAAGATGATGCATGTTGAGTGCACTGGTCTAATTTAAGGAAGACACAACCAATGGTCCAATGGTATAACTGTATGTAGACATTCTCTCTCTCCCTAGGGTCATCTATTGCATTTCATTTTAATGTTTTTAAGTTTTGAAAATTCTTGTTAATTGACATCACTGAAAAATTAACCTGTTTCTTGAGGAGTTTGATCATCAATGCTTTAATGGCAGTTGGCTGATAGAGGAGTCAAATTAGGGATTTTAGGCAACCAAACTGTTTTATAAAAGCATCACCACTGTTTACTGAATTTGGATTGAGTTTGTATGCATTTAGTTAAGATTAAGAAAGACTTGGTTGTTCCTCATTTCATGATTTTATTTGAGATTGTTGTGGTGCAACGAGAAATAAGATGGATGGTTAGTGGTTCCCTAGACAAAAGGCAAAAGTCAATAATTCAACTAGTATTGGTTGCATTAATAATCAAACTAAAGTTTTATGAGCCTTTGCTTCTAGAGAACCATACTTCATTAGAGAATTCATAATCTTGGACTAGAAAGCCTGGCAGCTTCAATTTGTCCATGTGTTTTGTCCTCCTGTCTAAACAAAATGTAAGGTCGACAAAGTTGTTTTTGTGAGTTGAAGTCATACATGATTCTTTTGTGATTGTTACATCAGATGAATAATCTGATTTCTCTTGGTCTGGCATTTAGAGTTCTATATAACTATGTCTAATAGGGTTGTTTCCTGTGCCCTGCTTTGTATTATATGTTGCAAATGGTTGTGAGCTACCTGTTGGATCGTTCAATGTTAAGAAAATCCTTCATCCTTCTTTTAATTTTTCTAAATTTAGGAATGGCTGAACCAGCATACACTGTCGCATCTGATAGTGAAACCACAGGAGAGGAGAAATCATCTTCTGCTTTTCCGGAAATTGCAATTGGAATTGATGTTGGCACTTCAAAATGCAGTGTTGCAGTTTGGAATGGCTCCGAAGTGGAGCTCCTTAAAAATACTAGAAACCAAAAGATGATGCGATCATATGTTACCTTCAAAGATGATATTCCTTCAGGGGGAGTCAGCAATCAACTCTCCCATGAGCATGAAATGTTATCTGGCGCTGCAATCTTCAACATGAAACGCTTAATTGGTAGAGTTGACACTGATCCAGTTGTTCATTCAAGCAAAAGCCTTCCGTTTTTGGTACAAACATTGGATATTGGTGTCCGCCCATTTATTGCAGCCTTGGTTAACAATGTCTGGAGATCCACCACTCCTGAAGAAGTCCTGGCAATATTTCTAGTGGAGTTAAAAGCAATGGCTGAAGTTCAGTTAAAGCGGGCCATAAGAAATGTTGTTCTGACCATTCCAGTTTCATTTAGCCGCTTCCAGGTGACGCGGATTGAACGAGCTTGTGCCATGGCTGGCCTTCATGTCCTAAGACTGATGCCTGAACCAACAGCTGTGGCACTGTTGTATGCACAGCAGCAGCAACAGGCTGTACATGAGAATATAGGCGGTGGAAACGAGAAGATTGCACTCATTTTTAATATGGGTGCTGGCTACTGTGATGTAGCTGTTACTGCTACAGCTGGAGGAGTTTCACAGATAAAAGCCTTGGCAGGAAGTACCATAGGAGGAGAAGACATACTTCAGAATATGATGCGTCATCTGTTGCCTGATTCAGAGATTCTCTTCTCAAATCATGGAATCAATGAGATCAAATCAATGGGATTGCTCCGAGTAGCAACTCAGGATGCAATCTACAAGCTCTCCTCCCAGACCAGTGTACAAATCGATGTTGACTTAGGAAATGAGTTAAAAATTTGTAAGGTTGTTGATCAGGAGGAATTCGAGGAAGTCAACAGGAAGGTGTTTGAGAAGTGTGAGAGCCTTATCATCCAGTGCTTGCATGATGCCAAGGTTGAAACTAAGGATGTCACTGACATAATTGCCGTAGGTGGATGTTCATACATTCCAAAGATTAGGAATCTTGTTATGAGTATATGTAAAAGACAAGAGCTTTACAAAGGAATGAACCCATTGGAAGCTGCTGTTTGTGGAGCAGCACTGGAAGGAGCAGTGGCTTCAGGTATCAGTGATCCATTTGGGAGTTTGGACCTGTTAACCATTCAAGTCACACCTCTTGCCATTGGGATTCGAGTGGAAGAAAACAATTTTGTACCCATTATACCTAGAAACACAACGATGCCAACGCGGAAAGAGTTAGCTTTTACAACTGTTCGTGATAATCAAACTGAGGTGCTGATTGTTGTCTATGAAGGTGAAGGGGAGAAGGTGGGAAAGAATCATCTGCTGGGCTATTTCAAGATCATGGGTATTCCTCCAGCTCCCAAGGGAGTTCCAGAGATAAATGTGTGCATGGACATCGATGCTTCAAATGTGCTGAGAGTTCTGGCTGGTGTTGTACTGCCAGGATCTCGACATCCTGCAATCCCTGTCATGGAAGTTAGGATGCCAACAGTCGATGATGGGCATGGCTGGTGTGCTGAAGCTCTAGACAGAACTTATGGGTCTGCTCTGGACTTGGTTACAGTTCAGAAGAAAATATAGTGGTGAGATGTATATATATTTAGTCTCATTGTATGTTTGGTTACTGTGGTTTTTATGTTTTGTTGATCCTGGACAGAATCAATTTTCATGAAAGTTGTATGGTGATGCTTTATTATATACATCAATAAATGTGGACTTCGTGTAGATAAGTTGAAGCTTGTTTATGTTGTGATTTTCAGTGTCATTTTAAGTTGTGTAATATGATTGACAGACTCAGTGGTTGGCATTTTGTTCTTTCCTTATGATTTGGTTGCCATTTTTTCTTTCTTTATGATTTACTGGTCTGGTAGAGGACTGAGAGGAGGGGGATTTGAATTTTGGTTTTCCTCGTTCCTTACATGTTAAATCACCGATTCTCCTAAAAGAAGCTTAAGACATGTTAAATTATCGATTTTTTTAAAAGCTTAAGTCGTTAAAAAATGATAAATTTAATCACTTAATCATAATTCTAATAGAATTAAAGTTTATAACATATTAAATAATTGGACATTATCACTAGTATGTTATCTCCAGCATACTTAAAAACACAAAGATGAAAGATGAATGTCACAAAGATGAATGTTAATTGATGACTAGAAATGCAATTAATGCAGAGATTTTGAGGATTAATATGTTATTAAAAAAATAATAACAAAGATTGGGCTTTAAGGTGGATCTCGATTTTTATGAAGTGCTATATTATAGCGATATAACTACGACACATATGATCAATACATGTCTCGTTTTGTTTGCCTGTCCAAGACAAAAAATAAATAAATAAATAAATCTCATTTAGTATGCAAAGATCAAAGAAAACACACCAATTTAAGGACAATATTTTACACAATTATTAAATTGATATATTGTGATTAGTGTTAAGAAAAGTGGTATTATTGGACTTTATTTTCAAAAAATCAAATATTAGGTAAAAAAAAATTTACTTTTTTTTTTTATAAATTTTATATTATTAAGTAGATTATAAATATTTAATATAGTAATTATTATTTAGATTGTGAACTGTAGAGTGATTTATCTTTTTTTTTTTTTTTTTTTGGTATGGTACTTTACTTTTAAGAAATCAAATATTGGGTAATTTTTTTTTTTTTTATTTTGTTTGTAAATTTTATATTTTTAAGTGAATTATAAATATTTAAGATAGTAATTAGTATTTAGAGCACTGATTGTGGAGTGATTTATCCTTTTTTTTTTTTTTCCTTTTTCCTTTTGTATGGTAATTTAGTTTTCAGAAATCAAGTATTGGGTAAATTTTTTCTTTCACTTTTTTTTTTCTTTTGTAAATTTTATATTATTAAATGGATTATAAATATTTAAGATAGTAATTAGTATTTTAAACTATGGAATGTGGAGTGATTTATCTTTTTTTTTTTTTTTGTATGGTACTTTATTTTTAAGAAATCAAGTACTGGGTGAAAAAAAATTCACTTTTTTTTTCTTTTTTAAATTTTATATTATCAAGAGGATTTTAAATGTTTAAGATAGTAATTAGTATTTAGATTGTAAACTGTGGAGTGATTTATCTTCTTCTTTTTACCTTTTTGTATGGTACTTTACTTTTGGGTAAATTTTTTTTTTTTACTTTTTTTTTTAATTTTGTAAATTTTATATTCTTAACTAGATTATAAATATTTAAGATAGTAATTAGTATTTGGAGTGTGGACTACGAAGTGATTTATCTTTGTCTTTTTCTTTGTCTTTTTATATGGTACTTTACTTTCAAGAAATCAAGTACTGTATAAATTTTTTTTCACTTTTTTTTCTTTTTTAAATTTTATATTATTAAGAGGATTTTAAATATTTAAGATAGTCATTAGTATTTAAATTGTGGACCGTTGAATGATTTATCTTTTTTTTTTTTTCTTTTTGTATGGTACTTTACTTTTGGTTAAATTTTTTTTTTCACTTTTTTTTTCTTTTGTAAATTTTATATTCTTAACCAAATTATAAATATTTAAGATAGTAATTAATATTTGGAGTGTGGACTGCAAAGTGATTTATCTTTGTCTTTTTCTTTTTCTTTTCTTTTTTATATAATACTTTATTTTCAAGAAATCAAGTAGTAATTTCTTTTTTCACTTTTTTTTCTTTTGTAAATTTTATATTATTAAGTGGATTATAAATATTTAAGATAGTAATTAATATTTAGATTGTGAACTGTAGAGTGATTTTTGTTTTTGCTTTTGTTTTTGTTTTTGTTTTTGTATGGTACTTTATTTTCAAGAAATCATTGTCATGAAAGTTAGGATGCCAACAATCAGTGATGGGCATGGCTGGTGTGCTGAAGCTTTAGACAAAACTTATGGGTCTGCTCTGGACTTGGTTACAGTTCAGAAGAAAATATAGTGGTGAGATGTGTATATATTTGTCTCATTGTATGTTTGGTTACTGTGGTTTTTATGTTTTGATGATCCTGGACAGAATCAGTTTTCATGAAAGTTGAATGGTGATGCTTTATTATATACTTCAATAAATATGGACTTCGTGGAGAAAAGTTGAAGCTTGCTCATGTTGTAATTTTCAGTGTCATTTTAAATTGTGCAATATAAGTGACAGACTCGTGGTTGGTATTTTGTTCTTTCTTTATGATTTGGTTGCCATTTTGTTCTTTCTTTTACTGATCTGGTAGAGGAGGAGGATTCGAACTTTGGTTTTCCTCATCCTCAAAGCTAAAATTATCTTGAATAATTGAACATGTTAAACTCCCAAAAGCTTAAACTGTTAAAAAATTGTGAATTTAATCACTTAATCATAATTCTAATAGAATGGAAGTTTATAGCATATTAAATAATTGGACATCATCACTAATATGTTATCTCCAGTATACTTAAAACCACAAAGATGAATGTTAACTGATGACTAGAAATGCAATTAATGTAGAGATTTCGAGGATTAGTTTGTTATCTGCAGTATACTTAAAAACACAGATGAATGTTAATCGATGACTAGAAATGCAATTGATGTATAGATTTTAAGGATTTACTTGCTAGCAAGAGCAGTGTGATAAGTTATGGTTTGTTAATGGCAGAAAATTTGCTTTATTCATGGTTTAAAAAAGAGGAAATATATTAATGAGCTAAGATGGCAAAATAGTGAATCATTGTCCTCCAAACCTCCTTAGCTGTATATAAGAAATAGTACCTACTGGTATTGGAAGCACTAGAGGAATCTTTAACAGAAAGAAAAGGTTCATCACTAACTAAATTGTATTCTTATTGATAACTTGTTTTATTAGACAACAGCAGTATAGGTTAGAAGCGGGGTTTCTCTCTCTTTGGTTCATTTTATTTTCTATAATCTCACAATTCTTTTTCATCACTGTTTGTTCTTAGGTGTTAAACATAAAGATTAAGTAATGATTAATGACCTCCAATCAAATACATTTTAGTAACTTGTAGTGGTCACAGGCCAAGGATGAGCAAACTTAGGTAATGTTACACAGTTGGTCTCCTAGCTTCTCCTAACCTTTTTAATGCTTGATCAAAACTTGCTTCGGTCTTAGACTGTAGATGGAGATCAAATAGCCCATGGGTTTAGCCTGTTTTCTAGACTTACAGGCTGCAAATCCCATGACTCATGCAAATTAACTATAGCCTATGTGCCACTACTAAACCTTTGTAATTTTTGGGTTTAGCAAAGCAAATTTTTTAATTGAAAAAAAAAAAAAAAAAAAAAAGATGAAACTACACCAATTTAAGGACACAATATTTTTCACAACATGTTTTACACAATTATTGAATTGATATATTATGATTGATGTTAATAAAAGTGGTATTATTGACTGGTCTAATGAAAGTAATATTTTTCTAGTCAAAACTTATTTCTCATCCATTAAGAAAATGATGATAAAAAAATTTGTGTACTAGATTTACTCGAGAAAAGAAAAGATGAAAGCCAAATTGTTTTAGCATAGTTTACTTTTTAATTAGGATTTATAAGTTGCTAAGCTTCCACTCAATATAATAGCTGATATATTGACATTTTAGTGCGTTCAAACATAGTAAAACATGATTTACCCATTACATTACCAAATTAAATCAGAACTTAAATTTACTCACGAAAAAAATTAGAACATAAATAGCGTGTGCATTTGTGTAACTATTGCTTGGCATTTTTTGTAATATTCTAATGCAGAAATCTACCTTAGAATAATGTGATAAAAGAAATTGAAATTAAGAGAGGGTCTCAACCATTCTCTATAACTAGTTGATAATTTGCATTAATGTAATAACACATATACATTATAACTAAATAACATTTCTCTACTATCCAAAAGATTGGAAATTCCAAAAATGCTATGAATGAATACAAATAAGATCTATTATTACAAGTTAAAAATCCATTTATAATATGACAGTATGACACCAAATTTTCTCTAGAGCATTTTTTTTTTAAAAAAAAAAAAACCATACCACAGATCTCAAATCAATTCATAAAAAAAAAAAACCATACCACAGATCTCAAATCAATTCATAAAGTAAACTCAAAGATTAGCTCTCAATGTGAGCACATTTGATGATTTCTAAAATCATTTTTTAGAAATCTAAAACTACTACTTGTCTCTATTATATGTTTCATCACTTAAGAGTGTCAATTTTCTTGCTGTGAATGGTGAGTCCATTCTTGGCAAATGATAATGACTTAGACAGAGAAATTTTTATTAGGAAATGACCAAGTAGACCAAATGGATCAAAGTGGACCAAAATAGACTAGATAGAACAAAATGGATCGAAATTGACCGAATTGACTCGAATTTAACCGAAATGTACAGAAGTGCTACACTGATGTAGCTTAATACACTGATGTAGCTTAATAAGAGTGTAGCAACAATAAATACTACTTTTAGATATTATATAGGTGATCCTACTAAACTTTTAAAATATACCAAAAAAAAAATGATACTACTCTCCTCCCCTACTTAACTTTCAAAACATCTAAATAAAGGAAAAGACAAATGAGTAACTATTTCCTTCAATCATTTCCATTCGTACCCTTACTCACTTATCCCTTCAACCTTTCAAATTGGCTGTTAGACTATATAACTTATGATAGAGCCAATTAATCTTCATAAGGTAATCTGATAGTTGATATTTCAGGTTTTAACAACATTCATTTTTTTTCCCCAAATCGGATTTTGTAAGATCTAAATGAACAAGATCAATAACCTTGCCATCCATTGATTAGAATTTAGTCCACAATGATGTGCCACACATTGGATATGCATCATACAGTTCCAAAAAAAAAAATCAATTGTAAAGTTTATGGCGAATTCATAGTATTGCCATCACAACCTCTTGTCCATATTCATCAGAGGAACTCAAAAAACAAACGAAAGGGACACTCTAACAACATAATAAATTCCAAACACTAACAGTAGCAGTACAAAACACAGTCCCTTGTCCACATTGAAACCCACTCGCAAGCTAAAATACAAAGCCAAATTAGGGAGAAGTGAAGGCAACACTATTGTCCAAATGGAAAAACACCAAAATTTCTAACATCACTTCTTGAGTAATAGGCACCTTGATACCTCAAAGACACCAAGTTCACGACAAAACACCATACCCAAAAATCAAAAAAACGTATAATTACTTACAATCCAGTACATACATTTGTCAATTTCAATTCCCAATGCTGCAATATTGCACATACTCTCTCTTTTCCGACACACCATTTATAATATACTCTGTGAGTTTCATTTTTATTATATATATGTTATTATAAAAATATAAAATATAAGAAACTCCATTTTGACTTCTCAAACAATAAAACCCGACACATATTCCTACCAGCTCTGCCTTAACATCGAAACCAACATATAAAAATATATGAACAGCAAACCAACTTGAGTAATACAAGAAGAACATTACAAGATGAAAGTTTTCAAATATTGTCATTAAAAATTTCCTTTTTTATTATAAACGAAGTCCAACCAAGTAGGTCCAAAAGATTCTATCATCTCCAAATATAAAAACTCTCATCTTCACAAACAACAAAAAATAAAATTTATATATATCAACTTTGAATTGAAACATAGATTTTTTTTTTTTTTTTCAACGCTTAGAACAGTTCTATTTCCCACCATATGATTTCCAAAGCAAAATATGGTTCAATGTTCGCCGTTTCGACCACGCTACCTTCTTCCCATGCATGCTTTTTTTTTGCCCTTCCTCCAAACCCCAAAACGTAGACTTTAAACTTTGTGAATTGTAGTAAATGCCACAAAGCTCAAAATTGGACATGGTGCACACCATCTCATACCCCACCTAGCACGTAGTTGTATAATTTTTTCTTTCTTTTCTTCTTCTTGATGTTGATGATCAACG
Source organism: Quercus variabilis (assembly GCA_030445155.1). Lineage (NCBI taxonomy): Eukaryota > Viridiplantae > Streptophyta > Magnoliopsida > Fagales > Fagaceae > Quercus > Quercus variabilis. The sequence continues at coordinate 2,090,090 of CP129450.1, read as the reverse complement.
CACGAGGAAACTTGAAGCTGAGAAATAATTAATCAATTATTAGCAGTAATGTCATCGATCTCTTTTTTGTTAATTCAATATGTACTACATCTTTCTCTTTCTTTTAGGATTGCCCAGTTCATTTACGACCACCAAATTTGTTACAACTTAATAACACGTGTAATTATGATTAGTGAACCATTATACACATGTTACCGTTGTAACAAAAGTTGTGTTCTGACTTAAAACCGTTGCGATACAGACACGTGACGGCGTCTAAGGTGGGGAGACACAATTGAGATTAGACCACCAAGTGGGGGCCTCATCTTTGACCTATAAATCATCTCATCATACGGCCTCCGGTAAAACTTCAAAAACGGAATGAACGATTCACGAGACTTGTCGGTCCTGCTGACGTGGCCTTCCTTGCGGAAAAACATGGCTGGTGATTGGAGGAACGAGGGGCGTGGGGTCCGCGGGTGAGAGATCCTGCTAGAGTCACTGCCCGTGGTACGCTGTGGCAATGGAGTTGAAGGAAAAAGTGATTTCCTTGTGTGCCTCGTACTGTTACCTCCACCGTTGATGCCTCCACGTGGCGTTCTGGCAGCCGGTGATGCGAATGAGAATGACCGAGCATTGAGAGGAGAAATCAGTGCGGGGCCCAGTGGAGATGGGCTGGTGGGCCCAACTTTGGATGCTGACGTGTCGGTTAAGCTGAGGTACCAAGGTTTGAGTGAGTCAAAGTGGTGGGACACAGTGAAGGAAAAGCGGGAAGATGAGCATGATCCAATCTTGGCTGTTGATTTCAATGACGAAGGATCAAATCGTAGGGACGAGGTTCGTGGGTAGTTTGAGAAATCGTTGAACTCCAATGATTCTTCGAAATCTAGTGATGATACCATCATCGTGACCGTTGATAGCTCAACGAACGGTCTCACACCCTGCAACCATAAAACAAAATTTACACACTCAAAATTTGATTTTCAATATACAAAAAGATCAGCCATATATTTTTGACATCTAGAAGCTCAAAACAAATCTGTCAGAATTTCACGTTTCTATACTTGACTTTTGATTGAAGTACCTAGCCAGAACTTCAACTAGTTTCTAATATTTGTAAACTTTTTTTGACAAAATTAAACAAACAGGCAAAGAAGTCCAATTCACTGAGACTCAAAGAAAGTGATATATTTTACATTCTCCTATTGAATTTATTCACTTGATTAGCTTAAGCAATGAGTTACATAGTTAGTATAATGACAAATAATGTTACACTTTTGTCAAAAACACTTATTTGGGTGTCCTTATTTGTCACATGCTTGACAAAACACAACAATGGGATATTGAAGCAAGAACCAAGAATCCCCACCAAAAGAAAAGAAATTTGGGAATGGTGTTTTTCTTGAATTGACTAGAGGATGATGGCCTACCTAGAAAGGTCTAAGATTGGATATAAAGGTAGTCCATTATTGGTGGTGAAAACAGTATTAAAAACACACTGCAGCATCAAGATTCAACAGTATAATAAGACTATTTTTTTTGTGTGTGTAGGCTAGGGACACTGTCAGTAAGTTATGCTTGGCAGTGGAGTACAAGTGATGCTACCAAACAAGGCATGGTTTTGAATTTTTCTTACCTTCCACAGATAAGCGAACAGAGATGGAGGGTCTATTACAAAAGCCTTGTATAGCCTTCCTGGGTAGTACTCCGCTACAATTTTCAGCGTTGCCAGTAATAAATTCATAAAAGCCGAGGCTGACCTGAAAAAGCCTGCATTTCCCACGCATTTCCAATTAGCTCCACAATATTCATTTCTTTTTCATAAATTAGACCATCTTATTATAATTACTTTTAATTATATCTAAACACGATTAATTTAGATATAATCAAATAAGAAATCGAATATTCAATCCCATCCCATCTATTGGTAAGTTACGAGACCAATCTATGACCAATTTTATACATGTGTTGCATTTCTTTTTAATAAATTAGAGTCTCCTATTATAATTACTCTTAACCAAATTAAAACATTTATTAATTTAGTAAGTTTTAGTCAGTTCAACTAATTAAGTTTTTATAATCGAATATAGGATCTAGGTTTGAACCCGCCTATTCAAGGGTAACAAGCTTGATATGTGATTAATTTTATACATGTTTTCCTTACCAGCCAAACCCTACCAGGTGATGTACATGGACCCAACACATAATTAAATTTTTAACATAAAATCAACATGTAATAATCAATTAATTAATGGTGGTTGGAATGATAAAAAGCTGAGCAAAGCGGCTAATTAAGTAATTATGATTTATCTGTACTGGCAAAGCAAAAAGTAGAATCCTGGGTACTTCTGCTGAGGATCGAATATTTAAGGATGCCACAGGCTTTGAAATTGACTAATTCTAGGACTATAAGCTGCAATTCCCGATAATACCCCTTAACAACCAGGCCATTAATTTGATTTTAGACCACGACAAATCAGGGGCACTCCGGACACTTTCTGAGAATACCTCAGACATTGCCGGTGCTCCTACACTATTGGCGTGCCTCAGTCTTATTCATTAACTAGGCTGATACACAAGGGTACAGATTTAAGGTCAATCGTACAACATGATCAAACTAGATCCACACCCACACTAATTTCAAACCTATATATGAATATGTGAAAGGGTAATATAGTAAACTTACTTGCGTCGAAAAGAAGAACCAATTGCTCCACAGATTTTGGCATGGTTTGAATTGCCACCTCCAGTGTAAACACCAGCAAACGAGTAAACCTTCAATATTCAAAAAAATAAATAGAAGTAAATATTAGAATATAGTATTAATGAGTGTGAAATTTGTGACAATTTTAATTAAAATATATATATGGTTTGTGTTTTGGTTACTCACAGTTTCTGGGAATGGAATTTCTGGTAATCTTGCTTGATCCGGAAAATCTGTAACAATGGTGAAATATATTTTCTCAGTTACTATACTCACTTTCATGCATTTTTGAAGAGAAACTTTGAGAGAAAATGGGGTTTACCAAAACGGGTCTGGATTCTTCATCGTGACCAGCCACAAAAGCAACACCTTCAACTAGCTCAGCTGAGAACTCATCAGCTATCAAATTATCTATATCCAAAAAGAAAAGAAAACGCAAAGAGATAATTAAAATTAATAACCAAAGACATAAAATTTTGATTTTTGTTTTTTCACTTTGTGGGGTATTGTGGAGAAGTGGCTTTAATCATTACTAGGATTTTCAACTTTAACGCTTAATTCAAAGTGAAAAAGCAAGATTCTTTGCATAGAGAAACAAAAAGATAAAGTCGGTATAGCAGCCAAAAGAAAAGTTGCAGAGAACAAACAGGAAAAGGTTTTGAGAATAAGAAGAAGAAGAAGATCAAAGATGATGAAAAATATTGCAAACGTGTGTATATAGGTATGAAATATATGTATCATGTACCAGTGCCAATACTCTCTCTCCAAGAAAGACAGGCTCTCAAGTGCTTCGCAGCCTTCTTCACATTATCCCCTTTTGCTTGTAGAAACCGTTCTACACAAGCTTTGTTGCAGAACTTCTCCTATATTCATGAACAAAAATGGCCCACAAAGCAAGTTTATAACCCAAAGTTTCAGAAAAATGAGCTAACTTTACTGTACATGGTGCACCATAATAATGAAAGCAAAGAACACAAATCAGACTATTTGGGTTACATAATAATATACTATACCATACTATACTATACTATATTAAGAAGCTGAACAGAAACCAAGTGAGCTAAAAACCCACCTGTTTTACTGTAAGTGGGGCTTGTTTTCTGAGAAGTTCAAGAACAGCTTCAACTTTGGCATCATCATTCTGATCTCCCTGCAGATCCTTCTTCCCCATTTCAAGAAAACACTAATACACCAAACTTATGCTTCACGCAACCATTAAAAACTTGCACTTTGCAGTTTGCACTCAGAGAGTCTGAGAGAGAGAGAGAGAGTGTGTGCTGGAACTGAGATTTGGTTGAATGAATAAAAAGTGAGGGCTAAGTGGGTGTATTTATAGCAAACGACGGCTAATAACGCCGTTATGTACACAAATACGCATGCAAGCTAGGCATCTAATAAACAAACAAAGCTTTTGAGTTTTAAAACGTCAACACTCACTGCATTGGTCAATGCCAAAATATTGTAGTGTCATCGTAATGATAGTTTTGAGAGTGATTAGTAACGGAAAACGTCAGTTGGCTTAACCCCACTGAGACTACCCGTTGGAACTCTCATTATTAGCTTCCACTTTTGCCCCTCTCCACTTTTATACTGTTCTTGTGCTTTTTAGTACTTGCATATAATTTCACTCTTTTTTTGTTTTGGGAAACAAACGGAATTTCCAAATTTAGCCAACCGAAGTATCATGATAAAATTTAGGTTGGTGTAATGTTTATTAGGTTTTCATTAAATTTAAATTTGTAGAATATGGTTAACAAGTGTCCTTAGAACAATTATTAACAAATTATTTAAAATAATTTTAACACTATTTTTATGAAAAATTAAAAAAAGCTATCAAATTAGTAATTATTTTTTTACTTTTTCTGTAAAAGCTTTCCTAAGGATATTTATTAATATTTCTCATAATTATATTAATATAATTTTTTGTATAATTGGATAGTTGGTAAAAGGAGAACTGAACTATGAATGTCTCCGTTAAAAATACTATAAAAAGTACAAGATGAATTACAAGATTTTAACATGATTATATAGAATTCACTTGTCCCTAACAAAAATAATATTATTTTTGTTTCATGAGTCAATACGATTATGTATTTGGATTTAACTGAGAAACCTAATATACAACACATAAAGAACTTCAACTAATTTCTACACAAGTTTCAAGTTTTTAAATGTGGTGGAGGTTATAGCACAATTAATGTGTTATAAGTCGAGATAAACAACAAATTTTTTTTTTTTTGGGTTAACTATTGAATTGATAAGCTGTAATTAGCATACAACAAAAATGATAATAATAATAATAGTTACATATGAAAGTAATGTTGCACAACTTATATATCACAAATTGACTCTTCAAATATTGTGAAATTTATTGTGTCTTCAACTTCAACACTATTGTTGTACAGTACTAACTCATTTCTCGAAGGGAAAGTGAAAGTGAGGGCCATGTGAATGTAAGTGAAACGGCTGCAGTGGCATTTGGATGCAATTACAAAAAAGAGTACAATTTGTCTCGGTAAATTTAATAGGGATTATAAAGATAATTTTGTAAGGACCACATGTGTGTGATGATGCATGAAGCCCAAAAAAAAAAAAAAAAAAAAAGCTTGAACACGTGAACGGATATCGCGGGATAATCAGATGTATGAGTGCAAGTTAAATAGTGTTTACAGGCACTTCAGTTTGGCCAGAATTTTGTTGGAATTTAATTACTAGTCGTTAGGTACTACTTGTTGGCTTATTCTTTTTTTTGAAAATACTTGTTGACTTTTATCATATCACATTTCCTTTGATGTCAATAAAATCGTTGTGATGTTATATGACATGTTTTATTTGGATTATCACATAGACATAGAATCAAAAAATTCAGTACTACGAGTCTATTTGAATACTTTTTATTACTCAAAACTGAAAATATTGTAGTAAAATAATTTTTAAATGTGTAAATAGTATCGTGAGACCCAATTTTAAAGACAAAATTGCTAAATATGGTACTTGTGGGTCCCGTGAACAATGCACAGGACCCACAGGAAGCAATGTTTCCGCTGGGAAACGCGCAAAACGCGCTTCGCAATCAAAGGCTACATTGACAAATTGTTTTGCTTTTCTTTGATGTAACACATAGACATAGAATCAGAAAATTTAGTACTACGAGTCTATTTGAATACTTTTTATTACTCAAAACTGGAAATATTGTAATAAAATAATTTTTAAATGTGTAAATAGTATCGTAGGACCCAAATTTAAAGACAAAATTGCTAAATATGGTACTTGTGGGTCCCATGAACAATGCACAAGACCCACAGGAAACAATGCTTCCGCTGGGAAACGCGCAAAACGCGCTTCGCAATCAAAGGCTACATTGACAAATTGTTTTGCTTTTCTTTGATGTAACAATTTAACACAAAGACATAGATTTAGAAATTTAGTACTACGTTGAGACATTATTATTCTTTTTCTGACATAACAATTTAACACATAGACATAGATTTAGAAATTTAGTACTACATTGACACATTGTTTTGCTTTTCTTTGACGTAACAATTTAACATATAGACATAAATTTAGAAATTCAGTACTACATTGACACATTGTTATGCTTTTCCTTATTGTTAGGGTCATATTTTTATATACTTGACATATCCTTTATCAAAACGCACTTACTTGTATATAATTTGATCTAATTAATCAATTTGATTAATTGAATTAATTAAATGGGGTCAATCTATAATCCAACACTGATATAACAATTTAAAACATAGACATAGATTTAGAAGTGAGTTCTAGTTAGCTCAACTAGTAAAATCTCTGATAATTGAATAAGAGATTTGGGATTCAATCCTCGCTTACACTAAAAATTTATTGGTGTTTTGATCTGATGATAAAGAGCTATCACGAATAGTAGATGCCATAAGTTTTGAAACTCATTAAAAAAAAAAAACACTAAGTACTACTACTTGGGCATTAACTATTGCATCACATGTTGGAAGATTAATGGGTGTGAAAACACAAGAGACATTGAACATTAAACACTTCACATAGTCCCATAAGTCAAAACATTGATACTTGTCTTCCATTGTTTTCTAAATTAATAGAATCCAAGTCCGTCGTTGCTACGGCGGAGACCTTTAATTTTCTACACTCGGCAAAGTCCCACATAGTCCAGGACATTCTCCACGTGTCAGTACATTATTTAGCAATGTCTCATTGTCTCTCTCTCTCTCTCAAACCTTAATTTTAACTTGAGCTATATTTGGATAATAAAAATATTAATTTATTGTCTAGAATTGGCCGCTTGCGCAATTTCGAAATCCTAAGTCAAAATAAAACCCCCAAATTAAAAGCAAATACTCGTCGCTTAACTAAATAAAGAGGGGTTTTGTGCCTTTTGTGGGGGCTTAGGATAAACAAGGTTCAAGCATAGCCAAAGCGTAGTTTAGGCTAAGTAAAGTTGGGCTTCCCAAAGCTTAAAGCTTGTATAGCTTTATCGTGATAATTAAAATAATAACACAAAGGGTGGTATTTAGCGATAGATTTGTTTCATTTGTCCCCATTCAAATGTGTGAGAGATTCTTCACTTTACCTAAGCTTCTTACTTTTCTTTTCTTTTCTTTTTTTTGTATGAAAAAGAACTCTCTCTCTCTCTCTCTCTCTCTCTCTCTCTCTCTCTCTTGGAATATACAAATATTTGATATTTGACAACTATTTAAGTACCAATTAGGTTGACAATATTGGACATAATAAGATGACTTTGGGGGATATGATGTTGTTGCTTCACAACCCTCTCACGTGGCCCAAGTGTACTCTAAAGTTTCTACCTTAGTCTCATTCACCTACCCTTAAAAACCCTTTTTTTTATTGATTTCAAATTTTGAAACATAAAACCCTCCCTCCTTTACTCTCTTCCCTCTTTTCCTTGATCATGTGCCTAACACACCCCACACATCACCCATATTCCAAACCTAAATCAATATCATGGTTGAATCATTACCATTTAAATTCAAAAATAACGTATTGCTTTCCTCTCTGGCTTCTATTCTCTCTCTCTTTCTCTCACTTTCACTGTCGCTATCCCCATTAAAAACAAATTAAGGTTAAAGGGAAAACAGTGATTAAAAAAAAAGTACTATATAAAACTAGCAATTTGCCGTGTTGATTTGGTAGCTTTCTGTCTGTTGCTACAACTTTATTTGGATGGAATACAAGCAATAGGGGATCTTGTCAATTTAGGACTTCTGGGCATAATGTGGTATTTTCCTTCATTGACTAGAGGTATGGACTATGGAGTATAATATATGAAAAATTAAAAATTATGGTTCCTCGTTTTTTGCTCCCAGAAATTTCTGTGAAACTTCTAGGAAAAATTTTAGGAAATACCACTTCCAAGACAATATGATGAATTCTTGGCATTTATTACCATGAAATTATTAGGCCCTGTTTTCTGTTTAATTGTCAACTAAAATGGCCATATGAAAAATTAAAAAATTAAAAAAAATTATGGGGAAAAGTACAAATTTTCTAAACCCCCTGAGTTTTAAATCTTTTGTGATTTTATACAAGAAACCCATTTCAATATTGGGCAAAACTTAGATGCTGTAATTTGTATGCTATATATTAAGATTTGGGATTAAATTCAAAAACATATTGCGTTTAATTTAATTGTCCATAAAAAAATCCATATTATTCGTAATGCAAACTATACATTTGAATTTAATTAGCAAATCTAATGTACAATATCTAAGGAGCATATTCAAAAATCTTCCCTTTTAAATTTTTTTTGACTTAAGAAAACCAACTCTAAATTTTTTTTTTTTTAATTTAGCAAAAATTAGGTATAATTTTTTAGATGAAATATATTAAATTCTCTAATTAAATTGAAACATATTATTGTATAGATCAATAAAGCACACATAATTTTATTTTTTTAATAATGTTTAAATTCAATATAACTATATATATTTAAAGATACAATTATATGTGAGTTACAGTTAACTTAACTGGTAAAGTATTTGATGGTTAAATAAGAAATTTGGGGTTTAATCCCCGCCCACCTCAAAAATCGATTGATGTCTTAATCTAATGATAAAAAATCATTATCAGAAACAAATGTCTTAGGTTGAAACTCTCTAAAAAAAATTACAATTACATGTTTGAATGTCTTCAATTTAATGGACACCATAATGTACTATACTCAAGGAATTTACCAAAGTTTTACCCCTTTGTTTTTTGCATGTGCAGATTTTAAATAGATCAGCCTTAAGGAAATTATCATACCTGCAGTGACCTAAATTCATAATGATACTTCTTTTTTCAGGTTGAAACAGATTGAGAACCAAATGTTACGACAAATCTTAAATCATTTTCACGCACAGAGCTGCTAAGGCCCACCTTTCCACTCTGGTCCTGAGTCCTGGACCAAATGCAACCATATGATTATGTTTTCAGACTTCACTCTTCAGAACCTCATTGCCATTTTGGAGTTTTCTATAATGTGTCTCCACATGTTCACCTCTATTGGATTTGGATGGTATTTTATGTTTTTTTTTTTTTTTTTTTGGTGCCTCATTTCCCTTCTCAAAACGTGAGTGCATATTATCCACTAGTAAAATCTCAAAATAATATCTTCACAAAGAATATTGAAAAACTTCTCAAATTTTCAGACCATATTATAATTATAAAATATGATCTATTTTTCTCATAATATTGCAATTTTCCATAATTATTTTACAATATGTTCATCAAAAATAAAGAAGAAAACTGCGACCAGTATTATCCCTGATTTTAGGTTAACTTAATTTTAGATTGATTTTGAACTCTCTTTTTAATAGAAGGAAGCATTTTTCTAAGTATGATCATCTTATATTTTAATTACAAGTAGTTCGATGCTTTACTTCAAACTTTGAAATTGTGCTTCAGTGGAGAATTTGACTGAGTGGATTACGTACGAGTGGATTACGTATGGGATTCAAAAACACCTCATTGAAGAAGACTTTTTTGTAGAAAGTACAAGCAACAATAAAAAAATGAAAACAAGTAAATAAATATTCTAAGTTATCAACTACCAAGGTTAAATTCTAAGTAAATTAGTTGGATTGCAAATAAGTCAAATTAAAGCCTAATTCAATTAACATATAAAAGATGTGAGCTCTACTATGAGACTCATACCTCATGTGAGAGAAGGTGAGCTTCCTCTTATATAGAAGTGAATAAATTATTATGGCGTCTTTTTCTTTAAACCAAATCTCTTATTTATATTTGAGGCTTAAGCGTTTATTGTTAGTTACTTCTTTCAAATATTTATTTCTCGTTAGGGTTAAAGTACACTTGTTGAATTAATAATAAGTGTTTGTAATTTTACCTAATTGCTTTGAAATTTTTTGTGTTAACACCATTTTTCTTCATTCTTGGTTTTAAAATCTTTCACAAGAGCTGTTACATCAGTTTTGCACTTGGCAAAACACTCTCAAAAGTCTAAACGATAGAATTAATGAGATATTACTATATGATTAAAGAAAACCTAAAAACACATGATTTAATTCCAACACTTGATGGATTTTGAGTCAAAGAATGACTCTCTTTTTTTTCTTTTTCTTTTTTTTTCTTTTTTTAAAGTTTTGGGCTCAACCACGTATATAGGTTGGTCAGAGCTATAGAAGATATGTTACATTGATTTCTGGGTTAAGTTAACAAAAAACAAGATTTTTGTATCATAGTTTGAATTTAATTTTTACTGTAATACATTAGCCATCCATAATAGGAGAAATTATATGGTTCACTAGTAGATCATGTCACTTGTCTACCACTCTACTAAAAGACTTCCACTTGTTTAAAATTACTGAATTAGTAATCAGTTTCTGTTTTTAAAAAAATAAAAATTAACTCAGCAATTTTAAACAAGTAAAAGTCTTTCAGTGGAATAATAGACCATGTCACTTATCCACCATGAGTACCTTATTATTTCTTCCATAATAAAATATTTTTTATGAAAAATTGAAAAAAAAAACTGTCAAATCAATTAATTTTTTTTTTACATTTTTTTATAAAAAAAAATTTAAAATTATTTATTAACATATGCTCTTAGAGCATAACATAGCGTAACCCATCAAAATATTAGTATTTTCATTGTAATTAAACGAGTCTGGTTTGTTACCCTTTTCTCGTTGGAAAAGAAGGGATCTGACGTAGGCCTGTATCCGTTGTGAAAAGGTCGCTAACGTGTTTAGTTGTGAATGGAACAAACGATCATTTCAGATTTGGACTTTGGTGTCGGTACAGCTGAACAACTTTTTTTAACCTTTAAGGTACCGTTACAAACACAAATATATAATATAAGTAATGTTAATTGTTGACCACAGGCCACAGCCTTCATGGATTCTGATCACATAATGCTAATTGCTAGCTAGAGGACCCATTACCATTATGGCTGCAACCATGGCCCCGCCATTGAAGAAAAAATGTTTAGTGCTCCGACAACCCCTCACTCACCTCTTTTTTAATTCATAATTCATATTACATAACTTTGGGGTGCCAAGTTGCTACCTACTTCGTACTTAATCTCATTTTTCTAATTAAAGAAAGTTATCTAGAAGAACAATATGTTTATCCAATGAATTAGGGCTAAGCAAATAAGAGAGTTGTGTTTTCAAAACTGGTTTTTTTTTTTTTTTTTTTTTTTTTTTAAGATATTATCAACTTATGGCGTCCGTTTTTAATAGTAACTCTTTATCATCAAACCAAGACACTAATCAATTTTTGATGTATGCAAAAATTGAATCTTGAACCTCTTATTCAACTATCAGAGACTTTACTAGTTGAGAAATTGCACTTGAAACTAGTTTATATGTTGTTATTGGCAATTACTAATGAGAAAAATGTAATTTTAGTTGTGAGTTTACATTAGAACTAATAACAATGTACTATTTAAGATTTGTTTTTGAAAATGTGGTGAATATAACACTTCTTAATGTTTTATAAGTCTAAAAATATGTTTGGTACATGTTTTCTATTTCTAGCCCCACTTGTCAATCACGATTCACCAACATGACCTACCCAAGCAAATCAGAGACCTACTCACAATTGAAATTCAGTCAAGAAGAGAGAAAGAGATGGGGTCTGAGATTTGGGTGAATAACTGGAATAATTGTTCTCAAATATTAAAAAAATGTTTTCAAATTATGCGTAAGTAACACCCAAAGTATATATCTAAGAAAAAAGATGTAAAAAAAGGTCTCGGTTGTTTTCAAAAAACTATTCTCCATAGTGAAAATTAGAACATTTTTCTGAAAACGATTTTCGGAGAATAACTAACCAAATTAAACAAATGTAAAATTAGTGGAACCCACGCTTGTTGTTTTTCAAAAAAACTGTTTTATTATCTACGTTAGTTGTTATTGAAAATATAACAATTTCAAACTTTTCATGATAAAAGGAGAGAGAGAGATGTGATGCTATAATTTTCTTTCCTACAATAAGTAGAGTCGAGTGTGATAATGTCATTTAAGGCTTGTTTGAATAAAATGTTTCAAAATGTGTGTTTTAAAAAGTAGCATTTTTAAAATATGTGTTTTGAAAACACCATTTTAAGAGTCATGACCAATTGACAAAGGCCAACCTGCTCTCCTAACTTTCAATTCGAAATTATGTGACAAACCAAATGGCTATTATAGTTATAAGCATGTGTTGCATAAGTTGAGCCTAGCAATAAAAAAATAGATGGTCATGTTCCAGTTTGACATGTGGGTGAATTTTATTGTTTAGGACTTTAGGTTAGGTTAGGTATCTAATTGACACTCCAACCTCATCAACACTCTCTCTCCTATAACAGGAATAAATTTATTTATTTTTGTCTTCTCCATGATTTTGTAATAGGAATATAAAAGTTAATTCTATAAAGGTGAAAAGTAAGTGACAACAATTTGTATGACTATTACCACATATCTGATTTAATTTCAAGCTATTATAAATTGGTCATTATCGCAGGGAATGCTAATTAATAAACGCAAAATATATATTCCCTACTTTCTAGGCAGCTTTGAAAAAATCAATACCACTAAAGGCCATTTGAGTCTTTGATTTTGACACAAATTCTGTCCTAGAGTTTTTTAGGTTGCAAACTTCTTCAATTCTGTTAATATAATTTTTTTCTGTGACATGTTTGAATAAGCTTGTTTTATATGGATTATAAACGTGGAGATTAATTTAAGAATCTTTGTTTAGGTCTGCTTTTAAGTTTAAACCAAGATTCTTGTCCCTCAAAAACCAAAAACAAAAAGAGATTAAAGGTCCATTTGGATACAACTTATTTTTGCTGAAACTGAAAACTAAAAATATGTGCAGCAAAATAATTTTTAAATGTGTGAATAGTACCGTAGAACCTATTTTTAATATTTTTTAACCCATGAACAATGCGTAAACAGTACTCTTGTCCCCTAAAGCAGATACACATGCAGGAAAAAAAAAAAAAGTAAAACACAAAACGCGCATTTCATCTGGATCCAAACACTCACTAAAGAATAAAAAAACAAAGAGTGAGAGAGAAAATCAGAGAAGAATTTTTTTTTTCTTTTGACAGAATAGTGGAACTTACCTGGCCATCAAATAGAAAATTGCTCTAGTTTTCTTTTCTTTTCTTAGCTAAGCTAGTTCCAAGTATAGCTTATATTTGAATTTCTCTTTAGGCTAAATCATTTATGTGATGGGAATTGACAGCATGATTAGACAAAAAGTAATTAAACATAACATGTCTCCTTTTTTTTTTCTCTCTCAGAAAAGCATAATCACAAAATCTCCCTTGCTACAAACAGTAAAAATAAGATCAAGCATATGACTACGAGTCCCTCTCTAGTCTCTCTAACAAGAAAGTTACGAGTTTTCTCCTGCATTATTTTGTAGATAAGACGTATCGGATTAATAACTTTACTTGACAGACATGTTTGATAGAATAGGTAGCCTGTCTTTGGAGTTATAGGACATGAATGGGAATTTCTTTTATTTGTATTGGATTGACATGATTCATCAAAAAAACATGACTGACATGATAGATCAAGTGTCAATTAGTCTTTCCTGTTAATCTTTAATGAAATATGGGTCGGAATAGGGAAGGATTATTGGTGTCTTGTTTTTGTCTCGTACTCTCGTCTCATTTTCAGGATAGGAAAAATTCTACGCGGGGAAAGAGTGAGATAAGGCGGGAATAGTAGGGTTGTGTATATGTAGATATTAAAAAAATTTGAATCTATAACGTCCATTACAAGATGATTTCTCTTACCATCATAACAAAATACTAATAAATTTTGTTTTGGTGTAAACAATATTCAATCTAATATCTTAATATTTTACTAGTTAAGTTAATTAAGATCTATAAGTACAGTTTTTTAAAAATAAAAAATTAATTAAACAAACAATTTAGGAACTTGGAATTATTTATGGCTTGTTTGGAAGTTTAGAGAGGGAGGAGAGTAGAGGGAAGTAGTGGGGAGGAGAATGATTCACCTCCACCTTATTTGGATGTTTTTAAAAGAACAAAGTTTCTCTCCAAACTAGTTTGGAGAGAAACCCTACAAACTCACCATATATCTTTATATTGAGTGTGAATTTTGAAAATCTAACCGTTAGATTGCATGTTCTTATTACATCCTTAATGCTAACAAAATTTCAAGAAAATCAAAGATCAATTGCTATGTCATCAAATAAATGTTATAATATCAAGTTTTTGTAATCTAAAGTTGTGTATAAAAAATAAGTCAATTGATCAAATAGTAAATAACATCCGATTTGAACGAAATTTGATATACATGTTAAGGACATAAGGAACATGAAATTCAACAGTTAGATTTTCAAAATTCACACTCAATATAAAGATATATGGTGAGTTTGTAGGGTTTCTCTCCAAACTAGTTTGGAGAGAAATTTTGTTCTTTTTAAAATTAGTAAGGGGGAAAGGAGTAATTAGCCTTTCCCCTTGTGAAATTTTGTTAATATAATAAGGGTAAATTAGGTAATTTACTTGGTCAATAGTTTATGTACTCTACTCTCCCTCCAAATCTCTCCAATTTGGGGGAATTAAAATTGGGGGGTTAGAGGGAGTCCAAACCCCTCCAAACTCCTCCAAACCCCTCCCCCTCATTCTTTAAAAAACTTCCAAATAAGGTAATTACATTACTCTCCCTCCCTCTACTCTACTCTCCCTCCTTTTTTAAACATCCAAACATGCCATTAATTTTATTGTCAATCATTTGGTAAAGTATACAAGTTGTTAGTTATAAATAAAAAAAGAAGAGAAGAGTACAAGTTGTTTATTATGAACTACTCTATTTTATTAAGAAAAATATGCCAGTTTGCTACCATTCTACGAACAAGGGGTTATCTCATGAGATGGTCTCTTGAGAGTTAAGACCACCTCTCAAAACATTTGGAATTCACACATCTTCTAAGAGCCTTATAGTTTAGGGGCACTGATGAATCTACTAATCATAGGTTCTCCATGGGAGAAAAACCTAAATTCAAATTGCACTGCCACTTGTTGTAACTTGTAAGCACACAAAAAAGAAGAAGAAAGATAGTTTGTTGATTATGAGTATCGTTAACCTTTATTACATTTTAAAAAAACTAATTAATTATAAAAACCTACTTAAAAACGCAAGTGATTTTTAAACAAATATATTATCAATACAATTTTAACTGAAGTTTATATTAACGCTATATTTGTTTTGATGAAAAACATTTTTTGCATTTTATGGTATTTTGTACAATAAAAAAATGCAAGTTAATGGAAAACATTTTCAATGGTCAACAAAAAATGAGCCCAATATATATATAGAGCCACACACACACGCATACAAATTGGTTGTTAGCCAACTATTGATTGACATGGTTCATCAAAAACAAGACTAAAATGATAGATCAAGTGTCAATTAGTCTTCTTGTTAAACTTTCATGTGAAGATACCGGTCGGAATAGGGTAGGATTATTGGTGTCTTGTTTTTGTCTCATGCTCTCATTTCATTTTCAGGGTAGGAAACAAATATATGCAGTGAAAGAGTGGGATGGGGCAGGAATAGTAGGGTGGGGCTAGTTGTGTATATGTATATACATTTGCTGCAAGATAATTCCTCTTACCATTATACTAAGATACCAATAAATTTTGTTTTGGTGTAGGTGAGAATCAAGAATCAATATAGTCACTTAAGACTTTATTAGTTAAGCTAACTAAGATCTATAAATATGATTTTTTTTTAATCAAGGATTAAGTAAATAAACAATTTAGGAACTGGGAACTATTTAATTTTGTTGCCAATCATTTGGTAAAGCATAAAAATTGTTAGTTATAAATAATAATAATAAAAAGTACCAAGTTTTTTGTAGGGGAGTCTTTTTTTGCTCTAAGGAAACTTATGAGTACTCTTTTAGGCAATTTTTGCTCTTTGTCCCACATTGGAAAGGTTTCCTTCCTCCTAGCACTCTATAAGGCATGATGAACCAAACTAGTGGTACTCTAATGTCATTGGTTCATGCCTTACAGAGTGCTAGGAGGAAGGAAACCCTTCCAATGTGGGACAAAGAAAATTGCCTAAAGGAGTACTCATAAGTTTCCTTAGAGCAAAAAAAAACTCCCCCACATTGTTTATTATGAATTACTCCATTTTATTATGAAAAAGAAGCTAATTTGCTACTATTAATATTATACAAATAAAGGGGTATCTCATGAGATGGTCTCTTGTCTTGAGACTACCCTCTCGAAACATTTGGAACTCACACATCTTCTGAGAGCTTATAGTTTAGTGGTATTAATGAATCTTCTTATCATAAGTTCTCCCATGGAAGAAAACCTAAATACAAATTGCCCTCCCACTTGTTGTATCTTGTAAGCACACACACCAAAAAAGATAGGCAGTTTTTTTTTTCTTTTCTTTTCTTTTCTTTTGAGGAGGAAGATAGGTAGTTTGTTGATCAAAAATTTTATTACATTAAAAAAAAAAAAACTAATATATTGATTATAAAAACCTAATTAAAAACACAAGTGATTTTTAAACAATATACTATCAATAAAATTTTAATTGAAGTTTATATCAACACTATGTTTCTTTCGATAAAAAACTTTTTCTTCATTTTTTTTGTGTTTTGTATGACAAAAAATGCAAGTTAATGGAAGATATTTTCTATGGTCAACAAAATAATGAGCTCAATCAAGTGAAAAATGGTTTTTAAATTTTAAAGAGCATAAAATGTTCTAAAAAATGTTACCCACTCAAAAAACCACTTCAAATAAACTTAACACCATTAAAAAAAATATCTCACAGTCTTAGCTCTCTCACTCTCTCTCCCCCCAAATTGGTTGTTAGCCAACTATTGATCAAATGTTTACTTTTTCCCAATTGATTTTTTTTTTTTCAAGCCAAGTGCTTTGCCACTTAATTTTTCATGTAAATTTCGAAATTAGAGTTTGTTTTTCAATTTGAGACTCTTAAATATTATAGAAATAGAAAAAAAAAAATTCCTCTTTAAGCCCTATTTTTGTGCATCAAAGTTAAACATTCATGATTTTCTATGCAAGCCGAAGAAAAAAAAAATTTCTAGCTCATTTTCAGGATCACAACCAACATAAGAAAATGAGTTATTTTCAATTGAAACAAACACACTGTCAATGATAATTGAATTTCAGAATTATAAGAGAATTTATTATAGGTTTGCTTGGATTGCAAAAAATTCTAAGTGCATGAAGATGAATTCAAATGGATTGAAAGTAGTTTTTAATTTCATTGGACACTAGTACAAAATTAAAATAAATTTGAAGTTCAATTTAATTATTATAGTGGATTAACTTAACTTAATTATTATTTTTTTTTTAGTATAAACAATTCTTATGACTGAATATGTTATACAATATTAATAACAAGGTAATTGTTAGTTCAATTCAAAAATGTTATCATATACTATGGCTCTCTCTTGACTACTTGAGTGGCAAATTGAAACAATACTCTTGACTACTTGAAAGGTAATTATTTGTTTATTTAAACTATAAATTAGATATAAAAAAAAAAAAATACAAACACATCTTAAAAACATAAATTTTTTTTTAGCTAAAAATTTAACATAAAATAGGTAACATGATAGCATGAATAAAATGACAAAAATACGTAACATGATAGCATAAACAGTTGAGGCGTCAACTTTGGGACAAGGGAGTATCTAATGCTTCCGGACATCTGAATTTGGAGGCATTATGTGATGTAAAATGCTCTGCGTCTCACTGCAGGCTCAGGCTCCATTGGACTTGTTTTTGTGTGGGACATGTTGTTGGACCAGGCTCCAGTCCAAAGCTATGGTCACATTTCATGGGCCATCCTATATTACTACTATTAAAGCCTTCTGCCCTACCTTACTGTTTGTCCTAGTCACCAACATCAAATACAATTAGCAAAATTTAAAAAATAATTTAATTATTAGGAAACAAGAATTTGAACCCTAAATATTTTCGTTTCAAATATCATTAAATATCAATTAAATTGCAAGACTCTTGACATAATTAATAATTATAGAAGACCATTCATTATGATTTCTAAATTAGGTTTGGTTTATATTCAGTACTTTAGAGCATTAGATGAAACGCACAATATGTGTAAAAATAATCACATGTCAAGATCGTGTCTCATATGGTACTCTAGCTTCTATTACATTGAACAGAAGCATTGTCCTTCTAAATTCTAAGTTGTCAAATAATAATGTTTTGAGGAAAAAATTTTCATCAAGAATTTTATAACTTAATTGGTTGGTATTTCATTGTGTTTCCAACATACACATCCATGACTTCAAATCCCCCCACCCCCACCAAAAAAAAAATTATAACTTTCAAATATTTTTCTCTTCTTTTAAAAGGTTTTTGGAAGTTTATTAATTAAAATTATTTGAGGTCAGCTTGAAAAAAAAAAAAAAAAGATGAATGAGGAGCAATAGTGAATTAGTATTTTGAAGAGCCAACATAAAGTTGAATTCAATAACCCCAATAGCTAAATTCAATGCATATATAGCACTTGAATTATAACGTTGGAATTCGGCTTTTTTTTTTTTTTTTTTATGAGCGTTGGAATTCGGCTTTTGAAAACCGAATTTCATTTGAACTAATATGAAATGAAACTCGAACTCAAATTATTATTGTTGTTATTATTACAGCTATTTTTAGGTTGTATAATTGAAAATTCATAGAATATAGAGTTGGAAATGGAAATTTTCACTTGAAGATAGAGATGTCTCTTATTAGTGAAAAGATTGGGAAGGTCATTTGAGATGGTTTGGTCGGATTTGGTCATTTGAGAATTTGGTTTTATTTAGAGAGTGATTAATGCATTGTTAAGAAAGGGAGAATATTTCGAGTAGATAGAGCAAAAAAAAGATAATAAAAAACAAAAATAACATTAGTAAAGGTAGTTAAAAATGACATATCAATTAAGTAACATAGAATAGATTTCCTATAGAATAGATCGGAGGAAAATAGATTGGAGGTTGAATTGTGGGCATGAGAGATGGTTCGAAAATCTGCATTGCAAAGAATTTCCAAGCTGTAGAAGTAGAGTTGGATGCTATAGTGGTTAATACTGGCTGGTAGGGCAATACAGCATGAACGCTACTCACTCTCTCTTCTTATCCAATTGCAGGTACCTTTTGGGTTTAATTTCAAGGGTGAAGGTTAATCACTGTTTCCAAAAAGCTAACCAGTGTGCAAATAGATTGGCTAAGAATGGGGCAAATAAACAAGAAGATTTTACTATCTTTGATTGTCCACCTTCGAACATTGTTATGCTTTTATATTTTGATGCCATTGGCATGTATTTTGAGAGGCTCTACCCAAACTTTATTTCTTTAAATTAATATAATCTTAGTTTACCAAAGAAAAAAGATTGGAGGAAAATAATAAATGTGGCCAATCTTGACTAATTTATTAAGAATTCATAGCCAATTTCAAAAAATTCAGTACTAAAATTTTGTCATTGTTGTTATGTTAAAAGCATTTACTTTCCCATAAATATATAATAAAAAAAATTATTTATACATATTATTATTCTTATCCGTACCAAATGAGGACATTAAATCCACAAGAACAAATGCATTATCCATGGAATTTTTATAATTTATTAATTAACAACCAAAATCACTTCCTCAAAAAAAAAAAAAAAAAAAGAATCAAGAAAAAATGTCATTATTTTTTCTCTTCTGAATAATTATTTTGCTATTCCAATAAACGCGAATAATTCAAACAAATCTAGCTAATAATACTGGAGGAAATTAAAATTACTTAAACAATGGTATGGAAATTAAATATATATAAAAAAAAAATTTATATATTTGTTAACTTCAGCGATTTGCTGCTAACATCACTACTATTTGTAGACCTTTTACATGGCTATCATTCCCTCATTGGCTTTTAACGGACAAAATTCCAAAAATTAAAAATAAAATGATCCAAACTTTAGGATGTGTAACTTGCATTTATAATCTTGTTTGGGCTCCGCTTTATTTAGTTTCACAGTATATAAACTTCATTATTGTTGGGCTTACCCATTCAATTGGGCTCACTTATACTAATCTGAGAAAGGTGGGCGGGACCGGCAGGTTGTGGGTGGGCTGGGCTGGGCTAGACCTTGTTCTAATAAGTGGGTTGATCGCTTGACCCAATTCACCTGCCCAAAACCACATGAACCTTGGACCAATTCTTGTTTTGCAGAACCACATTGTCGCCCAAAACAAATCCACCCATCAAAAGGAGTTTAATAAGTTTTTGTTTTTTTTTTTTTTTTTTCAATAAGAGATTTATTGTTAGAACCCATTTATACTAAAAATTAAATAATGTCTTGATAAGACAATGAAGAGTAATTATCATATAGTAAACGTCTTAAATTGAAATCATATCATATTTAAAAATAAATAAATTACTTTTAAAACCTTAGAGATTTGGGTATGGTTAATTGAAATCTTAAATTTTCAAAATGTTTCATTTTCAAAGAGTTATATTTTTTCAAAATGTTTCGTTTAAAACTCAAAGTTTTTAAAATTATTTTGTTTGAACCGTATAGTTTCATATAGTTATATTCAATCCATATAAATAAAATATTTTGAAAGTTCATGGTTTAAATGAAACATTCCTTAAGGTTTAGAAATTAATTTAACAAAAAAAAAAACAATTTTACCTGGTTGATTGCTAATGAAGCGTTATCATTCACATCAGCGGTAGTTTCAAGATAATTTTAGTCAAATCTTGTCTTAAAATCACACTTTAACTACTCTAGCTAAGGTACTATTCACAGAGACTTACATCAATCTCAATACACTATCATTGTTTTATTTAATTATTAATTTTTGAGGAGAGAGTTCTACAAGAATGAAAGAAAGAGAGTGGCAGAGGGAAAGAGCAACTACTACTATTAAAATTTTTGTAACCGAATAGTGGCTCAATATTTGTATTGAGACTACTGTACATAAATTAGTTTGGTGGCGGGTATATTTAGTACTCGTTTGGATTTAACGTTTTGCGTCTGCGTTTTGTTTTCAATGCGTTTTGTGCCTTTTTTTTTTTTTTTTTCTTTCAGGCATGTGAGGGCGTAACGCTTGCACTATGCGGCTACTGTTTA
Organism: Quercus variabilis; assembly: GCA_030445155.1. NCBI lineage: Eukaryota > Viridiplantae > Streptophyta > Magnoliopsida > Fagales > Fagaceae > Quercus > Quercus variabilis. The sequence continues at coordinate 2,068,787 of CP129450.1, read as the reverse complement.
ATGAACAGTAGCCACACTTGTTGACTTTTTGTTCATAAATAGTGCACTTATGCACTGTTTATGGACCACAAATATCATTTTTCAAAAACTTTTTCATTAAAAATGGGTCTCACGGTACTATTTACACATTTAAAAATTATTTTGCTACAATGTTTTCAAATTTCAACTGTATCCAAACGGACCCTAAGAGTTCAAATCTTCTGTCTCACTCTTCCTACTTCATTATATACTCCACAAATAAAAAACAAACTACATGTCTATCTAATTTATTAAATACTAAATTTTTGCCTTCTATTATTTCAATTTCCTAAAATAAATAAATAACTCATCATATTTAGTATTTAATAAATTAGATAGACATGTAGTTTGTTTTTATTTGTGAAGTATATAGCGAAGCAGGAAGAGTATGATAGAAGATTTGAACTCGTTTATTTAGGCTAATGCAATAGTGATTTTGTGAGTTTTGTTATTTTTTTGGCTAAACATTTGATGTATTGAGTTTAATGTAAGTGCTCTTACACACGAAGAAGGCCTCGTATAAGTGGTGGGACTAGAGATACATCATAATCACGTGTCAGCATACTAGCATAGAAAAGGCATGACTCACTCTCATATAAAATTTTAACCAAGATAATACTTGATAGTACTATAACATTAAAAAACAAAAAAAACAAAAAAAAAAAAAAAAAAACCAAAAAAAAAAACAAAATCAAAAACAAAAACAAAGTTTCAACTGGTCAACAGATTGTGGTAGATTTGTGAATGGGATGGATAGTTTGATCTAACCATCTTTGATTGGGATGTTAAAGGTTTAATCTTATAAAATCCTCTTAAGTTTATGCTTCATTAAAGGCATAGATTTTCCATATACAATTTGCCCCTTTCATGAAATTTTCTGTGATATAATTCAAATTTTCATGACCTTAGTATTACATTATGATTTTTTCGTTAAAAAAAAAGGGGGGAAAAGTACTGAGATCAATTAGTTAATTAATCATGGAATATTTATGCAAAATATTGACAATAATACTATAAATTCCTCGATGAATTAAAGTGGTCACGGAAGATTTTCCTTGATTTTTCTTGTGGAACCTACTTCCAAAAACTTATATTCATAATTCATCCTAGCATCAAGTAGTTTCCAGTATTTAAACAAATCTACTTGTTTTGCAAGACCCACCATTGTCTTTAAAATCACACAAATGTTTAGAAGTGATGAAAAATAATGGAAGAATAAAAACATTATTAATATAAAATTAATAGAATTGCATTTGAAGCAGCAAAGGGAATAACTGATAACAATCTTTAGGTTTGCCAAGTTTTTTTTTTTTTCGTTTGTTTTAATTTGTAGTATAGTATGAGGGCTAATATATGCTCCATTCAATATAAATATATAAAACACTTTATTTATGTGTAATGCCCACCGAAAGAAAAAAGAAAAATAATATATAAGACATAATTCTTCAGGGAAAATTCTATACTTTGGGGTTGTTATATTAGTTCACCAACATTTCTCCGCACTCTTTCAATTTTGAAATCATGGCAAATGCTCCAATTTGTTCAAGAAAACAGGCAATACCTTGCAATTCGTTACTTTAAAAAAAAGGTAGCAAAAAAAAAAGGAATTCACTTCCGAGCTCACAAACTTAAATAAAAAATTGAGAAGAAAAGACATGACACACCAATTCATGCGTGAACAAATGCTTGAGTCAGCAAGCTAAATCTGACAGTAACACTTTTAAGGCACACAAATGGGACAGGTGGACTAAGAGGAATGAGAAACTTGTAGGAGACTCCTATATCCTAATGGAGACCCAAAACATAAAAAAGAAAGAACCCCATGAGTGCTGCCTGTCCAAAAACAAATATTAATAATGGTAAAAATCACCAAAATGTGGCTTGAGAAATAAGGTATTTGAAGTGAAAACATGGGATACTATTCCTATAAAACAAGGGCATTGCCGCATTGTAGTGTAGAAGTGTAAAAGGTACTGCTGATTGGTGGGGTGGCTTCTTCTGCTACAAGGCAAAAAGGGCTTGACAAAGACATTGCACCAAAGACCAAAATGTGATAGGCATGATAGGTTTGTAAGGGAATGTAAAATGTCTTTAATAGGAAACTGTGACCTATAAACTTCAACCTTGTCTAAGCAAAACCTGAAGTTACCCCATGTCTTAAATTCCCCCCATTACTTCACCTACATGAGAGTGAGGCACCCATTTCTCCTAAATGGGTTGGCTACAATCCCTCGTCTCTCCGTTGAAGAAGCTGTGGTTTCGCATGCACTCAGCTCAAAGAAAGAGTAAGTCATACTAATTTCTTTTCATTTGAATTCATGCTTATATTTACAAGTCTATTTTCCTCTCCATGGCTTGAAAGTTCAAACCATCACAGGGTTTCAATGCTGTTCTCATCTATGCATTCATTAGCCATTTGCACCCACTTCAAACTGCTTCTTTATATACATTAGTTGCCATTGAATTTCCTAGAACACATGAACTGCATCTTTCATCTCTCTATTTCTTCCTCCCTAATGCACAAAGCACACACAAGCACACACAGGTACTAAGCTTTCTGTAGTATACTTGATCTTTTTGTGAAACATTTACCTGTTTGGTAATGCGGTTTCAAACCATACTTTCTCAAACTACATTTTGTTTAATCTTCACTTTTTCTTAGTTATAGCCTTTTTAAACAATCCATTTTTGGATATTTTTCCTGCATTTCTTCATTTATTCCCCCCTAGATTTAACATTATTTCGTTTTGGGTTTTCAGGAAGAGGTATATACATTTTGTATGAGGATGTCAAATCCTGCCCCTATGAAGATGTGCATGTCTTATGGTCAATACTAGTGGAGTCAAATACTTCTTTGCCATCAAAAAATGGTGCTCATATGCAACCAGTTGACAGAATATGAGAAAGTTCCAGTTATTTACATTTTCCTTTTCTGTCAAGTCCAGCTATGTACATAAACATATTTGATATTTATGAGGTTTATACTCGTATAAAAGAGTTGTCTTTTCTTTTTTGTTCTTCTGGGTTTCTTCAATTTCTCTCCTGTCATCTGAGGCACACATTAGTATATTATGGTACTCTCAAGTTTCAATATTTATAGAAACGTTTTATTTGGCTCTTAATTTGAAAGAGCCTTTTCTTTTACATGTTCTACATACCTAACTCTAATTCTAGATGCATTTGGCAAAAGGGGTAGTTTGTTTCTACTTCAACATGGTTTCTTATTGTTGCTTCGTCTGTTTCCAGTGGTTGTGGTGGCAGTTTGCTTCTTTTAATAGATTATAGGAGACTTTCTTGAAGATGACATGTGAAAGCTACAAAAATGGATGGGACAACTAACAAGATTTTCTCTTTTTAAAAAATAATTTCATGTCGTTTTATGTTAGCGAGTTTTCAACATTTTCATTGCAGAAAGTAGAAAGCAATAAAGAACTTTGTGTAATATAGTCCTTAATGAGAAATGTGGATCTCTTGAATATACCTTTCAAATAAACAGAAAAACACAGGACACATAATCTTTAGATAAATATAAAATACAAATAAAAGACAAAAAAAAAAAAAAAAAAAAAAAAAAAAGAGCAAATTTAATTTTGTTTTTTCTACTAGAGTACTACTGATAAAATTTAGTAAGATTAACTAGGTGACAATTCCAGGTGTTTTCAATGAAAAAATCAGAGATTCAAATCCCCTCTTCCCTCATGTAACTATCAAATTATCAAAAAAATGGAAATACAAAATCCTCTCTTAATCAAATTTTGATCTATACTTGAAGAAATATTAGGTCTTGATAACGTTATGAAATCCCTGGCTATAAGAGGGAGAATATACCATATAATAATGCTATAATGTATGAACTTACAAATTACAATATCCTGTAGCAATAGTGTAACATATGAAATTATAAAGATTTAAAAAGATATATTTGACCTTAAAAACGTCGGTGATGCTGATGTTGGTCTAGCTACAAGTTTTCAAACTTGTATAAATAATAAAACCCCACAAGTAATGCCTGCCCGGGCCAATTCTGACAAAAGGAACCGAATATGTTTTTATTGTTTTATGCTTTATGAAAATCCATGCCATTCTCACTCACTTCAAAATGCTTTGCAAAATGTTCTACTCTTTATGGTCTATTATTGTAAGGGCCAGTTTAGTAACTCACACATTTTATTAAAGTGTTTTTCTTTAAACCATTTCTTTGTGCTATAAGCAAATTCAACCTACAAGCCCTCAAAAGTCACTACGTGCCATTCTAGAAATTGTATACTCGTATAACTAAATTTCATATAGTTGATGACAGATTCTATTTTTGACTCTTGGCAATTCCAATCTTTCATTATGTGGTCAAGCTGGGTTAGGTAAAAGTCTGTCATGCTCACAATCTCATGTGCTCATCATATGGCATAGAGAATTAAACACACAACTGTATTACTTTGGCAAACCCTATCCTGAACTAGCAGAGAGATCGTTTTTATATTCTAGCATAACGTATTCTGGTTCCTCCTAAACCTTAACCTGCCACAACCACACGTACACAAATTCTCCAATTTGTCCTACGTCAATAAATTTCGTACTACAAACACCAATCTCAAAGATATGCCGCACTTATAACCTTTTTTTTTTTTTTTTTTTATAGGACTCATAACTTTATATCACTATCAAGCAGATATCATAGCTATATCACAATCAAATTGTCATCCAAGTCTCTAGGAAATTTAAATAAATCAAAGTTAAGACCATAGTTGCTATCAAACTAATCAATAGGAAAATAATAGCTTACAGAAGAGCTTTTGCCACTTAATCATACAAAGCTGGGTTCAAAAAAACTTTCAGAGGTATCTTTGGGGAGAAGAATCCAAAGGAATTATTTGAGCAGTAATTTTACCTCGCCCTTTCAAAATTCTGCATTTTTATCCAAAGAAAGAAAGATATTAGCAGATGTCCATTGCCCTCTAGATAATTAGTCATTTTTGGCCTATTGTTATTAAAAACTAATCAGTGCATGTCTTAACATTTGGTAACTCAGCAAAATATTAGCAAACAGCTATACTGTATTAGCTATGGAGTATTATCTTAACATTTCAAGTGCTAACACAGCATTCCTGATAGCCATATACGGTTTTAATCAGCACAAAGTGATTGAGCTGAATGGGACGAGTATGTCTGGGTGCTGCTATCAATATGTTGTAAATTATGCTATCAAATAAATAGCAAACATGAAACCTCCATAACCATACAATGACTGAAGTGTTATGGAGTTTGACAAGCAAACAAGTACTTGTGTTAATGTGATAATGTTGTTCACTCAATTTTAAGGAAAATTTAAAGAGGCTGTGGTGAATTACTACAAGGCAGACCTTAATGGCATCACAAGGATGATGTAGAAGCATGTTCAGCCACACTCGGTAGCCAATTTTGAAAGAAGGCATGGGAATCGCTGTCTGCACATGACAAGGCAGCAAGAGGAGTGACAGTAATCTGAAATAAAATCATGATAACAAGTTAGTGATGGCCCACATATAGATTTTAATCAAGCAAAATAATGTGCGGGAGATAAAATCACACAAATAAATTTCATAAATCAAATCTACGCACATATCCTTCTTTAACATATCGGTAGTCTGTATCAACCTCCTCATCAATGTGGGCACCCTTTACCTACAACAATTGAAAAGTAGAGTCATCCATTTAAAATTTAAATAGAAAAAAAGTGACATAATCAAGTTTCCTGCATGTTTATAATTAGTATGTTACAATCAAGTTTTATTCTCTAATTCGTTACAATTAAGAGTTTCAATCATGTTGTACTCAAAAGCATCAGTCATTAGATGAAATTATTATGGATCATCTATTTTACTATAAACAAGGTGTCCAATTTGGGTAGGCTTTTGCTTTCCTGGTACACCCCCTGTGTACCAAGGAAGTAGTTTTCTCCTTCTTGTATTTTTTTTTTTTTAATTTTTTCAATAAAGTTTTTATTTACTGATAAAAAAAAAAGGTATGCAATATCTATTATGGCATCCAACCTAATCTCATTCACTTCTTTCAAAGAAATCAAATCCTCTGGAATATAATGGATCGGAGGCATCTTAAGGGTTCTATTTCTGAAGTGGCTTTCTCCTTTCTTTGTGGTGCCCCATATCTGTGGTTTGACTCCCACATTCCCACATTCCCACCTCCCCAACTATCTATCTATTAAAAAATATAAATATATAAATAATTTGCTAAACAATAAGAATCTATCGAAACAGAATCAAATGTGAAATAACACAATTCAACACCAATTAAAGAAAAAAACATAAGATGCTTATAAGTTTTTGTCATCCTTTATAAAGCAGGTAAGAAGATATAATTTAGAGAGTCGGAAGGCCTCAGGGGAAGGAGGACTTTGGGCAGGATCTATTAGCAGCAAATTCCGTATAAGATCCACTTTAAGAACTGCTCTGGAAAATAGAATATGAATTTAAGATCATTTAAGCTTAAACAAATTTTAAAAGCAGTAACCCTCATAAAAAAACTTGGTTACAAACTCAATTGTTTACTAAAAGTTACAAATTTTAGACTATAAAATTATATTTTAAATTATTTAAAAATCATATATTTTACAACATTGACATCTAAGAACCTAAGGAGAAAAATTTGTGCATATCATGCATAATTATTTATTGCTCACAAAACCTCTACAAAATAGAACCTTGAGCAATGTTGTCTATAGGGTTAAATTGGAAGCTAAGAACTTTAGACTTAAAAGTGTCTTTAACCCCCAAAAACATACTCACTGAAACTATCACATAACTATATTAAACAAAGGCTAAAAACCATAACAGTTACAGCGTAACTGTCAAATTTTGCTTAAAAGTTAACACCCTTAAGAATGAGGAAGATTCATGATTTTCTCCAAAGTTTAAATTCAACATGTGAACTTAACATAGCCAAAATTAAATGAAAAAATTCAAATCATTTAAAATAATCAATGTAAGATCCTGATCAATTCATTTAGGGAAAGTGGTAAATACTAGAAATATCCATATGAAGTCAACCTTTGCAGGTCAATAAGGCTCAGTCTATTGAGGTAGGCTATGTTGGTGAAATAGGTAACCATCTTGATTAATTTTTGTTTTAAGTAAAACAGGTTCGGACATTGAGGCTAAATTGAGATTAATTTATTATAGCATGGGTTGCTTGCTTTTTGTACCTTGAATTTGGTTCAGGATGTTAATAACGAAGTGATTCTGAGCAACATGGAAATGGGAAAAGCTATACATGTTTGCCTTCAAGCAGTAAATGGCAAGCAAATGCAAATGCAAAAGAGTTCAGTGAATATTGTGACTATCAGAGTATTATCAACTTAGAAAAATAATTAAACAATGAGTCACAACATAAAGAGCGATGGATAAAGTGAGGGACATACTTCCCTCTTGAACAGAAGATAGTCTGACAATGTAGCTGACGTTTCAGTTTCTGCTGATGCTTCTGAGTTAGCCTCCATTGCCATAGTTGATAACATTTTGCCTTCTTGCATGTCAGAAGTAACTTGCTTCCATCCCAGTCTAAGTATACTTTTACCCTGCTTAGTCAGCCTGTACCCCTTTTTGAGGCACGTGAGACAAACATTACAACCACACATTGCATTACTGAGATAATAGCATTCTTATCATGAAACAAGAAATTGCAGTTGAATCAGTTCCAAATTGACCACACAAAGCCAAATGACTTAACCAAAAGCATATCTTCAGGCCAAATGACTTAACCACGAGCATAACTTCATTTAGAAGTTGCATCAGGAAATTAAAAGTAGGGTGATCACCTTATAAAGAATTTCAACTCATTTAAAATAATCAGACTGACTGAAGACATTCCGGAGAGTGAATAATAAGATTACTCTTTTCTTCAACATTCTTGATATGCTACTATCTTGCATAATGTAAAAACTGACCTATCAGAAGGACAATGGCAATGAAAATGTTCTCCTAAACTTATCATTCAATAATGAAACCTTCAAAAGTAGTTTGAGTTTACCTTATTATTCAATAGTGAAGCCTTCAAAAATTCTCTTAATTTTTTTTTTTTTTTTGATAAGTAAAAGTTCTCTTAAACTTATCATTCAATAGTGAAACCTTCAAAAGTAGTTTTGGGTTTACCTTATTATTAGCAACATCTACTGGCAGATCTATGTTCAAAAAACATTTTTGAGGATAAGCCTGATTCCTGATCTCAGCCAGAATTGCACTTATGATTGGTAAACAAGCCTCAGCGGCAAGCGTATAGTCATCTACACTACTCTTACCTCCAACCCTGAAAATCAAGAACGCAAATCACTTGTAGGAGAAAAGGAACCTTGTTATGATGGCAAGATAAATTTAAGGATGAAATGTAAAATAGCTGAAACAGTTCTTGACCAACACATAACATGACATTGTTGTCACATTCACTATATTCTGCCTCAACCACGGTAATATGCTATGACAAATTGTATAAAAATTTGACTTTGAACAAAATCTTTATTATATGTTAGACTGTTGCCATACATATATGTTAACGTACCAATCATATGATATAGAGACAGAAGGTAAATCATTGCAAAAGGCCTCTCGAGCACCTGCTACTGTGCCAGAGTAAATGCTGCAATTCCAAACCAATCAAAAAAGAAATGAACATTAGCTGCCCAAAGAAAGAAAATTACAATGTACTGAAAGAACTCCAGCAGGGATACTAACAATGTAAACAAGAAAGTGTCCCGTAATGGGTGTACTAGTGATCTCATATTCTCATGAGACTAAAATCACTAAATTCCTTAAATCAGTTTAGAAGGACATGTTTCCTTGTGATTTTTTTAATTTTCAAGGGGATTGATTGCACAGACACACACTGTATGAAAGAACCTTTTTTTTTAACGTTTAGAAATCATTGTTTGTAAGAACCTTGAAATAACTGTATGTGGTTCTAACAATTTTTTTTTGATAAGTAAGTATGTGGTTCTAACAATATAAACCAACTTCTGTCACAAATCCTTTAAAAGTCCAAAGCAGAAAATATTAAGAAAAAGAAAGGGCTGATTTTATTTTTAGATCCTTTTTGTTTCGCTTTTTGGCCCTTTAAAGTAAGTGGAAGCTTCTTGTCCTCTCCTTTTCTTTCAATTTCTCTTCTTGACAAGGTATCCATTTTGAACAATAGAAAGGGGCATTAACACAGTCAGAATTTTGAAGAGAAGGCACAAAGGAAGACTAACATGTGATAACCAGAGTTGCTACCCAAGTTGATGCCACTCACTACCTGCATGCAGAAATGGGAAAAACATTAGCAAAAATAGCAAAGATCAAACTTTAATAACTACAACTTCTAGTCAAATGCAACCTGCTCAAGTGATTGCACGAGACATTTGTTCAACTCAGACGAGTTAGACAACAAAATGAAATCAAATAAACTTTAAAGCAAAATATCTGAATTGAGAGCAGTAATTGCAGTGTCATTATAAGTCATAACGGCTCCGTATTGAGGTGTTCATGAAATTAGAGAGAGAGGCCCACTATACAAAGAAATTAGCCAAATGGAAATTTTTTTTTTTTTTTATTGGTAAGCTGCACATGCGGGCCCAATGGTTTTTAAAACCAACGACCTCACCCTCCACATAACACTTACAAGGGGAGGAGGTGCCAGTTGAGTTAGAGCTCATTGGCATTCAAAGAATTAGCCAGATGGAACATCACAATACAATTTAACAGTATCAGTTAGTCCTCTCTAGCAGTGCAACCAATGAAACTTCCGTAACCATGCATTATAACCAGAGATCTACCAGATCAGCAATTGAAGGAAAGAGTGCTTTGGAAACTCCCAAAGAAGTACAGTCAGATGGAGTTCCTGCAAATCATATGCAAAACTTCAATCTTGTATTAAAAAATAAAAATAAATACCAGGAACTATCAGAGGAATGCAGTAATAATATAAATTGAAGATATTAATTAATGATTAGCACTGTGAAGGGGTGGATCATCCTTCAGATATCAAAATTGCATCTAATAAGAAAATTTATGGCTACACTCTAAGGATGTATATGGTTATTAACTGAAACATACTTAAAAAGCACAAGGATCTCCACAAGTTTGGTCATTTTTTAGAAAATGGCTTTTAAGTGTGTCACACCCTACTAATCATTTAAAAAATGGGTATCCATGGGAGCGAATTCATAAGCACACTTCTCTAGCCTCCAAGCATATGGCGGTCATTACGGTAAAACCAAAGTTGTTTTATATACACACACACATTGTGTTGTGTGTATTCCTTAATTCACTCCTACCTTCATTATGAGTTACAACAACCTGGATTTCCCTTTTTCTCTTGCTATAAACATAAGAAGATTTTTAAAAGAATGAAAAGAAAAAAAAAAAAAATGGTGTTTAGGAAGAACTCAGTAAGCTCCTATTGAGAGAATTTCAACAAATATCTTAACGACTACAAAGAAATATGTTCTAGCTTACACATATGATCACGTAGCTGTACTCCTTTACAGCAATATTATATCAGAAAATTACTACTCTATATAAAGAGTCACAATATCCAATATGTTCTTCTAAATACCGTATGGAGAATGCAGACTCCACTGGCTATAAAGAGAATTAATAAAAGCTCAAACTTCAAAATTCTGGAAGTTGGAAATGAATTTGAATTAACAGAAAATACCACATACCAGAAGCTGCAAAGGCTGTTGCTCCATCAATATGTACTTGTTTCACAGTAAGCGGGTGGAGCCAAGTAAGACAATGACTAACAGCCTTCTTTTGCCTGAAAATAGCAAAATAAGGCCATAAGACACCACGCATAACTCTATATTGACGACCAATATCATGCAAATGGACTTTGATATCGATAGATAACAAATTTCAGCTATTTGCCATCAAAAAACAGACATGCATCTGTATGAGAAATTTAAATCAAGCCATCAATGAGCTATAGCTCAACCAATACTTCCTCCTCGCATAACAATGGGATGAGGGTGAGGTTGCGGGGGTACAAGACTGCCCGAATAACTTAACCAATCATAAAAATGATACTCAAATCAACATACACTACCTCATCCCATAATAATGAGGCGGCGGATGACGTCCGCAGATTCAAGACCCATTGGGTGTGTGTGTAACTTACCAATTTTTTTATAAAAAAGATATTCAAATGAAGTGAAAACCATGAAAAGTACAAACAAATAGCTTAGCAGCCATGATCAAAAGAAATTAAAAACGTACTCGTACCCAGTGCACAAGGCTCTCACTTTGTGAATTCCGTGATAAATGATTGGTAGACTTCTTTGCCATAATCGAACCCATTAAATCATATAATAAAAACCGCTTTCACATTAACTTTTTTTTCTTTTTCTTTTTGAAAGTTATTTTCGCTATGATCTCAAGTCTCCGTATCAGTTTCTTTAAGACCTTCTTCTCATCTCATCTATGATAAAAATACTTAGTATTATTTACCAAAAAAAAAAAGTCTCAACCACAAAAATAACACTATGCTACTGTAATACACAACGACTTGCACATCAAAATTCCGATCTAAAGTGAACAGAATTAAATTACACAGGGACGTTTACAAAATAGCAAAACCGGACACACAAGCCTCGTTAATTACAACATTTACCATAGTTTACCAAGTACATATATTTTTTTTTCTAATTAAAAAATTAATATGACCGTTGAAAATCAAATCAAAACCAGAATTAAAGTAATCAAAGTGCTCAGACAAATATATATATACACACAATAACCAAACAGTCTCAGACACACGCATATATATAGACACATAAAAGGGAAAAAGAGAGAGAGATATTAATAGTTATAGTAAACGCACGAATCAGGAGCGCAGACTTGGACATTGTAGCGTTGCGTGGAGACGAGGGCTCGAACCAGAGCTCGAAGTCCCGGCGCGTCGATGCCATCGTCGTTCGTAACAAGGATCGTTGGCCGGTTTTCCATTTTTTTCGTTAGAGAAATGATAACTGATCGCCTTCAATTTGAATTGAATTGGTTTCAGAGAGAGGTCTAAACTTTAAAGCAGCTTGATGGTTTGGGAGTATTGGGAGTGTTTGGACTGAGCTTATTGTCTTTGAAACTGAAAACTGAAAATACTGTAGCAAAATAATTTTTAAACGTGTGAATAGTACCGTGGGACCTATTTTTAATATTTTTTAGTGCGTAAACAGTATTTTGTGTCTGTAAACAGTAAAATCATGTGATTTTACTGTTCACTTTCCGAAAAAAAAAAAAAAAAAAAAAAAAAAAAGAAGAAGAAGAAGAAGAAGGAGGAAAACGCAGTCGTTGGACGCAGACGCTGACCCCAAAGACTACCATTATAGGTGCACTGAACTGTAAGAATAGTAAATAGAGAGTAGGGTTTCGCTGGGTTTGGAACCAATAGGCGCGTTTTGCGTACGCAGACCAGTCTTTGTTTATGTTTTATTTGTGGAAAGCTTAATAATTTATGTTTTATTTGTGGAAAACTTTATAAAGTAGTTTTTTTTGCCATTTAAAAAGTTTTATTTTATTTGTATGGTCCCACACTCTCCCACTATTTCTATACGCCCTAATCATTGATTTTTGAATTTTACACCTCATTTTTATCGACTTCGCTGGCCGCCTTGGGATAATCGGCCGCCTTGGGATAATCTAAAAATCTTTTAACCAAAAAAAAATATATATATTCATTGATTTTTAGATTATTCCTAGGCGACAAGCGAAGTTGGTAAAGATGAGGTATAAAATTTATGTTTTACGTTGTTTAATAAGATATTGTCACATCAGTATTTTATTTAAAATTTAATACATACTATCACATCTAATAACATTAAAATAAACTCCTAATTTAGTTAGATTTATATACGAGTGTTATAATTGATTGAGTGTAATTGTACTTATTCTTAAATATGTGATAAGATGATGTGTCATATTAGAATTTGAGGGATAAAATATGAAATTTACACCACATCCTTACTAAATTTAATCTCTATTCCAAAGAAGACTAATGCGAAGGTTGAGTTTTTTTTTTTTTTTTTTTTTAAAGTATTAGATTCTATGTACCAAAAAAAAAAATAATCAATCTTATATTATATGCTCACTAATGAGTGATAATGCTAAGATGATGAGTAAAAATTCTTATATTATGCTCGCTAGGTCGACTCAAGCGTCTCAAAGGTCTAAGGTGAAATCTTCAAATATGGCATTTACGTTATCACTTAAATAATATATAACTAACATTTTATATAATAATTTTTTAAAAATCATTATTTTTACTTTTTAATATGATTTTTTTTTTTAGAAAATACCAAAATTATAACAAATTTTACTACAAACTGGTATTGTAATGAATGTGATCAATGACATAAGGCTTACAAAAATACTAGAAATATTATAAAATTTACAACATGGGAATTACAAAAATATATCACCAATCACAAATATTCACTAAAAAATGCATTCAATAGTTTGTTAAAATCCACCTATCATATTCATTGTCACATCAAATTATAAAAGTTATGGGAACCACCACACACTCTTAGTGCAGTAATTACTCTACAAGTATAAGTTTTCGTGGGATGTGGGGGGCAATGACCGAGATTTAAATCTCTAGAAGAGAGTTTCACACACGAAATAATTACAATATCCTGTAGCAATAGTGTAACATATGAAATTATAAAGATTTAAAAAGATATATTTGACCTTAAAAACGTCGGTGATGCTGATGTTGGTCTAGCTACAAGTTTTCAAACTTGTATAAATAATAAAACCCCACAAGTAATGCCTGCTCGGGCCACTTCTGACAAAAGGAACCGAATATGTTTTTATTGTTTTATGCTTTATGAAAATCCATGCCATTCTCACTCACTTCAAAATGCTTTGCAAAATGTTCTACTCTTTATGGTCTATTATTGTAAGGACCAGTTTAGTAACTCACACATTTTATTAAAGTGTTTTTCTCAAAACCATTTCTTTGTGCTATAAGCAAATTCAACCTACAAGCCCTCAAAAGTCATTACGTGCCATTCTAGAAATTGTATACTCGTATAACTAAATTTCATATAGTTGATGACAGATTCTATTTTTGACTCTTGGCAATTCCAATCTTTCATTATGTGGTCAAGCTGGGTTAGGTAAAAGTCTGTCATACTCACAATCTCATGTGCTCATCTTATGGCATAGAGAATTAAACACAGAACTGTATTACTTTGGCAAACCCTATCCTGAACTAGCAGAGAGATCGTTTTTATATTCTAGCATAACGTATTCTGGTTCCTCCTAAACCTTAACCTGCCACAACCACACGTACACAAATTCTCCAATTTGTCCTACGTCAATAAATTTCGTACTACAAACACCAATCTCAAAGATATGCCGCACTTATAACCTTTTTTTTTTTTTTTTTTTTTATAGGACCGCACTCATAACTTTATATCACTATCAAGCAGATATCATAGCTATATCACAATCAAATTGTCATCCAAGTCTCTAGGAAATTTAAATAAATCAAAGTTAAGACCATAGTTGCTATCAAACTAATCAATAGGAAAATAATAGCTTACAGAAGAGCTTTTGCCACTTAATCATACAAAGCTGGGTTCAAAAAAACTTTCAGAGGTATCTTTGGGGAGAAGAATCCAAAGGAATTATTTGAGCAGTAATTTTACCTCGCCCTTTCAAAATTCTGCATTTTTATCCAAAGAAAGAAAGATATTATTAGCCGATGACCATTGCCCTCTAGATAATTAGTCATTTTTGGCCTATTGTTATTTAAAACTAATCAGTGCATGTCTTAACATTTGGTAACTCAGCAAAATATTAGCAAACAGCTATACTGTATTAGCTATGGAGTATTATCTTAACATTTCAAGTGCTAACACAGCATTCCTGATAGCCATATACGGTTTTAATCAGCACAAAGTGATTGAGCTGAATGGGACAAGTATGACTGGGTGCTGCTATCAATATGTTGTAAATTATGCTATCAAATAAATAGCAAACATGAAACCTACATAACCATACAATGACTGAAGTGTTATGGAGTTTGACAAGCAAACAAGTACTTGTGTTAATGTGATAATGTTGTTCCCTCAATTTTAAGGAAAATTTAAAGAGGCTGTGGTGAATTACTACAAGGCAGACCTTACTGGCATCACAAGGATGATGTAGAAGCATGTTCAGCCACACTCGGTAGCCAATTTTGAAAGAAGGCATGGGAATCGCTGTCTGCACGTGACAAGGCAGCAAGAGGAGTGACAGTAATCTGAAATAAAATCATGATAACAAGTTAGTGATGGCCCGCATAGAGATTTTAATCAAGCAAAATAATGTGGGGTAGATAAAATCACACAAATAAATTTCATAAATCAAATCTACGCACATATCCTTCTTTAACATATCGGTAGTCTGTATCAACCTCCTCATCAATGTGGGCACCCTTTACCTACAACAATTGAAAAGTAGAGTCATCCATTTAAAATTTAAATAGAAAAAAAGTGACATAATCAAGTTTCCTGCATGTTTATAATTAGTATGTTACAATCAAGTTTTATTCTCTAATTTGTTACAATTAAGAGTTTCAATCATATTGTACTCAAAAGCATCAGTCATTAGATGAAATGATTATGGATCATCTATTTTACTATAAACAAGGTGTACAATTTGGGTAGGCTTTTGCTTTCCTGGTACACCCCCTGTGTACCAAGGAAGTTGTTTTCTCCTTCTTGTATTTTTTTTTTTTAATTTTTTCAATAAATTTTTTATTTACTGATAAAAAAAAAAGGTATGCAATATCTATTATGGCATCCAACATAATCTCATTCACTTCTTTCAAAGAAATCAAATCCTCTGGAATATAATGGATTGGAGGCATCTTAAGGGTTCTATTTCTGAAGTGGCTTTCTCCTTTCTTTGGGGTGCCCCATATCTGTGGTTTGACTCCCACATTCCCACATTCCCACCTCCCCAACTATCTATCTATTAAAAAATATAAATATATAAATAATTTGCTAAACAATAAGAATCTATCGAAACGGAATCAAATGTGAAATAACACAATTCAACACCAATTAAAGAAAAAAACATAAGATGCTTATAAGTTTTTGTCATCCTTTATAAAGCAGGTAAGAAGATATAATTTAGAAAGTCGGAAGGCCTCAAGGGAAGGAGGACTTTGGGCAGGATCTATTAGCAGCAAATTCCCTATAAGATCCACTTTAAGAACTGCTCTGGAACATAGAATATGAATTTAAGATCATTTAAGCTTAAACAAATTTTAAAAGCAGTAACCCTCATAAAAAAAACTTGGTTACAAACTCAATTGTTTACTAAAAGTTTCAAATTTTAGACTATAAAATTATATTTTAAATTATTTAAAAATCATATATTTTACAACATTGACATCTAAGAACCTAAGGAGAAAAATTTGTGCATATCATGCATAATTATTTATTGCTCACAAAACCTCTACAAAATAGAACCTTGAGCAATGTTGTCCATAGGGTTAAATTGGAAGCTAAGAACTTTAAACTTAAAAGTGTCTTTAACCCCCAAAAACATACTCACTAAAACTATCACATAACTATATTAAACAAAGGCTAAAAACCATAACAGTTACAGCGTAACTGTCAAATTTTGCTTAAAAGTTAACACCCTTAAGAATGAGGAAGATTCATGATTTTCTCCAAAGTTTAAATTCAACATGTGAACTTAACATAGCCAAAATTAAATGAAAAAATTCAAATCATTTAAAATAATCAATGTAAGATCCTGATCAATTCATTTAGGGAAAGTGGTAAATACTAGAAATATCCAGATGAAGTCAACCTTTGCAGGTCTATAAGGCTCAGTCTATTGAGGTAGGATATGTTGGTGAAATAGGTAACCATCTTGATTAATTTTTGTTTTAAGTAAAACAGGTTCGGACATTGAGGCTAAATTGAGATTAATTTATTATAGCATGGGTTGCTTGCTTTTTGTACCTTGAATTTGGTTCAGGATGTTAATAACGAAGTGATTCTGAGCAACATGGAAATGGGAAAAGCTATACATGTTTGCCTTCAAGCAGTAAATGGCAAGCAAATGCAAATGCAAATGCAAATGCAAAAGAGTTCAGTGAATATTGTGACTATCAGAGTATTATCAACTTAGAAAAATAATTAAACAATGAGTCACAACATAAAGAGCGATGAATAAAGCGAGGGACATACTTCCCTCTTGAACAGAAGATTGTCTGGCAATGTAGCTGACGTTTCAGTTTCTGCTGATGCTTCTGAGTTAGCCTCCATTGCCATAGTTGATAACATTTTGCCTCCTTGCATGTCAGAAGTAACTTGCTTCCATCCCATTCTAAATATACTTTTACCCTGCTTAGTCAGCCTGTAACCCTTTTTGAGGCACGCGAGACAAACATTACAACCACACATTGCATTACTGAGATAATAGCATTCTTATCATGAAACAAGAAATTGCAGTTGAATCAGTTCCAAATTGACCACACAAAGCCAAATGACTTAATCAAAAGCATATCTTCAGGCCAAATGACTTAACCACAAGCATAACTTCATTTGGAAGTTGCATCAGGAAATTAAAAGTAGGGTGATCACCTTATAAAGAATTTCAACTCATTTAAAATAATCAGACTGACCGAAGACATTCCAGGAGAGTGAATAATAAGATTACTCTTTTCTTCAACATTCTTGATATGCTACTATCTTGCATAATGTAAAAACTGACCTATCAGAAGGACAATGGCAATGAAAATGTTCTCCTAAACTTATCATTCAATAGTGAAACCTTCAAAAGTAGTTTGAGTTTACCTTATTATTCAATAGTGAAGCCTTCAAAAATTCTCTCAATTTTTTTTTTTTTTTGATAAGTAAAAGTTTTCTTAAACTTATCATTCAATAGTGAAACCTTCAAAAGTAGTTTTGGGTTTACCTTATTATTAGCAACATCTGTTGGCAGATCTATGTTCAAAAAACATTTTTGAGGATAAGCCTGATTCCTGATCTCAGCCAGAATTGCACTTATGATTGGTAAACAAGCCTCAGCGGCAAGCGTATAGTCATCTACACTACTCTTACCTCCAGCCCTGAAAATCAAGAACGCAAATCACTTGTAAGAGAAAAGGAACCTTGTTATGATGGCAAGATAAATTTAAGGATGAAATGTAAAATAGCTGAAACAGTTCTTGACTGAAACATAACATGACATTGTTGTCACATTCATTATATTCTGCCTCAACCACGGTAATATGCTATGAAAAATTGTATAAAAATTTGACTTTGAACAAAATCTTTATTATATGTTAGACTGTTGCCATACATATATGTTAACGTACCAATCATATGATATAGAGACAGAAGGTAAATCATTGAAAAAGGCCTCTCGAGCACCTGCTACTGTGCCAGAGTAAATGCTGCAATTCCAAACCAATCAAAAAAGAAATGAACATTAGCTGCCCAAAGAAAGAAAATTACAATGTACTGAAAGAACTCCAGCAGGGATACTAACAATGTAAACAAGAAAGTGTCCCGTAATGGGTGTACTAGTGATCTCATATTCTCATGAGACTAAAATCACTAAATTCCTTAAATCAGTTTAGAAGGACATGTTTCCTTGTGATTTTTTTTATTCTCAAGGGGATTGATTGCACAGACACACACTGTATGAAAGAACCTTTTTTTTTTAACGTTTAGAAGTCATTGTTTGTAAGAATCTTGAAATAACTGTATGTGGTTCTAACAATTTTTTTTTGATAAGTAAGTATGTGGTTCTAACAATATAAACCAACTTCTGTCACAAATCCTTTAAAAGTCCAAAGCAGAAAATATTAAGAAAAAGAAAGGGCTGATTTTATTTTTAGATCCTTTTTGTTTCGCTTTTTGGCCCTTTAAAGTAAGTGGAAGCTTCTTGTCCTCTCCATTTCTTTCAATTTCTCTTCTTGACAAGGTATCCATTTTGAACAATAGAAAGGGGCATTAACACAGTCAGAATTTTGAAGAGAAGGCACAAAGGAAGACTAACATGTGATAACCACAGTTGCTACCCATGTTGATGCCACTAACTACCTGCATGCAGAAATGGGAAAAACATTAGCAAAAATAGCAAAGATCAAACTTTAATAACTACAACTTCTAGTCAAATGCAACCTGCTCAACTGATTGCACGAGACATTTGTTCAACTCAGACGAGTTAGACAACAAAATGAAGTCAAATAAACTTTAAAGCAAAATATCTGAATTGAGAGCAGTAATTGCAGTGTCATTATAAGTCATAACGGCTCCGTATTGAGGTGTTCATGAAATTAGAGAGAGAGGCCCACTATACAAAGAAATTAGCCAAATGGAATTTTTTTTTTTTTTTTTTTTTTTTTGTATTGGTAAGCTGCACATGCGGGCCCAATGGTTTTTAAAACCAATGACCTCACCCTCCACATAACAATTACAAGGGGAGGAGGTGCCAGTTGAGTTAGAGCTCATTGGCATTCAAAGAATTAGCCAGATGGAACATCACAATACAATTTAACAGTATCAGTTAGTCCTCTCTAGCAGTGCAACCAATGAAACTTCCGTAACCATGCATTATAACCAGAGATCTACCAGATCAGCAATTGAAGGAAAGAGTGCTTTGGAAACTCCCAAAGAAGTACAGTCAGATGGAGTTCCTGCAAATCATATGCAAAACTTCAATCTTGTATTAAAAAATAAAAATAAATACCAGGAACTATCAGAGGAATGCAGTAATAATATAAATTGAAGATATTAATTAATGATTAGCACTGTGAAGGGGTGGATCATCCTTCAGATATCAAAATTGCATCTAAATAGAAAATTTATGGCTACACTCTAAGGATGTATATGGTTATTAACTGAAACATACTTAAAAAGCACAAGGATCTCCACAAGTTTGGCCATTTTTTAGAAAATGGCTTTTAAGTGTGTCACACCCTACTAATCAATTAAAAAATGGGTATCCATGGGAGCGAATTCATAAGCACACTTCTCTAGCCTCCAAGCATATGGCGGTCATTACGGTAAAACCAAAGTTGTTTTATATACACACACACGCATTGTGTTGTGTGTATTCCTTAATTCACTCCTACCTTCATTATGAGTTACAACCTGGATTTCCCTTTTTCTCTTGCTATAAACATAAGAAGATTTTTAAAAGAATGAAAAGAAAAAAAAAAAAATAGTGTTTAGGAAGAACTCAGTAAGCTCCTATTGAGAGAATTTCAACAAATATCTTAACGACTACAAAGAAATATGTTCTAGCTTACACATATGATCACGTAGCTGTACTCCTTTACAGCAATATTATATCAGAAAATTACTACTCTATATAAAGAGTCACAATATCCAATATGTTCTTCTAAATACCGTATGGAGAATGCAGACTCCACTGGCTATAAAGAGAATTAATAAAAGCTTGAACTTCAAAATTCTGGAAGTTGTAAATGAATTTGAATTAACAGAAAATACCGCATACCAGAAGCTGCAAAGGCTGTTGCTCCATCAATATGTACTTGTTTCACAGTAAGCGGGTGGAGCCAAGTAATACAATGACTAACAGCTGACTTTTCCCTGAAAATAGCAAAATAAGGCCGTAAGACACCACGCATAACTCTATATTGACGACCAATATCATGCAAATGGACTTTGATATCGATAGATAACAAATTTCAGCTATTTGCCATCAAAAAACAGACATGCATCCGTATGAGAAATTTAAATCAAGCCATCAATGAGCTATAGCTCAACCAATACTTCCTCCTCGCATAACAATGGGATGAGGATGAGGTTGCGGGGGTACAAGACTGCCCGAATAACTTAACCAATCATAAAAATGATACTCAAATCAACATACACTACCTCATCCCATAATAATGAGGCGGCGGATGACGTCCGCGGATTCAAGACCCATTGGGTGTGTGTGTAACTTACCAATTTTTTTTTATAAAAAAGATATTCAAATGAAGTGAAAACCTTGAAAACTACAAACAAATAGCTTTAGCAGCCATGATCAAAAGAAATTAAAAGTCGTACTCGTACCCAGTGCACAAGGCTCTCATTTTGTGAATTCCGTGATAAATGATTGGTAGACTTCTTTGCCATAATCGAAACCATTAAATCATATAATAAAAACCGCTTTCACATTAACTTTTTTTTCTTGTTCTTTTGAAAGTTATTTTCGCTATGATCTCAAGTCTCCGTATCAGTTTCTTTAAGACCTTCTTCTCATCTCATCTATGATAAAAATACTTAGTATTATTTACCCCAAAAAAAAAAAGTCTCAACCACAAAAATAACACTATGCTACTGTAATACACAACGACTTGCACATCAAAATTCCGATCTAAAGTGAACAGAATTAAATTACACAGGGACGTTTACAAAATAGCAAAACCGGACACACAAGCCTCGTTAATTACAACATTTACCATAGTTTACCAAGTACATATTTTTTTTTTCTAATTAAAAAATTAATATGACCGTTGAAAATCAAATCAAAACCAGAATTAAAGTAATCAAAGTGCTTAGACAAAAATATATATACACAGAATAACCAAACAGTCTCAGACACACATATATATAGACACACACAAAGAGAAAGAGAAAGAGAGAGAGATATTAATAGTTATAGTAAACGCACGAATCAGGAGCGCAGACTTGGACATTGTAGCGTTGCGTGGAGACAAGGGCTCGAACCAGAGCTCGAAGTCCCGGCGCGTCGATGCCATCGTCGTTCGTAACAAGGATCGTTGGCCGGTTTTCCATTTTTTTCGTTAGAGAAATGATAACTGATCGCGTTCAATTTGAATTGAATTGGTTTCAGAGAGAGGTCTAAACTTTAAAGCAGCTTGATGGTTTGGGAGTATTATTATGGGTGCACTGAACTGTAAGAATAGTAAATAGGGAGTAGGGGTTCGCTGGGTTTGGAACCAATGAGCGCGTTTTGCGTACGCAGACCAGTCTTTGTGTTATGTTTTATATGTGGAAAACTTTATAAAGTAGTTTTTTTGCAATTTAAAAAGTTTTAATTTATTTGTAAGGTCCCACACTCTCCCACTATTTCTACACACCCTAATCATTGATTTTTGAATTTTACAATTAATTTTTGAATTTTAAGCCTCATCTTTATCGACTTCGCCTGCCACCTTGGAATAATCCAAAAATCTTTTAACCAACAAAAAAAAAAAAATTTATTGATTTTTAGATTATAATGAGACGGCAGGTGAAGTTGGTAAAGATGAGGCATAAAATTTATAAAATTCATATTTTATATCATCCAATAATAAATTATCACATCAAGATTTTATTTAAAATTCAATACATCCTACCACATCTAATAACATTTCAATAAACTCCTAATTTGATTTGATTTATATACGAATGTTAGAATTAATTGGGTGTAGTTGTACTTATTTTTAAACATGTGATAATTTGATGTATCATTTTAGGATTTGAGGGATAAAATATGGGATTTAGAGCATCTCCAGTGGCTTGGGCATCCGGGTCTAATAGACAAAATTTGGAGAATATGGTGTACTGTAGATGCTCCAACAACTTCGGCAAATGAGTTTTTTTTTTTGCTAATGAACAGTAGCCCATCAAGTTTGATGGGCTACTGTTCATTCTTCAAATATATATTTTCTATTATAATAATGATGTGTTGTATAAAAAAATGTTAGAAGATGTGTAGTTGTTAAAAAAAAAATAATAATGAATGAAAAAATAATATTTAAATGAGATAGAGAATAGGATAGAGAATTTGTTGGAAGTATATTTGAAAAAATGAGTAGGCAAAAACTAAATGTCACTGTTCATAAGCCAAACAGTACAAAAATTTGACTAATCTGCTGGAGATGCTCTTATTTATACCACATCCTTGCTAAATTTAATATCTATTCCAAATAAGACTTATACGAAGGTTGAGTTTTTTTTTTTTTTTTTTTTTAATTTTTTTTTTATGTATGAGATTCTCTGAAGAAATAAAAAATTCTTATCTTATATGCTCCGATGAGTGATAATGCTGAGATGATGAGTAAAAATTCTTATATTATGCTCGCTGGTGAGTGATGATGCTTCCTTATTAGTAGCCACTACACATCCAACTCATATTTAAGGCAATTTGAAAAATGAAAGATTGGATAGATCTGGCATGATATTGACCAAAACATCTTTGATATATATATATATATATATATATATATATTATGGAAAAATCGAGAACTTTTATTATAACGAGGAGAAACTCAATTCATCTTGAGTCACACCCGACTCAATCAATGGAGGATTTTCCACTATCTAAATTACAAAATTATCTGAAACATTTACGTTCTTGGCATATTGTGTCCGATACCTCTATGATATTTAAGTTAATAAACATAGAATTTTGTGATAACAAATACAGTATTTTTTGGCAAGGTCTTCCAAGTTCTTAAGAGAATGGTCATATATGTATTGGTTAACTTTGTGCCGATGCATTGGACACAAACTGTGTCCTAAGGCTTTCAAAGATTTAACCCCATGATGTTCCGAGATTTACACATTTTTTTGTTTAGAAAATTAGCCTAATAACATATGAAATCAACATTTGATAACATACGATGAGATTTTTCCAACAAACTTAATCGACTATGTTTTTTTTTCGTGAGTTCTAGTTAACTCAATTAGTAAAGTCTTTTATGGTTAAATAAGAAATCTAGAGTTCAATTCACGTCTACACCAAAAAACTGATTGGTATCTTGGTTTAATAATAAAGACACCATAAGTTAAAACTCTCTTAAAAAAAATAAAACAATATTTTTTTCAAAAGAAACCAAGGAAAAACAAAATGTACATGATTTATACCATTTCAAAACTTTTATTTAACTATATACTTTTGGTGACAATGACAGATGCTTTTTGGAGGAATTATACTTGTCAACATAAAGTAGCATAACTTGTAACACATAAAATGACACAATTTATGTTACAATTTGCTCACATAGTAAGTTGTGAGTAGTATGAGATGATAATGAATTTACGTGGAGACACTGCTCTACTATTCACAATTCGTAATGTGAATAAGTTACAGCACAAATTATGTTATGACACAAATTGTATCACTCTGTATGGCACCAGCATAGCTCTTTTTGAGAGGAATGTTGCAGGGCATATGCCATGTCTTGATTGGCATCTCGTCCGGAATATTAATGGCACTTTATGCAGTTCTGCCGGCACACGCGCTCTTTGCCTAGGAGAAAGTGCTAAGAATCTCATTCTTGGACTAGTGGTGCTGGTTTTTTGTTTGTGGGCTAAATAGGGTCCATTAATCTAACAAGTAACAAACAATACACTGGCTGGGCTAGTTCTGGTTTACATATGGAGAATTACTTGGTGTTGTTGGGCCCATTTGGGTGTGAGTCTGAATATTCCTACAAACTGTACCTTGGGCTTTTGGGTTCATATTCTTACTCAAAAAGGGCCCAAAAAAGAAAGGAGCTTGGACTCGGCTGCTCAAAAATCAGGCCTACACTCACTCCTCCTCATATTGTGTCCCTGCCTTTTGTTAACTTTTTTTTTTGGCATATTATAAGCTGTATTTTTTATTTTAACACAAAACTTAACTACAATTCTTTATGGGTTATATCTTTCGTTTATCAATTAAATTCAACTATTTGATTACATTGGTCAAAGAGTCATATGATTGAATTTGAAGATAACATTGTCTATGCTATATTACTAATGCTATCACACGGTTGAATTTATTGAGAAAATTAAATATACATAAGAACAAAAAGTATTTCAGTTTAGATCAAGAGAAAGAATGCATTAAGATTTAAATAGACTAGCTTCTGGTATATCAACATTTAAATGCTCAGATATTGGTGTTTGGATTGCTCTCAAAATTAAAATTTTAATTAATTTCACTTGAGTGAGAGTCAAGTGAGCGAGTTGCAAAGTCTCTGGCTATTTTAATGTTTTTCTCAAACGGTCTTGAACTTTGCTTGAGCAAACACGGTAATCTTCAAACTCTTTCAATAACATTTTGACAGAATTTCTTACTCATAACCCTAGCCTGAAATTGGTTGAAATTCTTCTTCTTTTCTTTATAAATAATTCCAGCTTTTATTAATAAAAAAGGATCTGACCTACAAGCCTCTTGGATAGGAGTAGGCAAAACATGCATATTACAACAAAAATGAAATGTAGCAATAGTATAACTAATTTGGATAGTAGTCTAAACCCAACAGAAATCACTTAACAAAGGAAATACTAAGTTCAACAATATTACTAAAAATGATGTTTACAAAGACTAAAGTTTAACCTCCAAATACGTTGAAATGCAACCCATGATTTTTTGTCACATGAAATATGCATGCCAACCTGAAAGTTAACAAATTGGGAATGCAAAATGTGAATGAAGTATTTTATCTCTGACCACTTCAGTAAAAATATGTCAAGAGATTCCAGATGCACCGACAAGGCGACAACCTTGAGTGTTGTGGATAAACTAAACTAATAATATATATATATATATATATATATATTTGATATTCTTTTATTCACGTAAACCTTTAACTCTTAACTTAGTCTAGGTGCTGCATATATATATATATATATATATATTTAAATTCTTTTAGTCAAGTTTGTTTGTTATTTATTTTGAGATTTTCTAGGTTGATGATTGTCATTACTCATTATTATAGCCTTGAAGATATATAATGGATGTCACGTGGAATTTATCCCTATTATCCTCTCAAATCTTCCATTTTCT
Organism: Quercus variabilis; assembly: GCA_030445155.1. Taxonomy (NCBI): domain Eukaryota; kingdom Viridiplantae; phylum Streptophyta; class Magnoliopsida; order Fagales; family Fagaceae; genus Quercus; species Quercus variabilis. The sequence continues at coordinate 2,043,000 of CP129450.1, read as the reverse complement.
CGATTTTAAGGGCTTTTGTGTTGCATTCACAAAAACAGAAGAGGGCTTCTGTGTGTTCGTCTTTTTATAGATCTTCTTGATCGTGATGGGGGTCTTGATATAACGGAAACTGTTCGTGTCTTCATGATCAATACTGTAATCCAATGAAGCTAGAGCAGTAGGTGGAGTTGTGTAAAAAACACAATAAGAAAAATTTATATAAGGCCATTTATTTTTAAATTAGAATTTGAGTGAAAGATGATACAAAATCATCCCCTCCTATTGAATTCTTTAATTCCTTTATATTTGTAATTAAATATAAAACATATGACATTTTTGTTTTTATGTGGTTTAAATATAAAGCCATTAGATTTAAGGATTTAAGTGGTAGGAGATTATTTTCCAAAAAAATAGAACACGGAGGAAAGGTGTTACTTATCTTTTAATGAATTACTAGTATAATGCCCGTGCGATGCACGACTTAATAAAAGAATTATATATAAATTTTAATGTATATATTTTTTGATAATATAATTAAATTTAATAACAAATAAAATAGTAAAAATATTTTAAAGATTACAGCAAGTTTTAAATTTCTAAAAGCTTTTAGTAGTAAATGGGCCAAGCTTTGCACGGTTTTGGTCATAAACTTATAACATAAATAATTTTATTGTGAAATACTGCTAATTAATGATTGAAAAGAAATGCTATACCCGATCGAACTAAGAGATAACTTTTACTTATTCAAATACCGATTAAGGTGAAATAGGGTGAGGAACAACAAATTATAATTATAACATACTGGCATAATAACATTTATATTTAATTATAATGAAGCACTTGCATCTCAAAGTGTCAAATTAATATCAACATTAAACATGCTAAGATGTTTAAGTTAATTAATGTAAATAAGCATAAAATTAATATCAACGTCTAACACCACCCTACTATTGCTTGAATAATGATTAAAATTGACCTAATATTTTTATTTTAACTCCAAGCAATCATCCCGAATTTACAAATTAAAACTACCCAAATTTATAAGATTAAAAAAAATTGAAAGAAAAATTCACAATAACACACATAAATATATAGACACAAAAAAAAAAAAAAAAAAAAAAAAAAAAAAAAAAACTCTGAATTCAATAATTACAAACAATATTAATTTCTAAACATTAAAAAAATCTAGAATTAGAGTTAAAGCAAAGATACTCACATGAAAATTGAATTAACTTTGACAGCAAAGAGGTTGCAGCGAAGTCATAGAGATTTCACATCACCTTAAATATCCATTGTTTTTACATCACCCTTTTTATATTTAATCAATTTTTTGCCTCCATTCTTTGTGGAGTGATGTTCATTATCATAGTTTTGGATGCTCAAATCTTAGTCTCATGGCTACCTGTGGGATCTAAACATATTGGAAAACAGATCTTTCAAAAAGTGAATAAGATTTTTGTTAAAATTAATTTGTTAGTTTTCATGGAAGATATGCAATTAATTCTGAAGACCATAATAAGCATATAAATTATATCAAAGTTAACAAAAATAACTTAAACAAAAGGCCACCCACACACAAAACATATTCAATTTGATGAAAAAATAAATAAAGAAGGGAATTTTATGAAAAAACAAAAGAAGAAGGCAAATATATACATGCAAGTTTCATAGATAATGTAAGTATGAGAAAGAAAGAATACATCAAGAAATCGTACGGTTGGAAAAGGGAAAAATATACCAACAGTATATATACCCCCACTTTTATATTAGATAATTTTAAGTTGTGAAGAAGTTGTTAACTTGATAAGAACAGCAAGAAAAATGAGTTTACGTAATTAAGAAGTTTATGTTAATTACATATTAGTTTTTTTTTTTTTTTTTTAACTTTATCCCAAAAAAAGAGTTAATGTTATTAGATTTTTTTTTTTTTTAAGTTTATGTTAAAGTTAATAAATATTAGCTATTTTTTTGTTATTTATTCCAAAAGAAAAAAAAAAATTTAAGAAGAAAAAATACTTTTAAATTTGTTACTTTATTATTAGGAAATAGATGATGTAGGATAAATGTTAATTCCAAAAATAAATAAATAAATAAATACTAATGTAAGCCAGTAAAATTGTTATTTTATAAATATATATATATATATATATATATTTTTTTTTTTTTAAGAAGAAGTTCATTAGAACACTTATTGTTACTTTATCCAAAGAAGTCGATAAAGATCAAAAACTTTTTGTTTTTATCTAAAAACTTAAGTGAATGAATTTATTGAAAAATCTAAAAATATTTCTGCAATTTAGTGAAGCCACTTGGTGTAACCACGACTTTTAAACCCAACTTTTATTATATAGTATATGATTTTTCTCTATAAATTAGGTGAAGTGGGAGGTAGGGTTCCAAATTCCAACCTCTAATACCACCTGACAATACCAAGGGTATCGCTGTCACTGACTCAATAACTTGAACACAAAGAACTGTAAAGATATATAGTTTATATATATAATTAAATCATTATTATTAGTAATATTTATCTTCGTCAACAAATATAACAATATTATATTATTACAATTTAACAATCCAAATCCTATCCATTACTTGTAAAGTCGCCTAAAATATATATATAGAGAGAGAGGGTGAATCTTTAACATAGAAACTACCTCTAGGCTTTTAGATATTTTCAAGAGTTTTATACTTTTATGTGCAGTTTTTTACTTTCAAAAGTTGGGAGTTCAAGTTTCCAAGTTAATTAACATAAGGTTAGGTTTATGTCAAAAATTAAGTATACTAAATCAATATGAATTCTTATGCACGTACAAGCAGATTGTCACATTTTCAACTAGAGTAGTTGCAGTAAAAAAGTGAGGGATCAAAAAAATTCAACAGTGCTTCATGACAGAATCATTACAAAATGTCTAAAACAGTGAAAAGCTTTGAATGAGTGGAAAGAAATTATGTGCAATAAAAGTTTGAATGGCACCAAATTCTACGAGTCTATGAGTTTGATATGATGAGATAAACGCTTCCAGAATTCATTTGTCGTGCGTGTTATAATTGGATTTTGGTTCATGTCTTAGTCTTCAACACCAAAGGGACCGACCATATATGTGTGGATCCAGCTAGCCTAAAAAAAAGGCACTCCTCAACCAAACCATATAGATTTATGTGAATCAGAAGCATATACCAAACAAAAGGTAGTTCTTGATGAATAGTCTGTTGGAAGATATTCTTATAAAGAAACATTATCTGATGAGCAAAATTTGGGACCTCAAAAGAGATAGGCCAATAGTTTTTGAGTGGATGCCCTCAATTCATGGGTGGACATGTAGTCTTTGTTTGTTTCTTTTTACGGCTTGCTTGCACCAAGTTTGATTGGTGTTTTTTTTTTTTGGGAAAGTGACTCTGTTATATATATTTATTAGAATTAACATTTCCTAAGATTATCAACGACAACAAAAATTAACATTTGGTGTCACTTAAACATTGTCAACGTCAAGAACTTTATAACTCGATTGACATTTTCGAATGTTTTTAATGCTAGTGTCCAATGTTAAAAATCTCATCTTCTAATCTAAATATCAAATTGAGTGGTGATAGCCATAATGTTATACAACGTATATATGAAACAAGAAGATATTTAGTATTAAATAATACCATATCAGTGGTACCAAAATCCAATAAATATGAGACGTATTAGTAAAAAATAACTACTTTACTAATAAATAAAAGACATAATGACATGATATCATTTGATACAAAATATTTTTTCGTAAGGAACACATAATACCACGTCATTTAAAATCATGTTTTAAAAACATGATTTCTCCATTTTGTAATTATAATTGAGATAGTATTTTTAAAATACGATATCATAATTAAAAAGTGCGTACAAAAATGTGCAATAAGAAATATATAACACTATGAACTAACACGCTAACTAAGGGTCCGTTCGGTTCGTGTAAAATAATTTCCAAAAAATAGCCTATTTTCCGGAAATGCTATTTTCAGGAAAAGAAAATATTTTCAGGTGTTTGGTTGTATTATAAAAATTGTTGTAGAAAATATTTTCATATGTTTGGTTCTATTTTGAAAATGCTATTTTCCTACAATTTTTTCACATTTTCTCAGCTATTTTCTCAGCATACAAACAAATTTTATTACAAAAAATTTCAAAATCACGGCCAATTCAACAACAAATTCTGGCAATCAAAAGCCACAACCACCAAAATATCACCACCACACCACCACAACAACAACAACAATCAAACTTTAAAAAAACAAAACTGAGAGATCGAGGAAGGGAGAGTGATGGGTCTGGGTCTGGGTCGACGACGAGATCGAGGTTCGTGGATCGGTGAGATCGAGGAGGCGATAGGTCTGGGTCGAAGGCGATGAGTCTAGGTCGAAGGTCGAAGGCTCTAGGTTTGTCGGTTCATGGGTCGATGGTCGCCGGCGGTTGCTCCGAGCTCGGAGCGGCGGTTCGAGCTCGCGGCTCTCTCTCTCTCTCTCTCTCTCTCTCTCTCTCTCTCTCTCTCTCTCTCTCTCTCTCTCTCTCTCTCTCTCTCTCTCTCTCTCTCTGTGTTTTCCGGAAAATGGCATTTGAAGTGAAAATAAAAGGGGAAAAGAATTTCACCCTTGACTCACAGTCAACTGAAATGAATTTCTAAAAATGCTACTTTTCATGCGCAACCAAATACCCGCATTTACAAAAAAACATTTTCAAAAGTAGTTTTCATCCAAAACAAACACAACCTAACTCACACATAAGTGGAGCAATTCTTAAGTAGATCCAAGATATTGCTCCGATCTCTCACAAAGTGAGTGAACCTCACACATGATTACCACCATGGAGCCCACACTTTTTATGAGAGTCCATAGAATGCTGCGCGTCTACCTAAGTTTTTCCCCGCAACTAGAGCCAGCCGCATAGCAACAACCAGCGTTTGATATGGGACCGCTGTGCTTTGTTACAAAAAGTACGACTAGAAGTAATTTCCATTCATGTAACCTAACTTCCGTACATGCTGATGCAGCCAATCGCTATGTTGAAGTCAACGAACGTTTAACATACTTTCGATCCCTTGGTCGACATTTAAAGAAGATCAACAATTCAACATAATTAGACACGTCGGTCTATGTTAGACTATCATTTTTTTTTGTTGACTGAACCTTTTTTTTTCTTTTCTTTTTTTGATTAGTGATTTAGGCAATGACAATGTATTAGTTATTATTAATTTATTATATGACAGTGTAAGATCATTCATTTTGAACTGTTATTAGCCCCCATCAGTTGGGTATAATACTATAATTATTTTAAATACAATAATATGATGTTCAGTGTATGGGTTCGTAACGAAAGTCTAATCTTATTTTTAGTTTTTACACGCATAATTAGTTTTTTTTTTAAATTTTTTTTTGTAAAATAAAAAGAGGCAAAAGTAGTTTTGTAGCTTGAGTGGAGGAGAATTCAATTATCATTAAGTCAACTTTAACTCAAGATGAATTGAATTTATTTTTATCTTAATAAAGTTACTAGCCTTTTCATAAAAATTAAAAATAAAAAAGGTGGACGCTAATTATCAAGATGTAGAAACTACAAGAAACGTACTACCTTATTTATGGGCCTCCTTAAAAAAATGATTTTTTTTTTTTTTTGGTAAATTTCATTAACTATAGGATAGAGTAAATATCAAACAAGTCTAAAACTTTTTAAAACTAATAAATTTGGTCCCTTAGCACAGTTTAGTCCTAAACGGTGTCAACAAGGACGTTACTCTCTAACTCTCTTTTCTCTCTCATGGATCTCAGACCAGAAATTAAAACCGACAAAATCAGTTCTTGAAGGCGATTAAGTGGAGCTTGAGGTCTCCGCAATGGACGTCGGCGATGGTCTCCGCAAGGTTGTTGCGGCGAGAGTTGCTTGCAAGTTACCACCACGATCTGCTTTGAATCTTGGTTTCTCTACTCTTATGGTTGAGGATTGGCTTAGGTATTTGTTGGGTTTGATTTGGTATTTCTCTATGGGTTGGTTTTCTTTTTTTCTTTTTGAAATGGTGGTGGTAGTCTTCTCTATGAGTTGCGTTTTGATGAAATTTTTGGTGTTTCTGGGTGTGGGCTTATGAACGTGAATTTGGACTCTCATGGCTGGGTGGCTGGAATTGGTTTAGTGTGGTTTGGTTTGGCCGTGTGAGTGGCTGTAAGCGTGGGTCTGTGGGAATTCTGATTTATGGTTTTGGTTTGATTTGGGTGACTGTGAGCGTGGCTTTGTAGTGATGGTGGTGGTTGTGGTCTCAACTAGCAGATCTGTGGAGTGTGGGCTCAAAGAATTGAATATTTAAGTTTGACTTAATAATAAAAATAAAATGTTTAAGATTAACTTACGCTATTTATGAACCCAGCCCTAGCCTAGAGTTAACTACTTGTTTAGAGGGGGAAAGCACCGTAGGCCCGCGGACAAGCCGAGGGGCTAAGCCTGGACCCGACTAGGTCTAAACCAAGATTACAATTTACAACTATTAGACTGACAACTGTTATTTTTCAAGCCTGGACCCGCCTAACCATACTCAAGGCCTTTAGCCCCTGTTGGATTTTTCCCACAACGTTATTTTTCATTTTACAATAATTAAAATAATAAGTAAAAAATTCGTACAGCCTACTGTAAGCTTGTTATACTATATATATTGTGAATTGTTGAAATATTTTATCATTTTTCAAAACAAGCTAATTTTTTATCGATGATCGAAAGATAAAAGGGGTGGGAAACTAAACCAAAAATGCATAAGCTAATTTGAGTGTTCTTTAGTTTTTTCCATACTAAAAAGGATAAGGTAATTTTGTAAATTATAATCTAGTAGACATGCTAGTAGATATTCTATCTAATCTTAATGTTGTAATCTTATTCAATTTGACTATCTTTTCATAATAATATTTACGGTGTTCTAAAAAAAAAAAAAAGAAGATAATTTTGTAACTTATAATCTAGTAAACATGCTAGAGGATATTCTATTTCATTTTAATGTTGTAATATTATCCGATTTGACTATCTTTTCTTAATAATATTTACAGTGTTCTAAAAAAAAGAGGCAATTTGTAACTTATAAGAGCATTCACAGCAGTGTAGCTATAATGCTATAATGCTAAAATTTAGCTCCAGAATCACAAAAATCACGCTGCAGCAGTGGAGGCAAAAGTTAAATTTTTAGATGATTATGAACAGTACACATCTATATTTAGATGTGCACTATTCATCAAAGCTAAAAATAAAATGCATTATTTTATTCCGGTTTTGATTAAAAAAAAGGCCACTTGCTCTCTCTCTCTCTTATTCACTCTCACCGTGCCTCTCTCTCTCTCTCTCTCTCTCTCTCTCATTCACTTTCATCTAAAATCTCTGAACTTCATCTCTCTCAATCTCACTCTCTGCTCACTACCTCTCTGCTCAATCTCTCTCCAAGCCTAATCCTCACCGTCCATTCCTCTCTTCCTCATCACCACCACCCACTTCCCTCCACCTCCGTCTCTCTCTCTCACCCACTTCGCTCTCTCTCCACCACCACAACAACCCCACCCGCCACTTCCTCATCGCTTTCTCCATCGCAAACTTCGCTGTATCATTCCCCGGCGGAGACGACAACAACAACAATGGAAACAGCGGCGGAGGTGGTAGTAGAGGAGGAAGAGGCGATGAGGGGTCATCGGTGGAGGACAAGAACAGAGAGGAGGCTTTGATGGTGCTAGTGGAGGCTGGGAGGTCGTTGAAGAATTTGCCGAAGGACTTGGCGGCGGCGATCGAGGTCGGGAGAGTCCTCGGCGCGGTGGTGTCGAGGTTTTTGGAGCTAAAGAAGTTGCTGGTGTTGTGGTGGTTGCTGTGATAAATTGCCAATTGGGTTTTCTGGGTTTATTTTGTTTTATGGTTTAGTTGTCAAAATCACTTCAATTTGGCCAAGTTAGCTTGTGTTTGATTTTTTTTTTTTTTTTTTTTGTGGTGATTTGTGCAGTGGGTTTGTGTAGTGGTGGACGGGTTGTGCAGTGGGTTTATGCAATGGATTTGTGTGGTGGTGGGTTTGAATCAGTGGTGGTTGTTTGGGTGTCGATGTGGGTCCCTTCGGTGGTGGCTGGGTTTGAATCGGTGGTGGTTGTTTGGGTGTTGGCTGGGTTGTTGAATCGGTGGTGGCTATAGGTTGTTGAATCGGTGTGGGCTGGGTTTGAATCGTTAGTTTTGAGTTGACCTGATTTGAGTTTATTTGTTGGTTTTTGGTGATTTTGGAATGTGTCTCTGTTTATTTTGGGTTGGTAGTCTTTTTTTTTTTTTTTTTTTGGTGGTGGTGGTGGCAGTGGCTGTGGCTGTGGCTGATGGTAGAGATGGTTGTGGTTGGTGTTGTGGATTTTTTTTTGGTATTGGGTTATATTATTTTATTGTAGTGGTAATATTATTTTATTGTGATGTTTATATTATTTTATTATGATGAATGCTAAAATAGATCTACTGCTGCAGCATGTGTGTAGGTAAAATAGATAAAGTAACTTTTGATATTGCTAAATAGCTAAAATTATAGATCCACTGCTGTGAATGCTCTAATCTAGTAGACATGCTCGAGGATATTCTATCTCATCTTAATACTGTAATCTTATCCAATTTAACTATCTTTTCTTAATAATATTTACAGTGTTATTAAAAAAAAAAGTGTTTTTAAGGTGAACCTGGGAACTACTTAAGGAAAACCATAACTCCCATTTATGTCACAAACCACATATAATATTGTAAAATATATTATTAAGTATTGGATGGTCCATGTCATGCTACATGCTTCGCAAGACACGAGAGAGAGACTGCGTTTGGTTTTATATACAGCTCGTGAATACTGATGAGATAGAAAGTAAAAGAGGAAAAAGGAGTGAGAGGATGAGGGTGTTTTGTCAGGTTTTGTCTTTGGGGTCACTTTCTAGTCCCTAACCCTTGTGAAAATCTTTGCCGAGTTGTCTCTGAGTAGTTGGCAATTAAGAACTTCTGGATCTTGTCCTATTGCTGGACTCTTCAAGGTCCACTACTCTTGGTCTTACATATTGCCGTTCTTCAATCTTCCTTCACACATAAAAATAAAAATAAATTATTTTTATTGATGGACTCTCCAAGGTCCACTACTCTTGGTCTTACATATTGCTCTTCTTCAATCTTCCTTCACACATAAAAATAAAAATAAAAATAAATTATTTTTATTTTTATTTAATACTGTATGACTCATCTCTCATAATTTCTCTCTCACTCACACGCATACAGAGTACAAACACCAGGAAAAATAAAACATTGTATAGAGTAAAAGAAGAAGCTTGTTAACAAAAGAGAATAGCTTAGAAAAGAAACTTAGGAATGAACGGTGTTACAGCTATTGAACCAGATTACACTGAGTTTGTTGAAGTTGATCCCACTGGAAGATATGGAAGAGTATGTTAATATAACCTTTGTTGCTCACTTTTGGTTCTTGCTTTCTCTCTGTGTTTTTCATTGCCTGTTGGTGTTTTATGCTCTTATTAACATGGTCTGATTTTTGAGCTCCCCATATTTGCTATTTTTTGCAGTACAATGAAATTCTTGGCAAAGGAGCTTCAAAGACAGTGTATGAGGCTCTCTTCTCTCCATATTTTGCATACCCTGTTCAAATTTCTGCATGCTACCTACTCTTTTGGCATTCTATTTGTTATTCTGTTAATATAATGGTTTTGCAAATGAATGGATGGTTGGGTTGTATTGGAATTGTTGCAGTTATAGAGCCTTTGATAAACATACCCTTTTGAAATTCTGCAAGTTAACTACTTTTTTTGGCATTCTATATGTTATTCTGTTAATTGGACTTGTTGCAGTTATAGAGCTTTTGATGAACATATCCTTTTCAAATTCTGCAAGTTATCTACTTTTTTATTTGGCATTCTATATGTTAATATACTGGTTTTTGCAAATGAATGGGCTTGTTGCAGCTATAGAGCCTTTGATGAATATGAAGGGATTGAAGTGGCATGGAATCAGGTAAAGCTCTATAACTTCCTGAAAAGTCCTGAAGATCTTGAGAGGCTGTACTGTGAAATTCATTTGCTCAAGACCTTGAAACACAACAACATCATGAAGTTCTACACTTCCTGGGTTGATATTGCTAACAGGAACATTAACTTTGTCACTGAGATGTTCACCTCTGGTACTCTCAGACAGTAAGCATCATAAAGTTCAAAACTTTATTGTTTCTCACCAATTTTTTTCTTATTTTTCTGATCTGGGATTTTGAAATTTATTGGATTTTCAATACTGGAATTGTTTTGTAGGTATAGGCTGAAGCACCGGAGAGTCAACATTAGAGCAGTGAAGCATTGGTGTAGACAGATTTTGAAAGGCCTTCTATATCTCCACAGCCATGACCCTCCTGTTATCCATAGGGACCTCAAGTGTGACAACATTTTTATCAATGGGAACCAAGGGGAAGTCAAGATTGGTGATCTTGGCCTTGCTGCAATCCTGCGTAAATCTCATGCTGCTCGCTGTGTTGGTAAGCTGAAGTGTTTTAAGTTTCCCTCAAAGCTAGAAACTTGCTTACAATTTCAGAATAGTTCACTTAGAATACAAGTATTTCTGTATATGTAACCACCATCTGTTTGGCATGCTATTCTTAGACAATGAATCAATCTGGGAAGAGTTTTAGTAGTTTGTGATTATATCCATTGGTTTTCTTTTCTTTATCAGGAACGCCAGAGTTCATGGCACCAGAGGTTTATGAAGAGGAATACAATGAATTAGTAGACATATATTCTTTTGGAATGTGCATCTTGGAGATGGTAACCTCTGAATATCCATACAGTGAATGCACCCACCCTGCTCATATATACAAGAAAGTTATCTCTGTAGGAACTCAAAACTTTAAATTTTCTTTCCAGATTGAATTTTGTCTCCACCAACTAATTACTTATTGCATCTTGTATGTAGGGGAAAAAACCAGAGGCTCTTTATAAAGTAGAAGATCCTGAGGTGCGACTGTTTGTTGAAAAATGCTTAGCAACTGTGTCCCGTAGGCTCACTGCTAGGGAGCTTTTGAAGGACCCTTTTCTCCAAATTGATGATTATGGATATAATTTAAGTCCAATAGGGTACCGAGGAGATTTTGATGAATTAGGCCCTCTCTTAAGAGAACCCCACTACGGAATTTATCATAGTAACTGCTCTTTGATCAATGATTATGGCAATTATCTTGGTTATATACGAGAAAATGATTTTGAAACAAGTGAACTTGATCTCTTCACTTGTCAAGGGGATGAGCATTTGGCAGATGTTGACATCACAATCAAAGGGAAAAGAAGAGAAGATGATGGCATCTTTTTAAGGCTCAGAATTGTAGATAAAGAAGGTTAGAGTTATGACATAATTTGTTTTATTATTCCAAAATTCCACTTTTCTTCTTTCCTTAAATGATATAAGTAAGCACTGAGACCTAATTGAGCCTTACTTTCCTCTGTGCAGGCCGTATTCGAAACATCTACTTCCCATTTGACATTGAGATTGACACAGCATTAAGCGTTGCGGCTGAAATGGTGACAGAGCTTGATATCACTGACCAAGATGTGACAAAAATAGCAGATATGATTGATGGTGAAATTTCTACCTTGGTGCCTGAGTGGAAGAGGGGGCTTGGCATAGAGGGAAGTCCACATAACACAAGTGCAAGTTTCTGCCACGATTGTGTTTCAAATGGTTCTTTATTGGATTATGTGTCATCAAATAATCCAGGTGCCAAGAATCTGCAAGTTCTTCAGTGTTCTAAGCAAGGAGGTGCTGCTGTCCATGGCCGTTTCGAAGAAATTACTTATCAGGTAGAAGAGTCTGAACAATGTGTCACTGAAGGTGCACCAAAAACATCAAGCCAGTCTGGTGGTGGCATCCATTTTGCTGACATCTGGGCTCAGCTAGACGGGCCGGAATTGAGTTCACAGAGGTCAAGAGAGATCCACTGGGATGAAGGAAGTAAAACATTGGACCAAACACCCTTTGGATCAGTTGAGAGAATTATAAATGTGGATGATCAATGTATATCCAATGCAAGAAACTCTCTCTCCACAACCACTTCAGCTGACTATGCCCTCTTGGATAATTATGAGAATGATATTAGGCAAGAATTAAGATGGCTCAAAGCAAAGTATCAAATGCAGTTGAGGGAGCTTAGAGACCAACAATTAGGAGCAAAATGGAAATCTTCAAGCATGTCTCCAAAATCGCCATCATTGGATTCTCCCCCACAAAAGAGAGAGAGCAATGAAACTATCCTGGAATCGTTGTCCTCTGGGAAGCATTTCACTTCAGATTTTCCCATTGCTGCTGATAAGAAATGCTCCAGTGTGGCAAACCAAAGTGAAAATTCTGAGGGAATCAATGAGTCTTTTAGTCCTGAGAAGATGTTTACAACCAAGAATTTCTATTCAGGAGTTTTGCTTCCACACTCTCTTCACAGGGCAACTTCTCTTCCAGTTGATGCTGTAGATGTTTAAAGCCTGCCAAATATTCAGTTTCTCCCAACGCTGACACCACAACCTCCAAGTTTTACAATCAGAAATGTAACGTCCAAAGATTGTAGGTCTGTTCCCAGGTGAGATCGTTTCACTTGGATTTTTTGGAATTAATGTACATTACTCACTAACTTTGAAGTAAACAAGGTTTCCAAAATTTTATGTTCGTCTCTCAAAAGAAGGGAGATCCATTGATGACACTCTGATACTTTCATTGAATCCAATGACATAATGAATTAATGTAATTTGAAAGAATGGACTATTGGCTATTGCCTGTGACGAGGTTACTTGTTTTATTACTTAAAGAAGGTGAGAATCTGGTTTGTCTTGGCCAAAATGTGAGATTATATCAGTCTTTTGCATTTGCTTGTTTGATGATGATTTAGTTAATAATTGACACATGTCAGCTCTGCTTGGCTTACAGAATGATTTTGGAGAAGCACATATATGGATTATGGACCTCTACACGACTTTTCCTATATATGGACTTACTGGGAAATTAGACGTATCTCATAGTAGATGGAACCCATGGGTGATGGGACGTCCCAACATCATGTCCAAACACCACCACAGGCACCCCTCTCAAGGCCATGTTCCACTTTTATCTTCTGTATTGGCTGCACACCTTCTTGATGTGTGACCATAATGCCAACCTCCCAATCCTAGAGACAGAAAAATCTCAACTTTTTTCACAATCCTAAAGACCTCTATCAATGTTACACGCAGTATCATTTTCAATTTTATACTGACACCACTTTTATTATTATACCAATTACAAAATGTTGCAAAACTTTTTTTGTCACTTTACTTATTGTATCAATGGACAATGGACACACGGCACCACATAGTTCCAGCCTTACCAATGACCTCTGCCTCTTTTCTTCTTCATCTTTTTCCTCTGTTTTTTTCTTCTGTGGGGACTCGGGTGGGGGGTTTAAGTCTTCTATTTTATACTTTTCAATGGTAAATCCTAAGAAAAGCATCACCTCAGGACATGGCGGTTTTAGTTGGATAGTAAAAGTCCAATGGTTTCAGTCTTTGGATAACTACATATCACGTACCTAACTGCTGGACCCATGTGATTCTGCTTGCCCAAGTTGCCAACTTGGGTTATGCTAAATATATATATATATTTAAAAATAAAAAAAAAAGGGTAAGGGGCCGATTTGAGTAGGCATTTTTCATCTGGGTGTGACCACAGTGACATTCTACTCACTAGACCTGAGCATGCGGGAGCAAGAAAGAAGGGTGTTGGAGCATAGAATATAGAAAAGCCATATGCCTGCCATACTTGATGACTCTTCCTAGTAGATGCCACATATTATGTTTTTCCTCGTAATGTCACTGGCCAATGATCAATCCCATTAATGAGGCAAAAGGTGTGGAGAAATTTCCATGCAATGCAAGGAGATGTAGATGAAGTATGGCAATTGATTTAGTCAAGTACCACGTAAAAGAGCTAGTCTCAAATTTTAATTAATGTATTATAATGTTAATGGTGGATATAAAAAGGAGGATATGATTGATTACTAGCTCTAAATTATTAGATTCCCATATTCAGTCTTATGCTTTTTCCTATCTCCTACTATTAATATTGCTGTTGAAGTGGAACTTTCACTTTTAACAACTAATTAGGTTTGCTTCCATGACTGTCTATGAAACTTTAAAAAGTTGGGTCACGGAAAAGTGATTAATATAATAACACGTAGACAGATTCCATTATGACTCTCTTTGAGGTCTTTACTAACCAAGCTTCCCATGTTGAATTTGGTTGTAGAAAAGCACAAGAATAAAGATACCGTACAACTATAACAAGTGCATTATCACCTGGACTCAATTATTATTGTTGTTTATAATGTCTAGTTTCTGTCATCCTCGGCCCCCCAATCTCCAATTTGTTACTCAAACCCCCCAACCTTTTTTCTTGTCAATTTAGGTTTTGTTTTTGTTGTATGAAAATTGAATAGTCTCTATGTGTTGTAACATCATTCAAAGGTTAGAAGCTACAATCTACAATCACCTAAACATAAATTTAACACGGTATCGTGATTATTTTAATATGTGCTATGATGATATGATGTTGTACGATCAACTCAAAACCATTTTAATATGTGCTATAATGACATGACATTGTACGTTAAATGATTAATCCATTTTGAAGGAATTCAACGATTAATCCATTTTGAAGGAATCGATCATTGTGTTGTAAGAAATAAATAGTCAAAGGTGTTTGATTCTCATTAGAAGCCTAAACTTGCTTGCACTACTTTTTTTTTTGCCTTGAATTTCTTTTCAATTAGTTTCAAATAAGTCTACGAGGTAAAATCTCTCTCCATGACTTAAATAGTGTTGGGTTCTTTTTCTTGTTAGCACATGCATCACATTTTGATAAATAAATTATTGGACTAAAGTTTTTCGACATAATTGAGCCTGAAATTCATGCTAATGGGTCATTTATGAACTGTTATCGATATATTTTCCTTTATACAATTAAATAATGTAATGAGTGAGGAGAGTAGAAAATAATGAAGAAAAAAATATATATTTCAAGAAAATAAGTAGGTTTTAAAACATGGAGGGGATGGGAATTAATACATGAGCTTATTGTTAGCAATGTCAAACAAATATATCTAAGAAGGTTAAATAAATATATTGGAAGATGAGTGGAATGATAATATATCGCCTAGGAAAGAATTAATGACATGGAAGCTTTTAGCCATTCCAAATAGCTTTAACCGAGGCATGACAAAAAAAGTGATGAAAGTCCACTAACCCGTAATCAACTTCATAGGTAGCCTTGGACTAGACCAAGCCCACGATCAACTTCATTATCATTGGACAATGTCCAAAAAAGCATGTTCATCATTTAATCCAAGTCATATCGGGAAGTGGGCTTTTTGAGTTTAGGATGTTGTTGCCTTCCATGCTAAACAAGTAAAGTTTGTTTTTTGTTTTTGATTTTGTTTTATTTTATTTTTTTAATACAAGATAGAAATTCTACTTTAATAATCTAAGTGCATATGTGTGTGAAACTTCGTTCTAAAAACTTAAACCATAACCTTTGTCTCTCACATCCCACAAGCACTTATACTTGTGGAGTCATTACTACACCAAAGATGCACAGTGACTCCACAAAAGATGCACAGTGGAGTTAAATGCTAAGTGTGATTGCATTGTGGAATTTAGGACAAAGGTAATTTAATGGTAGATTAGGCTAGCATTAATTATGGTTTGAGACAGTTTGCACTGTTTTATTAGAGGGATTTCTCACGTGTTTAGCTATGCAGCAAATGCTAGTTATGGGCTTCCCATGGGTAACAAATATTCTAAGATTATTTGCAAGCCCATTTGTGGGGCCAAGATGGTTTTATTTGCAAGCCCATTTGCAAATATACCGTGCAGGTTTTATGTCAATAATGCCCATTATTTTTATTTTTTATTTTTGATAAACTCAATGATGCCTATTATTTGGCAATTATATATAGTGTAAACTTATAGAATTTATAGCCGGTTTAATGGTTATAAATGCCCATTATTTGGCAATAGTAGATGTAACAGAGGCTAAAAGTTTGTTAAAAAATTTATTCTATCAAGTAATTATGCTGCAAGTAGCTCAGCACCATGATGATGCCATAAAGAAATAAGAAAATTATTGAATACTTTGGAAAGCATCATAAATGCGTACTCTCCTCTCTCATATAACTGTAGGTCTCACTAATTAAATTTATGTTAGGACCCACAATTCATGTAACAGGGAAGGAGTGCACATTTATGATATTTCAGGAATACTTAATAATTACACAGAGAAATATCACACTATCAAGCAAATAAGCTATTGACATAAGTGCCTAATGGCTAGTATGGCATTTCAACTAAGTTAACACATTAATACATTTAGGTGGAAATGTAAAATAGGTTAATTTTGTACTTGAAAATATGTTACAAGGAGAAAGACAATTTCATTCCTCTTAATTGCCTTTGCGAGTCAAAAAATAGTATGTGTGTATCCCATACGACCTCCGAACAGATTGCAATTATCATTATCATATTGGCCTCAAAATCGGGTATTTTTCAAGCAATTCATCTTCTGACAATGTATCATGTTCTACCTGCGGGGTCCAAAGCACCTCTACAGCCTGCAAAATTATTAAACATAGAATTAGAGTCACAACATTCCTAACAAATTCTTAATGTTGAATTGTTAGAGTCGTGTTAGTGGTGGATCTATATATTCCAACTTTACCAATGTTTCTCTGGAAGTAATGGAATTCAAGTGATGCAAGGCCTTTCTTAAGTCCTCTGTACTTCTAATTGCAGGTAGATTTGGTGCACCTCTAACAGCAACCACGAGTGTGACCTGTGAATCAATTTGCATTAAAGGAATAAAGACTAACGGACCTGAAAAAGACATAGAAGTGGGAACAAACTAGTACTACAGATCAACTCTACATGACCCAAATCATTGATTCTTGGTTTAGTTCTAGTAAGGATATTCCATAACTCAAAAAGATAAATTTCATTATTTAACAGCTTATGCTTGAAGTAAAGACCCAAATTGAATTATCAAGCTCTAAGACATGCTAACTCAAATGCTAACGTAAGTATTTAAAAGGAAGCATATGCAGTATGTGCCATGAGAAATTATGGCAATCAAGTAGCTTGAGGCACAATAGGTATGCATGATATCTAGAATCCATAAAAGATGACATACCACTATGTAATCATTTCTAAGTTTGTTGTCCTTTGGGATAAAGGTTCTTTGAACTTTTATATTGTCAACATTGACAAGTGACTCGATTTCAAATTTCTCCCTCTCTTCAGCTGAAAGTTGTCTGAATTCCTTTTCCACAGCTTCAACACCCCGCTTTTGTTTCACCTACAAGAAAATTTTAGTATGTGAAAGTGCTCTGTCGTTATATAATCTTTAAAAAGAAAACTTCTTTTATATAAGCCTATGGAGTTTAGTTGGAGTGAATGGCTGGAAGCAACACAAAACTTGAGCATCTTTTTCTCAGGATTTTCATTTCTCTAAAAAAATATTTTAGGCATTCGTTGGTTTTTGCAAATCCATTCACTTAAGATGCTTTTACATAACATCGAAGAGAATGAATTTCTCATAGGGCAACAATAGCCAGACTGATGGAGTAGAATTAAAATCACATAACTCTTCCAGCAAGTTGTGGAATTAACCTGAAGGACCAAAATACAAGAGCAGCTTAACTTAATCACTTAACCCCGCTGTTCTTTTCTTTCAACCTCACTCCCTAATACAATGTCATCATCACTGCTGTTCAAGCATAATCTGAATTATCAGATTCCAATTATACAGTTTTTTTTTTTTTTTTTTTGGTTTCTTCTATCAAAACCAATGTTTTGTGCAAATGATATTGTCATCATATTAAATTCTAAAAAATCCATACAGCTGACCCAGCTTCAACATGTCCATCAAATCACCATCTACACAGAAACTAAAAGATGCAATTGGCTATTTCACCATAAACTGATACCAAAGGACTAACGCAATTCACTTAACAGGGAGAAAAATGTTTTTCGATTTATTTAAATATCAGAAATTAAGTTATAAATTATGGATAAGAAATTAGGTGAAAACAAAAAAGCAGCATTAATTATTTTCCTCTCTGTCAACATTGGGAAACCTGAATAACAGATATTAATTATGCACAAAAATGACAACATAGAAACCAAAGAGAAGTCATTGTAACAGAATATAAATCACAAGTATGATGAGTTTTAAGTGTTCTGATACACTGTTATCCAATGAAAGTTAGAAAACTAAAAAGATCAGCTTAGTTCAGATATTGCAGAATTGAATCGACTAACAATCCTTTCATCAACTTGTGTCACGTGTGCCATAGTAAAAATCTAATGCAACGAGAGGATGCAAGCCATGGAAGATGTATATGAAAGGTTAAAGAAGCTCAACATATTGAGGGAAATTCTAAAAAGTAAAGTTTGTGAAGATAAAAGTAGGCCCAAAAACTTTGATAAAGAATACTAGAGTACTCTTTCTAGTCCAGAAAAGGCAGAGAACCAATCATGTTTCTTTTTCTTTTTTTTTTGAGGAACCCAATCATGTTTCTTATGATCACATATTTGCATTTACAGATCAACAAGAAATATAACCCCATCATACTAAAGTTAAAGTACACAACTTGAAAACAAAAGAATAGTCGGAGAAATTAAACAGGAATACTTTAACATTTAATATCGGTTGTATTAGCTACCCTATGCACAACAAGAAGCTTAACACTATGGTTTAAATTACAGGATTTTCAAAATATAAGAACAGAATTGAAGAAATATCTAACTAATATCACTTTCAAGCTCAGCCTTCTCATGTATATATTGATTAAGAAGAACAATGACTTTCAGGGCTACTAAGCACCATCTAAACCTTCACAAGATTATTTGACTTACAGATGAATAACCAGAGATCCAGTAATTTTGATGCCGAAGCAGGGCTACTATGGACTCTGCAACCATAATAAAAAAGGAGGAGAACATTACATAAGATAACATGTAAAACTAGCTAAAGTTAAAGCCTTTAATGTAATGCAGTGATAAGCATGACTAGCAGACAAACTAGTAATGGCTATAATAATTAACTTCATTTCAATATTAGTGACATCAAACTATGCATTTTTGCCTGTCACCAAGGAAATAATAACATCAGAATTTATCTCACACACAAAGAACCAACCATAAACCATGCACAGGAAAATTGAGGGGAAAACATATTTTGACGTTAACAAAGAGGAATTTGTTGTCACCACCCACAAACTAAAAATTTCATTAAACCACATAATCATGCTATCCTGTATTGTACATGGACTAGTTTAAGTTTAAAAAATTTTAAAGCCATATTTACAAAAAGGGCATAGATCTTCAGTACAATTAACTTTTAATTTATTCTCATCTCCACCTTGTGTGAAATATGGTACAATGCTGCATATCTTTTCGGGAAAAAATTTAAAAAAAAAAAAAAAAATTCCCTCATAGGGTTTTGATTTTCACACATCCACTATTTCACATCTCTTTAATCACATCCACTTTTGTGTGATAAAATGTGGACATTCCCGCATCAATTGTGCGTCAATTGTGAATATGTGTGAAATAGTGGATGTAAATGTCCATGAAAGAATATCTAGCCTTCCCTCATCAATAGCTTCATCAATCACTGAAGGTACAATTCTTTTTTCTTTTTCTTTTTCTTTTTTTAATTCTGTGCTCTCATTTATTATAAGCTGTAAATATAGAAGTGATTAAGAATTCTTAGAAAACTTCTTGGGCACAGGAATTCTTGTGTACCAACCTTTCTGATACACTCCTTTTCCTAGCTCCATTTAAAAAAAAAAAAAAAAACACTCCTTTTGAGAAAATATCCAGAAGTAGTAATGTAAATATACTGCATATCTATACCCATGTCAGATCACATCCAACACAGGTATTGTACTCATTCTGAAGTGTCCATGTAGTAATGTGCTATAGGCTTACTCATCCTTGAAACAAATTTTACCCTATTGGGGATAAAGTACTGGAGTGGAGCAAATGAACATGAGAATACTGGATTATATGGCCGGTTGAAAAGAAATTGGATATATAAATTCATTTATAATGGTTGGTTCCTAATCCTTATGGTTCCCAAAGGAATGAAAAACATAGTCTAGTATAAATTTACAATATCATCAATGAAAAATATGCCATTAATTCCATATGAACCTGTTAATATGATGTGGAAACCCTTCTTTTCAGATGTGTCTCCAGCTCCAGCAAGATTATTAAGATCTCTTTGAAGTGAATGAGCCTTGCCTGATAGCCCAACCTGCAAGTGAAAAAAGAAAATATCGGGAGTTTTAGAATTCTGGGAATGAGAAGGTCACAAAGATGAGGATGCAATACACACACACACACGACCCACAGGAAAAGGATCTCAATTTGAAGTGAATCCATTTCATAATTCTGATTAAATAGAACAAATCCAAATGGTGTATCTAGTCCATGTCATGTTTGCCAAAGAGCCTTGTAGTTCAGCTGGTTGGCACCTCCCGGTGTGCATGACATCCACGGTTCAAACTCCCCATTCGCTGTTGTAGCTATCAAATGATAGGGGGGGAAAAGTCTAGAAATAAAATATGAACCGTGAAACACACTCTTCATTTCAATTGGGGATCCTATCTCCTAGGGTCCACATGGAGACCTGATTTATCAAGTGGACTTGAATTTAAAAACAAAAAATTAGAAATTAAGAGAGAGGGGGTGGGGGGGCTAATAGTGTAGAGGTCTCTCTTATTGGGATAAAAATCAGCCAGAGACTGCATACTGGAAAAATAATAAATAATGTTTTCAATATTACTTAACCCTTCATTTGGTATTTCAAAGAAGAGGATGATTGAAAGGGAATACAGATCTCAAGATTTTCAAACTTTATTTTCATATTCAATTCACAATTAGAAGTACTAGTGTCATTATGTTCTCCTTTCTATTTCCATGGCCATAATTGAAAACACAAATTATGCACTTTTGTGTGTATATATATATATATATATCTCACTCTAACTACTTAAATTGTTACTCCATACCAGAGTATAAGACTCTAAGTTCCATTTGAAATTCCTAAACAATAAGTCTAGGCACACAACATTTTTCATGATTGCTAACGTGATGATGAATAATAAAAGTGATGTCAATGATCTATCTGGGTGGGGAAAAACAAATTTTGATGAACATCTAGTATACATCCTGTTCAATCATAACAGGCCATATCAATACTTATGAAAAATGTTTACGGAAGCTCAAGGCCAAAGGCACATTAATAAGAAAAGACCTTAAACTGTGAATAAATAATTGGTTTATAAAAAAATAAATAAATAAATAAAATAAAATAAAAACACAAGCATAGGTGGGTTGTACACTCTCTTCCTTACCCTCAAGAAGGTCATCAAAATTGTTATCCAATAGAAATCAAACCCAATTGAAAGTCAAAGTTGTTTAAATAAAAAAGGTTATGATTATGCCAAATCATTAATTGATGATGAATTTCCCCTAACATCTTGAGGCTTCAATTTTTGTAAGTCAGTATCCCTACCATATATTGTCAACATTACCCACTCAATCTCCCACACAGCAACACATTAAATATAAAATTGGAAATTATATTTCATTTTTCCTTCATCATGCATCACCTTACCTCGTTTTTTTAATAAGATAATAAATTTTGCATCTCTTTAGTTAAATTTGATGCCTAAACCATGATATTTGGTACTGTATATGAAATTAATTTTGGTTTGGTTCACTGAATTTTTATGTGTTGAATCCATCTTTGTTTGAATAGGTTAAGGCTATTGGGTGATTCTAATGTGAAGTTAAGTTGATAAAATGCATTTCATGAACTAGATTCCTACTCTATTGAAATGTAAAATTACTAATTTAAATATATATGAATAGCCAGTATACATCTTGTGTGTACTTTGTGATTTCTAGTTTTTCTAATAAAATTTATTATGCATTAAAAATAAAAACTCCACACATATTTGATGAACTAGGAACAAGCAGAAGTAAACAATACCTGAATCTTGACAACACTCGCTGCTGTATCATAAGCACAAACCATCCAAAGGAAAAACCCACCAAAAATTCCAAATAGCAAGAGAGCAAACCACGAAAAAAAACCACCCTTCGGCTCTGCACTGACCCTTCGGCTATTACCATCACAGGATTCATAGCCACGACTGTACCCTGGTTTACCATAGTGATAATGATATACATCGTAAGAATTAGACGAGGAATATGACGATGTTTCCTCCTCTGAAGAGAAGGAAGTACCACCCATTCTGCCACCAGAGGCAGCAAAGGCCGTGTACAAAATTTCATGGGTGAATAACAAAGCTAGAATGAAAGCAAGAATTGGGTGGTTTTGGAAAAACTTGAAGGCCATGTTTGTTGGGCTCTGTTAGGAATTTTTATACCATAAAAGATACTATCTGGGATTTGGATGAGAAAGGCCGAGAGAAACAAGGTTCATAGGATTAATATAACACGTACAAGAAAACCAAGAACAGAAGGTATCATTGTAATTACTTGGAACTTGTCTGGAATTTGGATGGAAATCACTTGGAAGGTCGTCGGAGTGCTTCGCATGAAATGAGAGACTCGTTTGCTTTTTAAGGCTGAGATTGGGGGAAAAAGGACTTTTGCCCTTATTTTGTAAAAGATATAGTACAATTTTCCTGATTTGAAACTATTAAGCGCGTAGTCTTTATTAACTATTAGGCGCGTAGTCTTTATTTGGAGTTTTGTATAAAATTCGATATCCTCGAAACTGAGTTATATGTAAAGTTGAGTTTCACTTAATTTTTTTTTTAAATTAAGTGGTAAAATATGCATAGAAGTTCCACGTGTAAACTCGATTTTTTTCAAAATAGGGACACAATGCTTAATAGTTTCTGATGGGATAGTGAAAATTATTTTATCTCATGTTCGTCTATATGAATCGTCCATGGACCTTGAGCCAAATGTTCAAGGTAGACTGTCTATGAGCAAAAGAGTCGTCCATAGGCAAAACACATGGACGACCACATAACACTTGGGAAATCCTCAAGTAGACTCGCTCACATATGTGGAGGATTCGAGCCATAAAATCTTGGAGCGATTACTCAACCCATATTCATTGCCATAAATTCCTCATAAGTACTTAACTTCTACCAGCGGTTGTAACTCCTATAGTTGTTAAGGAATTTATGTCTGAATTCACTAATTTCCACAAATCCTGGGGAAGTTTCGAAATCAATAACTGCTCCAAGGTTCTCTATATAAAGACCGGTCTGTATCAAACCAAAGTAAGTTTTTTCCCGACATTACTCCCCGAAAGTTGGAATTTGATTTCCAAGAGAGAAAAATAACTTTATCATCGAAGGGACTTGGCCAGTCTACCCCGATAGCCTTTTGATAGTGTGTTCATCCTTGCAAGCCTTCATAACAACTATTAGCCCATCGAAGCTGGAGCATTCAGCCTACTGATTCTGTACAGCATCAGTTGGCGCCGTTTGTGGAAAATATTAACTTCAATTTTTGTAGTTTATCTTTCTCCGACAAAAGGCTGTATGATTTAGATAAGATCAAGGGTCACTAGCCCAGGCCACCAAGAGAGTAGGGATGCTTCTAGCAATCCCCACCGAGATCGCCAGCCAACACCTATGTCGCAACCACCTTCCATCCAACACATACAGTCCATAGCAGCCGCCATGGCGGAGTTAACTCGTCAGAACCAAGAGTTGATTAGGGAGATTAATCTGAGGCAGCGTCAAGAAAGATATGCTGAAGGACAAGCCCAGAGTCAAGAAAATAGAGGGGGAAATGCTGAGCCTGAAAGTCAATCAAAGGGCACCACTTTGCAAAGGGTGCCACACTTGGAGAAGGAGATGGATCAAATGAGAAATGTTATAGACGAGATGAGGGAGAACATGAGAAGGGCAAATCTCGTAGAGGATTTGGTTCATCGAACAGATTCCCCTTTCACGGCTTCCATCAATGGTCATCCCTTGCCCCCAAAGTTCAAAATGCATTCCTTGGATTCATATAATGGAACGTATGATCCTTTCTGATGGGGAAGGAAAAAGTATCTAACTCCCAGGTCGTTTACACACCTCGTCCAAGAAAAAGGAAGGGGCATTTGCCAATTAAATCAACACTCATCCTAATCGGTCTCCGTCATCCTGAGGGACAAAGATGAGACATTGTAATAATGTCTCGTCCGTCCTTGATGACGAACGAGCTAGGCATTATCACAGCGTCTCGTCCTTTGTAAAGGTAAGACGAATGAGATGAGACGTTGCGTCTATTCTCAACGGATGCAATGTTCCATCAACCATTCTATAGTAAATGATTGAGCATGGAATCTGAGTATTGTAACTTCCATGACAGTTATAGCGATTACTCCCGAGACCCGCAATGACTGGAGAAGTTACAAGGTAACCGCTTTGAGCGAACACTATATAAAGGACTCGTTGGCAGAGAAGCGAGGTATGAAAAAACATTCTGAAAAATTATTGATAGCATTTTCTCTCTTTCGACGATTAGCAAAAAGATTAACTTTGCCATCGGAGGACCCTTGGCCGGCCTCCACCAGTCTCCTCTGATCCTATTTTGTTTTCCAGGACACCCTTCGAGATCAAGACCCGGAGATCTTCAGCCCACTGATTTCCTTGGGAACATCACTTTTGATCATATTGCTACTTTCAAGACTACAATGCATCTCCAAGGGGTTCCAGACGAGATTATGTGCAGAGCCTTTCCTACCACCCTTAAAGGACCAGCGCGAGTGTGGTTCAGCAAAATACCTCCCAGCATAGTCAGTTTTTTTGAAGAGTTGAGTAAGTTGTTTGTCAATAACTTCATCGGTAGACAAAGGCACAAGTGCTCCTCGTCCAGCCTGTTAACCATAAAACAAGGAAAGAACAAAAGTATGCGGTCCTTCGTCACTCGTTTCAATAGGGATGAAGGACCCCTGCCACTCTTATTCTTATCGTTCTCTCTCTTTGGCTCTGCATTGACCCTTTGGTTATTACCATCATAGGATTCATAGCCACGACTATACCCTGGTTTACCATAGTGATAATGATATACATCGTAAGAGACGAGGAATATGACGATGTTTCTTCCTCTGAAGAGAAGGAAGAACCACCCATTTTGCCACCAGAGGCAGCAAAGGCTGTGTACAAAAATTCATGGGTGAATAACAAAGCTAGAATGAAAGCAAGAATTGGGTGGTTTTGAAAAAACTTGAAGGCCATGTTTGTTGGGCTCTCTTAGGAATTTTTATCCCATAAAAGATACTATCTGGGATTTGGATGAGAAAGGCCGAGAGAAACAAGGTTCATAGGATTGATATAACATGTATGAGAAAAAGTAGAACATAAGGTATCACTTGGAATTTGAAATTAGTTGGGATTCGAAATTACTTAGAACATGTTTGGAATTTGGATGGGAATCACTTGGAAGCTCGGTGGAGTGTTTCGTATGAAATGAGAGACTCATTTGTTTTTTTTTTTTTTTTTTTTGATGTGAGACTCGTTTGCTTTTAATGGTTGAAAAACATCAACTTTCAATCTTAACCAAGGAATAAAATGAAGTAAAGAAGTGGAGATGTAAAAGACATTTGTGAGGCAAAATAGACCAATTGCATAATGTATTGCACCTGATTTCAATCTTGCATGAGTTACGAAAACAGCATAGTGCATATGTGTATGCATCTGTCCTTCTCTCAAAAAAAAAAAATCAATTCAACAAAACCAACCAAACTTAATCCAACCCAACGCATATGATTTGTTTTTGTGGGTTAAAATTTTAATTTAAATCTTGGGTTCGGTTGGTTCATGTTGATAATTTTTTTAAGTCATCTTATCTAATTCGACCCATTATATATTTATGTATTTACAGTGCATCAAATATGTAACGTAAGCACAACCTACCCAATCCAATTCAACCCGACTTACATGGGTTGGATTGGGTTGGTTACTACTTACTAGTTACTACATTCTAACCCAAGTGCACCCTTGATATCGTATGAGTAATTGTCTTCTTCTTCTTTTTTCCTTTTCTTTTCATTCTTCCTTTTGCCAAATAACAAATTGATTTATTACGAATTATGAGATTGAGATCTATACATTTTTAATAAATTTAGATTTATAATAAGTCAACCTAAACCTATTTTTTCCCATTATATATGTAAGTGCACAAAGATGGACCAAAATGGACCAAAGTGGTCCGAATGGACTGCATTGGACCAAATAACAGAAGTGCACTAGAGTGGAAAAAATAGGACTAAAGTGAGACAAATTGGACCAAATAGAAGCAAATGACTGAATAAGACCAAAGTAGACCTATTGGACCGAATGGACCTTATAGGACCAAAGTAGATTGAATTAGACCAAATGGACCGAATTAAACCTTATTGGACCGAATAGAACTAAATTAGACTGAATAAGACTGAATAGACCGAATAGGACCAAAGTGGACATAATGGACCGAACAGAACCAAAGTGGACCGAATAGAAGCAAATGGACCGTATTGGATCCATAGTGGACCGAATAAGACCAAATGGACCGAATAGAAGCAAATTGGACTGAATTGGACCGAATATAACCGAAGTGGACTGAATATGACCAAATTGGACTGAATAGAACCGAAGTAGACAGAATGAACCGAATAGGACCAGTGTGGACCGAAGGAACCAAAGTGGACATAATGGACCGAATATAACCAAAGTGAACCGAATGGACCAAAATGGACCGAATATGACAAAAATTGGACTGAATAGGACCGAAGTAGACAAGATGGACCAAATGGGACCAATGTGGACCGAATAAGGCTGAATAGACCGAATAGGACCAAAGTGGACATAATTGACTGAATAGAACAAAGTGGACTGAATAGTGCCAACTTGGACCGAATAGGACTGAAGTGGACAGATTGGACCGAATAGAATCAAAGTGGATTGAATAGGATTGAAGTAGACCGAATAAGACCAAATTGGACCAAAGTACACAACAAAATATAAGAGAAACACATTTGTTGTGTAAAATTTGGTTTAAAAAATAAATAAATAAATAAAATGATGTTATTAATTCTTATTTAAACGTGCAATTCATGCATCATAAATACTAAGACATACAATGTTTGGCACCTTGTTGTCAATCTAGGTTTCGACACATTTGGCATCATAAAAAAAGGGTGCACACAGTTGTCATTGTAGTTGAATTTCTGGTTTGAAAGCATGTGCTCAACGCATATTTGGCATGTGAAAATTGGATGAGCTTCTTGTACTTGGTCATGATGTGTTTCTTCTTCTATAAGTCTCACTGATGTTTTTGTGGTGGGTTTCCCATGGCTTGAAAGTTGAAACTACAACTACAATGTTGTTTAATTTTTCTATGAAAGTTCTTGCTTCTTATATATATGTATGGTTCTTTTAATCTTATATGATTTTTAGGAGAGTAAGTTAGGCTGTGTTTGTTTTGACTTCAAAGTGCTTTTGGAAAACCATTTCCGTAAAACTTGGGTGTTTGGCTGATTTGGAAAATTCGGTCAACTGAAAATCATTTCAGCTTTGACCGGAAAATAGCGCTCCCCCGGGTGAAATTCATTTCACCTTCTATTTTCACTTCAAATGCTATTTTCCGGAAAATAAAGGGAGAGAGCACGAAGAAAGACCAGCGACCCAGACCAGACCTTCGCACGAGCAACCGCCGGCGACCAGCGCAACCCACGAACCCAGAGCAATCGCACAACCTTCGACCCAGCGCAACCCATCGCAACCCAGAGTAATCGCACGACCCAGAGCAATCGCAAGCCTGGAGCAATCGCACGACCCAGAGCAACCGCCAGAGCAACCCACGAACCGACGAACCCAGAGCAACCCACGAACCTCGACCTCGTCGCCGACCCAGACCCATCGCCTCCAAACTCTCTCTTCCTCGATCTCTCCGTTTTTTTTTTTTTTTTTTTTTTTTTTTTTTAATTTGATTGTTGTTGTTTTTTTTTTTTTTGGATGAACTGAGTGTTGTTGTTGTTGTTGTTGCCGGAATTTGCTGTCGGAAATTGTTGTTGAATTGGATGTGATGTTGAAATTTTTTGTAATATGTGAAAAATTTTCCGGAAAATAGCATTTTAGAATACATCCAAACACATGAAAATATTTTTCACAACAATTTTCATAATTCAACCAAACACTTAAAAATATTTTCCTTTTCCGGAAAATAGCATTTTCGGAAAATATGTATTTTCCGGAGAATGTTTTACACGAAACAAACACAGCCTTAGCTACACATCTTTTCCCATGAAGGAATTTGTGTTGCATACAAACATGTTTTGGAAGCAAATCAAAGACTTGCACACCTCTTTAAGGAATGGTTGACATTTGATTAGTTTGTCAAATAAATAAGAAATAAAAAAGAAAATTGAAAACTTTATGTCAAATAAATAAAGAATAAAAAAAATAAAAATTATGTAAAAATTTGTGAGACTACCAAAGCTTATGTGGCATAATATAAAAGAGTCCAAAAAAAGGCAAATGTATTCGTCTATTATATATAGATGATTGAACTATTACACCTTGGGAAATATAATTTGAAAATTTTGCATATTGCAGAAGAACTTACAATTCTACTTGTAGGGTCACAATTTGTAGCCCAAGTCTTAGAAGTATGGGATATAGGCCCAATAAGCCCGATACAATAAAATTGTAGAAAGTGGGTGTAAGAACTAGGCCCTTTTGTGAATTTGACAACGGCTAGTATGGATTTAAAAAATGAACAAGAGAGTAAAATAAGTAAGACTGAATGAAATTCATGTCCGAGGAGGCAGATTATGATATAAATCGCTAGTAATACAACTTGGAATGCTACTGTAGTTCTTCTTTTATTTTTTTGATCTCTCTCCTATGGAGGGTACCTCTTATTATATAGTTCCTCTTAGACAATCTTCACCTTCCATCTGTCACTAACTTAGGTTGCTACTTGAGTACTTGTCCCATTAGCCACCTTCTTTGGCCTTCTGTGAGTGATAGTTGCCAGTGCCACACTATTCAGGGGCCTTCTCCACATTAATGCGGTCAGAAAAATAGTTGCAGTGCATTTAATGCGGCGATAACAGCTTTTTTTTAGATATTTCTAAATTCACCTCACTTCTGTATACGTGTACCATGTATGCCTTCCTCTCTGGAATCTCCTGGAAGATCATATTGACCATTAGGATCTACGCTTGACCTGTGCCCCCTCTATCCAATGACACACTCCTCCTCGAATAGCCCTCCTATTTATGCCCTATCCATTAAATCTTTAACCCAAACCAGTTTGTATTATTCAATAGTCCTCGGGCTAGTCACCTTCTCGGATAGGATCCTAGGCCCAATATGCGATTTGGGCCCTCAACCCCACACTACTTATCAGTCATTATTTGGCAATGTTAGTGATTTTCAAATTTTGGTTTTAAACATTAAACCAGTTATATATATATATATATATATATATATATATATAATATATTACATGCGTAAATAAATCAGAAGGTGGCTAAAAGTTTGTTAAAAAAATTATTCTTATGCACTTATGCTGCAAGTAGCTTAGAAACATGGGGTAATTATAGAGAAATAATACTATCTAGCAAATAAGATATTGAAATAAGTTTCTGATATGGCATTAATACAACTAGGCGGAAATATAAAACAAGTTAATTCTGTACTTGAAAATATGTTACAAAGACACAGATAATTTATTTTCTTCTTCAAGTGCCTATACGAGCCAAAAATGGTATATGCCATACAGACTTCCAAACAGATTGCAATTATCATTATCATATCGGCCTCAAAAGAAGGTAGTTTTCAAGCAATTCATCCTCTGAAATTTATTTTCTTCTTCAAGTGCCTTTACGAGCCGAAAATGGTATATGCCATACAGACTTCCGAACAGATTGCAATTATCATTATCATATCGGCCTCAAAAGAGGGTAGTTTTCAAGCAATTCATCCTCTGACAATGTATCATGTTCTGCCTGCAGGCTCCAAAGCACCTCTACAGCCTGCAAAATTGTTAAACATACATTTAGAGATAACTTTTCTAAGAAATTTTTTCACAACTGCCAAATCGACAAATTGTTAAATGGTTATGCTCAATTGACAAAGTTGTGTCAATGGTGGATCTATATATATATATATATATATATTCTGACATACCAGTGTATTACTGGAACTGATGGTATTCAAGTAATTCAAGGCTGTCCTCAAGTCTTCAGTACTTTTAATTTTAGGTAGATTTAATGCACCTTTAACAGCTACCAGGATTGTTACCTGAGAATGAATTTAAATTAAAGGAATAGACTTACAGACCTGAAAAAGACAGAAGTGGGAACAAACTAGTGCTATAAATCGACTCTCCATGATCCAAGTTATTGATTCTTGGTTGAGTTCTAGTAAAGATAATTCATTTTATAACACCTTAAGCTTAAAAGAAAGACCCAAATTGTAATATCAAGCTCTAAGACACACTAACTCTTAACACTAATATGAGTAAGTATTTACAAGGAAGCACATGCTGTATGTGCAATTAATAATTATAGCAACTAATTAGCACAATAGGTGTGCCTGATATTTATATTTAGAACCCATAAAAGATGAAATACCACTATGTAATTTTTTTCAACTTCGTTGTTCCTTGGGATAAAGGTTCTTTGTACTTTCATGTTGTCAACATTGACAAGCGACTCAATGTCATATTTCAACCTCTCATCAGTTGAAAATTGTCTGAATTCCTTTTCCACAGCTTCAAGATTCCACCTCCGTTCCACCTGCAAGAATGTTTTGAGTGCATCAAAAGTGCTGTGCTGTTAAATAATCATTAAAAAGAAAATTTCTTTTAAATTGGAGTGATCAGTTGGAAGCAACCAAAAAATACAAGCATCTTTTTCTCAAAATTTTCAACCAAAAAAAAAAAAAAAAAACAACAACAACAACAAATTATTGGTATTTTTTTTTGCACATACATTCAATTTCTATTGTGACATTAATTTCTATTGTGACATTACAACACTAAGGTTCTTCTATATAACAATAAAAAGATTGAATTTCTAATAGTGCAACAATAGCCTGACTGAAGTAGTGGAACTAAAACAACATAACTCTTCCAGCACAGGTTGTGGAATTAAACTGAAGGACCAAATACCGCAGCAGCTTAACTTAATCGCTTAACCCTGCTCACTCCCTAATACGACGTCATCATCACTTCTGTCTGAGCATAGCCTGAATTATCATACGTCAATTATACAGAGCTTTTTTCTTTTTTATAACCCCCCCTTCTATCAAAACAAAATTCTGTGCAAAGGATTTGTCATTGTATTAATTAAAAAAATCCTGGAGTTTATTGTTAGGGACACAAATGGATAGGAAGGAGAGCCTAATGCACACCACTATATATTTACATCATCATTGATGAACCCATATAACCAACCCAGCTTCAACATGGGCCATTAATTGGCATCTCCACAGGAACTAGAACATGCCATGCGCTATTTTACCTGAAAATTATACCGAAGGACTAAACTAAACCACTTAACCGGGTGAACAATGTCCAAATTATTTAAATTATGCGTGACAACGACTACAAAGACACCAAAGAGATGTTGTAACAGAATATAAGCCGCAAGTAATTTCATAATGGAGGACAGATGGTGACCTAGTGATGATTATCAAGAATTCTGGTACACTGTAATCTGATGAGAATTAAGAAACTCAAAAAGATCAGCTTAGTTCAGATATGGTCCAATTGAATTGGCTAACAATCCTTCCATCAACTTCTGTTATATGTGCCATAGTACAAATCTAATGCAATAAGTGGATGCATGCCATAGAAGATGTACTTGACACGTTAAAGAAACTCAACATGAATAGGGAAGCTCTGGAAAGTCCAGTTTGATAAGGTAAAAGTAGACCCAAAAACTTTGATAAAGAAGACTGGTGTACTCTTTCTACTACAGACAAGGTAGAGAAACATCCATGTTTCAAATGATCACGTATTTGCATTTAGAGATTGACATACAGTTATAACCCCATCATACTAAAGTTAAAGTACACAACGTGAAAACAGAAGAATAGTTTCTGCATTTATAATAGGAACATCAGCAGAGTTTTCTAGATGAAAGGAAAAAGAAATTAAACAGAAGAAAAGTAATGTTTAATATCAAGGCTGTATTAGCTATTGTATGCACAATAAGAAGAAGCTTAAAACTATGGTTTAGAATACTGGCTTTCATTTTAATAACAGCATTGAATGATTGAAGCAATATCTTACTAAGATCACTTTGAAGATTATACTTCACAATTATGTAATGATGAAGAAAAATTGTGAACTTTAAAGGCTACTAAAGCACCATCAAAACCTTTAGAATATTAGACTCACAGATGAATAACCAGAAATCCAGTAATTTCGATGCCGAAGCAGAGCTACTGCAGACTCTGCAACCAAAATAAAAAGTACAAGTATGTCACATGAGATAACATGTAAAACTAGCCAAAGTTTTGAGGCATTTAATATGCAAGTGATAAGCATGACTTGCAGACAAGCTAGTGATGCTGTAATGGCTATAATAATTAACTTCATTTCAATATCAGTTATATCAATGCATTTTTTCCCCAAAAAACATAATACTATTTTTTCCACCAATGAAATAATTGTAAAAGTATGCAAAGTTCATGAGAATTTATAGTGCACACATAGAGAACCAATCATGCATGTGGAAAGAAATTAAAAATAAAACAGTTGGACAATAACAAAAAGGATTTTGTTGTTGCCATTCACAAAATAGAAATTTCATTAAACTATATAATCACGTTATCCTGTATTGTAAATGGACTAGTTTGAGTTCCAAAAATTTCCACACCAGATTTAGAACATGGGCATGGAACTTCATTAGAAAAAACATTTAACTTATCCTCATCTACACCTTGGATGAAATATGGTACAGTGCTGCATATCTAGTCAAAAAAATGGTAATTCCCTGTCAATAATGTCCATGTTAACAATTCTTTTGTTAGAATTATGTATTCTCTCATTTATAATGTCCATGTGAACAAAGTATGGATCAAGTATTCTTAGAAAACTTCTTGTACCTACTTTTATAATACACTCCTTTTGAGCACATATCCAGGAGTAGTAATGTAAATATACTGCAATTCTATACCCAAGTCGTGTCATGTCCAACACAAGTGTCTCACTCATTCTAAAGCATCCATGTAGGAATGTAAAATATGCCATGCTCATCCTTGAAACAAATTTTACCCTACCGGGGATTAAAAGACTCGAGTGGAGAAAAAAATCTTAACTGAAGCTTCCTTGATCAAATGAGGGGTACTGGAGTATGCCATAAATTCTAGAATATATATAAATTTACAATATCATCAACGAAAAATATGCCATAAATTCCATATGAACCTGTTAAGAAGAAGTGGAAGCTCTTGTTTTTAGATGTGTCTACAGCTGTAGCAAGTGTACTAAGTTCTCTTTGAATTGAATGAGCCATGCCTGATAACCCAACCTGCAAGAGAATATAGAATTTGGAATTTTGGGAATAAGAAGGTTGCAAATATGGGGTTGTAAAATATATAAACGACCCCAGGGAAAAGGATCCTCTCACTTTGAAATGGGCCCAATTCATAGTTAAGATTAAAGAATACACATCTAAATGGTGTATCTAGTGTCATGCATATATATTGTTAGATACCAAACATAAAATCTGAACCGTGAAATGCACTCTCTCCATTTCATTTGAGTCTCCATATCATTTGAGGATCCTATCCTCCAGTACCCACAATGGGACCTGATTTATTATTGGATTTGAATTTAAACAAAGAAATATAAATTAAGGGAACCATAAAAATAAATAAATAAGCAATAGACCATAGGTTTCTCTTCTTGGAAAAATAATCAATCACAGACTGCATAGTGGAAAAATAACAAATAATGTTTTCTAGGTTACTTAATTCTTTATTTGGTCTTCCAAGGAAAAGGGATTAAAGGGAAATTTTCAAGATTGCAAACGTAAATTTATGCACTTTTATATAACTCTCACTCTAAATAATCTTAAAATGTTACTCCAACCCAGAGTCTTAATTCTCTTTAAATTTCCTTAACAATAAACATTCTTCACAATTTTTGACGCGGCTTGTTGCAATTGAAACGTAATAAAAATGATGTCAACAATGGACCCAAGTAAAAGTGACATAATTCCTATCATAACCGGCCATGTCAGCAATGATGAAAATCATTGTGTAGCTCTATTCTAAACCATACAGCTATCAGGCTAACTAAGAAAGTAATTCTAAAAAAAAAAAATCCACACAAATGTAAAGAACTATGAACAAAGAAGTGATATACCTGAACCCTGAGAACACTTGCTCTATTAAGATAAGCGATCAAAAGACAAATCCCCACAAAAGACCCAAATGGTAAAACAAAAAACCACGCACTCGTAGTCGTATCCGCATGTTTCCCATTGACCCTTAGGCTATCAATATCATCGTGAATGTATCCACTACTAAATCTTGGGTAATTGTCATAATGATATATATTGTAAGACTTAGAAGACGAATATGAAGATGATTCTTTCTCTGAAGCGAAGGAAGAACCACCCATTCTGCCACCAGAGGCAGCAAAGGCTGTGTACAAAATTTCATGGGTGAATAACAAAGCTAGAATGAGAGCAAGAATTGGATGGTTTTCGAGAAACTTGAAGGCCATGTTGGGTTTCAAGAATTTAATCCCAAGAAGAAGAGAAAAAATGTATTTGAAAGTTTTGGAGGAGAGAAAAATTTATATGGCCATTTGTACGAGAAAAAGAAAACTTAGTATAGACGGTGTTCGAGTGTTTCTTATTTATTAGGATGAAATTACTTGGAAAGGGCCCGTCGGAATGTGACGCGTAAAATGTGGGACCCATCTGCTCAGTTAGGATATGTACTCTTTTTTTTTTATTATTTTATTTAGAGAGAGTTTCATCGCCCTGTGGCATAGCTATTGATAATTACTCTTTTACAAGATTACGGTTTACAAGATTATAACAAAAGTCATAGTTGCTAGAATTAGGCCATTGCTGAACAAGTTACTGTCTCCTGTTCAATCAGCTTTTGTGCCGGGGAGGAAAGGGGTAGACAATGCAATCATTGTGCAGGAACTTATCCACACTGTTAGTAGAAAGAAAGGAGGAGTGGGGTATTTGGCAATCAAAGTGGATCTTGAGAAGGCATACGACAAGCTCGAATGGAGTTTTATCAGAGAAACCCTCTTGAAAGCTAACTTACCTAAGGATTTGATAGAACTTATTATGAATTGTGTGTCCTCCACCACCACTTTTGTGCTTTTCAACGGGGGTATGCTTGAACCATTTAGGCCTTCTCGAGGCATTCGGCAAAGGGACCCTTTGTCGCCCTATCTTTTTATTCTTTGCATGGAAGTTTTGGGGCACTTAATTGAAGAAAAATGCAAGGAGAAAAATTGGACTCCTGTTAAAGCGTCTAGGAGTGGCACCGCTTTTTCCCACCTCTTCTTTGCGGATGATCTTGTATTATTCGCCAAGGCAGATGGCAGAAACTGTTCGGCAATTAGAGATGCTTTGGATGAGTTCTGCAATAGATCTGGCCAGTCAGTTAGTGAAGCTAAATCCAAAGTGTTTTTCTCCCCTAACGTTGATAGAGATACGAGGGAATCCTTGTGTGATATTCTGGGGTTTTCTTCAACACCTAATCTTGGCAAATATCTGGGGTTTCCTATTCAACATAGAGGGTCAAACAGCCAAGACTTCAACTTTGTCCTAGAGAGGGTTAATCTTCTCTCCTTTGCTGGCAGAACGGTTCTTGTCCAAGCTTCTTCTTCTTCCATTCCAGCTTATGTCATGCAATGCAATGCAATGCTCTTCCGGGAAAGCTTCTGGACAACATTGATAAAGTTAATCGGGATTTTTTGTGGGGTTCTTCGGAGTCGGGCAAAAAGATGCATTGGGTGGGTTGGCAGAAAATTACTCGGTCTAAAAGTGAAGGGGGTCTCGGCCTTCACACAGCTAAGGGCAGAAATCTTTCTCTTCTTGCCAAGCTCAACTGGCGATTCAATACTGAGAAGGATGCGTTATGGAGTAAGGTTTTAAAAAGTAAGTATTGCATTAGACAAAGATTGAATGCCACAAATCCCACTAAATTGCCTTGTTCCAGAGTGTGGTCTGCAATGAGAAAAGGCGAAGATATCTTTCGGAGAGGGGTAAGTTGGGTTGCGGGTAGAGAAAGTGAGTTGAGCTTCTGGCATGATAAGTGGTGTAGTGTTAGGCCTATCAGGAGTTTGGTGCAAGGTCCTTTGTCTGTTGAAGAGGAGAAGCTCAGAGTAAAAGATGTAGTGTCAGCTGATGGATGGGATTGGTCAAAAATTTCCATTCTTATTCCAGAAAGTATCAGCAATTTCTTAAAAGCCACTCCTGTATCTCTTACTGCAAGAGGATAAGACAGAATAGCCTGGGGTAAGTCCACTCATGGCGGATTTGAGCTCAAAAGTGCCTATAAGATTGCTATTGGAAGTGAAGTTGCTCCTTTCTCGGGTCAATGGGTGTGGAAAGTTAACATTCTTCCCCGGATTCAAACTTTTGTGTGGATGTGTTTGCATAGTAGTATTGGTGTTAAGGAGTGCCTAGCAAAGAGGGGGGTTCTGGTGGATCCCAATTGCCCTCTATGTCTCTCTGATTCTGAGTCTATAATTCATGCGCTAAGGGATTGCAGCAAGGTTAGGGAGTATTGGACTCAGCTAGGTGCCGAGGAGGTAAACTCATCTTTTTTCAGTGGCAATTTGCACCAATGGATTACCACTAATGGAAATATTAATACAAAGAAATACAAAGACCATCCCCCTTGGAAAACCTCCTTCCTATTCGCTATTTGGCGCATCTGGAAGCATAGGAATAACATTGTTTTCAATAATAAAACCATCCATCCTAATTTGGGTCATGAGATCTTCCGTGAGGCAATGGAGTATGAGCACTGTGTGAAGCTTCCTAAGTTAGCCTCGGTTCAAGTGATAAAGAGGATCAGGTGGGAAAAGCCTGAGGTGGGATGGTTCAGGCTTAATTCAGACAGATCTTCATTGGGCAATCCGGGCCCAGCTGGAAGTGGAGGACTCATTCGAAATGGGGATGGTGGCTGGGTTTGTGGTTATGCTAGGAAGATAGGAACCACAACAAGTTTTGCTGCAGAGCTTTGGGGCCTTAGAGACGGTATTTTGCAATGTTTAAACCTTCACTTACCTGCTATAGAGATCGAAATTGATGCTAAATCTATAGTTGAGCTGCTGAATAATCCAAGGGCTGTTGATAGTGTTGTTTTTGCCTTAGTGGATGACTGCAGGTACCTTATTTCCCAGCTTCCTCGAGTTTGTGTTAAGCACTGTTTTAGAGAGGCTAATAGGTGTGCAGATGTTTTGGCAAGGCTGGGTTCGAATCAAGAAAATGATTTCCTTATTTTTAGAAGTCCGCCTGTGGACGTTTTGGACTTTCTTATGGCTGATGCCAATGGTCTGTACTTAAACAGAATATGCTCTGAGCCTATTTTGGTTGGTTAGCTTTAGTAATACAACCCATTTTACCAAAAAAAAAAAGATAATAACTCTTTTATTATCCAGTTGAGCCAAGTGAAATTTATAAGATATGTACTTTTTTCTCAAAACTTATGGTTGTTCACCCTTGATGATAAATCATCAGATTACAACACCAATTTTTACCAACTGAGTTAATTAGAAACAACAATTTTTAAAGTTTGTAATATGTTTTATTTACTTATATTTAGTAAATAATTTTTTATTTTTCGCCACATTTAAGATTTTACTAATTCTGTGTTTGGTATAGCTTATTTTAATAAAAGGGAAAATAAAGTGTGTGTGTTTGTTTCTAAAAAAAAAAAAAAAAATCAGTATATTTTATTTACTTATATTTAGTAAGTAAATAAATAAAAATTGCCGAAAGATTTTACCAATTCTGTGTTTGGTATAGCTTATTTTAATGAGGGAAAAATAAACTATTCTTTTTGACTAAATTGTAGCTAAGAATAAATGAGATTTCAGAAGATGTAATTGAGAAAATAGAATGGAATCAGCTAATACTAATATACTTTATAAATAATTTGACTTCTATTTTTCAGTTGATTTTAAGGTGATTTGCAAGTAAGCTTGAGATGAAAAGATTGACTTTTCCGAAAAAGGGATTCTTGGTGTAGGTTAGTTATGAAGCATGGGTATGATGAATGACGAATACAATATTTTTAAAAAAATTAATGATACGGCACATCAAGGATATCATAATTATGGAAAGAGAGAGAAGCTTTGAGGAGGAAGACACACTAGAAAGGAGTACAAAGAAGATCAAAGAAATTCACCTAGTTAATGAGATTAACATTGAGAGGTTACGTGATGTTAGATACGCTAGATATAGTGCTAATAGCTATAAAGATAAGTTGGTGGGTTCCATCTCGGGGGCTTATGAGCAAGCCTTTGGGTTCTCTGCTTCCATGGATGAGGAACCTGAGTCTGATGAGGATGACGATGAACTCTATGAAGGTATGGCTAAACTCAAAGTCTCTAGTGAAGAGAAGGCTAGGATTAGAGCACCATGGAGCCAGTCAATAATTGTAAAAGCTTTTGGTAAGAGTGTAGGCTTTGTTTATATGTCTTCTAAGCTTAGAACAACGTGGAATCCTTCTGGTAGAATGGATTGTGTGGATATGGGTCATGATTTTTTTTTGATCAAGTTTGAGCTGCAAACTGATTTGGATGAGGTTCTTAAGAAGGGTCCTTGGTTTGTTGGACAACAATTCTTGGCCATTAGATAGTGGGACCTGAATTTAAAGCTTCTAAGGCAAAATGCTCCTCTATTGCGGTGTGGGTTAGGTTGCCTGAGCTTTATATCGAGTACTACGATCCCATCATGCTTAAGAACGTGGGGAGTACAATTGGTCCTGTGCTTCGTATTGATTCTCATACATTTAATGGTGCTATAGGACGATTTGCAAGAATCTGTGTCCAAATTAACATAGATAAATCCTTGATTAATTCCATAAAGATTGGGAAGATGGTGCAACTGGTACAATATGAAGGTATACATATGTTGTGCTTTGCGTGTGGGTGCATTGGTCATAGGAAAGACAGTTGTCCATCCATAGTCAGGGGGCCAAAACCGACAATAGATAATGAAGGGAATAATGCCACTGAAGCCAACTCTAGTCCCAAGGAAGCTAGTATGACTGAGACAATTCAAGATAATGGGAAAGCTGATAAGGAGGAGGTGTATGGTGAATGGATGGTAGTGAAACAGAAGACAAGACCGTTTGGGAGAGGTTTGAGCACACACTGTGGCTATGACAGAGAAGGAGTGGGATTTAAGGGTGACGGGGATGATAGGTTCGATTCATATTACCCCCCTCGAGACTTAAAACCTGACCATAGAAGAGACGTGAAAAGAAAAGCTGTGGAGAAAGAGACATTAGAGAAAAGAGTTGTTGAACCAGTTTTGTCCCAGCCGAACCAAATGTATGCACGGAACCACATGAGTGAGGTGGAACAGTGTTTTTGCTATTTATAGTAATATTTGTTTTTCCTTAATAACTTTTAATTTAAAAGTCAGAATAAGGTCCCGTCTGTTTTGGGACGACCCTTAAGGTCAGTAGTTTATGATTTTACATTTAACTCAATTTTGCCATTTTTGGTAAAATTCGGTAATTTTGTCACCTAATCGCTTAATTAGTGCGAATTAGGGTTTTAAACGTTTTTTCTCAGTATTTATATGTTTTGTAGCCGTCAGAGGCAAGATAGACTATTATCAATAAAAACAGACTTTTGTCAAATTTTCTTCTGGTGGATTCCAGTTTTATCTCCTTGTGGATTCAGGGAAATCCCTCGTGGATTCGAGGTTTACTACCAGAAACTAACAGTTTAGTTTCTGTTCCATCAAAGAGAGCATCGTGTGTGCTCTTCTTCAGGCTTCCGCGACATCAGTTGGTATCAGAGCCTTGACTTACCCTGGTCTGATGGCTAACCGGCGAGGCGGTAACCACCACAACAATGACGGCGATGACGACGTCAACAACCCAGTCCTCACTAGGGCTGAGTTCCTTGATTTTCGTGATGAAAATCAACAATTTCGTGATGAACATCAACAATTTCGTGATTCAACCCAGCAGACTCTGGACCAGATTCAAGAAGCACTTGCCACCCTGCTTAACCGAAACCCTAATCGCGATGACGGAGAGCGACGTGATAACCGAGCGCGTGGTCCTCCCTATCGTGGTCCAAACCGGAACAGGCAGCAGGACTACAACGAAGAAGACAGTGAAGACGAGGAGTATGCAGAGAGAGTCCTTGGAAATCATCGTGGTCCCGCAAGGGATAATGGCCGAGATTATCAGGAGCAGAGGGACTATCGAATGAAAGTAGAATTACCATCCTTTAATGGTAATGTCTCCATTGAAGAGTATCTGGATTGGGTCAGTGAAGTGGAAAAGTTTTTCGATTATATGGGTACAGCAGATGATAAACAGGTGTGTTTGGTGGCCTACAAATTGAAGGGAGGAGCATCTGCCTGGTGGGATCGTGTTCAATTAAACCGTACCCGTGAACGAAAGCTTCCAATACGATCATGGAGGAGAATGAAAAGATTAATGGCAGATCGGTTCTTACCACCAGATTACCAGCAGGAGTTGTTCAGACAGTACCAGGATTGCAGGCAGGGTACGCGGACAGTTAATGAGTACATGGAGGAGTTTGACAGGTTGGCGAATCGCAATGATTTGGAGGAAACTGAAGATCAACGGATATCCAGATTTGTACACGGGTTACGAGTTTCCATCCGAGATCAGGTATCCTTACAAACCCTATATACTTTGAATGAGGCTGTAACCTTATCCAAGAAAATAGAATATCAGCATCTCAGGGCCGGTTCGAAGTTTTCCAATCGCAATTCGGAGTCCTCTAGTTCCACTGCCAACAAAGGTAAACAGCCCATGTTTACACCACGATCACAACCCGTGGTTAGGGAGAACAGTGGTGTCAACCAATCCACAGTGGCAGTAGCAGGTTCTGTAGCCCAGCCGATAGCGAATGCCAACCCTTATGCTAGGCCAACTGGGAATAAGTGCTACAGATGCGGAGAACCAGGACATCGATCTAGTACTTGCCCTAAGCGAGCCGCAGTGAATCTGGTGGTGGCAGAAGAGGGCGAGATAGAAGGTGAACAGGAGGGTGAAGAGGTGTATAATGATGCAGATCCATATGCCTATGATCCCAATGAGGTCCAAGAGGACGAGGAAGGTGTGCCACTAGGGCGGTCTTTGGTGATTCAGAGGTTGTTGCTCACACCAAGGGTGGAATACGGTGATCAGCGGAATGAGATCTTCCGAGCACGATGCACCATCAGTAAGAGGGTCTGTGATTTGATCATTGACAGTGGCAGTGTAGAGAACATTGCGTCGAAGAGTTTGGTTACCAAGCTAGGACTGAAAACAGAAAAGCATCCCTCTCCGTACAAGATAGGTTGGATCAAGAAAGGTACGGAAACTCTTGTTACTCAACAATGTCGTGTTACTTTTTCTATGGGTAAATGTTATGTAGATGAGGTAGTTTGTGATGTTGTTGAAATGGATGCATGTCATTTAATACTGGGTAGACCTTGGCAGTATGATGTAGATGCTACTCATAGGTGTAAGGATAATGTGTATGTGTTTTTTAAGAATGGCAGAAAAATTGTCCTTGGTCCTATTAAGGAAGGCAGTGTACCTAAAGCTTCTAAAGTGGAGGGGAAGCCAGCACTCCTCATAGTGAACAATGAAGATGAGTTTGACAGGGAGTGTAAGGAGTTGAAACAGGTATATGCTGTAGTGGTGACAGATGGTGAGCCAAAGAAGGTTACTGAGATACCTGATGCAATTCAACCATTGATCAAGGAGTTTGAAGAGCTTTTTCCAGAAGAGCTGCCTGCAGGTTTACCACCAATGCGTGACATCCAGCATTGCATTGATTTAGTTCCTGGAGCTAGTCTACCTAATTTGCCACATTACAGGATGAATCCTCAAGAGGGTCAAATACTACAGGGGCAGGTGGATGAGCTTTTGAGCAAGGGGCAGATCAGGGAGAGTATGAGTCCATGTGCAGTACCGGCACTGCTTACACCAAAGAAGGATGGGAGCTGGCGTATGTGTGTGGATAGTCGAGCCATCAATAAGATCACAGTCAGGTATCGATTTCCTATTCCCCGACTAGATGACATGTTTGATATGCTGAGTGGGTCCAAGTGTTACACCAAGCTAGATCTCAAGAGTGGGTATCACCAGATTCGGATCCGACCTGGAGATGAGTGGAAGACAGCTTTTAAGACAAAGGAGGGGTTGTATGAGTGGATGGTAATGCCTTTCGGACTGTCTAATGCTCCCAGCACTTTCATGAGACTTATGAATCAGGTATTGAAACCATTTATTGGAAAGTTTGTGGTAGTTTATTTTGACGATATCCTAATTTACAGTAAGACAGAAGCAGCCCACTATAATCATGTGCGAGAAGTATTAGCGGTGTTGCAGGCCAATGAGTTGTATATCAACTTGAAGAAGTGCAGCTTCTTGACTGATAAGTTGCTGTTCTTAGGGTATGTGGTCAGTGCGGATGGGATTCATGTTGATGAGGACAAGGTCCGTGCAGTCAGAGAATGGCCAACCCCAAAGACAGTGAGTGATGTGCGAAGTTTCCATGGGCTAGCAACCTTCTATCGGAGGTTTGTTCGAGATTTCAGTAGCATAGTAGCCCCTATCACTGAGTGTCTGAAGAAGGGGAGGTTCTCATGGGGAAAAGAGGCAGAACAAAGCTTTGCCTTGATCAAGGAAAAGTTGAGCACAGCCCCGGTTTTGGCATTGCCCAACTTCGATAAGGTGTTTCAGGTGGAGTGTGATGCATCTGTGGTCGGGATAGGTGCTGTTCTTTCACAAGACAACAGGCCAGTAGCATTCTTCAGTGAGAAAGTTTGTGAAGCTCGAAGTAAATGGTCAGCCTATGAGCTGGAGTTCTTTGCTGTAGTACGGACTCTTAAGCATTGGGAGCACTACCTGATTCAGAGGGAGTTTGTATTATATACAGATCATCAGGCGTTGAAGCACATCAACAGTCAAGTTAGCATTAACAGGATGCATGCTCGGTGGGTAGCTTATATTCAGCGCTTCCATTTCACATTGAAGCACAAGTCTGGTGTCACTAATAAGGTGGCTGACGCACTTAGCAGGCGAGCATCTTTGTTGACCACCCTACGTACTGAAGTTGTAGGGTTTGATTGCCTCAAGGAGCTGTATGAGAATGATGAGGATTTCGGTGATATTTGGGGTAAGTGTCAACAAACTTATACTGCTGTCAATAGTATGTACATCCAGGATGGTTTCCTCTTTCGGGGTAACCAATTATGCATCCCTAAAAGTTCATTGAGGGAGCAGATTATTAGGGAGCTGCATGGTGGAGGTTTGGGTGGACATATGAGCAGAGATAAGACTATAGCACTGGTGGAAGAGAGGTATTATTGGCCACAACTCAAGAGGGATGTTGGAAATCATGTGAGGAAGTGTCCAATCTGCCAAACTGCTAAGGGTCAATCTCAGAATACTGGTTTATACATGCCTTTGCCAGTTCCACAAGCCCCATGGGAGGATCTGTCTATGGACTTTATACTGGGTCTTCCTCGAACCCAGCGAGGTATGGATTCTATTTTTGTTGTGGTTGACAGGTACTCGAAGATGTCCCATTTCATAGCATGCAAGAAAACTTCAGATGCTACTCGAGTGGCCAATCTGTTCTTTAAAGAAGTTGTGCGTTTGCATGGAGTGCCAAAGTCCATCACCTCTGACCGGGATACCAAGTTCATTAGTCACTTCTGGCGGACTTTGTGGAAGCGTTTTGACACTTCCTTGAATTACAGCAGCACCAGTCATCCACAGACTGATGGCCAGACAGAAGTGGTTAATCGCACTTTGGGGAATCTGATCCGGTGTATCTCAGGTGAGAAGCCCAAGCAGTGGGATCTTGCATTGTCCCAAGCAGAGTTTGCATACAATAGCTCAGTCAGTAGAAGCACTGGTAAGTCTCCATTTGCCATCGTCTACTGCGTGCCACCAAAACACGCTTTGGACTTGGTACCTTTACCTGAGCTTCCAGGAGTAAGTCAAGCAGCAGAAAATATGGCTAATCGTATTCAGGCC
The DNA here is from genome assembly GCA_030445155.1 of Quercus variabilis. NCBI lineage: Eukaryota > Viridiplantae > Streptophyta > Magnoliopsida > Fagales > Fagaceae > Quercus > Quercus variabilis. The sequence continues at coordinate 1,998,679 of CP129450.1, read as the reverse complement.
ATGCAAGAGGAGGTGAGGCAGAAACTTGAAGCTACAAATGCCAAGTACAAGGAAGCTGCTGATAAGAAGAGGCGTGAGAAGATCTTCAATGTTGGGGATTTAGTGCTGGTCTATCTTAGAAAGGAGAGATTTCCTGTTGGTACCTACAACAAATTGAAGGACAAGAAGTATGGACCGTTTCAGATTACTAAGAAGATCAACAACAATGCTTATGTGGTTGCTCTTCCTCCAGACATGAGCATTTCTTCTACCTTCAATGTTGCTGACTTGTATGATTATCATCCTCCTGATGAACCAGATAGTGGGAACTCGAGGTCGAGTTCTTTTCAAGTGGGGGGGACTGATGTAGAACAGACAGCACATGCCTTCCTTGAGCAACAGGGGCGCAGGAAGTCACAACGCAAGATCAAAGGGGGGTGCCAGTAGGGGCCATCGGGGTAACAGTGTCGGAATTGCATGAAATTTGGCAGGTTGAAGGGAAATGACGTTCTGATCCAGATTCATGACTACCATGAACGTCGCCAAAATTTAGGCAAATTCCTTCATTAAGGCCCCGATAACAGTGTTTTTGCTATTTATAGTAATATTTGTTTTTCCTTAATAACTTTTAATTTAAAAGTCAGAATAAGGTCCCGTCTGTTTTGGGACGACCCTTAAGGTCAGTAGTTTATGATTTTACATTTAACTCAATTTTGCCATTTTTGGTAAAATTCGGTAATTTTGTCACCTAATCGCTTAATTAGTGCGAATTAGGGTTTTAAACGTTTTTTCTCAGTATTTATATGTTTTGTAGCCGTCAGAGGCAAGATAGACTATTATCAATAAAAACAGACTTTTGTCAAATTTTCTTCTGGTGGATTCCAGTTTTATCTCCTTGTGGATTCAGGGAAATCCCTCGTGGATTCGAGGTTTACTACCAGAAACTAACAGTTTAGTTTCTGTTCCATCAAAGAGAGCATCGTGTGTGCTCTTCTTCAGGCTTCCGCGACATCACTATTGAAAATAGTAGGGCCTGTAAACCTAACTCAAGGAAGGTATCACCTAACCATGGTAAAAAATACTCTATGGGTTGGGAGAGCAGAAAGTGGCCTGTTAAGGCTACCTCGGACAACACATTGGTTAAGAAAAATTCCTTTAATTGCCTTGGTGGGTTTACTTTTGAGGCAAAAGCTCAAGAGAATGAATACACTAGTAGAGAGATGGGCAATTTTTTTGAAGGGCAAGGTGATACCTATTGGAGACAGAATGATAGAAGGGATTCAGAGGGACCCAACGGACATAATGGGCCGGTATGAGGAGGAGGCTTTAGTAGCTTGGAAGAACATCTTCCCCTTAACAAAGGTGAGTGCTTGACTGGGTTATCTACCCATGGAAGACGTGGCATGGATAAAAACTCCAAACCCATATTGGCATTTTCTCATTGATAGACCAACGTTTCCTCCTCTAACCAACATGGTCTCGGTGCAATAACGGAGTCCCTTTTGGAAGCAGCTTTGCGAAGAATAAATGAGTGCTTTGGAGACGATTCTTCTAAAGCCAGCAATTTGTCAAAGAAAAATCCTCCAAGAGAAATCGATGGAGATGGTAGTCATGGGCAACCTATTCCTTGTGAAGCTTCTGCACTCTGAACATACTCAGCAATCAATCTCAATTTAGGAGTTTGAGGCATGTGGTGAATCTTTTTCTTGGACTTATCAAGGAAAAGATTGCACTAAGGCAAGTATGGACATCGAGGGAGATAGGGGAGGAGCCATCCCTGGTATGGTTTGATGCTAGCTATACCCCCAACCCGATTATGAATATATTAATATGGAATTGTAAAGGGGCGATAAACCCCACTTTCAAGAAAACTGTTTTGGACCTGGTGGAATGGCATAAGCTTGCAATTTTTGTGATCACAGAAACTAGGATTAATGGTAAGAGAGTTGATGATATCATTAGGAGGTTGTCGTTTGATGGGGCATACTCCACAGAGACTATTGGGCATACAGGGGGCATCTGGCTCCTTTGGCGCTCTAATATTGTATCCATGGATGTGCTTTCTGCTACGGAGCAAGAAATTCATGCGATAGTCCAAGTTAGTTCCCAATCTCAGCCTTGGCTTCTAAGTGCAATTTATGGTAGTCCTCGTTTTAGAGAAAGATGCATGCTGTGGGAAAATTTAAAAATGTTATCTGTTAGACATAATCTCCCTTGGGCAGTTATGGGGATTTTAATGATGTCACGTGTGAGGATTAGAAGTTCGAGGGGAATGGTATATGTAGAAGGAGGGTTACGGAGTATACTGGGTGTATGGATTTTTGCAACCTTACTGATTTGGGGTTTTCAGGAACTATATATACTTGGACTAATAAAAGAGATATTAATGATTTAATTCAGCAAAGGTTGGACATAGTTTGGGCCAACTTGGGTTAGAAGGCAGCATTTCCTGAAGCAATGGTGAAGCACTTAGCTCGAATTAATTCTGATCATTATCCACTGCTTCTTTCTTTGGATTCTCTTCCTCTCAAAAATGGTGCTAGACCTTTCTGCTTTCAACCCATTTGGCTTAGCCATGATGAGTTCCCTAGTGTTGTTAAGGAGGTGTGGGAAGGTAACCAACATAGTGTGTGCAATGCCATTTATGAATTTACCAATAAAGCAAACGAGTGGAACAGAGATGTCTTTGGAAACATTTTGTGGAAAAAGAAGAATCTTATTGCGAGAATGCTGGGTGCTGAGAAAGCCTTAGCTAGAAATCCCTCCCAAAGATTGATTCACCTTCATAATTTCCTTTCGAAGGAAATTGAGAAAATTTTAGCGTTGGAAGAAGAGCTTTGGTGCATGAAAGCAAGAATGAATTGGCTTATACAAGGGGAACGAAATACCACTTTTTTTCCATATATCAACTCTTAACTGTCGAAGTCAGAACATAATTGTTCATATTCAAAATGTTGATGGCTTGTGGTAAGAGGATGTGGACAGGGTTAAGGAAATCTTTTTGGAAGGGTTTGCAAAATTGTATAGCTCTAAGCAAGTCTCGAGTCCTAGAATTCCCATTAATATATTTTTTTTGGGGAAATCAGTTGTCTAAATCTGAGGTTGTCAACCTTACCCTTGCTCCCACGGATACTGAAATCCTCTTTGCTTTAAATCCTATGAAAGCCTTTAAAGCCCCTGGCTTGGACAAGCTGCACGCGGGGTTCTTTTAGAGATTTTGGATGGTGGTTGGCGAGTCAGTGAAACATGAAGTCAAACAAATTTTTAGATTGAAAAGAATACCCCCCCAGTTGAATAAAACTATTATTGCACTCATCCTGAAGCAGTTAGGACTTGAAACAATTAATCATTTCCGCCCCATTAGTTTATGTAACACCATTTACAAAATTGTTTCTAAGATTTTGGTGCTGAGGATGAAACACCTGATGCCAACCCTTGTCTTTCCTACGCAAACGGCTTTTGTTTCTGGAAGAAGAGGAATGGATAACGTCATTGTGGCTCAAGAACTTGTGTATACGTTAAAAAAGAAGAGAGGAAAAATTGGCTTTATGGTGATAAAATTAGATGTCGAAAAAGCGTACGATAGATTGGAATGGAGCTTTGTGAGAAGCATGTTGTTCAACTTTGGGTTTCATGAAGACACGATAAAGCTGGTTATGAGTTGCATTTCCTCCATTTCAACCTCTTTGTTGTGTAATGGGAGCCAGCTTGAATCGTTTAACCCCTCTAGGGGGTTGAGACAAGGTGACCCCATATCCCCTTATATCTTCATACTTTGTATGGAATTCCTAAGCTCCTTCATAAATAAGAAATGTGAAGAGGGTAAGTGGGTAAAAGTGAAGGCATCACGTGGTGGTCCTGAATTTTCTCATTCTTTTTTTGCCGATGATTTGCTTCTTTATGCCAAAGCTGACCGGGGCAATTGTGAGGCAATAGTTGATGTGTTGGAGGAATTTGGTGAGCTCACAGGGCAGAAGATTAGCAAGGTTAAATCTAAAGTGTTTTTCTCCCCAAATACTCCTAAAGAAACAAAGGAAGAATTAGTGTAGCTTCTCGGGATTAATGGAACTTCTAATCTAGGTAAGTATCTTGGCTTCCCTATTTTGCATAAAGGGAGACACTGAAATGAATTCCAATTTGTAGTGGAAAGAGTTCAAGCAAAATTGGCGGGATGGAAAACCAAATGTCTCTTTCCTGCAGGCCGGCTTGTGCTTATTAAGGTAGAGGTGACTGCCATTCAAGAATATACTATGTAATGTTATAGAATACTAGTTAGAATTTGGTGATGAAGTTGACAAGCTTGTGAGAAATTTTTTATGGGGGTTGACGATGGAAAGAAAGAAGATGCATATGGTGGGATGGAGTCAAGTAACGATGCCTCAAGATCTTGGGGGATTTGGTATTTTCCAAATGAAAGCAAGGAATGCTGCACTATTGGCAAAACTTTGCTGAAGGATTGCTTCAAGCCAAAATTACTCTTGGGCACAAATGCTAATAAGTAAATATTTGACTGCCACTAGACTTAGTGAAGGAGGTAGAAAGCTCCCCACTTTAAAAATCAGGGCTACTTGCAAAAGAGGAGGAATTATAATTAATAAAGATTTGAAATGGGCAATAGCAACTGGAGAGGAGGTGGGATTATGGGATGATTTTTGCCTCCCTTCAGGTCCCTTGAGGGACCCCTTGCTGAGGAGGAAAATAATGTCAATTAAGATGTTCTTATCTAACCCCAATGGGATTTCCTTCAATTTTCTAGAAACCATTATGAATGACATACAAGGTATTTCGTTAGCTTCGTCTACTGATTTGAAAGACAAGCTTATTTGGGCCTATTCTAAGGATGTTTCTTTCTCCCTAAAGTCTGCATGTCTCCTTGCCAAAGGTTTCAATCCTTTGAACCTTGCTTTTCATCCTTATAGATAGGTCTGGGATGCTTACACTACTCCAAGGATTAATTTTTTTTTTGTTTCTCGTATATTGGAATAGTATTCCTACTCGTGTAGTGCTTGGTTCAAGGGGTTTCAACTTATGTTTGACTTGCGAAGTGTGTGGAAACTCTGATGAATCTATTATCCATGCCTCACGTGACTGTCCTGGGCTAAAAGAGTGTGGACTGAGTTAGGCATCTTGAGTACAAATCAAGAATTCTATAATCTTCCTCTATCGGAATGGCTGAAGAGCAATTACAGTTCAACTCTGTTTTATTCTCGGCCTCGTATTCCCTGGAAAATGCTATTCCCTCAGGCTCTTTGGCTTATATAGCTCTAATGAAATAAGGTGATATTCTGTGATGGAAGCTTTGATCCAAAGGTTGCCGGCCACTGCGTTAAAAAAATGTGCTGAATTCTTTGCCATTGTTCCTGAAAACCCCAAAAAACAAAGAAGAGTGTTGGCTCGGGTGTCCTGGACTAAACCTCAAGAGGGATGGGTGAAGTTGAACTCGAGTGGATCGATGGTGGGAAACTCGAAGAAGGCTGGTGGAGGAGTTGTGCTCAGGTACAGTAATGGGGATTGGGTTGCAGGTTGCTTAAGGAAACTGGGGAGCACATCTTGTATTCTGGCAAAGTTGTGGGCGCTCAGAGATGGGCTTCTCTTGGCAAAATAGCTTAGTTTAGAGAATATTTGTCTAGATATGGATGTTGAATTCCTTATTTATTTGCTTTCTAATACTACTGTTGTTAACCTTAGTCTTGAACCTTTATTATACGATTGCAAGAACCTGATGAAGGCATTCCTTAACTGTATTGTGGTGCATGTTTTCGGAAGGTGAATAGGTGTGTTGATAGATTAGCTAGGTTGAGGGCTAATCTTAATTCAGACCACCTTATTTTGTATAACCCACCGCCTGTGGTGGAAGACCTCCTGGCTAATGATAAAGCTGGCCATTTTTGTAATAGACTTGTGGTGCCTTAGTTTTATAATACCAGCATGGTTAACCAAAAAAAAAAATTTTAATAAATATTTTTAGATATATTATTATTCGACATAATTAAGATAAGATAATTGAAAACAAATATTGTCCACAATAACATATTTGTACCTTATATGATTACCAAGTATCAATTAATGAATAATAACATACAAAAACAACATCTGAAACCTTATATATGAAAATTTTATTATTGATAATAACTAACTACCTTAATTTTGGAGTTGTAAATAAATCAAATCATTTATAAACATCACAAGTTTGCTCAATAAATAGGATATTCATGTTTGTTTATTTGTAAACAAGTTAAACTTGAATTTTAATTAGTTTTAAACTTATTTGGTAAACAAACCAAACCCAAGCGAAAAAAGGGTTTATAAACAATCTCATAAATATTAAGGCTCAATACAAAACAAGTTAGATCTAGGCTCATTTATAGGTTTAGTAAAAAGTTTGATGTGAGCTTGACAAATAAATTAATATCTTGCTAAGACTATAATTAATTCAGAGTTTGTACCACTCGTCATAACCAAATAGGTTTGATAATAAACTTGATATGAGTTTAATAATGTATTTATGTTGGATCTCAAGCTCAAAAATTTGATATTGAGCTTGAGTTTGGCCAAGCTCAAAATTTTAGATGTTTTGATGAGCTCAACCTCGAATATTGTTTATAGGCTTGGTTCGAGCATGACTTTTCGATATAATCTCTCTTAACCATTAAAGTTATCCCACTGTGATGACCAAACCCAATGAGATTGAGCTTTTTGGGCTTAGGCCCCAAATTTACTTTTATGCTAGGTTAGGATTATCCTACAATGGGAGGCCCAAAAGATGGCTTTGTTCACTATAGATGGAGTTTTGGATGTTGCTCGAGGCCCAAACTCTCTTATCCCTATCATCACCGAGGAAGTACAAATTTTGTCAAGCTCTCTCTCCCCTGAAATTGGAGCAGGATTCCTAAGTCCCTGAGATCTATTTTTCCTCCCTCCTCTCATGTCTCACTCTTCCCCCATTTTTTCCAACCCCTAATTCCTGCCTTCCTTCTCTTATTTATAGCCTCTCTTTAGTAAGGTTGTCATGATGAAGGGGGTCTTTCCCAAGTTAGTGGGCCTCTTTGTGGTATATTCCTAACCAAATGGGACCCTCTGTGTATTGTTGATATGACTCCCTTGGAACTTTCACTAGATGTCGTTTAATGCTTGGCGGGCGGATTCCCTATGGCATTATTCCATGTTCATGCATGTCGGGGCGGGGGGAGGAGGGGGGGACCGCCCAAATGTTTGGCTGGACTTAACTAGGCTCGGGTTAGTATTGAAATAGACTAAGGCCACTTGGTGAATGGGCCACCAGATTGGTAACGAGCTGGTACTCTCGGTCCATATACCTATAATTAAATCCCACACAATACACCGCACTTTTTTTTTCCCCAAGATGCAACTTACACTTATATTTTAATCTAATAAATTCATCTTGCTTATTGTTCCTTGTTTCTGAAATTGTGTGTAAGATATTATGCCAAAAGAAATTTAAAATAAAGAAGCAAAATAATAGACATTCATTTAAGTTAAAGCCCAAACTCTAAATAATCAGAACTTAAAGCAATTTTTTTATTAAAACAATTAACTTATTTTATAATTTATTATTACTATTTATTTAATAATTTTGTTTTATTATTATTATTTTTAAATAGCTTTTACATATGAATATTCATCAATCTGTGCATTGCATAAGAATAATACTAGTGTATATATATATAAGGAAAAATGCTCAAACACCCCCTAAATTTTAAAGTAATGGCCATGACACCCCTTGAACTATTATTTTGGCCAATTTGCTCATTGAACTTCACATATCTACCAAATTAATACTTCTGTTGGTGGTCTCCAGTGAAAACACTAACAGAAGCTCACGTGGTACCTCACTTGAACTTCAAAAATACAAAATACAATGGCTAAATTGGTTGAGAAACTCATAAACCTTTGGCTCAGTTGAGAGAGAGGGAGTGAGTGGGACGATCGGACCAAAACTACCATCGCCGGAGTTCTTATTCCTATCATGGTCTCGCCTTTATGTCTCGATAGCACCTTGTGGTCCTACAGAGCAGTTGAGAGCCACCATTGTTACTACCATTTAGAGATGGCAATGGGGCGGGGTGGGGCCAAAGGATGGGATCTTCGTCCCCGCCCCACATGGTTTTGTCTTATCCAATCTCCATCCCGCCCCGCATGACGGGGGAAACTTTCATACCCCATCCTCGCCCCTTGGAGCCCTGTGAAACCCCACCCCACCTCACCTCGTAAAATTCTACTTTTTGTTAATTTGCTCTACAATTAGTATAATTTTTTTAATGAAACCTATTTCATTAATAAAAATATACTTGAAATTACAACTAAATTTATCCCATCAAATCAAATCAACTTTTAGAAAAAATTGAATAATATATCCAAGCGTTTAACAAGACAATCACAAAAAAAAAAAAAAAAAAAAAATCTTAGTATAACACATAACAAAATAAAAGTAAAGAACCACATTGGATAGAATAAAATAAACTAAGATTGATATGTTATTTAAATAGTAGAGTTTTAGGATATAAAAAATTTACAACTATAACCCAACTCGGGCAAGGTGGGGGCAGGGGCAAGGTGGGTGTAGGTATAAAAAGTCTAAACCCATCCTCGCTCTGTCTCGTGGTGTGGGGTTAAAATCTTGCCCCATCCCTGCCCCATCACTTTTGCAGGGCGGGGAAAACTTGCGCTGGGCAAATCAGGGGAGGGGCGGGTTAAGCGGGGTGGGGAAAAATTGCCAACCCTACTACCATTGTTTATTTGTCTTGCTATTGGTTTTTTTTTTTCCTGCTATTTTTTTCAAATCCTCCAGTGAGCGTGTATGCAAAAATTCATTACTTTTAAGTGTGCTATACAGTTGTTTGATGAAATGCCTGAGAGAGATATGGCCAATTAATGCCATCACAGTTGCTCTTGGGAGTTGAATGATAAAAGTGGGGATTTGCAATATAATGGGTGATGCATGTATGAATAGTATGATCTCGATTGTAAATGTTTCCCATCCCTTCAAAAGGAAGGTGTTGTTTTAATGTACATGTAATTTCATTTTTCATGCATTCTTTCATGACATAAATAGCTCCGTCCCCCCTTTTTTCAAAATGGTAGAATGATATTAAAATTGTGAAATTTTTTTTTATGTTCATGAATATATATTTGGTGATACAAGGAGAAATATTCTCTATCTAAGCTCCTATTGTCTTTGATATTGTTGCATCTTTAGCCAGTTCTCTTGTAGCTTTGTTGTAGTCCTTTGATACACAAAATATTGTCCTATTGAGCTGCCTTGCCAAAGCCTTAAGGGGTGTTTGGTACCACAACTTAAACAACAATTTTCAGTTTTTAAGCAACATTACACATATTTTCACACACTTTTTTACTCACACATATTTTCAAAAAATACAAACAATGTTACTAGAACAACATTACCTAACAAGCCCTTAGTTTCTTGTATTAAGTACCCGAAGTTTGCAAAGGACTCGTCAACAGGGCCGGCCCTAGGCCTAGGCCACTTAGGCCACCGCCAAGGGCCCCTACTAGAGGAAGGCCCCAAATTTTGGGCAAAAATTAATATATTAAAAAAAAAAATTGGAGATATAGGAAAAAAAAATTAGTTTTATAATTTTCCTCTACTTTTAAGAAGTTTCAAAGTATTGAATAATGCTAGAGATAATACAATTTTAAATACATGAGTCTTGTAAATAAAGTAATGCTATAGTTTTACAAACTATTTTACAATATTTTTACAAACTGTTATTGTAGCCAACTTCTTACTGGTTTTCATTTGGGCCCATCAATAACATTACTTTTTTATTTATCTATAATCATTCACCACATCATTAGTTTGTAAAAGATTTTGTAAAAAAATTTGTATCTCTAGCATTTTCCCTTACAAATATATGTGTCACTAATTGCAAGAAATAATTCAGATAGAAAAATGCTAGAAATATTATTAATTTTACTTGAAAACTTTACAAATTGATGTGACAAGTAATATGATATATGGACGTCAATAACCTATTAAATACATTTTTGAATTATTTTTTTATTAATGATACATCTTTATAAGCCTCATATTGTAAAATTTATAATATTCATAACATCATTCATTCAAATACTTGTTTATTATCTTCTTGAAGTGTCACTAAGCGCATTCATTTCTACATTGTTTGAAAGTTTATTTTTAGAAAAATTTGTTATAGTTTTAGCATTTTCCAAAAAAAAAAAAAAGCATATTACAAAATAAAAGGAATAGATTTTTGTTATAAAGAAATTGTGATATTAAATACTACTTAAATATTATTTAAGTGATAACAAAAATGCTCCATTTAAATATATCGCCTTAGGCCTCCAAATATGTTGGGCTGCCCTTGCTTGTCAAGTGAGTTGCTGTCAAGATTAATAGGATCGGTTCAGCATGTGGTGGCATTAATAGGAATATGCAACAAACCAGAAGAATGTGCAGCTAACACATGATCTCAAATTTGCATCACATGTAGTTTTCAAGGAGGTACTAAAGGATCACAAGAAATAGTAAGATTTCTTCAAGATGGCAAGCCGACAAATATTTGGCATTCTTTAGGGATGATCATATTTGGATAGAAAATACATTAAGGATAGTGATGGGCTAGTATACTTTTGTTTTTTAATATTGTTGGAAAAATAAAAAATGTAATGATTGATTTAATGGGTGTTATTTTTTGTGAAACAATATACTACTTGTAAACAATTATTGATATTTCAATTCATTGTACATTGGGAAATGGACAAAACTTATGTACAGTACATTATGTGCTGTTCCTTAGGTTCCCCTCTTAAAATTCTGTCATGTGGCTACTTAAATTAAAAAAATACACTTCTATTCATGAGAAAAAAGTCACATGTCAGAATCTTAAGAGAGGACCCTAAAGAACAACATATAAGTACTGTTCCTAAGTCTTGCTCTTGGGAAACATTCATTTTTTAGTTAAGAATTTCTTCTCTTATTTGGAGACACGTGTTTAGTGCTTATTACATTTTTAAGCTCAATGTATGAATCAAAGCAATTGAATAAGGTATGTGTACAAATGTTGTTGAACTTGATGAGAGAGGTATGTGTACAAATGCTTTGCTGATCAAAATGATTGGTATAGAAAGGATAATAATGAAGGATCTTTTGTATAGGAAGCCAGTAACAATTAAAGTAAAACCAAAGGCATAACAATTGGTAGCAAAGGTTATTAAATGGACAAAATTGCCAAATGCCCTTTTCGGGCAAAAATAGCAGCTCTTTGCCCCATTTTCCAAACTAATTAGGCAAATGCCCCTTTTTTTTTTTATAACTCGATCTGTGATAAACTGAGTTTAAAAAAAAAAAAATTCTGGAGCCCTATAGCGGCGTTTTTAAGGACCTATAGTGACGTTTTAAAGACATATAGTGGCGTTTTGTAACTTGACCTCCATGAAATTGAGTTATAAGCAATTTTTTTTTTCTTTTACCTATAACTCGATTTCATAGAGGTCGAGTTACAAAACGCCACTATAGGTCCTGAAAACGTCATTATAGGCTCCTTAAAAACGCCGTTATGGGGCCTAACTCGATTTATCACAAATCGAGTTTCAAAAGAGGGGCATTTCTCTAATTAGTTTGAGAAAGGGCGCAAAGAGCTGCTATTTTTGCCCGAAAGGGCATTTGGCAATTTTTTCCTCTATTAAATAGATAGCAACAAATTTATACTACCTATCTATGTAGATGGTTTGATTATGTTTGCTTTGCATCTTGTAGATGATGACTAAGCCATTCAGTATGCCTAGAGTGAGATTGTTGGGAGGCGTACAGTACACAAGTGTTCATAAATGGAAAGCACCATTGGAGGCATTGAAAATCAAAATGAAGTTTTTTGCCCGCAAAAGTTAGTAAAAATGCATCAAAGTTAGTAAAAATGCATCAAAATAAACTTAAATTATCGTCAAGAAATTGAAAACCTATCTAAAATCCAACCAAACATCCAAACCCCATTAGAGCACTGGCCATATCTCTCTCAGACATTTCATCAAATAGTTGTATGACACATTTAAAAGCAATTAATTTTTGCATACATGTTCACTAGAGCACTAGCCACAACAATGTAATAAATTGCAAACCCGTGACATTCTAATAGAGACTCGCACGTGGAGGATTGGAAAAACAAATCAGAGGAGAAGAAAAAAAAAAAACACTAGTAGCACAACAATGGTGGTAACAATGGTGGCTCTCGATTGCTCGGTAGGACCACAATGGGCGTCGTAGGGACACAAAGGGCGAGACCATGGTGGGAAAAGAACTCTAGTTACGGTAGTTCTAGTTCGATCATCTCCCTCTCTTTCTCAATTGTGCTGAAGGTTTCTTATAGTTTCTCTTTTCTTCTCAACCGTTTCAGCCTTTATATGAAGTTTAAGGAATAAATTGGTCAAAAAAGTTGAGGAGAGTGTCATGGCCACTACTTTAAAGTTCAGGGGTGAATAGGTATTTTTCTTATATATATATATATATATATAAAGCCATGACTTTTCTATATAATCTCTCTTGACCAATAATGTCATCACTATAATTAAATCTCACATAATATACGCTATGTTGTTGTATTTTTTTTTTTTTTTTTTCATTTTTTTCCCATGATGAAACTTAAGCTTTTTTTTTAATATAAGAAATTCATCTCACTCACTATTCTTTGCTTCTGAATTTGTGTGCAGGATATTATACCAAGGGAAGTTTACTATAAAGAAGCAAAACAATTGACACTCATTTAAGTTCTTGGTTCTCTTATTGTAAGGGTTTTTTTTTTTTTTTTTTTAATAAATTTTTTTTGTATATTCTAAAATTTTGAACTCTTTTGTGTATGTTTTAATTTTGGGTTTTGGTTATTATATTTAATTTGTGAGTATATTGATTTTTTAAATTAGACTATCACTAGGAAAAAAAATTTGTATTAAGGAATTATTTTGTTTATTCTTGTTTGTGCAAGTTAGAGCATAGAATAGATTAAATATAACTCAAATAGGAATGATCAAACTCACACCACATCTCGTATTAAGAAATTAACACACGGCCCACAGATAGCTTTAAAATATAAAAATAGATAAACGTTTCTAAAAAATTGAAAAAGCATCTCTTCAACATAATCCACACAGTGGACACATAAAGATTCAGTTTAGAGGTATGCCAACCCATTAATTTGATGACTCAACCTAATCTTTTTCGGGTTGATTTTTTTTTTTTTTTTTTTGGTGTGTGTGTGTGTGTGTGTTAGCAAGTAAGGTTAGGCCTTATTATTATTATTATTTTTTTTTTCTGAAGTTTGGGTTGACAATATTTTCAACTTAGGTAACCTTATCCAACCCACATTATTGATAATTTAATAAAGGTGTGTTCTTTAGATTTTAAATCTTAGGTCAAATTTGTTAGTTTAATTTGTTTCAGTGTTTTAATAAAGTTGGAATGTTTGTATTAGTCCTAAGTCCTAACAAATGGCCTCAAACCAATTCCTACAGGCTAGGGTTTGTGGGAGGGTTTCTCAACTTGAGTTAATTGAATTGAGTTGAAAAAAAAAACTTAAGTTCAACCCAATCCAACTTGACTCATGTATAAACTCAATCATTATTTACTGCATTTGAAAATAGAAATAGAATAATTTTGTCATTCTTGAAGAAGAAACATTAACCCGTCCCCTACCTCACTTGTCCATAGAGTGCCTAAGAAGAATAAAATCACTTTTCATGACCTTAGGGAAATTGCAAAACAATTAAACAAACATAACCCCAAGAAATTAATACATATACTAGTATAATTTTCATGTAAATTTGATAAAAATTCATATGTAATCTAAAAAATGTTAAATAATTGAAACTAAATTATTAAATAAATAGTAATAATAAATTATAAAATATGTAAATAATTTTAATAATATTACTTTAAGAATTTCTTTGTTTCTAAAAAAAAAAACTTTTAAGAATGTAAGCTTGTAAATGTGCCAAGTTGATCCTAAAATTAAAATTTCAGACTTGTTTATTGAATTTATTTCGAATATAAGCAGAGTTTAAACTCATTGTCAAACAATATTACATATTCAAGTTTAGACTGTTTAGTTCATTTTATTTTCAAACAAGGTTGACCTTATTTCCGATCTGCTTGATTAACTTATTCTTTTCTCATATATAGTAAAACTATGACTAAACTTTTTATCACTTAAAAAATCTATGAATTTTTACTATGAATGGACGATTTATATTATCAATTAAGTACAAATTAGAATTTGGTATCATATACATCTATTTTCAAACTTATCAATCCAATTTTAAGTATATATAAATACATTTTTAGATAAATATGCGTATTAAAATATAATATTGATATATAGTTAACTAAAGCCTCGTATTCACAAACTTGTTTTAAAACACTTTTTTTTCTTTCTTTCTATTTGAACTTGACTTGTTAATTAAACAAACGAACATAAAACAAACTTCTTTTACAGCTCTAAATGGAAGGCAAAGGAAAGTAAAAGAAGAACAAACACAAAAAAGATAACCTTTCAAACTCCACTCATTTCTTTTTATTGAGTGTAAATTTTGAAATTTTAATTATGAGATTGCATGTTCTTATTATATTTTTCATACTTGCAAAATTTCAAGAAAATCAAAGATCAATAACTATATCATAAATCAAATGTTTAAATTTCAAATTTTTGTAGTCTAAAATTACGTATAAAAAATATATTTATTAATCGAATAGTAAATAACATCCGATTTTGAACGAAATTTTATATGTGTATTAAAAACATAAAAAACATGTAATTCAACAATTAAATTTTCCAAATTCACGTTCAATTAAAAGATATATGAGGAATTTGAGTTTATCAAAAAATATATGAGGAATTTAAAGGATTTCCCTCCAAACTCCAACAAACACAATTTTTGTTTTATTTTATTTTATTATTTATTTTTATTATAAAATTTATTTGGTACTAAACCGGATTTAGACAACCCCAGACCCAAAATGGATTGTAACTCCACCAGCAACCAAACAGACTGAAAAGGTATATCATTCACTCTTAAACCCTAATATCTCCCTCTCTCGCGCACACAGCCAATTTGCTCCGTCTGAGACTCAAAACGCATCGGCGCCAAAGAGAGACCAAAGGGGAAACCTGAAACTCAATCACAGTACGTTTGTTTCTCAATCTCTTCCTCAATCAATACTATGTAAGATCTATACATATATATATATATATATATATATATATGAAACTTGTGTGAATGCTTATATGTGAATTATCGGATTTTGTTTTGTTTGTGTTTCGCAGAACAATGGCGGACACCAAGGCAGTGACGATTCGGACGAGGAAGTTCATGACCAATAGGCTTCTGTCCAGGAAGCAATTCGTGAGTTCTATTCTACACACTGCCTTTTTTTTTTTTTTTTTTTTTAATCTTGATTTGTATATAGGTTTTAATGTTGATTTGTTTGGTTTCCGAGAAACTGTATTAAAAGAAAATGAAAGTTCATATTTTTGTTTTTGGAGTTACTATTTTTTCTTTTATTTTATTTTATGGGGTTTGATTTTTTATTTTTTATTTTTTTTGCCAAGTCATAAATATCTGTGTGAGAAAATTTAATTACTGATACAATTGCATTTCTTTGTGATTTCACACAGGTCATTGATGTTTTGCACCCTGGTAGGCCTAATGTTTCAAAGGTATGATGGGTTTTTGTTTTTTTTTTTGGTTGTTTTTGACATTGGATTTGTATATATGTTTTGTAGTTTTATTTTAGGTAAAATGTACGCGGCTGGTCTGAAAACCCATGATCGATTTCAGTCCCTGAAGTTTAAGTTGATCCTGATCGATTTTAGAATGATGATGTGATAGCTTTTAGTTTGGTCGCATTATGTGAAGGACTAAAAAATTAATTATTTTAAACTTCAAGGACTAAAATCATTCATGCTCTAAACTTTAGGGACCTTTTGCTTTTTTATTTTTATTTTTTATTTTTTTATTTTTTGTGTATTGCTAATTTTGTCACCAACTTGTACTTACTCATGTTTGACCTCTTAATTGTTATGAAGGCTGAGCTGAAAGAGAAATTGTCAAAGATGTACGAGGTGAAAGACTCAAATTCCATTTTTGTATTCAAGTTCCGTACACATTTTGGAGGTGGGAAGTCGACTGGGTTCGGGCTGATTTATGATTCAGTTGAGAACGCAAAGAAGTATGAGCCCAAGTACAGGCTTATCAGGGTAATCTCATCCTTCTTCCTGGCTTTTGCATGTAGTGACTACCGAGTGTAATATGTCTTGTTGGGGTTGTTAATGATACATATGGGGATTCTCCTGTTACAATTTTTAAATGGTCCATATTATTTGTAGTCAAAGGTGCTAACTAGATGAATATGACTGCTCAAAATTGATTATAAATTTATAATTTTTTTGCCATCAACCTCAGTTGATCAACAACAAGAATGATGTGAGAAAGTTTGAGAAAAATTAGAGTTATGCGCATTGGAGAGAATCTTGTTGTGTTGATGAGGTGGTATAATAATATAATATAATTTGGAGTCTATGGGGATGTATTTGAAGGGTGTAATGAGGGATTCATGGCCAAGTGTGACTGGCACAAAATTCACTGACTAGAAATGAAATCAATACAATGACGGCTGAAATACAAAAGTTGTGGATGCACGTAGAGCCATAGGTGTTATTTATCGTTGAGAGCATTGGACAGTAAAGATGCAAGATTAATGTTGTTCAGAATACAATAAAAAAGGTGAGGCCAATGAGCTTGGTTCAAACGGTGCCTCCACTCCGTCTAGGAATGGGTTGAGTGATGGTCATGGGTTCAAGACCTAATGGGCACGTGTGTAACTTACCAATAAGAAATGAATTTGGGTGAGGTTCTGTGAATTAGATATTGATGTATGAGCGAACTCTTGGGTAAAGGGATTTGACTTGAAACAATTTTCTTCTTGTGAACCCATGGATTCAATGTGTTCATGCTCTATGCAACATCTGCCTGGCTTGATAGTCCATGTGCACGGCCTAATGGGTGGTTAGGCTTCAATGACTGTCACACATGGGTTAATGTTGCACTCATTTTCATTATGTTCAAATCCTCTTACGCCATTTATTTTTTATGGAGGTTCTCTTATGATGCTTTGGTCTTGACAAATATGTCCAAATCCTCTTGCATATAATGGCTAGTCATTCACCATTGTTTGTTCTTCAATATTTAGCTCCTTATTCATGTGCAATTGTAAAACCAGGTAAGTCATGTACTGTGTTCCTTAATAATTAACTGTTAACTCAAAACTCCCTCCCCTACTGTGCTGTGAGAAGAGTTTCTGTTAGATAATAAGATCTTTTTAATTATTCAAGAACCTTTCTGGTGAGAAGATGTAGAGGTCATCTACAATGTATTAGGAAAATCCCTATATTTTTTCCAATTAAATCATATTGCATATCAAAAAAGAAAAAAATGTAGAAGACATCTTCAATTCTTGATTATAATTTCTGTTAATAGAGAATTTTATCAAACCCATATGCTGGAACTAGTGCTTCAATATTGTAAGCAGTGCAGGCCTTTTGCCCTTTTAAGAAGTGTGGTTGAAAGGATGTTGTGGTGTGGGCTCAGATATTTATTTAGGAGGACCATAATCTTACGTGTTTTGACTCACATTGTATATTTTGTTACTCAGATAAGTTTCTTAATTGCATTTTTATGATCAATGAGATGTTGGTGGGTTAAAAAGAAGTGAGCAATCTGTTGTGTGTGAGTAAGCATGTTTAATTAAGTATATCAATTCTCTTACAATTTTCTGCCAGATTCAAATGTTGCAGACTTGTGTCAGTTTTTTGTGGTCAGGAGTACAAACAATTTTGATTGGTACATTTTTTGAATCAATATATCTTCGGACCATGGATTGTTATATGTTGTACATTCTTGATCACTGTATGTCTACTTGAAAGAAAATCAACATAACTTTGGATTTTAAACATAAAATTTTATTAATAATGTTTCTCTTTTGGGTGTTCTCTGCTTTCCTCCCATACTCGCTGAAAGCTCAGTTGCTAACTGTGCAGTGCTGATTCTGTTATTTATTATTACTTGTGATGGCAGAATGGACTGGATACCAAGGTAGAAAAGTCAAGGAAGCAGATGAAGGAAAGGAAAAACAGGGCAAAGAAGATCCGAGGTGTAAAGAAGGTAATGAATCCACTCTTGAAATTTAATTACATTTTAAACTATCTTTCGATCTCTTTTGGTTTAGACTTTGCCGCCATCTCCAATTGTTGCTATGTATCATATGTGCAGACTAAGGCCAGTGATGCTGCCAAGGGCAAGAAGAAGTGAGGTTATCAAGATTGTGTGCCATTTCGTCAGTAATACCATAGAGCTGGATCGCCAGAGGATGTGTCTTCTATTTCTTTTATTAGCTATAATCTTAAGCTTTTGACTTTATTTTTGAGGTGTAATGTGCTCTGATTGTGGGACTGCTAAACCTGTTTATTTAGCACGTGAGAGATCGTTAAATCAATTGGAATGAAGTTTACATTTTGTTAACATCTGCATTTATTTTATTCAGCTAGAAAAAAAACTTTTGCCGTGTGACACATGAGCATGAATAGCCTTGATTCACCAGAAGTTCATTATCAGTTTGCTTAGGTTGATATTGCTTGTTACAGATAAGCAATTTTCTCTTTTTGTTTGCGTTGGTTTGGAAGCAATTGATAAGAGGTTACACTGTCGATGTCAAGAGGTGCAAGTGGTTGTTGGAACTTGGAATTTCGCAGAAGTTGTTCATCTAATTACAGATCAGATTGTCAAAAAAGTCTTTATGGTTGGAAGTTTGAATTTCATATGATGCATTTCATTGACCTCCATCTCACATAAGCACGTTTCTATTAAACCAGTAGATCCTTTTATTTCAACTATGCTACATTCCTTTCTCTTCTATTTCAATTGGGTAACAAGTAACAAACTAATGTATAAGAATAAGATTAAGAATCAATCCTTTTACTGATGCCAAAGCTAATACAAAATTCTCGTCCAGTAAACAACGAGGTGCACCAATTTAAAAACGATGACATTGTCTTTTCTTCTTTTTCTCCTGTCAGGGGATAAATTTCTGTTTTTGCTAGGCGTTTTGAGAAATTAAAAGGATATTTTGCAATCACAATTTTTTTTTTTTTTTTTATAAACATTCATTTTAAATTCAAAACATAATTTTTTAATGGTTCTTACAAACAGATCATACATCTTTACAATTTGTTAAAACGGTAAATTGTAATTAGAACAATATCATGAAATTACGAAGGACCCACTTTGATTTCAATCACAGTAATAATCATTTAAAAAGCTGTGAAAATTTTGGTGTTTTTTTTAACTTACTGGTCACATTTTTTTAGCTCTAATAACGAACCAAATCGAAGATGTATTAGCTCATGATATGATATCATACGTTTGATTGGATCATACGTCATGTATCATATTTTATATATGTGTTGTGTGTGTGTGTGTGTGTTGTTGGATGATCATAAATACGCGCGGTTACACGACACGCTTTCATTTACAAATTACAAATGTTCATTCCTATACAAGCCAACCAAAACGACGGTCGTCACACGAAGCTGCTAGATTAGTTTTTAGTAATCCTCAGTCAAAACTCAAACGGCTAAAAACATGAAAAGAGTGAAAGAAAAGGGCAAAAAAAACCTCCGTGTTGAACTGTGTGAAAGCACCAAAAATAAATAAAACAACCTAGTTTTTACCAAAACAGTCAAAGGCCCAACCAAAAGAAGAACCTGAGCTTATTATGGGAAAGAACACAAGCCCAGTCCAAAATCCAAGTCAGATACTATTGTCTGAATCTCTCTTCACGCGCCCTTTTCCGCGCGTGAATTTCCCAATTATATTCCTCGTTATTACCTAACTATATAAAACCAATAATCAATACGCAGATACATTCCAAACTGTTAAAACAAAAACAGCTACCTACCTCGTTTTCACCCTCCATGATCTTGCCACGTGGCAATCCAACTCATCAGCACTCTGTGTTATCCTACGTGGCACGATCTCAGCCGTTGATCAAAATCCAGCCCAGCATCGAATTCCAAGATTTGGAGGGAAAACTGGGAAAAATTAGAAAAAGAAAAAAGAAAATTTGATCAAATCGTAAAGAGGTAAATATTGAAACTAAAAATTAAAAAATAAAAAAATAAAGAAAATTATATAAACAAAGCACAAATAGTTTTAGTTTTCATAAAGTACCTAACCAAACCCGTTATCTCTCTCTCTCTAACTCTCTCTCTCACATACACACTGTGCCTCTCTCTCTCTCTCTCTCTCTTTGATCGATTTTTTTCGCCGGAAATTTGTGTTGCCGATCGGACCAACCGCATCTCCGGTGAAGGAATCGTGGAAATTTCCGGCGAGGTAAGATTTCTTGAAAATTTGAAATCTTCCTTTGCCGTTTTCACAGTACTGTGACTTTTTTCTTTTTTGATTTACGTGAAGCATTTTGGATTATTTTGGTTCAGATCTGGTTGTTTTTTGGTACTTGAGAGAGAATTAGGGTTTTCCTTTGTGTTTAATCGAGAGGTTTTGGATGGATTCGACCGTTGATTTTGGGATTTAGGGGTTTTTCGTGTAGATTTTGATGTAGATGGAAGAGGGGTTAAGATCTGGTGGCCCTTCGGGGCTAGTGGTGAAGAATAGGAACTCGTCTGGTTGTTTAATTGTTAGGAAAAAGAGTGGCGATGGGGTGGGAGGAGGTGCTGGTTCTTCGAGTTCTCGAAAAGTTTACGAGAGGAGAAAGGAGAAGAAGAGGTCTAGGTTGGTTTTGAGTGATTCGGGGTCGAGTGACGAGCTTTTGCCCACGCCTCGGAGAAGGGTTGCCCCCGAAACTATTAGGGTTTGCAATGGTTTATCTGCCTATGATAAGGGTATTGGAGAGGCGAGTGGAGTTGTTCGAAAGAGGGATAGGTTGGATCACGTTAGGCATTATGAGGATGGTATGATTGGTAGGAATGGCTTTGATGAGAGCGAAAGGAAGAGGAATAAGATGGATGTGTTTGAGTTTGATGAGTATGATGGGCTTGATGGGGAAAGGATGCGTAGGAAACGCTTCGATGGTAGTGGAATTGAAGTTGGAGGAAGAAGGTATTTTGGATCAATGGATAAGCCTCGGGGCGGGATGGAGAGGGAATATGAAACTGGGCCGAGTAGACATGGTTTTGACAAGAGAAAGAATTTATATTTTGACCGGACGGGTGGCTTGAATTTGGGAGATAATGTTGATAACGGTAGGTTTAAGATGAGTAGAGATGGAGCTCAGCTGCCTCAATCATTTTTAAGGGAGAAGTTTGGGGGGCATTCAGATGAGCCGATTAGAGTTCAGGGCAAAAATGGTGTTTTGAAGGTGATGGTAAACAAGAAGAAGAAATTGGGTGGTGGGCCTTTGGAAAATTTTGATCCCCGCAAAGCTGAGGAAAGTAGAAAGAGTTTGAAAACTCCAGATGTTGCTAAAAGGAATATAGTAATTCATTCTTCATCGTACCCACCTGAGACAAAACTTATTGAGAAACCAGGTTTATTTGTCCGGCCAGAAAAAAGTCAGCTGGCTTTGCAGAAATCTCTATCAAGTAAGAATATCAAGGGTGTCAAATGGGATTCAGAGGACAGTGATACGTCATTAAAGCTAAGATTGAAGAATGTGGAGGCTTATGATTCTATGAAGAAGGTAAGTAGCAAAGAAGAAAATACTCCTATGAAAAGGGTTAGTCCCAAAGAAGAAAAGACTCCTCCTTGTGAGAAGCTCCCACCAACTGCAATTAAAGAAGGAAAAGTTAGGCGTGGTAGTGGCACAGAAAAGCAAAAACTGCGTGAACGGATTAGAGGGATGCTTCTGGAAGCTGGCTGGACAATAGATTATAGGCCTAGGAGGAACAGAGACTATCTAGATGCTGTGTACATTAATCCCTCAGGAACAGCATACTGGTCAATCATCAAGGCCTATGACGCACTTCAAAAGCAATTGAAAGATGAGGATGATGAGGCCAAACCCAGTGGGGAGGTTGCTTCATTTGCTCCTATAGCAGATGATGTGCTCAGCCAATTAACCAGGAAAACTCGAAAGAAAATTGAGAAAGAACTGAAAAAGAAGCGAAGAGATTACAGTGATAGTGAGAATGAAGCAGAACCTGCTGTGAGAAGATCTGCGAGTACCAAGCATGATGTGGATAGCATGGACAGTGCTAGCCATGAAGAGAAACTAAGCTCCTTCATAAAGCAGGGTGGTAAGTCAATGAAGGGTAGAATGAATGAAAATGGTTCTGCCAGTGTAAACTCAAAAAGTCAAAATTCTACTCATGATAGCATTGAAAAAGCATCCTCTGGATCCAATTCCCGTATCCATGGAAGAAAGAGTAGAAAACTTGGCAGATGTACTTTGTTGGTTCGTAGTTCTAAGAAGGGGCAAAATTCGGAAACTGATGGTTTCATTCCATATACTGGAAAACGGACACTACTTTCCTGGCTGATTGACTCTAAAACAGTGGAGTTAAGCCAAAAAGTACAATATATGAACCGTCGGCGGACTAGAGTAATGCTGGAGGGTTGGATTACACGAGATGGCATTCATTGTGGCTGCTGTAGTAAAATCCTCACTGTTTCGAAGTTTGAGATTCACGCAGGGAGCAAATTGCGTCAGCCATTTCAACACATATATCTGGATTCTGGGATTTCTCTTCTGCAGTGCCAGATTGACGCATGGAATAGCCAGGAAGAGTCTGAACGCACTGGTTTCCACTCTATAGACATAGATGGAGATGATCCAAATGATGACACTTGTGGCATCTGTGCAGATGGTGGGGATTTGATCTGTTGTGATGGTTGTCCATCAACATTTCATCAGAGTTGCTTGGACATACAGGTGTGTGTACTTGATATCATTGCACTTGCACAATGCCTTACGCTTCTCTACATGGTAGTACTTGTATTAATAACAATGATATCCTTTTAATTTTTTTTCTAGATTTTCCATGATATTCTTCTGTTGGTCATTTGTAATGTTTTTAATTACATATTTATTAAATTAAGGTCTATATTGGAAGGAGAGGATTTAGAGACTTAAAAGATTTATTTTAATGTTGAGATTTGACAAGTGCAAAAGCTGTTGAATCAAATTATGGCGTCTTTGTTGTGCAACGTGTTCGTCTGGGGTACATCGATGAGGGAAGTTGGATTTATTTATTTATTTATTTTAGAAGAAGAGAAGTGAGATATAGGTTGTGCTAGTTTTAGGATTTTGCAGATGGGGGGAAGGCATGGAGGGGGTTGGGAATATAATCTCATCTTTTACTCTTTTAGTGTTAATACTTGAGGGGCACTTGTCCACCGAAGATATTGAATCACTGAATAGTGTGAGTCTTTGTTGTGTGGTGAACTGTTATGGCTAACACTTTTGCCTGAAGTGAGCTTTGGGTTTTGGTACTTTCAGTTGTTTGTATGGATGGATGGAGGGAGGGATGGAGAGTTGGTACTCTAATGCAAGACTCATATGCTAAGTTTGTCCTGGTAGTATTTTTTCTCTATGAAGGAAAATGCAGCTAATAGCTTAACCTAGCTTGCTTGTATGGTTGACTACTTGCAGTATAGTTGTATGATATAATAAAAAAAATAATTTTTTGATCAGTAATATAACGAAAAAATATAAAACCTAATCTACAATGTTGGCTGTTTGATGATCTAAACAAAACCTCAGGACTTTTGGGATTAAGATTCTATGTTGGATTTGTTGTCCTCACAGCTTACCCATATAACCTCAAGTCTTTAAATTTTTGGATGATGGGGCATGTTTTGTGGGTTGTTGTTAGCTTTGGGCAGTCAAAGTATTGCTTTACCTTCATTGTTTCCTCCTTTGCTACTTGAGTCAGTCGTATCTTTCTTCTTGTTACAGACACTTCCACCTGGTGATTGGCACTGTCCAAATTGTACATGCAAATTTTGTGGGTTAGTCAGTGTGGATGTTGCTGAAGGAGATGATTCTACTGCCTCTGCACTACTCAAGTGTAGTTTGTGTGAGAAAAAATGTAATGCTTCCTCTCTTTGAAGCTTTTTCAATGGATTATGTGCTTTTGTTTTATCGAAATACAGATAATATTTTTGTTGAAATTTAAAATTTCTCTTTTGCAGATCATGAATCATGCATGCCAGAGACAGATGCTATTCCTGTTGATTCCAATAATCTAGTCCCTTCCTTTTGTGGGCAAAAATGTAAAGAGGTATCTCCTTTTCATGCTAATTCATTTAAATATCTTAAATTTTTTAATAGTAATACTTTTTAATATGGGAAAAAAAATAGTATAGTTTTAAAAGTATCTGTTAAATTGTTTAGTTGGTGGTGCAAAGCACTTTTGAGGCAATTTTGTACCTAATGAGTTGATTAGGATATGGAAATTACTATTTCTTTTATTTTTGACAAAAGATTAGTTAATGCCATGGCTAGTTACCTTTCCCATCTGAAATCTAGCGTTAATGTTGAGTGTCAATGATATATTATAACCTGCATACATTTATTGATACTTTTCCTTGTGATCTTATATAATACACGGGTGCTTTTTTAATGGACCTTCTACTGATCTTGTCATTTTACCCTATTCTTGACGTAATGTGGCTTCACCCATCAATCTTTATTATTTTTGCATTATTTCTGAGGTTTTAGATCTAATGACATCGGGTATGGGAATTTGTGTGTATTCTCAATTCTGTCCCTTCCAACATTCAAATATCTAGAATTTTCTCTGTAATTTTTTAGACTTTAGGCTACTTCATGTATTTTTTCATTAGTACTTTTGATGCATTAAAATTATTCTTAACTATAAAAAAAAAATCTAGAATTTTCTCTTTTTGATATTTCACAAATATAGCAGTTTTTTGTTTGGTTTCCTTGAATGTCTCGCTAGTTATAGTTTTATATATATCTCTCATTTTACGACATGTATGGCACTGTCTTGAATTGTATTCTGTTGCTTCTACAGATCTTTGAGCATTTGCAGAAGTATCTTGGAGTCAAACATGAACTGGAAGCAGGCTTTTCTTGGTCTCTTATTCATAGAATGGACGAAGACTCAGACACTTCTCTTCGAGGGCTTCCTCAAAGGGTGGAAGGCAATTCTAAGCTAGCTGTTGCACTGACTGTTATGGATGAATGCTTTTTGCCAGTTGTTGACAGGAGGAGTGGGGTTAATTTGATACATAATGTTCTTTATAATTGTGGGTAAGTTCTAAATTTTATACTTAAGCTGAAACAATATTGCTTTGGCCAACAGATGACAGACCATGTGATCTTCATGAATACTTCTAACTGTGGCTTTCGTATTTCATGTCATAAGTTTTTTAGTTTTTGCTGAGCTGTGTGTTAAATGACTGCTATTGTTGCTTAGATTGGTTTCTGAGATTTTCTTTCCTCCCTTATCCCCTTCTTTTACTGATTCTTAACTGGCTTAATGTATGTTTATTACGTTCATTTAAGCAGGTTCTATGTTTCTCTCATTGCTAATGAATTTTGACATTTAATATTCTTTTATTTCTTTACCTATGATTCTAACTAGATTATTTTGCATATAGTGGCATGTACAGTTGTATGCATTCGTAGACATGGATAAATGGTAAATAATAAACTTCTTTTTTGAATGAACAATCACTTTTATATGCATAAATATGATTTTATTGAATTTGAACGAGCTTATAATAATTTTAGACTCAAGGTATGTCTTTGGAGATCGGTCATCTGAATTTGGATTTTTTTAAACTTTACAAATTTTCTGTATTATCATGCTGAAATTTTTTTATCATTGAAAAGTTGACCTTTTATTCACTACTTTGATGGGATATAATGTACATACTTTTAGTCAAAAATAGAATGAGTCACATTTGATGTGGACGTGGTGTTGGAAATCTGAACTTCTCTAATTGGAGATGTGGAATCTGGAAATATGGTTTTGTGTTTGTGTAGAGCCATTATTTAAATATATATATTTGTTTAACCGTATACATATGATGAACAGTTAAAAGTAAAACAAGGAATCTCTATATTTTATAGTGATATAAAGTTGTACTGTTGTGTTTAGTGACATGAGTGGATATAGGTTTCATGTTAACATGCCTTTGTTGAACAAAATGTTGATAGGTTTCATGGTAATGCGCTCTGGCTCAATATATGTGTGTGTGTGTGTAATACACTGAATTTTTTCCCCTACATCTATATTTCCTCAAACTGAAAACAGTAGTACATTGTCTTTATTTGATAAGTAATTTCATTAAAAGCCAAAATAGAGTTGCCCAAGTACACGGGCAGTATACAGGAGGCAACTCAAAAACAAGAACAGAAATCAGCAGCACATTGTTTCTTGAAAAGGATGTAGGAAAGGCACAACACAGATTAGAATGATCCTTTAGCATGCCCACCATCAGTCTGTTATGATGCTTAGACCTGATAATGCAGTATTTTGCAAACAAAGCGTACTCTGTCCAGGCTAGTAAAGAGGAATTGAGGAAAGACCGTGCCACTCAAAAGATGAAGCTTGAAGGTTAGGACTCATTTAGTGTCAAAATTGGGAAGATATATTATAAATGTGTTAACTTATTGATTGGGATTGGTGTTAGCGTTGAAGTAGTTGAATAGCAAAATAAGCTTTAGTAAAGAAAGGAATCACCCTCAAATTGTGCCCACCTGAATTTTATGGGACTTTAATTTAACGTTAAGTTGTAGCAAACTTATGTGTGATCAAAAGTTCAATTTGATTGGAAAAGATTGTTGTGATGACACAATTATTTAATCTGATACTGTGCTTTAGCAAGCTCAACGGTATAAATATGCCATAGGATACTGGTTCACTTTTTAAGTTTTTGAGCTTTTTTGGTCCACTATCATTTTGTCTTAATTACTTTTTCTAAATCCTTTACTAAGCTGTTTGATGTGTAATTGGTTCTAAACACTGAACCTATTTGGTATATATAATGTGGTTTCTAAGTAAATATTTTATTGTGTGCGCGCACACATGACTGCTCAGTTTCATGGAATAAGTTATTCACTTTTCTAGAGTACTTAGGCATAATAAAAGCTGTTACTTATTTTACTGACCATCTATATTATATTCTTTGTGAAACATATGTTGTACCAATTGTCTGAAGGTAATTAGTTTCCCATTTTTCTTTTCTTTTTCTACCCCAGATCAAACTTCAATCGAATAAACTATAGTGGCTTCTACACTGCTATTTTGGAGAGGGGTGATGAAATAATCTGTGCAGCATCTATCAGGTACCATACCCCAAACTTTCATCGGTCACTATTATGTTTCTACTTTGCGCTTTATTATTTTTTAGCGTGAATATAGGAGAATTAATAGAAAAGAGGAAGGTTTTGTAGTGGCAATGATGTGCTACAGAACAGAATTTATTCTCCCCTTGACAAGGATATGGTTTATTATTCCATGAATTTATACAGGATCTAAGTTGAATTAGTAACAATATCCAAACTACTTGATGCTTGGACAAAGTCATTGTGTTTTGGAAAATCATGTGGGACGTGCTTAAGGGAAGCATGCTCTTCCTCCTCTTATCAGAAGGGAGCTATTCAATTGTGTTGGTCTTCTTGTTAATGCCTATGTCCATGAGATTTTCTGTTATTCTGGTCTAGCTGAAGTATTTGGTCCATCACTACTTTTCTTTCCTCTTTTTCTAAGTGAAGCTTTCTTGGGTCAGTGGTTTTACATGTTGGTGTTGTTACATGCATATTTTTAAAAACTAGACCAGATAAAGAACCGCTTCTGGTCCCATTTCCAGTTGAGCAGGTTGGTCCAGTCCGGTTTTTATAACTAAGATTTTCCCCCTCAAAAGTTTCATAAAGCTAAAAAGAAATTGGTCAAAACAGTATAAAATCAGTTCTGGTTCCTAGCTTTGACCGGCTCTTGAGCAGATTTCTCATGTTAATTATCCCAATTCCCTATGATGTATGTATAAGCCTTTTTAATAGGGTCTCAAGCATAGCTATTAATTATGTACTGTACCGGCCGGAATATGTCTGACCGGTTACCAAACCAGTGTGCATAAACCCCATGAAATGTACTGCTATAAATTTCAGGCTGTTAGCGTCTTCCTCTTCCAGCCATTGCAGATAATTTTGGATCTTTGGGCCAGTTCCTACCTTTCCGACCGATTTAAAACTGGACAATTGTTTTATTTTTATTTTTAAATTTCTCATAATCTCAATGGCCATGGAGGACATGGGCTGAAGGTAGGCTTTGGCAACCTGTTTCACAATCAGTTGTACATTGAGCTCTTGTACTTAGCTTTGGTGGTGGAGGTGGCATTCAGAAAGTACCCATCGTTTCTAACACTTAATTAGCCTTAAGGTCTCTATTATTGGAAACATGGTTCTATTAGAATAATAATACAAAAAAAAAAAAAAAAATAAAAAAAATAATAAAAAAAAAACAAGGCCCATCAAAATCAATTTGCAAAATAGGCTTTCCATGCAATTAGATTCATATGCAATCAAGATTTTTTTTCATCTTCCACAGTTCCACTGCCCAAATATGTAAACTGCAAACTGAAACAACACTTTCAATGAAATAACCTCTACCCAAGAAGAAAGACTAAGATTGAAGAAGATTTCAAATCAAAGCAGCGAGGGAGGAGTGATATTAATTTAGCCCATTTGGAAGTGCTTTGTGATTGAGAGAGAGAGAGAGAGAGAGAGAGAGAGAGAGAGAGAGAGAGAGGAGAGAAGTGTGAGACATAGAACAAATGGCTTTCATGTTTATCTCCTGGTCCTTATTTTCTTCTTTTTGCTGTCAGGTGTCTAGCGTCCGCTGCCTCCCCCCCCCCCCCCCCCCTCCTCCCCCTTCTCTTTTTTTCATTTAGCTATTTTGAGATCAGTCCTGAAGTTCTTTAAAATTATGGAAAGTTTTTTGGTTAGATACACCAATGCTGACTGGTACTGAAATATTTTTTCTCTTGATTTAACCGAAATAGCCTTTGGCATGGTATTTATAACTTTGGTCTTGAGTATTTTGCCTAAATATTTAATCAAGAAATCCATTTTATGATAATTCTAAAAAACTTGCTCTCTACTTCTATGCCTTTAGTGGGCCTGTGTGTGTATATATCATTATGTTTTACTGCCGAGTTAAAGTTCTGGTGCGAGAGAGGAATTCCTGTTTGGTGGGTTTTGAGATCCATATGATTTCTGCTTGTGTATGTGGAATGCAATACTTACCATCTCAGTGTCTTCTGCCTGGTTAGGTTCCATGGGACTAAGTTAGCAGAGATGCCATTTATTGGAACTCGCCACATATATAGGCGTCAAGGGATGTGCCGTCGGCTTTTTGGCGCTATTGAATCAGTAAGCTACAAGAACTACTATTTCATTGGGGATTTCACTAGCATGGAATAGAGATTCAAAATATTGCATCTCTTTATTTATTTATTTTTTAATGTGCTTACTTTTCTTTTATGTCATTTACTTCATCCTGCTTTTGTCCTATTTGAAGGCTCTGTGCTCTCTCAAGGTTGAGAAACTGATTATTCCTGCAATTGCTGAACTCATGCATACATGGACTATGGTTTTTGGCTTCACTCCTCTTGAGGAATCTCTCAGGAAAGAAATGAGATCAATGAATATGTTGGTCTTCCCTGGTACAGATATGTTACAGAAGCTGCTACTGGAGCAAGATAACATGGAGGGGAACATGACAGCCAGCACAGGTACTGGTTGTGGTGTTTGTTGTCTATCTCTTTGCTATATAGTTATGGCGTGTCGGTTAAGTTTATATATATACATTTCTTTCCTATAGGTGCAAAGCAGATAGAGTGCAAAATCAAGCTTTCTACTAAGCCTGAGGTGGAAAATAAATCTGATGTGGATTCCTTAGCTGGGCATGATTCGAATGGGTGTAACAGCAATGGTTCGGATCTTGCTAAGGAGATAGCTGATGAAGTTGCAGCTGCAGATGATAAATCTGATAAGGACTCCTCTGTTGGGCATGATCCTCATGCGTGTGATGATGCTGGTTTGCATGATGCTAATGAGTTAACTGATGAAGTTGTGGCTACAGATAATAAATGTGATATGAATTCCTCAGCCGATCTACATGGGTGTGGTGATGCTGGTCTGCAAGGTGGTGATGAACTAATGAATGAAGCTGCAGATGCTGACAATAAATCTGATATGGATTCCTCAGCTGGGCGTGACCCTCAGGGGTGTGATAATTCTGGTTTGCATGGTGCTAATGATTCTGTGGATAATAAATCTGGGATGGATTCTGCATCTGGGCATGATTCTCAAGGAGGTGATGATGCTGGTTTGCCCAGTGCCAATGAGACAGCTGATAATTTTGGAACTGCAGATTTGAGTTCTTTAGATGCTCTTAAACTTAAGATTCCAGCTTTGACTGAGCAGACTGTGTGTTCTGGCTCTCTTTCTGGAGACAAGTTAGCAGAGTCTGTTTCTAAGAAGAAACCTGACCCTCCCCCTAGTGTGAGCTGTGATGCAATAGAGATGGGAAATAAACCATTGTTGGATTTTCCTGTCAAAGATAATATGCAGTCTTCTGTCCAATGTCCGCTTGTGCCCTTAAATGATACTCTGGTGATGAGTAGTTCATTAGATGCTTCTGATGAAGTTAAAATTCCTGTTTCAGTTGAGGGGACTGCATGTTCCAACTCTCATGCAGAGGACAAGTTAGCTCAGTTTGCATCTGGCAAGAAATGTTTGTCATCATCTGATATTAGTCATGATGTACTTGAGCTGGAAAACAAACCAGCAATGGATTTTCCTGTTGAAGATCATGCCCAATCTCTGGAAGTGAGTGATACGGATGGGGTACGTGAAATAAATGACATTGACTGTCTTGAGCCCGGTCCTTCTTCAGGAGAATTTTTTGCAGAGAACACCACCAAGGAGATCAATGAAAAGCAAGATGTCTCTGATTCTACACAAAATGGTTCTGGTGAGTGTTCCTTGCAATTTAAATATGATTCAAATATTCAAATTGTGTGTGAGACAGAAGGCACATTACATGCATCTGATTCTGATGACAAGTCTGAGACCGCTGCACATGAAAGAAAGACTGAATCCAGTTCTGTTTGATATCATTGCAGCATCAATACTGAGTACTCCACTCTACTAATTATATCTCTCAATGGGAGAATGCCTCATTTTTAGAAGATCTTAAGGCTCTGGAGCTAGTGTCTTATCTCCTGATTCAGATAGTGTGAATAAAATCTAAAGAGTACCAAGGGAAATTCATTTCGCCTCTGGCTTAATTTATGAGTGTAATGTTAAGGTTCTAGATTAACTTTTGTGCAAGTCAAGATTAAAGTTTCTCTCAGAAGGTTTTGAAGTCTGCCTTTTGATTTGAGTGATGTAGTGTCATGTGCTCGTCAATGGTGAAGTTGCTGCTTTAGAGACAACGTTTGGAAGTTGGAGGTGATCTTTGTAATGTTCTGGGCATGTCACCTACCCATGCTTTTTCACGGTGTATATATCTGAATCTGCCGCGGACAAGTCAGGAGTTTCTCTTCAAGCCCTTTATCATTGTAGCAGTTTGTATTTTATCAAAGTCATTTCATCACATGATATAGGTGGTTGTACATGATTTATTGTAGATCATCTCAACTACCTTTCCTAGTGCGCATAATACAGGTCAGCTACAACATGCTTGCCCAAATTAATTTTGATAGGCTTCTTTATGAGAGCGATAAAATATGATGCTGTTTGATGGTACTTACAAAATCTCTCTGAGTTCCTGAGCTGAGGTGGAACTTGTTTTAGAAGTTCTATTTGGGACAAGTGTCATGATCTGAAATGAAAAAGGGTACTGCTACTGGAAAGTTCTCCAAGGCACGTAACAAGGATGGCCTAAGCAATGTTAAAAATATTCTTTAGATATGTAGATTTAGTGGACATTAATAATCATATTTCTTTGTATGACCTTTTCCTTTTCCTTTTCCTTTTCCTCCGAGCTCATCAGATTTTGATTTGTTTGCTCTTGTTACTGTTATGTAATCAAGGCAACGTTTGATATTTATTAGGATTTTATGCTATCTCAAACTCTGTGAGCATTTTGTGAATTAGAAGTAAAGTGGAGCTCCTTTGTTTATTTTCTGAAGGGCTTTAATTGATGAAATTGACACGTATGGAATGTATCATTACTATGCCTACATAAAGGGCAACGCTATCTTTGCGACTAGTACTATTACATGACTTGCCGAGACAAAAGCAGCTGTTGATTCTCAAAAGAATAAAAAAATATATATAACATAGAAAAGAAAACTTGGTCATGGGATCCACTACCAAGCTCAAGAGACGTGCAAGCATGTTTTGTCCAATAGCCTTATATTTCTATATTTTATGCTTGATGAAAATGGGTTGAGTCAATCCTTGCAGCTTCTGGAACGAAGATAAAAGCAGGTCTATGTTATGGTCTTATGGATGCAACTTGGTCACTTCTCTGAGATGCAGAGAGAGGCAATGGGGATGTACACAGGTGTTATCCCTTACCTTTGGGGCGTGGTACATCACGTAAAGCGTAGGTGGGGATTTCAAAGGCTTCAGGTGGTGGGAAACCCAGATGTTCCTACAGGTTGTGAATTGGGGACATTGCTGTGACTACTTCTAGGAAGTGGAGGAATGTCTTGCTCCGGCGTAGAGAGATTAAGATGTAACGTAAATTGTTTGCGACTTTGGTGCATACTTGTGTGTTTGTCAAATTCCCAGTTGTTGTTTTTATAGATGTAGCCCTTGATAGAAATTCATTTGGCTGTGTTCTTTCCTACAAGAATTCTTCTTATTTCTTCTTTCTCTTTTCCCTATAGCTAAAATAATGAGTGATCATTTTTCATCACAGCTCAATTATCATCTATATCCTAGGTTTTGCATGCAAGTGAATAAAATCTTTAGGAGGTTGTTTTTTCAATCATCCTGAAAATAACCCAAAAGGCATATTTTTCAATCATCCTGAATTGATTGATGCTATATGATCTATATTCTATAGCACATTGAGATAAAGAGAGGAAACTGAACACGCCTTCCACCCAAATATCTTTGGTAAATTAAGCAAAAAAGGCAAGTAGCACATAGTTGACCACGAGCCTCTTGGCCTAAGTGTATTCCCCAACTCTTCAAATATGGGGGAAGAGCTCGGGTTCCAACTCTCCAAATATCCCTTACACTTCACTGTAGCATAATAAAACACTATGAAAATAAATATTATTTGTACCTATAATCAGTTGGTTACTATCTTCTTCCCATATTATATGAGAGTTTATAAATCATAATGGGTTTGAGGTCACAAAGGAGTAATGGCAATGCAAATATCCAATTTAACTCATTCACAACCACGAAATTCCCAACCCAACCGAAGGACTCAGATTTATTCATTCATGAATTGAAATAACAAGTGTTATTTGGTAGTTTATGTATCTGCTACATGCATTATCTCTCTCATATTATGTGGATATTGTAAGTGAATGGAATCCATACAATGTGAAAAAGATGCTAAATGTAACAAATACATTATACATAAGATACTTCTTCCACCCATCTTAATTTGAACTCGCCCGCACATAACTACGAGATATCATGCAAGTTGGTATTTACATATATCGAATACTTGATAAGGCAAAAAAATCACACCATAAAGATCATTAGCTTCAGGTGTGTGTTAAATGCTACACACCAAAATTCTTGCCCCACAAGATCTGCCAAATCTTTAATTTTTTACAAGGTGCTACAGATATATATATATATATATATATATTTTTTTTTTACTCCACTGGTCCCATCCCATTTTTCCCTCATACTCACTAATCTTCCCTCTCCTCTCTACTGCTTTGCCTCTTTCTCTTCCCTATCCTCTCGCCTCTCTCTACTGCTCCGCCACACCGCCGATCTCAGCCACTGTTAGAGCCGGTCTGAAGCCACACCGCCAATCTGAAGCTACACTGCCGATCTGAAGAACTACTGTTGAAAAAACGCCTCCACCACCGATTTCTGCCTCTCTTACCAGCCTGTTTTGATTTTAATCCAGTTGTGGCTTGTTCTTTTTCGGACTTTTTTTTTTGGGGGGTTTGGGTTGATCTTATATTAGTGGGTTGCGGTGGTTGTGGCCTGCAGAGTGCTGAGTTTGGTGGTTGTGGTTGTGGTGCTCGGTGGTGGTTGTTATTTTGAGGTTGTTTTTTTTTTTTACGAAAAGGGTAGGGGGTGACCAACGAGTAATCCTGACTGGTGTGCCCATAGGAACACCCCTGCCGCTTTGATGCAAGGAGACCACAGTGAGATATAGCTTTTCAGCCCCACGGGAAATTCTAGTAAATCTTGGGCTGAGGTTTACTAAAAGCTATTTGAGCAGAGATTTATAGTTGTTTAAATATTATGAAAATAAGTGCAGATTAAAAAGTGACGTAGAAATACATGTTACACCGAAATGGTTGGTTTAACACTGATACCAAACATCCCTTAGTATCACATCAACGGCAGACCGTTTATTCTCAATCCTTAAAAAAAAAAAACAAAAAACAAGAAAAGACACACGACATTTGAGTCCACCTTGTGCGACATCTATATATATATATATATATAATAATATGTGAAGTATAGAGAAACTCAAATTTAATTCCTAATATATATAATAATAATAGGTGAAGCAAAGAGAAACTCAAATTGAATTCCTAATTAGAGTTCTAATTTTGTGTCATGTGTCTAGATTTATCTTTCTAATTGTTTAATTCAAATCTGAAATTGGAGTCCAATTTCACCTCCCCTTCTAGAAATTTGTGTTTTACATTTAAATGTTGTGCTTTTTATTTTCTTTTTTTTGGCTAAATAAAACCTTTTTCTCTTCTTTAAATATCAGACACGCCTGTTTACAGGTTCACCTCCCCTTCTGCCAAAGCTAACAACGACAACAACACCGATCTCTTCACCTCCTTGATCTCAAACATCAAATCCTACTCTGGTAATGACCCTCTTCTCCCATGCTTCCAGTATGCCTCTCTCTCTCTTTGTGGGTAGCACTTTTAATGGTTTTAAAAAGTAAGATTGTTTGGCATTTTGTCTATATAGAGGGATCAGAAAGATGAAGGATTCGCTGCCTTCGCAAGTTCTGAATGAGAAGCTACCACGGTTTTTGTAGAAGTGCGCGCAGACCTTTGATTCCAATTGTCGTTACAAAAACGACTTACTGTACCTCCGCGTTTGGTTGCAGTTGGTATTTTACTAATCCATCACTTTTCTTTTCTTTTCTTTTCTTTTTTTCTATTTTCTTCTTGATGATTTCGATTCTGGGTGGTTGGGTTTCTTAGAAGTTGTTTGGTTCTTGTGGAAATGAAGGGGAAAGATGTGAAAATCAAATTTGGATGTGCTTTAGATTTTTTTGGTTACCTAATGTTGAGAATTTATTCATTTATTTTAGTGTGTAGATGGGTTTTTGTGGATGGTTTGAGAGCTTTTTTTTTTTTTTTTAAACATTTTCTTATTGTTGATTTTGATGCTGGGTTATTCGGTTTTTGTTCAATTTCATAGCCTTTGTTTGGTTCCTGAGAGAAAATGAAGGAAAAGTTATGAACATCAAATTTGGAGTTTTAGTAAACAGAAGGGTTGTTTTAGGCTAAGTTCACTAGCTTTTTATTGTTATTATGATTCTCTTTTGATTTATGACATATCATCTTCATAGAAGGGAGGGAGTTGATAGGATTTAATCATGAATTGCAAAATGCCAATTTCATTGTTTGCATCATAATTCATAAGTAATTATTTATTTATTTATTTTATGAGTAGATGGAGTTTGCGGATGATCCAAGAGTGATTTTCATTATCTTATGGATGATTTTGATAATGGATCATTCATTTTTTGTTCAATTTCATAGCCCATTTCCTCTTTTTCAATGAATGCTATGAAATTTGAAAGGCATCTCTCAAGATCAATGATGAATACTTTTCAGCTATGACTGTTCTTATTTAATATTTTCTAGTTATTCGTATTTTTTGATTTCAAGTATTTTGGATTTATATCTGTCAATTCCTTTCTCTACAGAGATGAGGTGGGTTCTTTCTAAAATCCTTGACAGCTCTTTCTCTCTCTGTCAATGGTAGACAAGAAATTAGGGTTCTTCACTATAAAAGAAGAGGATTATGGAGGCATAAAGAGAGGGGAGGCACGTACTACTACAGAAAGAAGGAGCACCAAAGGGTAAGACCTTTCTTTTATTCTGCACTTTTATTTAGTTGCTTTTCTGAAATTTAATAATTTGTTAAGATAGAGAGAGGTTGGAACCACTACTGGTGAGTTTTTATCTTCGATTTAAGTTTGTTTATTAATTGTGATTAGGTTTTGATATTTTGTTTGGATTGGTTTCGATTTTGGTATTCAAATTAAGTTTTTCTCTTCGCTTTTTAGTTTGACATTTTTATCAACACGCCCTCAAGTTCAGCCAGGTACCAATTTCGAATCGATCAGATTCCAAATCGCTTAGATCTACTTTGATTCTTTTGTTTTTGTTTTTGTCAGATCTAGGGTTTATCATCTGCTTTTTGGATGAATATATTGCTTTTATTTATTCGTGGTGTTAGTACTCTACTTGGAATGTTTCAATTTCAATGTATTTCTCCCTCAATTGTTCACATTCTAGATTTCGGAATCGGAATAATTGTGTTACTTGCTAATGGTGAAATAAGCCCCATCACTTCCCAATGAAAACTTCAAAGTCACTGTAACTGAGATCTGCTCTTCCGCCCTGTTCTGTTTCTTCTCTGCAACTCCATACACACAAGGTCAGAATAGCATAGTTAATTTTCCTCTTTCGGATACTCTCTTTGATGATTTGGCCCACTTTTTTACTATTTGCATGTTCCATTCCAAATCACAGAGGAAAAAAGAAATCCAAAAGGAAGCTAAAAAAAAAAAACTGTGAAAACTGAAAAATTTGTTCATTCTCTGCCCTGTCAACAAACTATTCAGAAGTTATCCCATTCCTTCTCTGCAACAACAGACAATTCAAAAGGTAAGCATGCTCCTCCTCCTTTTTTTATTTTTTATTTTTTATTTTTTTTATTCAACTACCGTTTCAAATTGTATAAACTACCCACATATCCTTTTTCCTCTACTGAATGTAATTTTATAGGGTTCTTCTTTTTATTTTTGGCTACCTGTTACCTTAATTTCCCATTTATTTTATTTTTTTCAATTTATTGAGTGAAGTTTTCTTCAATTGATGTATTGGTTAGATTTTAATTTTGTTTGGCAGATTTTTGTTAGGTTTGCACTTTTTTTTTTGTTTGCCTTTATGTTTTGTCGATTACTATTGAGTGTAGATTTATTAATGATTTCTCTCAAAGTGAAATTATGGTTTTACTGGAATTATTTACTGCATTTTTTTTAAGGAGAAAAACCCATTTTAGTCCCTACATTCTCACGCGATTCCCACTTTGGTCCTTAACTTTTTTTTCCACCAATTTTAGTCCCTATCCTGGAAAACGCGTCTTGTTTTAGTCCCTGACATTACATCAGAGATGGAAATTGTCCAGCTGGCAAACAGAAAAAATTAAAAATATTAAAATAACACCCACTGTGTCCACGTGGCTTTCCAAATCAGCCTCTAAATCAAAAAAAAATTAATCTATTAATTTTAACTAAATAAAAAAAAACAGAAAAAAAAAATTTAAAACCCAGCAAGAACAAAATGAATATGTGGGGCTTGAAGGCCCAGAACCCTCAACCCACCTTTAGGCTGGCCCAAGGCCCAACCCGAGGAGGGCAATCTCCCCAGATGGTCGGCCTAAGGGTTTTAGTTCGTCCAAGACCCAAGCCGAGGACACACCCCTCCTCGGCACACCTAGTCTAATCCAGGTAGGGGGCAGACCCAGAATAGGTGGTCACATCCACACCTAACGAGTCTGCCTGACCCTCCAGGCCACATTAATGGTGACAAGGCCCTTCACTGAAAAGCCTTGGAGGCAGCAGCCCCCAGTATGGTGAGGAACCTGTTTGATGGGACAAGTCCTGAACCAGTAGCCCGGATGGCCAACAGCTGTAGGGCCAGGATCGAGCTAAAGGGCGTATATAAGGCAAAGAACCCCCCTTGTGAAGGGGGGCCTCCTCGGACGCCAGCCGAGGAGCAACCCCAGGCGTAGAGCAAATAAACGAGAAGTCCAAAGAAGACCGGCGAAGGGCTGGCTGGAGCCAAACCCTTTGCCCCACTCTCTACAAATTCATTGTCGGGGGTCCACCTCCGAAAAAAGGAGCCCCTACAATTGGCGCCGTCTGTGGGAAGGGTTAGTGCGCCGGCCGGCGCAACCGGCGATCATTCTAAAGCAGTTATTACTCAGAAGTTGGCGGTGCAAAAAAAAAAAAAAAAAAAAGAAAAAAGAAGAGAAGAAGAGAAGAATTGCAATACGAAAAGAAAGTTCAACAACAAATAAAGGGAAAGTTCTTTATTATTTCAGAAAAGATTACAAAAGATTACAAGTACAACAATCCTCATTATTTCATAAAAGAAAAGCTACAAATACAATCAGAGGCTCAGACAGGCATGTTTTACAAAAATTCCTACCAACTAATCCTACAATCAGAGGCCCAGGCGGACCGGTGTTGGAACTGGCCGGGCAAGAGGCTCGCAAAGAATTAATATCAGGAATGAGGGAAGTGTCAACCCGTGCTTTTACCGGCGTCCAGAGAATGGGAGAACTGGACAGTAAAAGCACGGGAAGGGGGGCTAGGGGCTGGCTCACCTTCAAACCAAAGCTTGAACAAAGTGAGGAGCCCCTAGACCCCGGAACACCCTCCCTCATGATGCTTCCTCGACCCCCTCCGAACTGCACGAGCATTGACCGTCGGAGACGGCAATACTCGGGCACCAGCCGTGACGGGAGTTCGCATGCCTCCTTCGTCGGAGGTGCACTCTGCGGAGGGACGTTAGGTACTTCAATGACGTCCCCCCTGGCCACCATACGAGGCCCTGCCGGTGTTACGCCTAAACTCTGCCGCGCCGGCAGCCCAGTGGGGGCTGCGGCCACGGCGGCCCCTAACTCCAGGTCTCCTAACTGCGGTCACGATCCTGGTGGCGGTATCAAAGGGGCTCAAGAAGGAGAAAGTGTATATCTCTTTTCGTGGGGGAGAATTCATGGAATGAGGAGAAACACTCCCCCCAGAACGCCTTTTATGGAGGGTGAAAACCAGCGGGAGTTGAGCCGCGCGGAATTCGAAGGGGGAGTTGTCAAAGGGAATTAATTCCCACCCAATTCCAAGGGGATTGCCAGCTGCCTGATGCATGTTAATTCATGAAAGCATTAATGGAGGCGCGTTACGGGCACCAAAGCGTCAAACAGGGAGCACGGAAGGCCAAGCGACGCCTCGTAAACCAGAAAGATGAGGAACGCGAACCAGAAGCAGGATCAGCCCCACGTGCGAAGTCACAATCCGACCTGAGGAAAAACAACTCACAGGAAAAGACCCGTGGACGTCCTCACACCAAAAAACAAAGTCCTCGGATCCGAGGACAAACTCCTATTGGAGGCAACTGTGCAGTAGTGGTACAATGACTCTCGCTCTAGCATCCTGCAAGGGGCTAGGGGGATGGACTTCTACCCGACGTGAGACTGAGTTGCCCAAAGAGGTGAACACTGTGTCCTCATGCTCGGGGCCCACTTGGAAACGATGGCAGCAATTGTACCTAGGTCTTGCATGGTCCTCGGACTCAAGCCTACGGGGAGCTGGCCACTCGTACTTAAGGCAGCAACTGTACCTAGGTCTTGCATGGTCTACGGACTCAAGCCTATGGGGAGCTAGCCACTTGGAAACGATGGCAGCAATTGTACCTAGGTCTTGCATGGTCCTCGGACTCAAGCCTACGGGGAGCTGGCCACTCGTACTTAAGGCAGCAACTGTACCTAGGTCTTGCATGGTCTACGGACTCAAGCCTATGGGGAGCTAGCCACTTGGAAACGATGGCAGCAATTGTACCTAGGTCTTGCATGGTCCTCGGACTCAAGCCTACGGGGAGCTGGCCACTCGTACTTAAGGCAGCAACTATACCTAGGTCTTGCATGGTCTACAGACTCAAGCCTATGGGGAGCTAGCCACTTGGAAACGATGGCAGCAATTGTACCTAGGTCTTGCATGGTCCTCGGACTCAAGCCTACGGGGAGCTGGCCATTCGTACTTAAGGCAGCAACTGTACCTAGGTCTTGCATGGTCTACGGACTCAAGCCTACGGGGAGCTATCTATTTACGACGGAGCCAAGGTACTGCTCGGTCCGAAGACCTATTCCCGTGAAGAAACCCACTACCTATTGAAGAGCCTAAGGGTCGATCCAACCACTCAAGGAAGAACCAGCCGACTGAAGGCCTTCCGGACCATAGGGGCCGAGGTTTGCAAAACCCTCCTCCCCGTCCGAGGATACGTGCAGCAGGGTTTTAAGGGGCTATTGTGGGGCCCGAAGGCCCAGAACCCCCGGCCCACCTTTAGGCTGGCCCAAGGCCCAACCCGAGGAGGGCAATCTCCCCAGATGGTCGGCCTAAGGGTTTTAGTTCGTCCAAGACCCAAGCCGAGGACACACCCCTCCTCGGCACACCTAGTCTAATCCAAGTAGGGGGCAGACCCAGAATAGGTGGTCACATCCACACCTAACGAGTCTGCCTGACCCTCCAGGCTACATTAATGGTGACAAGGCCCTTCACTGAAAAGCCTTGGAGGCAGCAGTCCCCAGTATGGTGAGGAACCTGTTTGATGGGACAAGTCCTGAACCAGTAGCCCGGATGGCCAACAGCTGTAGGGCCAGGATTGAGCTAAAGGGCGTATATAAGGCAAAGAACCCCCCTTGTGAAGGGGAGCCTCCTCGG
This sequence comes from Quercus variabilis, assembly GCA_030445155.1. Taxonomy (NCBI): domain Eukaryota; kingdom Viridiplantae; phylum Streptophyta; class Magnoliopsida; order Fagales; family Fagaceae; genus Quercus; species Quercus variabilis. The sequence continues at coordinate 1,957,799 of CP129450.1, read as the reverse complement.
ACGCCAACCGAGGAGCAACCCCAAGCGTAGAGCAAATAAACGAGAAGTCCAAAGAAGACCGGCGAGGGGCCGGTCGGAGCCAAACCCTTTGCCCCACTCTCTACAAATTCATTGTCGGGGGCCCACCTTTGAAAAAGGAGCCCCTACAGAATAAAACACAAACCCCAGCAAGAACAAGATGAACAAAACACAAACCCAGCAAATTTAAAACCCAGCAAGAACAAGATGAGCAGAACAATAACCCAGCAAATTTAAAACCCAAAAAATTAAATTCAAACCCATATTTCAAACCCCCACACCACCAAAAAAAATCTGTGCTCATTCATCATGTGCTCGTGGTCATTGTCAGGGAGCTGGTACTTGAACAACACTTCACAATCAGCTCCACCGGTGCAGAGAACGGAGAGCTTGGAAATGAAGGAGTTGAACTTGACGGTATGATCGATGATTAGAATCTTAGTCTCATCGCCGATGTAAGACAGCTGATTGTCGTGAGGATGAGGGTGGATCTTGCCTCCATAGCTACATATGAACTTTGCTTTGTAGTTCTGGTGAGGCTGATCGTCCCATGGCGGCGGATTCTCAAAATCGATTTCGCGTGTGCGCGACGAGGATTTGCTAGAGTCAGGGTATGAAGTGAAGAAGTAGTTTTCCATGGGTTGATTGTAGAGAGAGAGGGAGAGAAACAAAAAAGAGTGGAAGATTTTTTTTTTTTTTGTTTTGGAAAGAGGAGAGGAAAGGAGAGTGATGTGGAGTGGGGCTTGAAATATGGGTTTTAATTTAAATTTTTGGGTTTTAAATTTGTTGGGTTTGTGTTTTGTTCATCTTGTTCTTGCTAGGTTTTAAATTTGCTTGGTTTCTTGTTGGATTTGGTTTTTATTTTTGTTTTTAATTTTTTTATTTAGTTAAAATTAATAAATTAATTTTTTTAATTTAGAGGCTAACGTGGAAAGCCATGTGGACACAGTAGGTATTATTTTAATATTTTTAATTTTTTTTCGTTTGCCAGTTGTGCAATTTTCGTCTCTGATGTAAAGGGACTAAAATAAGACGCGTTTTCCAGGATAAGGACTAAAATCAGTGAAAAAAAAAGTTAGGAACCAAAGTGGGAATCGCGTAAAAATGTAGGGACTAAAATAGGTTTTTCGCCTTTTTTTAATAGAAACAAACAGATACATAACAAAGATTTTGTTAAATATTGTTTTGCCGCATGGTTTAAGGTTTGGCTACTTTTTCCCTAATCTCCCATTTATTTTTTCAATTTCTTGAGTTCTGTTTTGTTCGATTGTTGTATTGATTAAATTTTTGTTTTTGTTTGGCAAATTTTTGTTAGGTTGCTTTTTTTGGTCAACCCCTAAAATTTGAATTGATTTTTGCTTTTGTGCAAATCTATGTTTTGTTGAATCATTCTCAAAAGAGGAAAAAAAAAAAGTTGATTACTGAGAGTACAGTTATTTATAATTTTTTTTAAGTAAAATTATTGGATTTTTTATGTTAATTACCGAGTTTTTGCAGATTGAACCGCATTTTCTCTAATCGCCTTTGTTGTTTTCCTTCTTGATATTTAATTTTATTATTATTTCTCTATTGATATATGTCTCTATTGATATATATATTTTCATCGTTTTGCACCTTTTGGCTTAATTTATGTGGTATCATTCTATTTTTATAGATTAGTCCTTAAAATTGTTGGAAATTTGGAATTGCCTTAACTTTTTTTTTACCCTTTTCCCAGCAGCCTTATATGGATGTTGGAATTCTCCTCAAATTTTTGTTCACTATGCTTTGTAATCAATTTGACTTATTTGTGTTTGTGAGATTTTACTCAATTTCAAGCTAGTTTTGTATATTTAGTTTGTGGTCTCTAGCATAGTGTTTCATGTACTGTAACTGTTGATTTTTATAATTCACATAATTTTTCATATGTGTGAGCACCCACCCTTTGGTGTTAGTTCTTGAGTTTTTATTGAGAATTTTGCTTCGCAACCCAATGAAGAGATAAAAAGAATGCAGTGGGTTGATTTTCTATAGATGAGTAATGGAATTCTCAGGGATGTGCTTTAGCAATACAACATTTTGAATCGAAAGAAGGGGTCACATATTAGGTTTTACTTGCTCATTTATTATATTTATCATTTGCTCTGTTAAGTCTGACTAATTAATTCTTGCAATATTTAAAATACCTTGAACTACTCAAATGTATTTTTTGATTGAGATCCATGGAGGAGTGTACCAACTGTAGGTTTCACAATAGTAACTTTTTGTAATACAATTTCTAGAATTTTGTAGGCCACTATTTTATGAGCTTATGATTTACAAATACTATAATGAAATGCAAGAATAACCTACTAGGGAAAGCTTACAACAAACCGATACATTATCGACATAAACTTCCTAGAATTATAATCTTAACTTCAATGTTTGTGACTAGATTAGCACAGGAGATACCTAATACATCAATTAAATAATTCTGCGCATTGAGCAGGTTAAAGACTATTAGTATAATTGCAGTGTTGTTGATAGAATCGAATTTTGTTGCTCCAAATTGATTTTCTTGCCAATTATAGTTTGCACAGTCCACCAATATTACGGAAGAAAGTGGCCTCCGTGATGCCTAGAAGGTAGAAACACTGTATTATTGTTCTAAATTCCTAATATAGACATTGGTTAAATCAAATATTCAGTAATTACCTAAGTTCCATTTGACTTGGTTTCTGTTAATTTTTGTATTGCTTAGGCTTTTAGGCTCAGTTTATTGGAAGGTTTTTTTTTTTTTTTTTTTTTTTTTTTTTTTTTTAAATGTTGTTGTTGTTGTTAGCTTTGCTTATTTTGTTTATTCATTTATTTTTATTGTGTATGTCTTAGTGTCTTGGATTTGAGTACTTATAGATGATTTACTTTTATTTATTTATTTTATGAATAGATGATTACATAATAATGGGTGGAAAGTTTCATGAATTCCATAACTTGGGTGTGCGTATAATCTAATATATCTCTTTCTGTAGATTTGAAGTAAAGCCTAATAAATTTGAGGAACCTTTGTGTAATTAATCTTGATTCTTGTTGTCGAAATTAGAAACTGTTATAAACTTCCTTTTAATGACTATTTTTGACTTTTTCCTATAGTCTCTCTTTACACTATTCCCCCATTTTTACTATCCCTTATTGAGTACTTATATATTGTGGGGCCACGAAGAGTTGGCAACACCGGCCCACTTTGAATCAGGCCCAAAGGCCCATGCCGAGGATCAGCTGGAGTCCGAGGACATGCCTTAGGTCCGAGGACAAGGCGCGAAGGTCTTGTAGTCTAAAAAGACATGCCGAGGATGGATGCATCCTCGGAAACCCGAAGTGAGGAAATACGCAAGCTGCAGTCCGTCAAGGGGAATCTCCCAGGGAATCCAAGGAGGGCATGGCAGGTGCCGAGCACCGGACGTGGAAGCATGGTGGAGGCGCAAGTCCCAGACGAACTGTCACCTCCACATTAAATGCCCTCAACTAATGTCCTGGCCGCATTAATGAGGATAGGACCTCTGAACAGCGCCACCTTGGGCGCCACAACCCACAAAGAGATGGGAATGCGGCTGATAGGACAGGCACTCAAGTGGAGACCGGATTGATCGACAAATGTAGGGCTAAGATCATCTGAGAAAGGGATATATAATGTAAGAAGTCCCCACTAAGAGGGGGACGGGGGGGGGGGGGGGGGAGAACCAGAGAGAGATACATACTGTAACAGTGCATTTCCTTTGGTAGACTGTAAAGCTCATTTGAATAAGATAGGAACTACTGCTACCTTTCTAACACGTCCGAGAAGCCCTGTTGTGTCTCCTCAGCCCGTATTAGGACTACCACAACCCACGAATAACCATGCATGGCCGTTGTGTCCTTCACTAGGGCCTAGCTCTTGAGCCCACTCTCTACAAATTCATTGTCGGGGGCCCACCTCCGAAAAAGGAGCCCCTACATATATGAAATAGGACATAGAATTATTTTAGTGTTATTCACTTCAAATAAACCTGCCATGTTTTGTGTTTTCAATGATATTTTTATTCTCATGTGCTATTGTAGATTTATCACTGCTTTGTTTAGGATATTTGTGTCACATTTGGTTTGCTTTTGTTTAGAGTATTTGGGTTAATTGGTTTTGGGTATTTGCCAATGATGTTTTTAAAATAGAGAAAAAGAAACACAATCATGCCTTTCTTTTCCTTTTTCTTAAGAGATGAATGGTGACAGTCTTAAGTTTGGAAGACACTATATATTTTTTTCCACAGTGTTACCAATTGAGATAACCTTAATAGAAGCTTAAATTAGAGATATGCACATGTTTTGATCCTAGCCACTTTGAGATGTAAATATATATATATGTATATATTCTTGTTTACCTTCTTGATTTGTAGCTGATATTTCTACTATAACTGTTAAAATTAAGCTTTAATCTTGATTTGGTGTACTTTACTTTCTATTGCATTCATCTCCACAGTGTTACCAATTGAGATAACCTTAATAGAAGCTTAAATTAGAGATATGCACATGTTTTGATCCTAGCCACTTTGAGATGTACATATATATATATATATATTCTTGATTAGCTTCTTGATTTGTAGCTGATATTTCTGCTATAACTGTTAAAATTAAGCTTTCATCTTGATTTGGTGTACTTTACTTTCTATGCTAAGTTTTGTTAATGAAATTTTCTAGTTAATAATATGAATTTAGACTTAATTGAGCCTTTTAAACATGAATAAACTCATGATTAATAATATATCCATTCCTGTGCGGTAGCACAGGCTATATACTAGTATATATAAGGGATAATTATAGTAAACCCACCTGAGGTTTGGCCCGTTTGCGCTTTGCCAACCTGTGATTTAAAACTTTACACTTTGTCTACCTGAACTTCAATCTGTTACCCACCTCACCCTCAGACGTTAGAAAAACACCCTTTTATTAAAATTAGAACATAACACGGATCAAACAAGAACCATTAAATCTTTTCCTCACGAACACAAGAACACAACATTTGTAAATATAGTTCAAAATTTTCAATTACACACATCCAAAACCAATTAAATCCTCTGAATCCATACCAAAATCCTTCTCATTTTTCAAACCCAAACTGTAATAAAAAAAAAAAGTTTTAGAACCCATTCATAGATTAAACAGAAAATAGAAACAAACCAAAGAGAGAAAAACAACACCATTGTTCATCCTGCCAATGGTGGTGGTCGAGTGCTTCGACCTAAAGTTTAATGGTGGCTTGTACGATGGATTGGCTGTTGTGGCGGTGGCTCATAGTGGTGCTAACGGCGACCATGGAGGTCAACCGCCATTAGCAAGCCAAAATAAAATAAAACCCACAACCAAAAAGCCAAAAAAAAATTTGAAACCCACGAAGCATTGCCACCCACTCCACCACCACCACTATTAGAACCCACAACTCATCACCACCACCACGCCCACAATCCACAACCACCACAAGCCACAACCCATAACCCCACCATAATCAAATCATTATCAAACCCACAACCCAAAAGCAAAAAAAGAAAAGAAAAAAAATGAAAACCACCGCTGGCCGAGACGAAGGTCGAGATCGAGCTCCATTCTCTCTAAACCACCACCGGCCCTCTTCCTGGATTTGCTCTAAACCGTCGATACGGAGGCTGAGACCAAGACGGATGCGAGAACGAAGGAAATCAGATGAACCACAACCAAAACCACAAAAAAATGAAACCCATGAAGCAAGAATGAAGGAAAATGAAACCCATCGCTGTGCTTTGGTCAAGGAAGCTTTTCTGGGAACGGAGGGCTATGGGGTCGAGTCCTTTGCCTGCTTGTTCGTTCACCAATACATCTCCAGCGACTACATTGGCTCAGACGGTGCCATCGAACCCGAGCTCATTACCAGAAGTGCCCGTAATGAGTCAAGTAAAAGGAAAATTGCCTTTGAAGAAAGGGTTAAGTATTAGTGTGATTGTGACTATTGTGATAGTTGGCCTGTTGTGAAATTGTTGACATTGTTATAGATTAAAAATAACTTCATTAAGTCATTTGATTGGTGTGATGTTCCTCCACTTTGTTCTCATTGAAGTTCATGAGCAATGAAAAACCCTAACTTTTTGATTCTTGTTATATTTGCTTTAGCCTAAAAATGTGTTTTTCTAATAGCAAACAGAGAGGTGGGTTACGGAAGGCTAACATAACTTATCTCAGGTGGGCAAAGTGTAAAGTTTTAAACTACGGGTAGGCAAAGCGCAAACGGGCCAAATCTCAGGTGGGTTTACTGTAATTATCCCTATATATAATTTAATTGGTACAACAGAACGAGGATTTGAACCTTAATATATATAATTTAATTGGTCTCTTATGTCTAATTTGATTTTATTACCAAACCTAGATTAAGAAAAAAATCGTTTTTCCTAATCTAAAAGAAAGATAAAAAAAATTATTGATTCATGGATTTGAAAGTTTGGTTATGCTTGAGGAAGGTGTTAGACACCCCACGACATCTGTCACTAGACAGTCATTTGTTTTGATAAATTCTTAAGTTTTTGCTTATTGGCAAATAAAATCAAGCTATTGGTTGTAGCTTTTGAGGCTTAAATATTTTTGGCTTTGAAGATTGATTCGAAAAGGCGTGTGACCTTCATTAATGTTTTGCTAGCACATTTAGAATTCATACTAGATTTCCACAATGAAAATTCAGCAACATTTTGCCTTATTTGCATAACAGAAATTTGATAGCATTTCAGACTAGGTGCGTCGTGGCACACAAAATGATCCTCACCAAGCTTTTGCAGCAAAAATATAGCAAATTATTGCCTTATTTTCATAGTGAAAATTTGGCAGAGTTTTGCATTAGGTGCATCATGGCGCCAGTAGGGTTTCACATCAGTGTGTACCCGCATGCACCATTATGTGTGGTCTGTGGCACATTGAAATGCACCAAAATACCCTACATGTGAGTGTGTATCGTACATATAGTAATACCACATGCCACTAGCTGACACAGATGGGGGCAATCACACACATTGGTTCACCATGCACCAACATCGATATGTGCCTACAACATAAGTCTTGAACACATACGCACATTCCAAGGTCAAGAGCATATATGGTTAAGGAGGGGTTACAAATTAACCACAAATGTCCATCATTCTAAGTGCATGATTTACCTTAGCGTTACAAATATATACTCCCTCCGTACTAATTTGTTTGTCCTTTATTCCATTTTGGGATATCCTAAAATATTGTTTTGTTTCTAAAATTAAAAACCATTAATTTACTAATGCTTAAGAGATAAATCCTTTGTAGTCTTTTCTCATTCCCTCTTCTATTATCATACATTGAGAGGGGATTTTACTCAAACACACCCCACACACTTCTAAGTGTTTAGGGTGTTTTGGAGCTTAGCCAAATTTAGTCGGTAATGCTTGGTGGTGTAATCGGGTGGTATTGTGGGATCAAAAAAGCTATTAAAGACAAGACTCCGAGATAGCTGGAGCTTAAAGGGTACTTTGGGTAAATTAGGCTTGGAGGTCTCTTGGATTGTCTTTGTACTTCAACTTATTTACTAGTGGTCATTTCGTCTTGGAGGGTCGTGAGGATGTTTTTACACTAAGTTCTTCAGTTTTTCTCTTAGATAATGCATTGTGTGTTATCTTTGGTTTGATATTCTTTTCCCTACTACCCTTTACATTATAGAATTGCACATCTATGTTCTTCCATGCAATTGTTGAATGCTTCGGTTAATTAATTGGTTAATTATGTATATTCCGCTTTAATTGTGTATAGCCTAAAATTAATCTAGCCGTAATTAAAATTTGGGGGTTTTAATTAGCTTTAGTAATTATACTAGTGAGCTTTCAATAACAATGAAAAAAAAAAAAAAAAAAAAAAACAACAACAACATTTGATTGAAGGTGGACTTGCTAAAGAAGGAGAATGTCAACTTAGTCATGATCTAATTTGGTTCAAATGTAAACTTCTATTAAGCAAAGAAATTTTGATAATACCATATTTCTTATGAAATATATGTAAAGAGAAAACATTATAATTGTCTAAAGACTAATATTTACATATTTACAAATATTAATAAAAAAAATCAGTGTAGAGCGTGGTTCAACCACCGTTTATAACTTAATATCATGAGTCATATAATTATGTGACATAAGCTATATCTTTTATTATGAAAACTGGGATTCAAATCCTTCGCCAAAAGGAGAATTTTTTTTTTTTTTTTTACAACTTTACATCTTCATAGCTTATTATGATCAAATTTGTGGGGCAAAATGGGTAAATACCCTTAATTTTAAAACTATGTAGCAAAATACCAATTTTTCCAAACTATTTAGCAAAATGTCCATGTTTTTGGAACTCGATTTTAACAAAATCAAGTTACATGTGGAACTCGAAATTAGCTATGCATATTTTGTCATTTAATTTTTTTTGAAAATTTAAGTGGAACTCGACATTGTTAATATCGAGTTCTACTTAAAAATATACATAGAACTCGATTTTGAGGATATCAAGTTCAGTAAAACTCGATATTCTCAAAATCGAGTTAAAAAACAGAGACATTTTACTAAATAGTTTGGAAAGAGGGGTATTTTGGTACGTAATTTTAAAATCAAGGTAGTTACTCATTTTGCTCCAAATTTGTGTTCTCAAAGGGTTCAGGGTCAATTTACTTAAGAATTTACACTGTGTTTGGAAAGGAGATAAGAGAAAGGAGGAGCCCACATTTTGCAATCCACCCAATTTGGGTGAATTTGGAGAGAAACAAAGGAATAAAGTCTCTGATAGTTGTATAAGAGATACAGTGTTCAATTCTCGTCTACACAAAAAATTGATTGGTGTTTTGATTTGATGACAAAGAGTTATTATCAAGATCGGACGTCATAGGTTGAAATTCTCTTAAAAAAAAAAAAAAGAATAAACCCCCCTAGTTCATTTCTTTTGAACCAATTTTACATTTTTGCCCACAATTTTCATCCATCTTTTATATTCATGTGGGCATAAAAGTAAAATTACATATTTCTTTTCTCTTTCCCTCTTTATTTCCAAACACATAGAAGAGAATTGTTTTCTTTCCTATTCTTTCTCATTTAATTTCCTTTACTTATTTATTTTCTTTTCTTTTCTCTTCTCTCGTTTGCAACTAAACAAAGGGTTAAAGCTGTACAAAACTTAGAAAGGAAGCAAGGTAGCAGCAATCAATCATCAGAAAAGGCATGGTACCACTTTAAAAAGATGGAATCTCAATTTTAGTGACTTTGTTTGGACAAACTTTATGCTAGAATCTTTTTTTTTTTTTTTAGAATCACTTTATGCTAGAATCTAGAATGTATACCCACGATCCAAAGCACAGTAGCCTAATATAAAAAAATGTACAATTTTTTTAACGTTTTGCTCTTTATCTTTTGTTCATGACCTTTGCTTTTCTATTTGTAGTACTTTTTGTGGTGTTAAAATTTATTTAAAAAACGCTTTGATTTCTCTGACTTTGAGTGACGTGACTTCAAAATTTATTTGAAGTCGTACTAGTAATAAATAAGAATTACCGTTTATTATTAACGTGATAATCAGTAATGTCCAGTGTGGCACATCACTCAAATAAGAAAAATTATTATATATTTTTGAAATATCATAAATATGTAGTATTTCATTTCACATGAATTATGAGTTTTATTATAAATTTAATTAGTAAGATCCATCATTTATGTGAAAGAAGAGAGTGCGTATTTATAATACTCCAAGAGTACACAATAATTTTCTTTCAAACACATGTTTTCAGTTTTTAAATAACATTACACGTATTTCTACACACTTTTTTACTTACACGTATTTTTACATATATTTTCAGTTTTTAACTACATATATTAAACATCTCCTAAGTGTTTGTGAAATATGAAAAGTAAGAGTTAAAATTCAAATTTCAAGGAAGGAGGTTTACACGTTTATAGTAGAATTTCGGCAGAAATACCATTTTCGTCTCTACATTTTCACGCGATTCCCACTTTGATCTCTAACTCTTTTTTTTCACCGATTTTAGTCCCTATTCTGAAAAACGCGTCTCGTTTTTATCCCTATCGTCAGTGCCCTAACGGTAAAGTCCTAGGTGGCAGACGAAAGCTGACATGGCGCTGATGTGGCAATTAAAATATTATTAAAAAAATATTATTTGGCTTTTTTTAATGCCACGTCAGCATTTTAATTTTTTTTAAAAGCCATCTCAGAAAATTTTAAAAATTAAATTAAATTTAAAAAAAAACCTTATATTTAATTTAATTAAAATTTTTAATTAAAAAAAATTTCTTAATGTTTTTAGTGTTCTTCAACTTGTTCTTCATTTTACAACTTGTTCTTCATATTCTTCCCAAATCAAACCCAGTAGCACAAGAACTCAAACCCAAAACACTAGGACATAAATGAAAACAAGAAGAAAAAATTAAATTAAATGCTAACAGGAAGAATGAAGAAACCAAAACTCAAATCTCCAGCAAATTAAGAACTCAAACCCAGCAAATCAAGAACTCCCAAATCAAACCCAGCAACCCAAGAACTCAAACCCAAATCTTCAGCAAATCAAACCCAGTAAACAAACTAATCTCTAACAAACCCATAAACCTATAATCAAATCCAGATTCCAAAACCACTACCACCACCACCAACCAACAGATCCATTTTCAAAACTCCAAAAAATTCAAAGCCCAGAAGGAGAAGGAGAACAAGAACAAATCCAGAAAATTCATACCACTAGCACTACCAAACCTCCATACCCAAACCACTAAGATCCATACCCTTCAATTTTGAGAGACCCACGCAAGACCCAGGATCCATACCCTTCAGTTCTACCGAGCCATAAACCCACTAGCTAAACCAACCCAACAACCACCAAAGCCAACCCAGCCACCATCAAATCCAACCCAGCCAACCCATCAAATCCAACCGACCCACAGCGAGCCAAGACCACCCACGGCGAGCCACGACCACCTCACTCATTGCGAGCCACGACTACCCATGAGCAGACACCAGACCACGGTGATCTAAATCCCACCCACCAAAGCTTCCATGCTGATCTGTGCCATGCCGATCTAAGGCCGAAAAGCCAATATTGAAAGAGAGAAGCTTTCAAGGTGAGAGGAAGAGAGGAGAGAGCATGGGAGAAAGAGAGAAACTTTGAAAGTGAGAGGAAGAGAGAGAGAGAGTGAGATTAAAAAATAATTTTCTGGGTTTGTTATTGTTTTGTTAAGGTTTTGAATTTTTTGGGTTTTTGAATTTTCTTAGTTTTTATTTTTATTTCAGTTTTTTCCTTTTTTTTTTTTCATCTAGTTAAAATTTACAAATTAATTTTTTGTTTTTAAAAAATGACGTGGCATTTATGGGTATTATTTTAACATTTTTAATTTATTCTGTTTGCCAGCTGTGCAATTTTCGTCTCTGATGTAAGTCATGTAAACAAAAACAAGACACATTTTTCAGAATAGAGACTAAAATCGGTGAAAAAAAAGTTAAGGATCAAAGTGAGAATCACGTGAAAATGTAGAAACGAAAATGGTATTTCCGCCTAAAATTTATATATTGTATATATATATATATATATATATATGATTTGGGTGTGGACAGTGTGAGACCAAAACAAAGTGAAAAAATCCAGTACATCACCCCCAAACCACAACAAATATGCACTGCGATAATAATTATAGACAGACCACCGTCTCTCTCTCTCAAGTATATGTCTCTTCAACTCCGTTGATTAAAAAACAGAACACAGTAACCATCTACACTCGCCCTCACCGTACTATAAAAAATTGAAATCGTAGTCGCGCGAAGTCTCTAGCAGTAGCGCTTTGAAGTTTGAAAGTGATGGCGGAGGGTTGGGTGCTGCCGCAGGCGGTGGAGCAACTGATACAGCAAATATGCAGGGAGCAGAACCAGAGGCCGCCGGGGACGGATGTGAGACAAGAGCTGGCGTTGCTCGGTGAGGAAGAGGCTGTAAATTTGCTCCGTAAAATAGCGGTCTCGACCATAAAGAAAACCTTGAGTGCCTTTATTATGTACATGATCCGAAAAGCCAAACAACCTCACACACACGCACACACTCACTCTGATAATAATGATACTCCCTCGCCTCAGAAAGTACCACGCGTCTCTCCGTTTCACAGTCCCTCCTCTCCCTCTCCCTCTGCCCCTGCTTCACAATCACAATCACAATCCCAATCCCGCCACGTCTACTCTCCAACACAAGGTATGGACTTCACATTACACTCTCTCTCTCTCTCTCTCTCTCTCTCTGCGCTGTTCATGATTTGATTGTTACCTATTTCAAATTTGGTTTCTGTTTTCTCTAATAAGTAAAAGAGCCAGCCAAGTTTTCAGCTTATTGGGGAATTTTATTTTATGAGGTAGAGGAGATACTTAGATTTTTTTCTTTTCCAGGAAATGAAAATGTTTCTTGATCAAAGATTCTCAACGGTTTTTTTTTTTTTTTCAAATAATATTTTTAAAGTTTCGTTTCTTCCACCTAGCAAGTGGCCAAGTAGTGATTGTAGCAAATAATTTTCATATTGTATATTTTCAGAATTTGTATTTTTAGATTAGCTTTTTTTTTTTTTTTTGGTTGTATTTTCTAGATTGTATTTTTCCATTTCCACATGTGATTTTGTAATAAGTTAGAATTAGTTAGTTTGTTAGGCAAGGTTTTGAAACCCGGACCGTTCATTGAACCATAAAAAGGAGAAGTTCAAAATTTTTAAGGTCGAACCGAGGTTAAATTGGGGTCGAATTGCGATGATGTCATAATTAATTTAATAATTATTTTAAATATATATAAAAATATTAAATTAATAAAAAATAGAAAAATTAACTAAAATAGTCTAATTCACCAAGGATTTAACTAAGAAGATCCAAGATGAGTGTTTTACCAAGAAAATCCTTTAATATCATCTAGCCCTCGATCTATTCCAAGGTTTGAAAGTAATCCACCATCAGTATGTTTCACAATAACAATGGCTTTCACAGAACTGACCATTTTACAGTAACAATGTGTAATCCATTACACATTGTTTCTTACAAAAATACATAAAACCAAAGTTATGAATACCGTTTCGGTTTGTCTATTGGAATGAAATGTTTCGGTATTGGTTCAATACCGGCTCATTTCAGTGTACCATTTCGGAATTACTGCAAATATATATATATATATATATATATAATTTCATATCTTATTACTTCCAAAAATTATTTATAAAAATATATTTTTTTAATACATTTATAAAACTTGTTATCTTAGAACTAATATGATCATTTACTTAAACTACTATTATTTTATTAAAGTATACTAATTAATTCTTTTAATGCCAAAAAAAAAAAAAAAAATGAACGAAATGAAAGTATGAAACTGGCTTGCACTCTACCCAACCAATTGTATTTTCAATATTACTCTTTTTTCCCTCACCAGTTGGTCACTCCCTTTTCATTTTTTAGTCACACACATCTAGTCACACTCTTCTCAGTTTTAAATTTCCTCTCATCTTTGTCATCACATGTTGTCTTCCTCTTTCTTCTACTTTTTTTCCTTGTGTATGTCTTCTTCAACTTACCAGTACTTAATCTCATCCTACTTTTCTTCACTTCTCACTCAAGTTTCTCACCGTGGGTTTTTTGTTTTGCTTTATTCTTTTTGTAAGGTACGATTGTTTATTTCATTTCTTTCTTCTTCTTTTTTTTTTTTTTTTTTTGGTTGAGATTTTAGTTTTACAGTCCAAACTCTATGCCGGCCGAATCTTGAATTTCGGCCGGTATTTACCGAGGAATTCTTGATTGAAAGAGTGAGGCGAGGGTTTTTTGTTTGAGAGAATGATCAAATTCCAAAGTCCAAACGACGCGGTATAGGAAAAAAAAAAGGGAAGAGGGTCCAAAACAGTGCCGTTTAAGGCTTGAAACAAAGGACTCGTGTGAATTGCCTAAACCGGTCACGGTTCACAGAATCGGGCGATCTGATCACGGTTCGTACGGTTCACTGCTTTTTTTGCATGGAACGGTTCTTTATGTTTAACAGACCGTAAAAATGGCCGGTTCGAGATTTTTCCGATCGGATAGTACAGTCCGAGTTTCAAAACCTTCTTATTAGGTATATTTTCTTAGGCTATCTCTTGTATTGGTTAGTGAATAGTGATCTAATTCGCATACCATCAATAATACAAGAAATTTATTTACCACTCTCTCCCTATTTTTTGACATGTATCAGCAATGGTAAAAAAAAAAAAAAAGTTGTAAAAATTTTGATGTGACAAAAGTAAACTTAATTAACTGTATATTTTTGTGGGCGCAGGTCGTCGAGTTACTCAAACCACAATTCCGGAGAGATGGTCCCAGGCCTCTTTGACCTCACGGAATGGTATTTCATTGGGCCTTCACATGTCTAAATTTTTTGGACGTTCTAATTTTTGTTTTTATTTGTTGGGGGTGAACTAGTTTTATTCAATTGACAAAAACACAGAATACCAAGTGGCCAGGACATTCTGGCCTTTTGCCCTTCTTGGGCAAAATAATTGGCCTTATGCCCCTGTTTCGAAACTATATAGGGGCGTGCCATTGTTTTAATACTCGATCTTGATAGTGGCGAGTTACTTAAAATACTCGATTATTCCAAAGCCGAGTTATATGCAGGTTCCTGCCACGCTGGTCACCCAGCGTGGATTTTGGGCAATAAAATATTCCCGCGTAACTGTTTAGAACTCGGCATTTTACAAATCGAGTTATATGCAGAATTTAGTCCCATTTTGAATGTAACGTCTCCCAAACAGTTTTGTCTTCCTCCTTCCTCAGTCCGTCTCCCAAACAGTCTGTCTCCCTCCTTCCTCAGTCCGATCAGTAGCCACCCTCAGTTCAACACTTCGTCATCTTCAAGTTCACTTATTTGTACCCGTACCCAAACCCCATTCAGTATACCCGTTCCGAACCTCAACCCAAACCCACATCCAAACCCACACCTTTCACTCTCACCATAACCCTCACCATCGGCGAAGCTGAACCCAATCCATCTTCAGAGTTAAAGGATTAGAAGCATATTAAGGTAATTTGTAATTGCCGAGTTCAATTTTGTTTTCCCTTTGCTGCATTGAATCTGAGTTATGTTTTGGTTGTGCATGTACTCTGCTTTGAGTGTGGGTGTGGCTTATTAAGTTTTTCTCTGTTAGAGTTATCTCTATTCATTATTATTGTTGCTGTTTTAGCTTTGCTGGGTTTGGTTTTGAACTGGGTTTTGGGTACGGGTGTTCATTTGGCATGACAATGGTGTTCATTATTAGGGAAAATTGTTTTTTAATGACCTGTATATGTATTGTCATTTCAGTCAGGTTTTGATGAATTATACTGACTTGTGAACGGAATTTTTGTATTATGTATCCAAAAGGTGTTTGTGATTGTAATTCATGGGGGTTTCAGATGTTGAATTGTTGTCCTTACTCTAATAATGCTTACCCGATTCTCCCAATGAATAGAACTTGGGCTGAAATTATTGGAAAATTTAATGTCAATTGTTTATATTGTGCTTCTCTGCCATACTTTCAGTGAATGAATACATATTAGACTTATGTGGTTGCATGTGTAAGAAATTTGCTGGTTGGGAACATATGTTCAAAAGCTGAAATAGGACTTTTTAACATGTTTACAGAGATATTGAGTTGTAATCATAAGTCTGGAACTAGACTCTTACCTAAGCTTCTTTTCCCCCTTGGAACTGACCTAATTTATACATATTGTAAAACTCTACATTGGATTTAAATCATAGAATGTGTTTATCCATTGGTGAGGTGATGTGATTATCCTGTGCTTAATTTTTTAGTTTTCATAGAATTATTGTAATCCTACTCTATTAGTTGGACTCATGAATTTCATAATATATTTAAGAAGGATTTGTTCCTAGTTCTGTTTTATGTTATGGTTTTTTGCTAGTACTAGAATCTCTAATTTTTTTGATATAAGGAATATGTTTGTAAAACTTTATCGACTCCAATGTATTTCAAAACCTGGCATTCACGTAAGGCTACTACACTACAAAACAGACAGTATAGCCAACTATAGAATAGAGAAAATTATAAAAACTTGGAACAAATTAGATCGAATGAAGACTCTTGGCTGCGATTGCTATTTGGCTGTTAGATTTTTCTGTATTCAGATTTTTCTCTAAACTTGGAACAAAGTATATCGAACAAAGTATATGGAATATGTTGTATGAAAGGGGTCCCTCATTTTCCCCTTTCCCTTGGGACCAAAACTGAAAAAATAAAAAAATAAAAGTGTGAATGCTTTACGTGCCCACGATTTTGTAATTTTTTAAATATCCTTGTCTTTTCAAATGTTGTTTTGTGCCGAAAGCTGCATTTTAGTTGGTTTGTTAGTTGTTTTGATACTTTCATAGTAAAAATGTAATAAGGTTAACTTATACTGCATTAATCAAGTTCTATGTTTTTCGCAAGTCCTAGCTTTATTGGAAATTACGAACGTTAATAATTGCAAGTGTAGCGAACTTTGTTAATGTCTGCTTGTGTCAACGGTGGTATATTAACATGAATGCATACGTGTCAGATATGCAGCAGCTGCAAAGTATGGAACCTGGACCCGCAAATGGTGCACAGTTGACGCGGCAGCCGGTGCATCGATCCACGGCACTATGGGAGACACCTATCGGTCAGGTACGTACTTGTATAGAGCTTCAGATGTGTCGAAATCATTTCATTTTCTTTTTGTAGGGCTCTTTGATTATTTGTAGATAGATGTTCGAAATGGTATCATGTTTGTTTTGATTTAGGCAGTTTATTTAATCAAAAGAGAAAATGGTATGAAGCATAAATAAGCGTGAATTTAAAAACACTCTTTCATCAAGAGCATCTAGTCTTATTTCCAGATAAATTGAAACTAGTAATACTAGAAAAAATATTAAACAATGAAAAGGTATATTCAAAGTTAGTATATCTCATTTAAAAGTTATAGTAATCAATTAAAATCCGCTGTCTTTATTTTCCCAAAGGTGCGCACACAAACCCCCCGTGGCTACACATAACATAAGACAACCGACTTTTGAATTCTAATTCCTATTATACTCCATTTGACATACTAAAGCACTGTGTTTATTCATTGCAAAACATAATGCCCATGACGTTATTGCTAATTTTAAACAATGTCATTGATCTTGAATTGATCCTATCTGCTATTGAGGTAGAGTGAATAAGCAGTTAACATTGTAATTAACATATTGCAAAATTGATTATAATTAACCAGTTCGCATACTGTGTCTTGCATATTATTATTATGTACCATTGTTATAGTTATTTCTTTCATGTGCACTATCCTAAGACAACGCTCTTTCGTGTGCAGGTAGTGCCAGGCGTGCTAAAGTGTAGACGCCGATCTTGGGAGTTACCCCGGCGTGGGCTAGGCCCACGGATTGGCCATTACATAGCTGAGGCAGGTTTTGAAGGGTTATCAAAGGTTCCAAACATGGAAGTTGATCACGCATTGATCACAGCACTGGTTGAGCGTTGGCGTCCGGAGACGCATACATTTCACTTACCGCATGGGGAGATGGGTATCACCTTACAAGACATTGAGGTGATGCTAGGGGTACCTGTTGATGGGTTGCCCATAACTGGGAGTGCCAAGGGGGATTGGCCTGCATTGTGTCGTGATTTATTGGGTCGTCTTCCTCCAGACCCAATACCGCATCCCCATGAAAACAAGTCTATCCTTGCCGGGGCGAGGGTAAGAGTCAGCTGGCTGAATGAACAGTTTAGAGCCCCCCTCGCTGTGGATGCTACTGATGAGGTAGTGCAGCAATACGCACGATATCACATACTCGTGTTGTTGGGGTCCATTTTATTTATGGACAAGTCGGCAGATCGGGTGTCGGTGAGGCCTCTACTGTTCCTGAACCCGATCAGCAACGCAAAGAGGTACAGTTGGGGTAGTGGAGCATTAGCCTGGTTGTACAGGCACCTATGCAAGGCATCGGAGACGACGGCGATGCAGATTGGAGGTGCGCTGATGTTGGTGCAGCTGTGGGCGTATTCAAGGTTCCCATTGATATGCCCTGTTACGAGGCCACCACAACCGCCAATGGATGCAAGTCCCCTCGCCTGTCGGTATGTTATTTGATTAGTTTGATTCAATTGGCATGGCATTTGTCATTCAGCGTGCATGTCTCCATAGTTGAATTTAATAATAAATCCATTTTGTGAAACATATATTATAATTTTTAATATAATACTAGTACTTTCTTTTATATACAAATTTAATACTAGTACTAAGATGTGGAAGTTGAAGAGAAAATATTGGTATCTATTCATTCTCTCCCTCTCTCTCGTATAAAAATTGGCACATAATCAGTAGATAGAAAAAGAATCACCCATACCTATCGGAGTGGTTTCAAGGTCGTATTAAAATCGTAGAAATCACCCATTTATGCTCTGATCACCCATTTACATTCTGACTGTAACCAAGTAACCAAATAGATATACAATATGCTTTTTTCCCTTAATTTGCAATGGTTCCCACTAAGGCTAATGCCAATAACTTTATCCAACCACTCGTGTGTGCAAATGATGAACTGAGATGAACCATATTGTAAGCACACTATGCAACCTGAGCATAATTCTCCTTGTACTGTTATTGAGTAGTTACTAACACACACACTCAGCGGGTCTTAAACCCACAAACTTACCCTCCACCATGATCTTACAAGGGAAGGAGGTGTCATTTGGGTTAGAGTTCGTTGGGCCAAAATAAATATGGCACCTACTTTTAACAAATGACCTTCATATAGATGATCTAACAATAACAATAATAAGAATATCACAATTATAAGAACCCGGTGGTTCTTTACAGTTTAGGCAATCTATGGTGATAATTGGCCTAACATTAATCAGAATTCCAGCACAACAAGAAACTGACCACAATATAAAAAGTATAGCTTTCACACACACACACACACACACACACACACACACACACCCAGATTATATATTGATAAAGGAATGCCAAGATTGAAGAATCGATTTATCTCAGCAGTAATTTAATAATAATAAAATAAAAAATAAATAAACAAAACTTGGTATATATGATACCAATTACAAAAACAAAGAATTTCAAATGCAAACTGAAATTGATAAATCGTTTTTGTGCTTCATAACTGTTGTATGGAGGAAAAAAAAACAAACCGCATTTCCTTATTTGTAATAAGTATTTTCCAATGAAAAAGTAAAAGCTAATTACTAGTTTTGATTGTTGGTAAGCATTTTAGCTAATTACTGGCTTCATTGTTGGTAAGCATTTTACTCTTATGGCAACATGGTTGTTTGATATCAACTAATGACCATTTAACACAATTGTATGTTTACTAGATGGAAGGGGCCGAAGAGCACGACAGAGCATGCCACACATGTGCTAGCTGCGTATCGTGCGTCATTGTCGAGCATGCGGGCACACCAGGTATTGTACCGCTTCATGTCACGACAATATTATTCTCCCTAGTTTTCTTGTTTCACCCGGTGGGTTGTCAACTACTGCATGTGTATAGTTAATAATGTAACGTTGGTCAAGTAGACCATATATATACAAGGAATTAGTTACAATCATTTCACAACTGTGGGCAGTCAATATAAAGTACCTTGATTGGCCTTCTATTGAATTGATGTTTGTGGTTTTTATTCCACACATATTCAGTTGTGAACCCTTCAAATTTCTCCCTCAGTTTCAGCTAGTGCAACCAATAGTATTCGGGTGCATCTGAGCATGTAAAATCCAATAAGAGGGTCAATAATTACTTAGGATTTTTAGTGAAGTGATTGTTCAATGGTCTTTTACATTTTTTCTCAAATTGAGGATTGCCACAAATAAGTACGTATTTTATTTGTTTTTTTGTTGAACAATTATTCAGGTTGTTTGGGAGCCGTATAGGGATGTCCTAGACTCACTGCCCCCATATTGCACTGCTGGCCGACATATATGGAGGGCCACAGTGCCGTTGATCTATTTTTGGATAGTAGAGGATCATCATCCCGAACGTGTCTTTCGTCAATTTGGGATGAAGCAAGCACCACCGGGTCTAGTGGATACCTCAGTTGAACTGCACAGAATCTCCCTCCAAGGTAAACTAGAGACTGATTGGGTGCAACAACATGCTATCTACATTGACCGATGGGCCCATAGAGGGGAACGTGTTGCCAACGCACCCACTTTGGATGGGGACACGACGTACCTTGCTGCTTACATGGTTGAGTACCGAAGGTCCACCAGACGGTACATTACGCGAGAGTCGGCGTATTGGGAAATCCTGGTAAGGCAACCATTCAATGCTTCTTTTATGGATTGATATTATACGTGTGTTGCAAAGAGCATTATCAATGTTAAGTTTTGTGGTGCCATTGATTCAATGTTTTGACATTCATTGGGTTTTTACATTTCATTTGTTGCCACCAGGTATGCCATTTCAATGTTCATATATATATGAATAAGCTCATCATGCATAATCTGTGTCCACATCAGACCTGAATTAGTTGCCAAGATATATACTCACATATCATACGATTTGACCTGAAATGTTTATACTATGTCAATGTTTAAAGGCACCAGAAAAGTTTTAATGCGACTCCTTTATTTCGTAGGTTGAGTCCAATGTGGAAATGCTATTGCAATGCCAACCAGGTTCTGCAATGTACACCCAGCTGACGAAGACGTTGGATCTTGTTAGGGAGTTGAACCGAGTGGCATTGGATAATGTGCGTGCCATGGCGAGTGAGGCGAGCACACAGGCCACAAGCCGTGGTGGGCGAGGTGGTGGGTCTAGAGGGCGTGGACGTAGTGGAGGCCGTGGAGGTCGTGGAGGTGGTCCTGATATTCACATCGATGACTTGGGTAAGTGAAATACTGTAACACCTCCAATTCTTATTGACTTCCAATTCTAGTACTTTAAGTTGTAATTTATTTAGAGGACGTATTATAGTAGCAAAGTACATTTTCATCACAGCCACACACGATACCCTATTCTTATGATTTCACAAATTTGAATGGCTCAAACTCCACTCTATTACCAAAATTGAAACGATTGTCACATATCTCGTTTATTCAGTGACTCAATTCCTCGTTGTTATCTTAATAAATACACTTGTCTTTGTACAGATGATGAGGCGTTGGAGGCCGATTGGGTCACGTACATGGATGGCGCCGGTTCATCGCGATGCACGTCTGACGCCACTGCCCAGGCATCCCATCCTGTTGGCCATGACGATAGTGCAGAACACACATCCCATGCTCAGGCTCGCCCTCGATCCCCACTACCCACTCCGCTGTCTCCCCCATTGTTCAGCGGCTCTGCTCATGAGGGTGGCTGTATATTTGTACCCACCCCTGGTCTACCGACCCCACCTGTAGTTCAGGCTGAGCCCACCCAGGAACCTTCACTTCCAAACCCCGATGAGCCAGCTGCACATATCACTCCGCTGTCTCCCCCATTGGTCAGCGGCTCTGCTCATGAGGGTGGCTGTATATTTGTACCGACCCCTGGTGTACCGACCCCACCTGTAGTTCAAGCTGAGCCCACCCAGGAACCTTCACTTCCAAACCCCGATGAGCCGGTTGCACAGATTGAACAAATACAGAATGAAAATATTGAGCCGGACCATGGGTTGCGAAGATCACTCCGCACTGACATACATCCCCCTGGTTGCGGGACCGGTGACGGTAAATACCATGCATTCCCCTGCTACCTTCCTCCAAAGTTATTTAATTAAATAATAATATGAGAAGCAGAACCATTGAATGCATTTAATGTGAATGGGAAGATGATGACCCAATGTACATGTACATATAGCGCAGTTGGATATTGTATTCATGTAGACTTCCATCCCACCAAATATTGCATTAACCCCGACCTAATAGTTGAAATACATTTGCCAATTGTTGTAGTTGCATATAATATTGCCAATAACTGTGAAATAATTGTGAATGACTACGGTTGTGTATATGGTTATTTAGTCAGAAATTTTGCTCTGTACAAAGTACTTTTATTGGAAAACAGTAATTAAACTCGGTTAAAAATATTAATAACAAGACACATACACGTACACAGTACAAAACATGGTCTATCCCTCCGTTTAAACTCTATTTTGGCTCTCAGGGAATGTGTGCATTCAAGTAATGTGCTCTGCTTTCAATTTCAGGTAAGATGAGACCTGCCAAAGCAGCTGTGAGGAAACAAAAAGATCGCTGAAGCTCGGCATGATGTGGAGCGTATGGGGGTAAAATTTGAACCAACACTGGTTTGGCTTATGATTCTTTCTTACTTTGTTCGGAATTAACAACAACAACCACCAATTCAAACTTTTTTTTTGCTATGTTGAAGATGGTTTTTAGTAGGTGTTTAGAAGGGTTTTAAGGACCAATTCAGAATAGGATGAGGTGTATTTATGGGGGTGGCAGAATTTGTACTAGGTGAGTAGGTGTTATGGTGGGTTAAGAATTTCAACTCTTAAATTCGATTTTATACAGCCTGTATAATTAAACTACAAATGTGGCATTATTGTTTACTTACTCTTAATTATCACAAAAATGGCTGAAATGCATTTTACCCCATTGAAGTTTACTTTCTTGACCAATGATAATGAAAATGCGTTTCTAGTTCAATTTGAAATTAAGTCTTGATCAACAGGTAATGCTTGATTTTGCTTTTTTAGTACCATCATTTGGGAAGAAGACTTGAACAATGATATAGAAGTTATTCGTTTATTGTTTTTGGTGTTGATGTAATTTGGAAATTCAGAATTTGAGGAAATATAAAAACCAAACAAAACAAATTTATATAAAAATCGTGATGCCAATCCATTTTGCAGTTTAGAATTTGAATCTTTCATTGGTTATGTAATTTTTTTTTTTTTTTAATTTTAAATCAAATTTTCCTTTGTTCCATTCAGTCTGTGAAGGTTTTTTTTTTTATTGCCAATTTCTAACAATTTTTGTTCACTTGTCTCTTATTATTGCTTTTTGTTTGTTAACCCCATTTGAGCTCTACTGCTCAAATTTTATGGCAAAAGGCTCAGCTATAGGTATAAATTTGGGTTTGCACAACTTTTACATTTTTCGGGTAAAGTATAAATCACTATCAAATGCTTTGTAATTTGATTAAAATAAAGCGTGTTTATGTGTTTTTTCTATGTTGGTTTAGTCCTGGATGGATGGATGGATGGATGGCTGGATAGGATTAGTGAAAGAAACAAGTTAGCCTCTTTCTATGTGAATGCTTGAACTTAAGTATATGATTGAATCCTACTACTATCTATGCTGTTGTAGAGTGTGGTTTGGTCTTTGGTGCTGAGAAAGTCCTCTTTTTAATTAAACTTGAAGATTATGAAATTTATTTTATGTTCTTAGGAACAACAGTTGGTGCTTTCAATGATTTTTTGTATATGGGTTGAATGCCAAATATAAAACTGTGAGTAGCCCTGATTAGTCTGCAGAGGATTCAGTGCTGACCTCGAATTTTTGGTAGTAAAGGGAGGCGATTTGGTTAAATGCCAACTGACTGTTTCTTTGTTTAATGTTATTTGTTTTTCTTTTTTGGAGGTAATTTTCATCTTCGTATTAGCAGAAAATTAATAGGAGTTTAGATGTTTGTTTCAGTGGTTCATAGTTTTTATGGAAACTTGTATTGGTTGTTTTATGGATTTGACAGACTACTTCAAAGCGCCTTGCTAAAGTAGTCTGTCAACTTAAAAAGAGTGAAAAATAGAAGTTCATTTTCTGCAGAAACACACACACAGAAGCAAAGCAGAGCAAATGAGCGGAGAAATAGGTAATTTTCAGATTCAATTGTTGCTATCCACTTTTTCAGTATTACATCTGCTCTATAGACTTCAATGTAGAACCATTTTTCACCTTATAAAGGGCCAGAAAATCCAAGATTTACAATATATTACTCGAATATAAACTAATCACACTTTTACATAGGACATTACTATTAACATGGAAACAGACCCCAAGGATAACAGTAAGGCAGAGGGTGAGATTTTTAGTTCAAGAGCCACTATGTGTATGCATCAATAAAAAATAATCGGGTTAGCTCTCTCATTATGTATAAATTTGTACCTTTCTCTTCTGATGACGGTATCACTCCATGAAGACTTTACTAGTAGGCTTAACAGAACCTTTATTATACTTATAAAATTAATATCACTTGTATATTTAGATCAAGTAATAAAATTCACTCTCCTCTCCTACACTCATTACACTAATTGATAGTCATCTATTGGATATTGTTCTCTTTATCAGTGTTACTAGACCAGTGGTTCATAAGACTAGTTAGATGTATATCTTATAGCTTTTCTGGTGATTTGTCATAATTCTTATGTGTGTCATCTGTATTATTTTTAGAGAGAAGTATCTCGACTACGGGGGTTAGCAAGTGAGGGTGAAAATCAGGACAATGATACTTCAACAGTAGGCTTCCCTGGTTCTCCAGGATCCTTTAAATGGGAAGGATTACATGGATCATTTAGTCCACTTGCCTCTGGTCAAAGGATGTCTCAGGTATAAACTATTATTTCTTTAGGTTAAGAAATCTTTTGGCTTGTAATTGTTGATATAATGAGTTACATTGTTTTCTCAGAAAAAAGATTATGAAGTTGCCCTTGTTGGGGCTTTCAGGAGGGTGAAGGATACAGACATTGCGTTAGAGGCATTGACCGCTGAAAATCAGGCAGCTGTGCAGTTAGTATGTCTGAAAAACTGTCTTATTCTTGACTTTTTAATGGATTTATAGCTGCTCATTAGTCATTACTAGAAATATTTGCACAATGTTGTAGGTTGATTAGGTTGTGTATGGTTAAGTATGCGAGAAACAGCTTCTGCATTCATAAAAGACGTCACAACCTTATATTTGATATAATGGCCATTGAAGTCCTTCATAAATTGTGTTACTTCTGTATGTTATCGAAATCCTTTTAAGCCCGAGGCATGAAGAGCCAAAAGGGGTACTCGTTTGAGTGAGCATAGTTAGTATACATATTATGAACACAAATTATATGCACTGGAATATTTTAGTAATTTTTTTTTTTTTGCAAACATGTGCTCTACTGTTTTTCCCAATTGGTGTTACCCTTTTTGGCCATTTTCTTATCTGTTAGGACCCACCAAAAAAACGCAAGAATATTGATTTTAGTACCTTTGCTAATGAAAAACTCATCCTTTACTGAAGGTTAAGAAGCCCTTTCACTAGGAATTATTTGGTCTATCTTTAAAATAATGGAACTTTTAGAAAGACACTCAGCTTAAGTGCCTGGAAATTTATGCAAGGTGCTTGCCTAAGTGCTAAAGGTGACCGTGTCACTAAAGGCATGTCTTGCATCAAGGCTTCAGAGGTGCCTTGGCTTGCCTTTGACAATGCTGCTTTTCTTACTACTTTTATTTTATATAATAACTTGATTTTCTGTGATTTTGAAATCATTTTAAAATGCTTTTTTTTTAATAAAAGTTTTCATGTTTTGGGGTGAATTAGGTCAAACAAAGAGAAAATGAGATAAAAGTTTTAAAAATGGGGCTACGTTTTCGAGAAGCTGCAATAAAGAGGCTAGAAGCAGTCGCCTCTGGAAAGATTTTAGCTGAGACACACTTACTGAAAGCAAAGGAGGAACATTGGAAGGAAATTGAGGTCCTTCGAGGTCAGGTTGCTCGGAACCAAGAAGTGACAAGATTTGCTATGGAAAATCTGCAGCTAAAGGAAGAAATTAGAAGGTTTGTTGTTATTTTTATGCAGCTTGAATCTTTTTGTTCCATTCAACATGTTATATATGTCTTTACCTTTTCTCTGAGTTCTGCAGAAATTTATTTTAACACGTTGATAAAAATGTAAAAATTGAAGAACTAAGCAAACTGTTAGTGTTAATTATATTAGAGGAAGTTGAAATTCGAAGCAAATCTCCATAATCAATCTCATAACAATTCTTCAAATTTAACACTTAAAAAATGTGTTAAAGCATATATTGGTATCATATAAAAGTTTTGCGTAATGCAAAAGTAGAACATATATGAGGTATGCCTCTTAGTTCTATTGGGAGAAACCTAGCAGGTCCCAGGATCAGGAATTAAGTGTTTGTCTTATGGACTTCAATGATTTGTTTGCATTTTCTAATTATAAATACATTTGATTTTTTTTTTCCCCGAAAAAAATAAAATTTTAGTCACATCTTTTTATCCAAAAGTAATTTAAAATTTTAAGACTTTGTACTTCTGTTACGTATTCATCCTTTAACCTACAGAATAAAGTCATTCTATGAGGAAGGAGAAAGGGAGATGATGAAAGAACAGATTGGGGTGTTACAAAACAAGGTAAAACAATTGCTTAAATTTCCTATGTTTTTTTTTTTTCAGTGTCTATGGCCAACTTACTTTCCGAAATTAAATGCATGTCTTGTGAGTAATTTTGCAGTTGCTAGAAGCACTCGATTGGAAACTTCTGCATGAATCAGATCCCTCGATGGTTCAGGTTATTTCCAAACTTTGTTATGAAATCTTGACATAATTTTATTGTGTAAAGTTTTCTTGTTAACCTAAAATGTTGAAATTTTTTATATTGTAGAAAGCAAATTCAGATGTGGTGATGGAAGAAGTTCAGGATGATGGTAATCTACAGATTTCCAATCAGGTGAGATCCAGGTTCATCATGTTCAGTGGCTAATTTTTCCTGGCATGTAATTTGGTCATGTTCTAGAAATTGAAAGTTGAAAAGTGATAATCTCTGTTCATGTGTATCCTCATTTGAATGATTTGATGACATGCATGTATCTAATAATAGTCATTGTTTTAAATGAAGCACTGAGGAAGAAAGATGAGAGTTTGAAGATTGCAACCAGTAAAGTAATGACTAGTGCTGAGGAAAAGCTCTAAACAAGTGCAAAAAAAGGCCACGGCTTCTGTGTGTATTGTGCTGTAATGGAGAGGAGAGAATTCCTTATCAATTACAATGGATAAGGTAATTACATGAATGTACATGTGGCTGGTGTGTGGTGTCTCAGGTCTTGTTCTACTAGTTTGGTTGGGAGGGAATTTCGGCTTTATGCCTAGGATCTATAGGGAGTAATTTGTACAAGTTGCTTAATTGTGTTATAAATGTAGTTGTTTGGCAGTTGAAAATCAATTTGGAATTGCACAATTTTGTTTACATTTATATTTTGAATCAGATTATTACAATTTGATTAAAGTGAAAGAGTGCATCCACCGTTTTTTTTTTTTTTGAAAACAACATACTTATTTCGACGTGTATTAACCGTTGATAAATGTATAACACTTTTGTCAAGTCAATCTTAGGATGTATATATGAATAGTTTGATTTATTTACAAACGACTTATATGAACGTCTTCTTATCGAGATTGAGACCAAGCTCACACTCAATCCTACCATATCATTCATATTTCTTGGCGGGTGAGGAAGCCACCTCATTCCATTGTCCATTAATGATTTGCCACCAAAATATTATTTACTTAGTTATTATTTATTTGGGTCTAGTTAATGTATGTCCTAAAGTTATATATTACTAATATATATATTACTAATATATTTTAATAAACGTTTTATGCGAAATTGAAAAACTTGTATTAAAAGTTAGCAATTTTTTAATTATCCATTAGTGACTTGCCACAATAAAATTCATGTACTTAGCTATTACTTATTTAGGTCCATTGAATAGATTTCTTAAAATTATACATTACTTATTTATTATAGAAAATTTTTTATGAGAATTTTAAAAAGTTGTAAACAAATTTATTTATTTTTTTCATAACAGTTTTTTAAAATGGTTTACTGGCTTTATGTGATACGATGGTTTCTACCCATATATATATATATATATATATATATATAATTATTTAAAAAAATAGCTCATGTGATAAGGGCCTATTTATAATTTTGAACACACCCATGTATCTACTACACACGTGAAGATGCTCATGAGGAAAAGAATAGGAAAAAAATAGAAAAGCAAAAAGAAAAAAGAAAAAAAGGAAGAGAAACCAGTGTATAGGCCGTAAAAATATGTTTTCTCGACACGGCTTGTAAGCGTTATGCCTTCTCAAATTGCCTATTATTTTCGCAACTTCTTCAGAACAAGTGTTTTTTATTTTCTCTACGCACAAAAATATAGACAACGTACTTATATGCAACCCAAAGCCAAGCACAATTATGATTTGCAATATAGGTACTGTTAACAATAAGTACAAGCAATTACAAGTCAATACAGATTCCAAAATTAACTTTGTGCTTAGAGAAACTAACAAGCCATTCAACAACTTCTACAGCCAATCTCATAAGCCATTGTTTCGCCTTCATTTCGCGCTTCCTTGTTGTGTCGAATCATGAACTTCATCATCTCCCATAACATGGGCTACCACTTCACTCAGCATGTTAGTACTCAATGTTGCAATCCTCCTTGCATGGTCACGCTCCTCAATCGCAACATCTAATTGATACCTCAACAATCTGTTTCTAACGTCTCCATCGCAATAGTTTGTTTCTTCGCTTTGAGACGTCCCCCCTAGGCTTGATGTCGACATGGTAGGAGATGTACACGATGGGGAAGCAGCATACTGCACATTCCTACCATTACGTTGCATGAACTCCATGTATGCAGATTCTGCTTCTCGTCGATCTTTGTATGACCTGTGTTCGGCATTTGCGAACTTATGAACTTGTCTACTTGCTTCGGCCCAATTGTCGTATATGCCAGGCGCATGCCCAACAAAAACAACATAGTATTTGCCACCCTAAAAGAGGAACACAATAGCATTGTATGTTAAGACCGCATGAGCTGTGCTGGAGTTAGAACTTACCAAGTTTTGAATTTGAGCAGGTAAAACATGTACCATGTCGATCTACCAACAGGTGCTAGTAGATTACAGCAACTAACATGCACGTCGATTATTCCAAGATCTGACAAACAATTACATAATCTATAATAATTATATAGTAGTAAATAATTGTACAATTAAAACAGTAACACATGTTGGCACGTTACCTTTAGAAGCAAAGGAGGCTTGTCTTCTCCATCCTTGACTGATTCCTCATGACCCTCAGCCAGAATGAGAGGAAGCAGTATTTTTATATGAAAGCGTATAATACTCGACTATTACTAAATCGAGTAAGGCAGGGATAATTCGATTTACACAAAGACGAGTACGTATAAATATTTCCCAACCATTTACTGGTGAAGTAAATAATACTCGATATTCATATAACCGATTTCTTCTGGCAAATGTACGACACCTTAATAGTACTCGGTCTCAAAATTACCGAGTTATAAAAATCACTTACAATAAAATCGAGTAATGTGGTAGATCTCCTGCCAAATGTACGACGCCTTAATGGTACTCGGTCTCTGTGTAACCGATTTATAAAACTCGCTTGGAATAAAATCGAGTACCATGTAGATTTTGTCATTTCCTCCCCCACCTTCTGGGACCACGTCGCTCTGCCAGTACTTCTTCATGCTTCTGAACGTGGACCAATCTGCGCCTTCTACCGTTGGGTCAACGTCCACCGCTACACTTAACTCCAACTGAGCTGCTTCACCAAGTTCACTTATTTCTCATAATGTCCTTGTCTTCTTCAGTCTGTCAACATCTCAGCTGATAGGTAACCATTGCTAACTATTTATATCAACACAAAGCCACTGATTGGTATGATACGTCAATTACTTGGTCTATCTGAACATACTAGTGCATGACATTCATAATTTCAAATAACACTAATTCTATGATTGTTGTGGTCAACATCTCAACTGATAAGTAACCATTGCTAACCACTTATAACAACACAAACCCACTGAATGTTACGAGACTTCAATTAATTGGTCTATCTGAACATAATAGTGCATGACATTTAGAATTTCAAATAACACTAATTCTGTCATTGATGTGGGAGGGGTTATCTGAACATGGAATTGTGGTTTAGTATTTAAGACAACACATATTTTGTGACTGTTGTGGGTCTTCAATGGGGGTATCTGAACATAACAATGCATGAGTCATAATTTTGCAATGCTTCATAATTCTCATTTGATGAACAATACACATTGTGCGAACCAATTGCTATTTTCGAATTTAGGTGTTTGATGGAGTTGATCATGCAATTACTCCATAGTATGTTTTTAGCATCAATACTTTTTGCTATGTTAGTATTGATTTTAGATAAACAATATGGGTTTTTTAGCACAATTCGCTTAGCTACATGAACACCTAACCGTAGGGGGCATATATAGTTAGACTATGGTTTCATAATATTACCTTTAGAAGCATGATACAACTATTACTATTTGCGGTTTAGGTCCGTTATGAGTCCTTATTACTTCTACATTTACTACAACGGGGAGGCATATATTAATGATTCGCATGGGCTATCATACCAAGGTCCGAACCTAAAGCAGGCACTTATTGAAGTGAAACGTGGGATACACATGAGAAAGCTGAAGCGGAAGATAATGTCAACTCTGGGGTTAGACAAGGATTCCCATGACATCTCCATTGTATTTCGAGCTCCTCAGCAACTAGTGGGTACCCAAGTTTTCTACAATGCAATTCCATTACAATGCGACCATGATGTGGACATAATGTGGGGAGTGATAAAGCGGGCTCCACAATTCATAGGTTCTGACTTGTATGTAACTGTTGCCACTGTTGGGTGTAATGTCGACAGGGGTTCACAGTATGCTAGTACAGCTGGGGAGCAAGATTCAATTCCGGTAACCATCATGTACCCTTCAATTACAGCCGACACGTCTTTGCCCTACAAGGTTGGACCACATGATGCAGTTGCTATGGACAATATTGAAGCCGCCGAAGTGTTAGGGTCTATCCATACGGATGACGAAAATGTTTATCGAGGGTATACTGAAGAAAATGAAGATATCGAAGCGCACTTGGATGAGGCAATTGAAATGGATGACACTCGAGATGTGTACGAGGAGTTCATTGATAATGATGGGCCGGAGGACAATCCGGAATTTGTAGATGAACTGCAAGTTGAAAACAATGTGGATGCTTCCGCCAATCCAAACCCCAACCCCGCCTGGTTCACATCAAACACATGGGATAACATTCATGACCCAACACCTTCCTTGGAAATAGGTCTGATGAGTTGGAGGCCGGGGGACGAACCAAGCAAGGGGATGCTATTCTTGAATAAAGCTGCGGTTCAGCATGCGTTAACCATGTTCTCTGTGGGGCTTAATAAGAAATTTAAGTACCTGAAGTCAGACCCTGAGAGACTGATTGTAACATGTGTAAACGATGCATGTCCATGGTTAGTTCGAGCTATCAACAGCAAAAGGCACAAGCTCTGGGAGATCACAACATGTAAGGGTCCCCACACTTGCTCGTCACTCCAGGTGGATCATGATGGAAGGATGATGGATTCGAAGTTCATTGCCATCACACTAGAGTCATACGTGCGGGAAGACATTTCAAGAACAATATCAACCCTGCGTAGTCTTCTGCATGCGAAGCATGACCATTGGGCATCTCACTATAAGGTTTGGGATGCAAAATAGAAGGTGATTGCAGCCATCTACGGGGATTTCGATGAGTCATATGCAGCATTACCTCGGTTTCTGGCAGCGTTAAAAGATGCTGATCCAACCACAGTGACACAGTTGAAGTACGACAACCGTAACGTGCTAGGAACTTGCACATTTAACTGTGCCTTTTGGGCTTTTGGGCCGTGTATTGAAGGGTTCAAGCATTGCCGGCCGGTGATAAGCATCGATGCAACGCACCTCTATGGCAAGTACAAGGGGAAGCTGTTGATAGCAATGGCAACGGATGCTAACAACGAGGCTTATCCGCTTGCGTTTGCCGTTGTTGAGAGTGAGAGCAAGGAGACATGGGGATGGTTCTTGGCATGGTTGACCAATATTACGGACCGGGCCAATCTTTGCATCATCTCTGACCAACATTCAGGGATAAAAGCCTGCTTTGATGACACAAGTATGAGTTGGTTGCAGCCTCCCAAGGTCCATCATCGGTACTGCCTCCGCCATGTAGTCAGCAATGTGAACACAAAATGGAAAATGTCGGAGTTGAAGAACTTGGTATGGAGGGCAGCAAGTGCGAATCAAGTCAGAAAGTTTGAAGCCATACTTGAATTAATTCGCAATGTCAAGCCGGCTGCACACATGTACCTTGAATCTGAAAACAAACAGAAGTGGACACTTGCACACGACGAAGGGCGTCGATACGGAGCCATGACAACCAACCTATCAGAGTGCTTTAATGGAGTATTGAAAGGTGCACGCAGCTTGCCAATTACGGCAATGGTGAGGTTCACCTTTTTGAAAGTGAACTCGTACTTTGATGCTCGTCATAATCTCACTCTAGAACAGTTGGAAGCAGGTCAAGAATGGTGCAATTATGCCATGGACATCTTTCAAAAAAATCAAGCAAAGGCAAAGGACCATATGGTGACACGGATGTCCGCACAAGCGCGGATATATCAAGTTGACACATCGGGTAATCCTCTGACTGGTGGGGGTGGACAACACACGCATAGGGTTGATCTTCGGAGTATGACATGCACGTGCGGGAAATGGGAAGCAATCAAGATCCCGTGTTCACATGTAATAGCAATTTGTGCTAAGTATAACCACGATGCACAGCAGTTTATTGATCCTTGCTATAGCGTGAGTCATAGGTACCATAGCTACGAACCGGTATTCCAACCATTGAAAGACAGATTAGAATGGCCGGAAGCAGAAGAAACTCGAGTAGTGATGCCAAACCCACGATTGATTCGGAAGAAAGGTCCGCCAAAGTCCACACGTATCCGCAATGAGATGGACGAGGATGATAATGATAGGGAGTTGCCGAGCTCCTTATGGATCGAGAATGGACCAAAATCAAGATGTGGGTTGTGTCGTCAAGAGGGGCACAACCGTAGAACATGTCCTACTCGAAATGCGGAGTCAACAACTGGTGGAGCTGCATCATAGGTAAAACTTCCATTTCGTAACAACTTTTGTCAACAGAAATCATCATAGTTATTAAACAAACGTACGTTGGTGTTCATGCATGGATAGGCAAATTGAGTGCAATTGGTATTTACATATGTTGTTGTGGGTATGTTGCTTGTTAATAACTTATATAGGTCCAGTACATAACATATTTGGACTGTTCTGTACGGCAGCCAAGGTGGATGGGTGATAACCGATGTACACTGCACAGCCAGGATGATCCCTACCACAGGAGGAAGCCCCTGACTGACACCAGTAACTCGGTTTCACGACGGAAAGACAGTGTTGGATTGGTCATTTTTTGCTTGGAAACTGAAACTAAGTTCTGTACTTTTTGTTATGTACTTATGTGGTCCATGAACGTTGTTAACAAGATTAATTTTATGTACTACAGTAGATTTCACTATGGTCAAGCAAACATTTCAGTTGCATGTAAAATGTAGTAATATAAGCAGTCACTGTTATGAGACAGTTATTGCAATGCGCAGGTGCTTTGTGGAAATTGTAATAAACTTTCTTATTATCTCATAGATAGAGAACTGAGCTGCAGATGACAGGAAAAGGAACATGTAGAGAGAGCGTGTATAGTACTGTGTGAGGTGGGGTTTTCAACATAACTCGGGTTCACAGATATCGAGTACAATAAAGTAACTCGATATTACTAATATCGAGTAACGTGTATTCCTACACCCTAAAAACAAGTCGATCAGTCCAGTGTTTCGACCCATCGACGAATCCCTGCGAGTTTTACAAAAGTGTCTGTACAAAACGATTGCTGTACAATTGGTTTTAGATCGGTCGGACACTAAACTCGGTTTTGCAGAAACCGAGTATAATATCCAATGGTATAATCATCGAGTATTAGGTTAACCATATAACCAGGTCATTATTGTACTCGGTTTCTTAGAAGGCGAGTACTAATAAGTAAACTCGATACTTTAGTAGTCGAGTATTATAAGAAAATTTCGACCAGTCCCCCGATTCGACCCATCGGGGAATCGCTCAGATTTTTTGCAAAAGGCTCTGTACAATACGATTGCTATTCGATTGGTAGTAGATCGCTCGCACACTAAACTCGGTTTTTGAGAAACCGAGTACAATAGCCGATGGTACAATAATCGAGTATTGTACGCATAACATATAGCCAGGCGCAGATTGTACTCGGTCTCGTAGACGGCGAGTACTAATAACAAACTCGATATCTTAGTATCCGAGTATTATATAAAAGAATTTCGATCAGTCCAGGACCCATCGATGAATCCCTGATATTTTTTGCATTGTCTCTGTACAAAATGATTGCTATTCGATTGGTGGTAGATCGGTCGAAAAGTTCCTTCGTCCATAAACTCGATATCTTAGTATTCGAGTATTATATAAAAAAATTTCGATCAGTCCAGGACCCATCGATGAATCCCTGATATTTTTTGCATTGTCTCTGTACAAAACGATTGCTATTCGATTGGTCTTAGATCGGTCGAAAAGTTCCTTCGTCCATAAACTCGGTCCTACCTGTTGCAAGTATAATACCCGATTATAAAGTATTCGAGTAATATAAAATTGCAACAATCCAGCCCAGCCCAGCCCATTTCTGCTACTCGACTTTGCAGGTAGCGAGTATTGTTAATATAACTCGATATTCTTGTAATCGAGTATTTGACGAATTACCAGGCCCCTGGCCTCGCAAGTGCAGTGAATCTCTTGTGTCTCTTCGTCTTCGTCGTCTACGCTGTCTGTGACTCTTCTTCTGCTTCTCCTCAAAACTCCAACTGCCGTCTTTTCATCCACTCCACTAAAGATTTTATTGTACACTATATAAATTGTAACATACTAATGTCTCTGAACATTCTACTCCCTCTTCCCCTCAAATCCCTAGCTTCTCCTAAATACGGTGGCTGCCCTCTGTTCTTTGTCTTCAGCTTTCAACCTCCGAATCCACTATCAAGGTATGAAATTTCCAATAAAGTTGTAGAATTCTTTTACTATTTTTGCACATTTTATGTTGATTTTAAATGCATTGGGTCTTGCTGTATGATTTATTTTCAAGTTTTTGTTGTATTTGTCATCTTCAAATTTCGTACTTGTACATCCGTTGGTTTATGTTGTTAATTGCTACGACGTTGAGTGCAATTTGTGTTTTTTTTTTTTTAGGACCAAATGTTTTTTTGTTTTTTGTTTTTTTCTTTTTTTTGAAATGGGAATATGGAGGTTTTATTAGATGTAATTTTTGGCACTTGTAAATGACATATTTAATTTTTCATATCACCTGCACACGGTTACTAAAATACCAAATGATTTATACCTCAGTTTCATAACTAATTTTATAATTTTGGCCTCAACTAAAAATCTATTACAAATAATTCGAAGAAAACCAAAATGAACAGGAATTATTTTAAATTAGTTGGGGATAATATATCATATGTTGCATTTAATATAATAAAAGGAAAAGTTAGTCTTGTATATTATGCTGTGTCATTGTCAAGTAATCAACATGATTCCTAAAACGTTGTTACATATATCTTGTGTCACTGCCACGTGACTTATTAATTGTTAAGATGATTACTTTATTCATGAACAATTCGATTACAGTTTTAATTTTGAAGTGGCACGCTAATGATGAAGATAATATAACTCCTATATATTCAAGTTTGAACTGTTTCTGACATCTTAATTGGGTATAATTGAAGATCCATAATCACTGTAATGTTGGCTGTGTAGTACTAATAGTAGATTTGTTTGTTTGTTTTATTGTGTTTTGAACTTCATTTCTCATTTTGTAACTGTTCATAGAATTACAAAATTCCTTATCAGTAATTTGTCTGTAAATCGGTGTAGATGGAAAGTGATAAGACGATTCCCACTGAAATTAAGCGTGAAGGAAAAGACATTGAATTAGATGCCCAACCTGATGAAGTGGCTGAACTGCCTCCAGCAAAGAAGGCTAAGACTGAGCTCAAAGTCTACGAAAGGAGGGGGAGTTCAGCTGTTTGGAAATGCAAATGCAAGAAGTGTGGATGGGGATTTATTGCTGCTGGAGCAGATGTCAGTGAAAACATGAAGCGCCATTTGGACTGGGCTTGTCCAAGGAAATTTGATGTGCCATTGAGCATTCCCGTTGCTGCAGGGGCAGATATAGGTAATGTATTGTTTATTTATGGTTGATTGAATGAGTTATAAGTTTTATTATTATTTTTAAAAAAGAAAATAACATATATGTGAAAAAGGTTCTGGATTTCCCATAAAATGTCAACATGTCAATCCTTTAGATAGACAAGGTGTAATGAAACTATAAATGGCAGACAATCAGCTTTATTGACAAAGGATTTGCATTATCAATATAGAACATATAGAATATGCACGAAACTCTTGAGATTGTAAATGTAATAAATTGA
This sequence comes from Quercus variabilis, assembly GCA_030445155.1. Classification (NCBI taxonomy): domain Eukaryota; kingdom Viridiplantae; phylum Streptophyta; class Magnoliopsida; order Fagales; family Fagaceae; genus Quercus; species Quercus variabilis. The sequence goes on along the minus strand of CP129450.1, from coordinate 1,921,360 downwards.
GTTGAATGATGCAGGATGGTATGGTTGACCAATGCTAACACAAGTTATATTCATGCATATTGAAAAAGTAATAGTTCATAGATTTTGTTGGCAGACCTGGTAGATAGTAGACACTACTAGTTTTAGTGGTTGATAGTAAATTTTGTTCTTAATACTATGCAAATGACTTGTTTAAAATTATGACTGCTTCATAAATAAGTTTGTAATGAGGTGAGAACCAATTCTTGTGATGTAGCACAATCACAAGTGGAACAGGTCAGTGGAGATAAAAGAAAGGGACCTATTAATGATGAGTACAAGGAAGGCGCCGGAGCTTCAATGGAACCGTCAAAATCAGGATGATCCTGGCGCATAATCAGCGATGTTTTGATATGCCATGTAATCACAGTGGTTTTTTATTGCCCCAATATGTAATGTCTTTTTAGTTTTGTGGATCAGTCAAACTGTTTGTCCATGTAATAATCATTGGGGTATGAATTATGGAACTTTGCAATTTTATTCAATTTGATAGTATGGAGGGTGGAACCTTTTGGACTAGTAAGTTGAATGTTTATGGTTGAATGAAATAAGTATTATGACTTGATGTATGGTTCAATTATGACTATAATGTCTGCGAGATGATAACAGGTTATTCGACTTAACTTCAGTTAAGTTTATTGTTTATGTAAATAGGTTGTTTTTATTCTAATCAAACGGCTTGGTACTAGGTTATTCTTAGTTACATTTCAAACTTATATTTTTTACAATGTCATGACCACAATATATACGGATCTCATAAACTAAACAAAGTCTAAACAAACTAAACAAAGTCTCATAACCTGTGGATATATAAAACATGTGAGGAACATTACATCCATGAAACACTTTGACATGTAATATTGTTTTAGCTGCTAAGACAAAGTTGGGTAATGACAATTATTATAGACTGAAAGTAAATCATGTAATCGAAAGATTACATTTTGATTGATCCATATCTTTAACCTTTGTGATAGAAAGTATGATGAAACCGAAAGATTACATTTTTGTCATGTATGAAGTGGTTGTTACTGAATCCTTTTTGTATAATCGAAAAACTATTTATCCTACCTATGCCTATATTGATTACCAAATAGCTTTCAACAACTTTAAAGTATACGTGTTTGTGGGGTGTAGAGGATAGGAGTCAGAGTTCAAGTCTCTAAGAGGGGGAGTTTCACACACATATAAATTATAAAACATAAAAATTCATGCATATAATGCAACATAAAAGTTGAAAACAATTTTAAAATGAAAGAAAGAAAATAAGTAATAGTCAAATAAGTTCCATTGAGTTCCATTGAATTGCTTGCGAAATCAAATAAGTAATAGTCATTTGAGGAATGCTCTGCATATTGATGGTATAACATGAAACTTAAAAAAAAAAAAAAAAAAAAAAAAAAAAAAAAAAAAAAAAAGTGGAAATCAAACTAGTACTCGGATTTACAATAAGCGAGTCCCTAATACTCGACATTCCTATAGCCGAGTACATCTGACAAATTTTGCGGATCAGTCGAATTTCCTTCGACCCATCTAAAAAAAAATCAGATCCAGCCAAGCTTCTCTGGAAGAATAGATTGGTAATCGATTGGTGTTGGATCGGCCAAGTTTCATAGAACTCGATTTTTTAGCTAGCGAGTATTATAGAATAGAAATCAATTTTACAGTTAGCGAGTATTATAAAAATATCAAAGGTTTATACAACTAAGTACTCGCTGACTGTATTATCGAGTTATGTTAAATACTCGCTTATTGTGTTATCGAGTACATATGACAAAATTTTACGGATCAGTCGAATTTCCTTCGACCCATCTAAAAAAACATCAGATCCAGCCAAGCTTCTCTGGAAGAATAGATTGGTAATCGATTGGTGTTGGATCGGCCAAGTTTCATAGAACTCGATTTTTTAGTTAGCGAGTATTATAGAATAGAAATCGATTTTACAGTTAGCGAGTATCATAAAAATATTAGAGGGTTTATAAAACTAAGTACTCGCTGACTGTATTATCGAGTTATGTATAAATACTCGCTTATTGTGTTATCAAGTACATATGACAAAATTTTGCGGATCAGTCGAATTTCCTTCGACCCATCTAAAAAAAAATCAGATCCAGCCAAGCTTCTCTGTAAGAATAGATTGGTAATCGATTGGTGTTGGATCGGCCAAGTTTCATAGAACTCGATTTTTTAGTTAGCGAGTATTATAGAATAGAAATCGATTTTACAGTTAGCGAGTATTATAAAAATATTAGAGGGTTTATAAAACTAAGTACTCACTGACTATATTATCGAGTTATGTGGACAAATACTCGCTTATTGTATTATTGAGTACATATGACAAAATTTTGCGGATCAGTCGAATTTCCTTCGACCCATCTAGAAAAAAATCAGATCCAGCCAAGCTTCTCTGTAAGAATAGATTGGTAATCGATTGGTGTTGGATCGGCCAAGTTTCATAAAACTCGATTTTGTAGTTAGCGAGTATTATAGAATAGAAATCGATTTTACAGTTAGCGAGTATTATAAAAATATCAGATCCCGCCAAGAAGGGTTTATAAAACTAGGTACTCGCTGACTGTATTATCGAGTTATGTGGACAAATACTCGCTTATTGTATTATCGAGTACATATGACAAAATTTTGCGGATCAGTCGAATTTCCTTCGACCCATCTAAAAAAAAATCAGATCCAGCCAAGCTTCTCTGTAAGAATAGATTGGTAATCGATTGGTGTTGGATCGGCCAAGTTTCATAAAACTCGATTTTGTAGTTAGCGAGTATTATAGAATAGAAATCGATTTTATAGTTAGCGAGTATTATAAAAATATCAGATCCCGCCAAGAAGGGTTTATAAAACTAGGTACTCGCTGACTGTATTATCGAGTTATGTGTTAAATACTCGCTTACTGTATTATCGAGTTATGTGGATATATTTTCCTCCAGTCAGTTATTTCTGGCGTTGGATTGCTGCACTCGACTCCTCTGTTGTTTTTAGAAGCAGCACGTCGATTGCTCTCGATTCGTCAGGCTGGAAAGCGACTTCGCGGGCTCCAAACAGCGATCCTTACCTGTAGTAAGACTCTTTTACCCTTTCTTTCCATGGAAATTAAAGGAAAATCTGCATTATTGTCCCTCTTATTGTGAAATTTCGAACTATGCAAGTGTGGGGATTTACATGATTTTCGGTGTTGTGGTCTGAAATGGCTGAAATGGTTCATGGTTTTTTACATAGGAGTAGTTTACATACGATTTGTACCATTTAATTACATAAACATAACTGCTTTGTAAACGAACACATGAATTTAGGGTTCATGTGTTCATATGAAATTTGGGGATTTTCATGGGTGTGGGTTTTGACGTGAAATATGAAATGGGTTTGTTGGTATGGATGTTGTACACACGTTTTATACCAAGTAATGTTGCAAAGAACTCATGATTTGTGAAATATGACATGAAAATTGGGTTCATGTATTCATATTGGGAATTTGGGGATTCGGATGAATAGGACTAGTGTTTGATCTGAACTGGTTTATGAGTTGTTGGTTATGCATGTTGGTGACACGTTCTGCATCATTTATATTGGGTAATGTGGTACATCTGGGTATGCATATTGGTTCATTTGCCAATCTTTTGATAACAACTTAGATTGGGGTTTGTTGAATACGGTATAATTGGGAAAATTTGATAAACATTGTTGGTTGATGGATTGGTATTTGCTGGTGGGTTAGCATGTTTTGTTGAATTGGGTATAATTGCTTGAAATTAACCCACTGCACAATGTATAGTGTGGGTGTCGTATGTTTTTCAAATAAGTTGACTACATGGGTTAATCAAAAATTGATCATTACAATGCATTCATTCATGCCCTAATTGTATCCTTGCATCATGTATATTATATACTCATGCATATGTATTTTGTTGTTTTATGTGTCTCTAACGCAATTTTGAATATTGGTTTTGTATTGTGCATTCATTCCATCTCTATAGATCCTAGTTATGGCTCCTAAGAAGTCTAAAACCATTAAAACCAAAGCCAAAAGAGTGTCTACCTCCTCATCTAAGCCTACAACCGCGTTTGATCGAATAAGATTTCAAACAGTTTCAAGCGGGCAAAGGTTTGAAAATGTAATTCGGCATTGGAATATTTGGGCAGAACGACAAATCAATCTAGATGAATTACCTCTTTCTGTCCATAGGAATCTACAGTGTAGGAATTGGTTGTCTCTATGTAAAGTTTTAGAACCCCCTCCAGCTGCCCTGATTCGAGAGTTCTATTCCAATCTCAGTGTCCGCTCCTCTGATGGTGATCTGACTACTTGGATTCGAGGTCAAAGTTTCATCATAACTAAGGCTGATGTTTCCGAGGCTCTTCATGTACCTCTTATTCGTAGCCCTACTTATCCATACTCGGAGCGGCCTAATATATCTGATGTCATGACTCTTCTTTACGGAAGATCAGTGACATGGGGATCTAACCGAAGAATTAACTCGAGTGAGTAAACCGAGCTTCATTATATTTTGTTTAGGATAGCTTGTCACAACATCTTCCCCATTTCCCATGTCCATACTATTCCTATAGAGAGATGTTACTTTTTGTACGCCCTTGTAACTGATGCCTCTATCTGTTTTCCATCCCTTTTCATGCAAACGATGGCTGAGGCGCATAGGACCAAGTGTAAGAAGCATGGTCTATTCTTTCCAGTTTTTGTCTATAGGGTTCTAGAGTATTTACAGTTACAAGACTTTCCTCCCCTAGAGTTGATCCACATCACAGCCCCTATAGGAGCCACATTTCTCAAACAGCGGAGTGCACAAAAGAAGAATGTTGGACCGAGTGTTGGTTCATCAAAAAGACCACGAGTACAGTCCACTACTAGAGATGTTCATGCTGAGGAGAGTCCTATTGATCCTACAGTTGCTGTTGCTAGCGATGGTGACGATGAGGTACATGTTGACAGCGCAGCTGCGGAGCCCACCATTCCTCCTCCTCGCTCTCTTCATGCTGTGATGGAGACCTTTATGACAACTCAAGCAGCTCATGGATAGCTTTTAGATGGGCTTCTTGCTGAGGTTGCTGCTTTGAGAGCGGAGTTTTCAGAGTATAGGAATGCTTTTCCACCTCCTCCACCCTCTGACCCTCAATGATTGTCTTTGGCAATGCATAACAGACAGGGGAAGTAGGGATTGTAGTGTAGGGGGGAGAGTTGTTTTTGTACTGATCGCGTAGATTATATGAAAGTAATTTATTGTGAGTTACTAGTATTTGTATATTATTATATTTACTCTTCAAGGTCCACAAACATGGTTTTAATTTTATATTGCATTATAATTTTCTTTGTTTTTTTTTCCTTCAACTGGAATGTGGATAAGGTAACCTAACTGATAACATATGCATAATTGAAGAAAACATACAGTCATTGAAATGATAACAGAAAGGGACCTACCTCATCATTGCATTATCGATTAGTTCTGCAATGGCTATACCAAAAAAATAAAAAGAGATCATAAAAGTAGATTAAACAGATACTAGCCTTTTTAAGCACGCGCATGCTCGAAGGCTAGTTTATAGTTAAAATTAGATTACATTTGTCGTACTCATACACGTTTATACAGTTAAAGAGAAGTTATATAGATTTATTTTAATAATTAACACCTCTGTTTCCTGTTTCCTGTCACTTATTATCCAAACATATATATGTTTCCACTTCAGTTATTTATTGTGCGTTACAAAACAGAATCTATAAAATCATATCCCAAACGGCATATAGGATACTATGGAAGGTGATAGTGTGGCTTTTGTTTCACAGTTTGTGGCAAGAGACCATGGGTTGAAAGAATATTTACAGGTATAAAAATCTACCTATTGGGAAATTTTCTACAGCTGCTACAATATTGCCTGATTTTGCACTACATGATTGTCACACAATTTTTGGCTTATCCCTACCGAAAACTTCCCCACACATTAACCAAACCAACTTGAACGAAATCAACAAATTTAGCTACAACCCAACTCAAGTTAATAAAACCAACATGCAGTTACGTTCAGCGGCTATACAATTAACTCTTACCAATAAACCGTAATGCGTTCCAAAAAAGGTACCTGCCATAGCATGAAAATGGTGTGCAACAAATTTTTACATGTACAAAATAACTTTAATATTTTTACAAATACATTATCATAAAAGTAAATATCTTTTGAGACATGGTCCAGGCAGTACATGACAAAAACCCTGAATGCCTCCCCTTTTCAACCTCTCTCTCTACGTTACAATCTTCAACCTCTCTCTCTGCTCACCTTTTCATTTGGTCACGCAAAACCCTGAATGCCTCCCCTTCAATTTTTTTGTTTTTCTTTCTTCCAAACCGGCTTGCACGTTTGATATTTTTAATTTCGTTTTCCTTTAAGCTGAACTGAAAACTCCCTGTTTTCTCACTTGAAGGCTTCGACATTTTTTTTCTTCCTCCCTTTAAGTTCCCTCTATGTTACAATCTTCAACCTCTCTCTCTACTCACCTTTCTTTTTGGTCACACAAACCCCTGAATGCATCTTCTTTTTTTTTTTTTTTCTTTCTTCCAAACCGGCTTGCAAATTTCGTATATTTAATTTATTTTTCCTTTAAGCTAAATGAAAATTCCCTATTTTCTCACCTGAAGGCTTCAACGTATTTTTCTTTCCTCCCTTTAAGTTCCCTCTACGTTACAATCTTCAAGCTCTCTCTCTGCTCACGTTTCTTTTTGGTTGCGCAAAGCCTTGAACGCCTAATCGAATTTTTTTTTTTTTTTTTTCCCTTTCCACCAAACTGGCTTGCACGTTTCGTATTTTTAATTTCTTTTTCCTTTAAGCTGAACTGAAAAGGCTTTGGGTTGAGCTTCATAGTGGAATTAAATAAATAAGATGTGGACTAAATTAATTATACAAATTTATTATAGGGTGATAGCGGAAGTAAATAAGGAAGCAGTGAGTTGCATTTATAGGACTAGGACCTATAGGGCTGAAATTTGTAAAACCATTTTAAAATTGAAGAAAACATTATTTTTTTATAAAGAAAATGACGTTGCAGCTGATGTGGCGCAACTTGACAGCAGCAGCATTAAACGCTACGTTTCAGCTTTTACTAATATATAACTGGGAACATGTTACTCAAAATGGTGTAGGAGAGGAACGATTTTGGGTTTTCATTGTTGTAGAAGGGGAGGCGAACCTAAAAACACGGATGGAGGAAAATTTAGTATATTTCATATTTAAATTAGTGTGGTCCCCACATTAATCTAAACACCAGACACTGGGAATAGTTAAAATCCTGTTCATATAGTGTTTTCCCAGCCTGTATTGACATGACAAGTCCTAATAACTGAAATAGTAATGCTTGGACCACGAAATGAGGTTATAAATGCACCACAATAATTATCTTCTTTCTATCCACTAACTTCGTAGATTGAGTAAGCTATGAGTCGCAATGCCTCAACATCAAATCATAAAATGCGAAACAAGTTTGGATCTACTTCAACATGTGGATCTTCACAAGTTCCAGCAGATCAACAACTACAGACATACACAGACCACTATGGAGGAAAATGGGTTGGAAAGAAAAGAGATTTCGTTAATATGTCAATATACACGTACGAGAGTCTTGGAAGCGTCGGGCACATCATGGTCGACAAACCTACAAAACTAAGTACAGATAGCACCGCAATAGAGTTTACCATATCAGAACCACCATGGTCAACCCTATACGAGAAGAGGTGTGAGTTGGAGGTGTATTGTCGATGGCATGGGTTACGAGTTCCTAAGGCACGCTCAGCCGAGTTACCTAGAGATGAACCTGCCAACATACTTGCTCGTCTTCAACAAGAGAACAATCAAATGCAAAGGCGACTAGATCGTTTTCACGCAATCCAAAAAGCTAGGAAGCATCTAAAGGGGAAGGCGCAAGAGCGAGCCATGAAGTCTATTAATGAAATTACTGCGTTAGATGATGACAGAGATATTTCAGACTTCTCAGATTCAAGCAATGATGATTTCCAAAAATTTCTACCTACGAACATTAGACGTTGTTGTTAATGTTTGCCAACAGATGATTGCGTACGTTAAACTTTTGGAAATCTAAAGAAGCACTGTTCATTAGTTTTGGCTAAGGTTATATGAAATTAATTTCTCATTCTAAAGGTTATATGAATATTTATGCATAGATTCAATACATACAAACTCATCGAACCCACACAGACCAACTGGGACCATCACCATCAAGGTGTAGACACTCACATTTGTTCAAAATAATACTCCCTTCCACCATGCATGACATGAAACTGCTAATGTTTTAAATTGCTATGTTAGTATGTTGCAATGTGTTCAATGAATTGCTTGGTGTATATGAAATGAGTTGCTCATTTTTTTCCCTGCTACTCTTTGTTGCTACGTATGATTCTTTTGCTTTGGTTAGACAATGTCCTATGCTTTGTACTATAGGAAAAACCTCTTTAGATATGCTAATGTTTCCAATATTTTGTCCATGTAATTTGAAATGTTACCCACATAACACTCATCACCCAACTTAGATTTATTGCACATTACTTGGCTAAGTGTGTATTAAATCACTTGCTTATTTTTTCTCTGCTACTACTTTATACAAATACATTACATACAGACTCATCCAAACTAAACTAACCACTCATTCTCTCTTCGTCTTTATGTACAATATAATTTTTAAAGAATACAAACTTTTCTCTGACTTCATGTTTTATGGGCGAATCATCTGAGGGATATGTTTGTTTCATCTTCATCTAAGTCTATTATTTCTACCTGATGATCTTCCAATTTACAGTTCTTGCTGGGTGGATATTGAATCTCAGTGGATATCTTAAGACTAAAAAATAACCATAACTGATAGAATGGTATTCAACGAAATCCTGCCATCCATTACAAAGCCAAATGTTCTTATCATCTTTCTTCAATCCCACTTGCCAAATACCACTATAGGCAGCATTGAGTGTAGCTACGGTGGATAGCTCAGCACTGTTGAACCCTGACCAGCAGTACCCATCCACACTGACATGAAAACATAGAGCATCCTTGAAAACTGTATGCATCGATTTTGGGGGTGACTTGTCCCCCATTGCTACATTGATGTTTGCAGTGACTGGCATGTGTTACTCAAGTGCTTCACACTGTTGAACCCTGTCAAGTGATATCATCCACATGCACATCAATACACAAATATGCATCCTTTTGTAATGCACTGTTTTCAAGGATGCAAAGCATCCCTGAAAATTTCCTGATACGTTTAACATAGCTCTGCACTGTCTCATCAAATCATGTCAGATGAAGCACAGGAATGCTAAATAGTCATTGCGTGAACCATGTCCAGTCATATCACCTACACGCACATCAATACAGACACATCAATACACAGATATACATCCTTTTGCAATGCACCGTTTTCAAGGATCCCTGAAAAAATTTATAATACATTTAACACAGCTCAACACTGTCTCGTCAAATCATGTTAGATGAAGCACAGGAATGCTAAATAGTCTTTGCGTGAACCTTGTTTAGTCATATCACCCGCACACACATCAATACACAGATATGTATCCTTTTGCAATGCACCATTTTCAAGGATCCTTGAAAAAGTTTATGATACATTTAACACAGGTTCGCACTGTCTCATCAAGTCATGTCAGATGAAGCATAGGAATGCTGAATAGTTTTCGTGTGAATAAATACACAACCTCCTTTGCAGTACACATCACCAGCCCGCTGCTGTAGCACAAGTTATAGCCATATCAAACAACTGCCTCAGCGAACCACATGCACCAATAAGTGCTACTGTCGACTTCTCAGTTCTGCAGTTCGCAGATCTATATGTGCTCCTCAACACATCGCTGAACAATACACTGTCAAGTCATATCATCTTTATTCACGTGCATACTTACCTTTACATATACTCACATCCACATGAATACTTGCCCTTGCAAACCTCCTATATAAAGTCCCATTTACATCTACCCTTGCAAAACATCTACACATATCAATCAAAAGTCACATTTTCCAATGTCAATGCGTAATTGGATGCTACCTCGTTTTCCAGATAACTATAGGAGGGAGAGAGATTCCGACGAGAGGGAATACTATGCCGGATTGCGGCGGGAGTGGGACTTTCGCGTGAACGAGTCCAATGCTCTGCACGATGATCTCGTGCAACTCGGAGCGCCTCTTGTCGACCGTATCTCGGTCACATTGCCACGGCAAAACATGCACCAATATGAGCGTGCAGTGACAAAAATAAAAAAAGAGAACAATCTGATGATACTGCGTAGGTCAAGGTATCACATGCTACAACTAGCAGAAGAGCTGGCCGCTGCAACGAATAGGCAACTCACTCCGGCGGAACGTAACAATGTCCTCAACTACGCGGACTACCTGTCAGAGTGAATGCCTATGTGGTATGTGTGTTATGTCTAGGATTAAGTTAATAATGTTAGTAATGTTAGTATTTAATATGCAATGCCTGCATATTGGTGACCTCGTGTAAGTTATTTTAAGTTTTCTGTGTTATATTATTGGTGGTTCAACGAACAGGCAACTCACTCCGGCGGAACATAACAATGTCCTCAACTACGAGGACTACATGTCACAGTGAATGCCTATGTGGTATGTGTGTTATGTCTAGGGTTAAGTTAATAATGTTAATAACGTTAGTGTTTAATATGCAATGCCTGCATATTGGTGACCTCGTGTAAGTTATTTTAAGTTTTCTGTGTTATATTATTGGTGCTTATTGAAAAACATTATGTGTGGGAATAATCTGTATTACGAATAACGTGCGTACTCTTTACAATCAATAATAAGGTTTACATAGTACAAATGCAACAACAGTGACACACAAACATTTAAAACATAGTTAAAGCAAAATAGTTCTCCAACAAAGTCTAATTATACGACAACACAATTACTCTTCATCTGACATCTCCACGTCTGATTGATAAATGGGATCAGCAAGAAGTGATTGCATGAATTGTGCGTGCTCGTACCACCCTCCCTCCACTGACTCTCGAATCTCAACTTGGGTCCGATATCAATTAAGACGTATCTTCATTCAATTATTTTCTTCTCTTATGCGGTTCAATGCTTTACGAAGTTCGTCGATCGTGTCTCTGGGCATTTGCGATGCGAGTCGCCGAGGCACTAGCAACTTAAAACCAACCAACTCATCATAAAACATTTGTTGTTCACGAAATAACCAAGTCCACTCCTGTCTCATGGTATTGTGAACGTAAGCACTATTTCGCAGATTCGGGTTGATTGGATAGCTGAACTCATCTTCCAATACCCAACAACGACCCATAGCAGTGAACACATCGTGAGGCCTATAGAGTTGTGGGTTGCCAGAACCAGACATTGATGCTGAATACAATAATATCAAATGATCAAGTTAACAGTGTGCATCAACTATTGGTAAATAATGTATGTTGCATGAGATGGTACACGACAAAGACATTCATAAATTTGTGTACTATTACATGCTACAAATGAAATACTAACACGCAAATTTGACCATAAATATTAGACGTTGTTAATGTTTACACATTGTGTGCAATACAAAATATTGTTGTTAATGTCTTGACCAATGATACATTCAACATTTACAAATCTAAAGATTAACTATTCATTAGTTTAAGCAAATATAAAGAATTTCAATTTTTATCAATGAAATTTACACTATATAAAGACCCAATATAACCCAATGTACACACATAACACTCATCACTGTTTCTATAGATTATTGTACATTTCTTGTAGCACCAAACAATACCAAACAATTAATATAACCCTAATCTACTCACATAACACTCATTCAAGAACATACCAAAACACAAGTAATAGAACCTAATATCTATCATGTACAACTACTTTTACTTCATAAATTTATGTATTTCAAAGAAGAAAATCAGTTTCTCACCTGAGATGATAGAGAGATAATATGAACTTCTAACAGAAAATTTTAAAAATGAGGAGGAGCTGATCTGAAAATGATGAGGAGAAACGGATGAGAAGCTGATATATGCAAACAACTCGACAATACCAAAGTTGAGTAATATTAATAACTCGATTTCCCACTAATCGAGTAAAGCTTCACATGCAAAATACGTGATTTGATAGCGGGTCAGAACGTACCACATACAACTCGATTATTCTAAAGTCGAGTAACACAGTAACTCGATTTGTAAAATGCCGAGTTATAAACAATTACGCGGGAATATTTTATTGCCCAAAATTCACGCTGGGTGACCAGCGTGGCAGGAACCTGCACATAACTCGGCTCTGAAATAATCGAGTATTTTAAGCAACTCGCCGCTACCAAGATTGAGTATTAAAACAGGGCACGCCCCTGTATAGTTTCGAAAAAGGGCATAAGGCCAATTATTTTGTCCAAGAAGGGCAAAAGGCCAGAATGTCCCAAGTGGCCACTCTGAACATGGAGCTGGCCGCAACTCATCGTCTTCTTCTTCAAAACCCACTGCTCAAACCTAGGGTTAGGGTTTCTCCCAGACTTCTCTCTCTCACTCTCACTCCAAACTCAATCTCACCAGTTCATCGCCGCCAGCAACTGAGAATGAACATGTCGAAACCCATTTCATGCGCTGCTTCAGCTGAAGACAACGGCTCCACCACGACCACAACCACAACCGCAACCGCTTCTCCAATCGGCACTGGTAAGGGAAAAAAAAAAATCTGATCAGATTATATATATATATATATATATACACATATTTTGTATTGGTTTTGATTCCGAGGCTTAAATTGAGAAATTCATATTTAGTGATTGTTTTTCTCTCTCAGTGGCTCGGATTGGAGAGGTGAAGAGGGTAACGAAAGAGACGAATGTGTCAGTGAAAATAAACTTGGATGGTACAGGTGTTGCTGAAAATAATACTGGGATTCCCTTCCTTGATCACATGTTGGATGTTAGTCTTTTTCAGCTTTTGTTATTATCATTTCTTGATTTTTAGCTTTGTTTCTCAACTTGGGGTTTTTGCTGTTTTTATTTATTTATTAGGGTTGTGAATTCCAAGTTCAGATTTTTGAAAACCTTAGTGATAACATAATTAATTTCCTCCATTTTTTTTTTAGCTAGATGCGAGACGTGTCATTTATTTGATTGTTTGTGGTTTACATCGGTTTTTTTAAGACTGCAGATTTTTTTAAATGCCGCCAAACATGTCTTACATCCAGGATTTGAATGGGAGGGGATACTTTCCAATGTTAGGTATAGTTATGCGTTATTGTTATACCTTGGCTTCCTGACTAAATTTAACAATGTGGTTGTGTTGGCCAATAAGTGACATGCTTGAATTTAATTGTCGTTGGGAAATATGATGCTATTTTTCATTGCTAAGTTAAGAGTACCTAAGTTTTGCCCATATGGAAAATGGAGCAGATAACTTTATGATTATGTAGCTGGACGTCATTTTGTGGCAGTTAATGGATTCTTATATTGGGGGAAGGGTGGGTGGGTGGGTTTATTAAAGATTTATTCATTTGGTGTTGTGGTTTTATTGTGTAAGATTTTGAGTCTGATATGCTGTTGTTTGTTAATTATATTTATTTGTTTTTATGTTAGCAACTTGCTTCGCATGGGCTGTTTGATGTGCATGTTAAGGCCACTGGTGATATCCACATTGACGATCATCACACAAATGAAGATGTTGCTCTTGCCATTGGAACGGTACTTGAAAAACATTACATCCTATGTTTTTGTTATTCCTATGGCTTTTCTAGTGTGATGCTGAAATCCTAGCAGTCCTTCCCCTTTGTATTTTTTTTTTTTTTTTTTTTGGTGGCATTTAAAGTAAACTATTTATGTATTTGGTGGGATTCAAATAAGTTTACTTGTTTCACTAATTTGAGTCATTTAGCCAGTTTTACATCTAGCCTGATATCTGTTTGAATTAGTTTTGATTATATATTCTTATGCTTACTTGAGAATGTAACATATAACATGGTGGCTTAATTTAATTTAGGATATGTCCAAAGGCAATTGCTTCAACTGCTTCATATTTGGATCCACCTGTTGATATCTCTGTGTATGTGTTATAATAAGTTAGTTTTGCTTGGCCTGCAGGCTTGTTTGCAGGCACTTGGTGATAGGAAAGGAATAAATCGGTTTGGTGACTTCTCAGCTCCTCTTGATGAAGCACTAATACATGTTGCACTGGTATGTTCAACTTTTGATTGTTCATATGAAGTAAACATGTAATATGTTTTAGGGGTCAAAAAATTGACTGATGTTATGATTGATCTTTATGTTTGTCCTTGGGGGTTGAGCTTATAGTGCTGATTTCCATGTAATGATTAAATTCTACACCAGATTATAGTATCAACTCTATCACTAGTTTCCAGTGTCCTCTCTAACCATGCTTATTTATTTATATTCTCTAGGAATCTAAAATAATGGCTTATTTTGAGGACATTGTTTTTTCAGGATTTATCTGGCCGACCGTATTTAGGTTATGATTTGCAAATACCTACTCAGAGAGTTGGAACATATGACACTCAGGTAGGACTCCTATTTGTTTACTCCTACAATTAAGAAATTTGATGTCACCAATTGTTATTCATCTCTAGCACAGTGGTGGAACTTCCTACCGAGATATTGACATAATGTGACATGTTTGCACCTTTGGAAATTCTGCAATCTTATATAGTTTAGCTGTTGCATGAATTTTATTTGTAGTTGGTGGAGCACTTTTTCCAATCGCTGGTGAATAATTCTGGCATGACACTTCACATCCGGCAGGTAATAATATTGGGAGCTTCTTAACCTTGTCATGGTTGATATAAATCTACTGGTTTTTTTTTTCCAACATAGTTTACCGAAATATTTCCATCTTCATGCTCTTTGTATTAGGGTGAACTGTGTATACTTCAATTATTTTTTATGCAATTGAATATCAAAATAGTTTTTTTTTGGGAGGATTTTCACGCGCTTTCTTTAAATTCCTATATTCTATGTTTTTCTTAGTTGTGTCCATGATTTCTATTTAGAATAAACTGAAATTTTTTTAAAAAAAAAATTTCTGAAGTACCTTTTTAAAAAGAAAAAGAAAAATTCAGAAGTAACATATTATTAAAAAATAGAAAAGGGCAAAGCCCAAGTGCATAGGAAGTATGAAAAGACACTCCACCCAGAAAAATAAATAGATAAATGACAAAAAGATAAAATCAAATGAAAAAAAAAATCAAGTCCTAAATTACATAACATCCAAAATGTCTAAAGAAATTCAGCGACATTTATATTTTTCACTGAAGAGTTAAGTTTCTAATAGAATATTTTGATTTTGGTTGAGCACCAGCTAGCTGGAAGAAACTCTCACCACATAATTGAAGCAACCTTCAAAGCTTTTGCAAGAGCTCTTCGACAAGCAACAGAATATGACCCTCGACGCGGTGAGACTGTTCCAAGGTTTGTTATTTTCCTGTTTAATTTAAATTTACATCATCAGTGCCATTGGTTTTTGGACCCAGTAACATGTACTCCCCCTAAAACAAACGGTGGAGGAAAGTCATGAATTCAATCCATCTCTGTTCCCTGTAATTTCTGTGAGGTTTGATTTTTATTAATTGAAGCCATGGAGATGACAAATGGTTCTAATTGTAGAATAGAACTACTCTTGTTTTACTTGAATTATTTTATTTATTTCTTGATGTTAGAGCTAACCACTTGCTTTGAAATCATTTCCTTGGTCCATTTCATCTTTGGCTTTTACTTCTTGAGCTGGGTTCTGTAGAATTTCTGACCTTTTAGTATCTATGTGTAAGAGATTCTTTGAGGTTTTGTTTTTAATTTAAGTTTTTACTTATCAAAAAAAAAAAAATTCTTTGAGGTTTTGTTGCAGCAACTTGTTCAGAATAGGGTGGTCCTCGAATCTTTTTCCATGGTCATGTTTTCTGCCAATTGCGTGGTACAAGGATAAGGAATTTTCTCACGTGATTTACAATACACACACTCACTGTTTATTCTCTCTCTCTCTCTCTCTCTCTCTCTCTCATTTTTTTTCCTTGTGCTAGTAGACAGTCCTTTTGCTCATTTTTTTTTCACACTTAAAAACTTTTTATCCTGGCTCACGAAAGAAATTTCACTGTACTATAAGTATTTTAAAAGTATTTAGTTAATTCTACTCAAAGACTAAGTGAAACTTTATTACCAAAGTTCCAAGAAGTTTAAATTACTATTTTGATTTAAATTTTGTTACTAAAAGTTTGGGGAAAAAAGTTTAAAAGAAATTTCATTATTTACTTTACACTATTTTAATCATCTACCAACACATGAGCCTAAAGAATGTTTTCACTTATGTTCCTCTGCCTTTAATGAAAGGCAACTGATGGGGACTTGCCAACTAATCAAGCTCTTCCCTAAGCTGATGCCAAATATTTTTCAAGATTTTCTTGATGAGCATGTTGCACAATGAAATAGGTCTAATCTCCTCAAAGACCACTGGGTTATCCACCTTAGGGATCAACTCAAGGAAAGTTGAGTTGGTCTATTTTAACGGCTTTCTGCCTTGAAAGAAGTTCGATACAACTTTGTACGCATCATGTTTGATGATTCCCCAACAGACCTGAAAAGTGGTCATTAAATCCACCCAAATCCAGGGCTTTATCTGAATTTCATTCTACGACTCTGCCCAACCTTCTCAATTTCATCTACCCTGACCTATTGAATTAATCCTAGATACTGATTTTCAGTAAGGAATCTCGTCCCAATATGTTTTGGAAATGAGAAACTAGTAGATTCAAAAAAATGCTGTTATATAACTGTTTTATTTTATTTTTACTTTTCATGTGAATTTTAATTAACCCATGCATCGCATGGGCGTATTATTGTCTTTGCTTGCTTCTGTGTGGCGAATTCTTTGGGAACTAGTACATTAAAAAAAAGTGTCTTGTGAAAAAAAATCTAAATACGTGTTGCATTTGACCGTTGCAGTTCAAAAGGTGTGCTGTCCCGTTCTTGATGCTAGAGGTAGATAATGTTGGGCTTAAGGTGGTTTAAGTTAAACCTATATCCTCATTATCCTCAAGCATGCTTTGGGGATAATCAGGTTGATGATCCCACATGTAATGTATTGTTGATTATCAGTCGAAGCTTCACCATGTTGAAACAAAGCAAAATACAAATCTAAATGCTACCACTGGAGGGATGGGTGTCCAACAGAGAAACTATAAGGGAAGGTAGTTGCTTGTATGAATTGTGCTGTACCTCACAGTCTATTGATCAACAATAAATCGCTCAGTTTTAAATATCCTGCTCTGATTTATCCATTTGTTTTTGAGATCTGTCAATCAATGAACTCATTGCAGATTTATCCATGTGCAATCAAATAAGGTTGGTTTTAGTGCTCCATTGTGTTAAATTTTGTGTAGCATTTTTTAGCTGAGTACATTTCATTTTTCACAATATTTAGGGAACTTATAACTTTTATAAGATCATTTCAGGATTTTATGACTAACCTCCCCATTTTGTAGTTAATAGGTAATTTAGTGATGTTTGTACAGCCTTGAATGTTGGATGTGGTATTTGGCTTGAGTTTATTTCTTATCCCTGTTGGTTGTCCCTCTGGAACCATGGGCTTGATTAATTTATCACCCTTTTGGGTATGACGACCCCATTGGGTGACTACTGAAATTTTCTTTATCTGCTGCAAATCAAAGCCTGAGAGACCTAGAGGCTAACTTAGCAGCAAGAGCTTTTACAGGTTTATTGGAATTTGGAATTAGTCACCTTTGAAGATATGCTTGGGTTAAATATAAAGTTTGAGGGCACCGTTCCCTTATAGAGGTCACCATTTAACCCCTATTCCGGTGACGACTAAGAGTAAATAACAAAGACTTCAGCTATCTTTCTCAATCTAACATGTTCTTGAACTCTTCCTTTCCTTCCATGGTCATTATGTCTACAGTTACATTTTTTGCTGCTTCCAAAGAACATATTGAAAAACAAAGAAAATTTGTAAGAGTGCCTGGCAGGCAGCACATACAAATTCTGTCGAAGTACCAAGTACAGCAAATGCGCATAATTTTGCTTGAACAAATTAATATACAAAAACTATAAAAGTAGTATTCAGGATACCCTTCAGTTCTTGTTCACTACATATTCATCTGGCCAAAAAAAAAAAATGCTCAAGTCTTACAAGGACCCTTCAGCTGCATTCAGGTCATCTAATATCTCGGACTTAACCTCTTCTGGCAAAGCAGCAGATGGGCCAGCCTTTGAGTAGAAGCTGGCTAATGATCTAATAGCTTTCTCTAGCACAACATATGATTCCTACAAGTGAAGCACCAAATTGTGTATTCATTAGTTATCATCTAACAAAAACATGACAAATCCTTGTGCTTTCGAAGTCTTCTAAGTTTAGTCAAAAGTACCTCTTGAACCACAGTTTGTTGTCCTCTCCAATTGCTCAAATACTCTCGAATTGACTCCTTTGCTGCATCTGCCGTGCGTCTAAACTTAGCAATATCTTTTGGGTCTTCCTTTAAGGAGTCACGCAGTGTCTTCACAACCTCTCTCGCTGACTTCAAGTAAGCCTTTGGCAACAATTTACCAGACTTAGTTTTCTCATTGGGATCAAATAGTGATGTGATGGCCCCTATAACTCCTGTACCCTCATCCTCTTGGCCATTTGACTTTTCTTCAGCCCAAACAACCGGTGGTGTCAAGCCATAGTTGAAGGTCAGTGTGGTGACCAATGACACACCAGTGCACGCTATAATATGCCGGCGACTTGATGTAGTTTCTTGAGAGGATAGCACAACATGACACCTTGGTTGCAGTTTATCTGTTTTGTTTCAGAAAACAGCAAAGACAGAAAAGCAACATAATGAGGAACAAACGACTAAATTAGGACAGAATTTTATGAAATTCTTGTTCTAAATATGACATGTAGTATAATTGGTTGGGACCATGCCTCTTGAAGCAAAGGCCACTAGTTTGAATCTTCCCTTCCCAATTGGGGGCAACACTCACTTATCCAAAAAAATTGACAGAGTGGCGAATATGTAATGAAGGAATATATGGTTTGTAAGTGAAGAAAAGGTGCAAACGACAATGTAAGAGATGGAATCTGAAACGTTCTTCTTCTACAACATTCATACTCATACCTTTAACAAAGAAGGAGCTGATATGGGTTTTTCTGTCACAAAAACGTTGGGAAGAATAAAATCTAAAGTTGAAAAATGCAGGATCCAATAACAATTACAAATTTTCTTCTCAAACTTTCACCTTAAATACTTTCAACTTAGGACAAATGCCTGAGCCCACTTCATCCCGGACCCTATCCATGCTACTAACCAAAGGAAATTAAAGAGAAAAGACATAGATATCATGTCACTTACACTCATTGTCAGGTTTCAATATGTTCTTAATTCTTTTGGACAGTACAAAGGGGCAAGTCTTTGGTGCAAGAAAAACTTCCATCCTTGTTTAATAATAAAAACTCGCATTCTACAGAACAGCAGCAATGGCTTGAATCATGCTCTACCCCATGTTTACACCAATTCACCTTCACAACATCTAAGTAAGTCACAAACAATGTTTCTCATAAACTAAAATTTCAAAAAACAATAACCAACCCTTTCTTTCTTAGTGCCCTGCAGCTTACTTTTCAGCTTATTGAACATGTTGTCACTTGAAAAAGTTGTACCTAAGAAAAAAAGGAGGACTAAATATTCATTTGAATGATTTTATTTTCATCCGCTTATTTTTTTTTGTTTGTGTAAAAATACAATTGTACAGAGGGGGAAAAAATGAGGCTTTAAAAAGTTGGGCGAGGCTTGCATCCAATGTATTGGAGCATTGGCCGCAACATGGATGCAACACATATCAAAATTGGCATATGTTGGTCCCATATCCCATTCAGTACTCTCTGGATAGACCAGAGCAGTAGAGGGAAGCCTAACCTTAAAAAGCTGTACCTAGGAAATAAACAAATAAGCAGATGGATATATAGAGTCATCTAAACGAGCTCAAAGCAAAATTTTGAAAAGGTGCAGTTTCAAATACACTTATATGTGTGCATATATCAAAGAGAGAAAAATGCTGAGTGCTGTTTATATTGATGCTTTTACAGAGTTAAAACTCATCCAAATAACAACCAACTTTTTAAGTTCCTTAACAACATAGTCCCCAAAACCAAAAGAGTTCAACAATTTATTAGCAAAAAGCACTCTGCATATATCCAAATAGAAATATTAAGAGGTAAAATTAAGTGGGTATTTGACAAAATACACTATTGCTCACCTGGTGTGTGCTGCTTAACCACACGAAGGCTTTATCTTTGCAATCTCTGCCTTTTGGCTCTCTATCTGAGTTTCTGGCGCTGAAAAGCTTTTATCCAGAGGGATACAAGAAGTACTTTTGGAAAAAGATTAAGGGCCCAATAGTCATTCTCTGCCACACTTAATTACAGGAATACCTCTCAAAATTTTGTATACATGGACTGGGTTGCATTGGATTTGAGTTCAACCCAACCCAACCTCTTTACTCTTTAGATGAAATTTCTAACCCAATCCAGTTTATTGGGTATAGATCATTTTGTCAAGTCTACCAAATAATTTGGGCTTCTTTTTTTTTTTTTTTTTTAAATTTTAAAACCAATAAATTGGTGTTTTCAATCAATTATTTACGTTCATTTTACAATTGTGTATTGTGTTTAATATTTTAAATTTTACCAAAACTAATAAATCTTAAAATACAAAAGAGGGAGAGCAAGAGAGGTTTGGGTTGGTGGGTGAGGGAGAGTGATTTGCAAAGGAATGAACTAGAGAAAGGAAGAAAGAAAGAAAAAACAGAGAGAGAAAGATGACTGTGCACTGTGGCTGAGAAGTTATAATTTTTTCCTTTGACTCCACCAATGGAGGCTTAATTTTGTAGTTGGTGGTGCTAAAAATAGTAATATAGGTTTTTTAGCACCACCAATAATAATATTCTTAGATTAAGAAATCTCCCTAGTCCAATCTAGGTTATTGGGTAGAGATGTATTGTCATATCTACTAAATAAATTTGGGGTTTTTTTTTTAATTAAAAAAAACTAATAAACCAGATTTTCAATCAATTATTTAAGTCATTTTACAATTTAATAATTTATACAGTTGTGTTTAATATTTTAGTCTTACCAAAACTAAAGTCTCAAAATACAAAATAAATCAAATTAACAAATTCTCATAATCCAAGACAAATAAACCTAAAATTATAAAATAGATATATTTTTAATATTTTTTTTTAGAAACATAAATTTTTAATATTTAATATAGTGACTTTAGTCAGGATTTTTTTATTAAATTTTTTTTCCCAATTAGAATATGACCTAAATTGCCAAGAGTCTATTAGAAACGTTCAATGTTTAAATTTCTTCTTGTATTTGTAAAATTATCACACAAAAAAAAAAAAAAAAACAAAAAACAAAAAAGTTTAACCTAACTTAAATTTCAAAATAAATTACAATCCAACCCAATTTATTAGGTCGAGTTCATCAGATTGGTGGATAGAATACACACCATATTTTATCTCTGTAAAGAAAAAAAAAAAGTATGTTTTGAACCATATAATTAAAAAAATTATAAATAAATAAATAAACCTTATATATTTTTAAAAACAACAAATCAAATCATATAATTTCAAAAATAATAGATCAAACCCTCATACTTATAAAAGTAACAAAATAAACCTGAGCTTATTGAGAATTTTAGATTCATTAATATATATGTTGAAGTTTCAATTTTTTTTAAATTTTTTTTTTTTTGAGGTTTTAATGGGTTTAAAATGGAGTTAAAAAAAAAAAAATATATATATATATATAGAAAAAGAACACTTATAATAGCCCTCTCTCATCTAGGGTTTTGTCTCCGAAGACCTTTAAATACCATCTTTACAAACCCCTCTCTTCTCTCTTGCTCCTCCGCTCTCTCATTTTCCAAACCCTCTGAAACAGAGAGAGCTCAGAGAACAAAAACCCTAACCCTAACCATGGTAAGTCAAACTCAAATCAACTCGCTCCGATTCACAAGCCTCTCTTCTTCTTCTTCTTCTTCTTCAATTTCATTACCTGTTATGCTATTTTTTGTTCTTAATTTTATTTTATTTTTTTGAAATGCGCAGTCTCTTGTAGCGAACGAGGATTTCCAACACATATTGCGTGTTCTGAACACCAACGTTGATGGAAAACAAAAGATCATGTTCGCTCTCACTTCCATCAAAGGTATTGGTCGCCGTTTCGCCAATCTCGTTTGCAAGAAAGCTGATGTCGACATGAACAAACGGTACCGTTTCTTTCTTCTTCTTCTTCTTCTTCTTCTTCTTTTTTATGCTATTTATTTCCTTCTTGTTGATGTGTATGAATATTATTTAAGTTTTGAATGATTAGGAATTTGATTTTTTATTTATTTATTAAATTTAGGGTATTTGGTTGTCGGGTTATGTATTAAAGGAGTGTGTTTCTGTGAAATTTAGCATGGAAAAGTCATTGTAGAATTTGAACTATTGGGATGAGGGATTTTGGGTTTTTATTAGATCTTAGAGAGAGCTAAGGATTTGTCAATTAAATAGAAGAAATGAGAAATTGCATAACATTATTCACTTCCCATAAAGCCTATTTCCGACAGCAATGCAAAACGGGCACTCGCTTGAATGAATTTTTTATTATCATACACCATACTCCAAATCCTAGTTCCCCTCGTGCATTATTTTGTAAGTGAGACAATTGTACTTTGGAACTCGCTCGAGTCAATTAATAGGCTGGGCCTTGTTGTGATGGCAATTCCCTTCCAATGAAAGAGACGTGCCGCAGGAAATCATGTATAGAACCAATGGGTAAGGATGCCTATGAATCACCTCTGTGCACCCTGTGCGCTGGGTACGGCCTTTTTTAGCCAATGAGCTTTGGGTTGAATTGCACTTGACCCCCATTAGAGAATGAGTGGGGGTGAGATTGTGGGTTTAAGAAATGTAGCCATTTAAAAAGGGTATTTTGGAACTTAACTGTTATGTAGTTTATGTGCTTGTTGGTTGTGAAGTGTTGTATTTTGTGTTTGGAACCCTCGTTTGCTTGTTAAATTTGGTTTTATGGTTTGCGACAGAGCTGGTGAGTTGACAGCTGCTGAGCTGGATAACCTGATGGTGATTGTTGCAAACCCTCGCCAGTTCAAGATACCCGATTGGTTTCTGAACAGGAAGAAGGATTACAAGGATGGTAAATATTCTCAGGTTGTCTCCAATGCTTTGGACATGAAACTCAGGGATGATCTTGAGCGTTTGAAGAAGATCAGGTATGCTCTTATTTCTTTTCTTTCTTTTCCAACTTTACATTATCTGTTACCCATCATGTTGTTGTGAGCTTTGTCTTCCTTAAGATTGAAACTTAGTCTCAATTTTTTTATGTTGAATTAGCCAATGAGTTCTAGATCATCTGGTACCCCATCCCCTTATAAATTCTATGTGGATGGTGAGGTCATTGGTTCAAGACCCACAGCATTTGTAATGTTCCAACAGAGATATATATATATATATATAATGTTCTCTGCACGAGTCAAATCTCCCTGGCCAGTTATTATTGAATACCAGTACTCAAATTAGTTAATGATGACTCTGCCTGTTCAGCTACCCTTCTCCTTGTTTTCTCTCTTCTTCTTCTTTTGGCATTAGCTTTAGTAATCAGTTCCCATAACAACTGCAAATTAATTTTTACACTAGAAACTGCTGCAGTAATTGATGAAATTTACCATCAGATTTGTGTTTTGGCACGCCTTGTACATTGTATGGCCATGTATTTTCATCTCTTCACAAACATTTCTTTTCTGACTGGTAAACAATAACTTTTGTTCTTAGGAACCACCGTGGTCTGCGACACTACTGGGGTCTCCGAGTGCGTGGACAGCACACTAAGACAACTGGTCGCCGTGGAAAGACTGTTGGTGTCTCAAAGAAGCGCTAAGTTTGTTTCTCCCTTTTTGGGATGTTTGCGAATTTTGTTTGGCCTTTTAGAATATCTTGGGTTTAGTATTGTACTTCTCTTTTTGGCGGACTCATGCAGTGTCATTTAGCTGTCTTTATGTGTTCTCTAGACTGATTGATCTTGTTTGAGAGATTTTGGTATGTGTGATGGTATTAATTATTCATAATTTCATATAATAGTTAAAGTTGATAATGCATTTTGCATTTTACTTATTCATTCTTCTTGATTAATGGTTTGGTGACTAGTGTACGAGCCCCAATGCTGGTACTTTAGCCTTTAGGTACTGTGGCCAGTAGTTTGAATGTGCATATTTACAGCAGCAGATGAGGTGTGGCTTGTGTATACTGATGCCTGGGATTTATTCATCCTTGGTGATAAAAATGGCAGCTATTTTTTATTGGGGAGGGAGGAATAAAGAACATAGTGGGAAGGTGGTCACTGATATCCCCCAAGAATAAATTGACTACTCATTTTTAGTAGACTTTTCTGTTCTCTCTCCCGTATGTTTGGAACTAATCTTGTACTAAGGGTGTGTTTAGATATTGTTTATTTTTTGAAACTGAAATTTTTTTGCTAAAAGTACTATAGAGAAGTAGATAAATGTAAAAGTTAGTTGAAATAGTAGAGTAGGGTTTATGAATAGTGTCAAAAAGTGCAGTGGGCCTATAAATAGTAGCAAAAATAAGCTGAATAGTGAAATAATTTTAATTTTTAATTCTAATTCAAACACACGCTAAGGATTCATTTGGATAGAATTATTTTGTTAAAATTGAAAATTGACAATACATTACTAAAATAATTTTTAAATGTGTGAATAGTATCGTGGAATTCATTTTTTATGAAAAAGTGGCTGTTTTTAGGACTTGTAAACAATGCACAAGTGCACTATTTACGGGAAAATAGTCGGCTTGAAATTAAAAAAAAAAAAAAAAAAAAAAAAACGGGTGGAAGCAAAACGCAAGCAGGAATCCAAACAGATACTAACTTATAAATCTCAGATGAAGAACCAAAATAACAGTTATGAATGGTAAAAAATATTGGAAATGCAACAATCTAGCCTCAAAAACTTTTATGTGAACTAGTTAGCTGATGAATCGTAGTGATTAGTGACCCGAGTCTGATGACAATTTGAAATTTCAGCATATCCTCAAATTCAAGATAAGTTTCTAAGGGCATTAGCATCAAAGAATTTCAATTCTACTTTATTTTACTATTCTAAAAAGTTACTTTATCATTATACCATCCCATTTTACAACATATTCAACATCCCAAACTTTTATTTTTCAATTCTACTCGTTAAAATAATATATCTACGTAATAAAATAACATATCTCCAATTACATCATTTATTTTTTCTTGTTCTTTCTATTCAACAACTGCAAATTTTACAAAAAACATCACCACCACCAGCCACCCATAATCTACCATCAACACCAAAAAAAAAAAAAAAAAAAAAAACCCCGATCACCCAAACACCAATCCCTCACCTGCAAAAATCCATAGCCCAACACCGATCACCCGCACCAATCCGAACCCACGCAACTCACAACAAACCCACAACCCAACGCTGATCTCCACACCACACCCAAACCTATCACCACACACACACAGCCACACACAAACACAAACACAAACCACCAAACCATCAACAGAGCCATACACACACAAACACAAATGATCAAACCATCAACTGAGCCACACACACACCCACCATCAAACCAATCAAAGCCAGCAATAGCCACCACACCCATTAGACCCACGGCACCACCCCGATCCATCATCAACCACGACACCGCCCCAATCTGCCACATCAAACCATGATCTCTACCAAACCATGAGACCCACGGAGGCTTGATTCAAGGGAAGAGAGATCAAAGAGAGACAAAGAGGGGAGAGACCCATGCCGCCGCGACCATCTGCCACGCGGCACCACGCCTTATGATCCAAAGATGGGCACAAATCCACATAGAGAGGGATGAGAGAGAAGGAGGGATTGAATGAGAGAAAGAATCAAAGAAAATGGTATCGGTGAGAAAGAGAGATGAGTTGAAAGGGAAAAGTCAGAGGGAATAAAATATAATTATTTTGGTTTACAATACTGCTACGATACTATTCTACCTTTAGAATAGTATTGTAGCAGTATTGCAAAAAAAATTGCAATATTGGGGTATAGCATTCCCTAATGCAAAACATTTTGAGGCTAAAAATGCTAAATTCTCCCTAAATATGGCATTAGCATTCTCTAATGCTAATGCTCTAAGAGATTAGCTTGTGCTGCTTAAATTATCCTCCGAGCTGTGCCATTATTATTCTCACATTTTGATTTAGCATTGTTTAAATTAACCCAAATTAAGCCAACTTAGCTGATAATCAATAATTGGTTTCTTGTTAATTAACCAACTAACTCAATAGATTCCGGTTAATGACGTCATTTAAAGCCATCAAATAAATAAATAAAAAAGGAGAAATAATAGAAATTTAGGAGTGAAAATGGGTTAATCAAAATAATACTCGTAGGTCTTTACTTAGAATTATGTTATCATTCACTGTACATTGGCAAACATTTACCATATGATTTAGACCATTTAAGTTTGATATTATCTACCAAGGTAATCCAAGTAGTGAATGTTGCTACTTTGTCTTCACATTCCCTCCCAGAGGTTCAGCCAAGTCATTCCACAGATCTCTAAAATCCCTGAGATCCAAATAAATATGCTCCATGGAAAAAAGAGGAAAATGGGTGAGAATATATAAGCACTATTTGCACAATATAAGCTCAATCCCTCATGTTGGCAAATTGCTACATTAATTGTGTCTCTTTAAGAATCAAACAAAATCTCATGGGTTATAATACTAAACCATTTTTTTTCTTAAATCAAATCTAATCAAATTGGAAAGGTGGAATCATACTCATATGATGCCCATTAGAACACAAGATCTGTTTAAAGTTTAGACCAAACATTACTTCCAAGCCTAGCCAAAAAATCAAAGCAAAACAAAGTATCAATTTCTTTTTTTGATAAGTAATTTTCTTTGATTCTTAAATACATGCTTTGGGTTAAATCTACTCATCTTTTTAACAGAATATCACTTTTGCCTTTTTAGATAACACAGAAATTTTAATTATTAAGAGAAAAATATTCCATTTGCTTTGTCTTAGGTTCAAATCATCACGTTAGATTTACTAAAATGATGTAATTGAGTTTTGAAAACAAAGTATCAATTTCTGCAAGAATTTTTTCCCACAGCAGAGAGGTTATAGTGTAGCAACTTTTATCAAGGACAGAGAAGCATATGAGTGGTCTACTATGAGAATTTTTAAAAATAAATACATAAACTACAACAAAAGAAGACATACCTAAATTCCTTAGCCATCTCCCCAATTGTCATAGAATTAGATGACTCTGCTCTAATGCGAATTATGTGTTCAACTCCACGTAGCCTGTTCCAAAAATGTTGACATTAGCATGTAATAATAAGGACCTTTTATTGATTTTTCACATTTACCAAGGTAACAGAAATTAGCACCATGCGGAAGCAAAGTTTTGATAATAACAGTCAGAAACAAGAAGATCAATGACCTAAGAAACAAAAGCATATGCTAATTCCATATATGATGCTAGGAATGACAACGAACCATGTTCGGGGCGGGTTTCTTTATGTTGAACCTGCCTCACAAGCCTGTACCCATTACCCAAACTTAGGCCGTTTAATAAATGGGTTTTTTATGCCCGCCCAAACCCACCCCGTTGGATTTGGGCCTAATCCGTGGCCCAATAAAAAAAAATTGAATTGAAGCCTACACCGTGGCCCAAACAGGAAAAAAAAATCACTAAATCACTTGTTAATTATAAATCAATAAATCATAGCTAAGATCACCTACTAAACATAAAAATAAAATAAATCTAACAAGTCCAAGTTAAAAAGTTACAAAATAAATCCAACAAGTTTAGGATAATTACAAACCAACAAGTTAATTCAACAAGTTCAAGAAATTAAAAAGCTACTAAATTAATACAACTAGTCTAATTCTCCACAATTGTGACACAATTCTCATCCTCTTCATTAAGCTCCTCATCATCAAGAATTGATTGAAGTGTACAATCTCTTAGCATAGTTGAAGAACGTGCAACAACAATAAATTAAAAAATGGAATAAACATCATAAAATTATAACTAGCAAATATAAAAATACAATTTTGATTTCATTTTATAAATACAAATTATACAATTGCTAACCTTTGATTTGACTCCATAACCAATTTTGAGCACATATCATTACTTGTATAATCTTGGGATGAAGCTAACTACGATGTGGACTTAACAGTCTCCCACTAGTGCTAAAGGCAGATTATGAAGTAACAGTTATGATAGGAATGACTAAAATATCCCTTGCAATCATTTGTAAAGTAGAATACTTAAGATCATTACTTTTCCACCATGCCAAAATATAAAGTCCTCATCCCTTTTCAACACTCCCTCATCAATGAAATGATCAAATTTCATTCTAACACTCCCATGTTTCTTTGAAGTATTTGAACTATTGTTGACAAACAAATCAAAAGATAACATTGTCCCACTCAACCTACGTTTAATTTGTGTCACATCATTTGAAATACTTGCAGGCATATGAGAATTTCCTTCATTATCTACAGGGGACTCATCTAACATTTTCTCTTTTTAAAGACCATAAAAAAAATCTATAAATTCAAATTTAAAAAAAAAAAAAAAATATATATATATATATATATACAAGCCCAAAAAAGTTAGCCCAACAACAAAAATTACCAACAATGAAGTTTTAAAAAAATTAAGTCTAATCAATCAATTTTACCCAAAATAAACAACCTGACCTTTTAAAAAATTTCAAACAAAATAATTGTCCTTACCTAACAACATGCATCTAAGTCACCAAAAAAAAAAAAAAAATGCCATAGTAGCTAAACAGCCGCACACAATCAGTAGCAAAATTGCCCTCCTAACTACAAGTCTTGGCTCCATTCCTGAAGAGAGTAGAGTTAAGGCTGTAAATGAGAAGAGCCAAGTCAAGTTATATAAAGTTCAAACTTGTTCATTTAATTTTATTTTGAACATGATGTGTTTGAGTACATCACAAACAAGATTAAATGTTCAAGCATTTGTTCATTTTCTTCATCACTCAAGTTTGAGCTTATTTGTGAGGTACTTGATTAATTAATTAATTAATTTTTTCCTACATATAATAAAACCACGATTACAATATTTTACCCATTTACAAATTGTTAAAACGAATGGAATATAATTAATAAACTACAAATAATAATTAAATATTATATGAACCTATTTATAATTGAATCTAGTTTTCATGTTCATAAATACATATGGTTATGTTTGAGTTTAAAGAAGTGTTACATCCATAATATTTTTATAACAAATTATAGGTGTAAAGTTGTTATTGGTTCTAATTTGAATTCAAAACTTAAATTACTTTTTAATTATCCGTAACAACCAATAACAATCAAC
Source organism: Quercus variabilis (assembly GCA_030445155.1). Taxonomy (NCBI): domain Eukaryota; kingdom Viridiplantae; phylum Streptophyta; class Magnoliopsida; order Fagales; family Fagaceae; genus Quercus; species Quercus variabilis. The sequence goes on along the minus strand of CP129450.1, from coordinate 1,891,836 downwards.
TATTTAAAATTTGTTGTGAAAATATTGTGAATATAATATTTCTCTTGAGTTTAACTAATGTAATAATTATGCATAAATGTAAGTTTGAGCTTGAGTTGTTAGGTAATGAATGAACGGTTGAGATGAACTTCAATCCACACTCCAAGATCTAATCTACACCATTGTTTGTTCCAAATTAGCTATAAAAAAATAGATTTGGCCCCACAATTCAAAACTCACCCACTCTCCCTAAAGGCTATACAAAGTACAAACTACACGACAAAAGCATCTTATTCTCTCCACTACAAACAACAGAGAAAGACGTCCTTGTTATTCTTCTTCTCTCTCTCTCTCTCTCTTCACTCGGAAACCAATCACAATTCTCTCGACCCGACCTGACCCGACCTGGTCCGTGTAAATGGCCGGAGTTAACCTTAACAAAAACGCTCCGCATAAGCCCTCTTCGTCGTCTTCCGCCGCTGCAGCTGCCGCCGTCTCCTCCTCTTCCTCTCACCGCAAATCCCGCTGGGAAAACAACCCCTCCACCACCACCGCCACCACTACACCCTCAAAACCAAACCCTTCGCCAAAACTCGGAGACGCAAAACCTAACCCGTCTCCCAAACCCGCCCCGACTCCAAGCCCGGCGAATCAGCGCCACCACCAATACCACCACCAAGCTCACCCTACTCCTCCCCACTCCGGCCCAGGCCCAATCCAATTCCCGGACCTCTCCGCCTTAGGCCCACCGCCTCCGCCGGCTTATGGGTTCCACATGCTTGAGCGGCGAACCTTCGTTCTAGCCGACGGTACTGTCCGATCCTACTTCGCTCTACCTCCCGATTACCAAGACTTCAATCCGATGCCCCCGCCGATGCCGATGCCGATACCGATGCTGCCACCGCATCGGCTTCCGGGGAGTCCCGGGGGAGGGTTTAATCGGCACCAGCAGGATTACTGGAACTCGCTAGGGCTCGACGGACGTGGGCCTGGGCCTGGTGGGCCCAGCATGGAAGGCCCATCATCAATGAAGAGGAAGTTTATGAGCGAAGAAGAAGAGAAACACAGGCAACAGTTTGGTATTGGTAATGGGTTTCCAATTGGGAATGAGTTTTTGGCGGGAAACAGTGGTCCATTTGGGCGTAGTGGTGGTGGCGGCGGCGGTGGTGGTGGTGATGAATATAGTAACAATAGAGCTTCAAAGTATATTAGACTTGGTGGTGGTGGTGGTGGTGGTGGTGTTGGTGTTGGTAATGAAAATAGTGTGCTTCATAAGCATCTACAAGTTGATCAGAGCGCCTTGAACAAGGCGTTTCTTCAATTTGCTAAGTTGCTTAATGAGCTTTCCAATCAGAAAAAGACTTACTTGGAGGATGGCAAACTTGGACGCCTTCCATGTCTTGCTTGCGGCAGGTTGATGATCATGCTTCTTTGCTTTCTTTGTTTTATTTTTTGGGTGCTTGTCTTGATAATCCATGTTGCTATTGTTTTCTTAGATTATTTGGGTACATATCTATTTGAACATAGCTCGTCATGCACATTGTTGGAAGGTTAGGATTCGAAATAGTGTGTGTTTTAGCATAGCTCGGCATATTGTTTTAACAATTTTTGATAATGTGTTTCTGCACATTGTTGGAAAGTTGGGATTCCTCCCTTTAATTACCTAGTAGATGAGGGCTGGGGGAATAGATCATTAGGTACACACATGGGGGAATAGTCAGATGTTCGAAGAGCCCTGGACTCTCAGTTGGCAAAAAAGAAAGAAAAAAGAGAGTTTAAATTCATTCAGCATAGGTCTATGTATTGGGGATTGCGGAGAGATATATAGAGCTAATGAGGTGTTCGTTATGTCTGATATAGGCTTGATTTGTTTGTTGTTGTATTTGTTGGCACTAGTTATTTTACTTCTAGTATTTCTTACTATGGAGGTGAATTGTCAAGACAAGGTTTTTATTTTTTGGATATGAGATTATCAAAGGGAGGTGATTTGGGACTTACGTGGGAGATGTGGTATGGTGATAATTTTGTGTTTTAGTTATCTGCGACTATTTAGAAACGTTGAGTGTTTAGTTTATTTTAGGGATTAGTACCTGTTACTGAGCTGTTTGATCATAGTCAGTCCAGTTACAATGTGAATTTTTGCCAATGAGGGCACAAGAGAATGGGGTTTGGGGTGAGGTGGTGTAGGTGGATCCGCACATGCATATCTACAATCCAATTCTCTGTCTTGTTTAGTGCGTCTCCTGCTGATTTTTTTGGGAGTTTGAGGGGGTTGAGACAAGGGGACCTGCTATCTCCCATGTTGTTTTTGGTTATGATGGAGGTCTTCAGTAAGATGATGAAAAGAGCTGAAGGGGCTGGTTTACTTTGAGGGTTTAGGGCTGCTGGTAGACAAGGTAGAGGGGTGGGGGTCTCGCATCTTTTGTTTGCGGATGATACGATTTTGTTTTGCGACGCAGATGAAGAGCAGATTCTATATATTCGGATGCTTCTTCTTTGTTTCCAGGTAGTGACAGGTTTAAAGGTTAATGCGTTGAAGAGTTAGATGGTTCCCATCAGAGAGGTCCCTAATGTCTATGTCTTGGTAGAGATTTTGGGATGCCGGATTGGGTCTTTGCCTATGACCTATCTTGGTATGCCATTGGGGGCGTCTCATAAGTCTCCCACTGTTTGGAATCCTATCTTGGAGAAATTTGAGTGTAAGTTGGCCAGTTGGAAGAAGATGTATTTGTCTAAAGGTGGAAGACTAATGTTGCTTAAAAGCACATTATCTAGTTTTCCCACTTATTATTTATCTCTTTTTACCATCCCTACGCATGTGGCCAATAAAATTGAGAGGTTGCAAAGGGATTTCTTGTGGGGGGACTCTGAGACTCATTTGGTGGGTTGGGACAAGGTGCGTGCACCTGTGAAAAATGGTGGGTAAGGAGTAAGGAAATTAACTACTTTTAATAAAGCCTTACTAGGGAAGTGGCTGTGGTGGTTTGGGATTGAGGAGACAAGGCTTTGGAGAAGGTTTGTAGCTCTAAAGTTTGGGGAAGAATGGGGGGGGATGGTCATTCAAGCTAGGTAAAGGGTTACATAGGTGTGGCTTGTGGAGAAGTATCTGCATGGGTTGGGAGGAATTTAGCAAAAATTTTCGCTTTGAGTTCGGGGTGGGAGATAGAGTTAAGCTTTGGACAGATCATTGGTGTGGGGATTCTCCACTTCAATTGACTTTTCCGAGTGTGTATGGGATTGCATCCAATAAAGAGGCATCGGTGGCCTCTTCTCTTGAACGGTTGGGGATAGAGGAACGGAGAAGCTAGGTTGTTCATTTTATTCAGAGACCTAATGATTGGGAAATGGGTGGGGTGGATGAATTTCTCTGTACCTTGGACTCAAATCTACCTCCCTCTGAGAATGGAGATTGTATGCGATGAAAGTTGACAAAGAATGGGGATTTTGATATCCGATCATTTTAGAATAAGTTGAGAAGTCCATTGCCCATTATTTTTCCTTGGAAAGGCGTTTGGAAGGTCCTCAGCGTGTTTCCTTCTTTGTGTGGACTGTTGTATGGGATAGGATTCTTATAGGTGACAATTTGAGGGGTAGAAGGATGGATTTTAACTGGTGCATCATGTGCCGGTGTAATGGGGAGATGGTGGATCATTTGTTACTTCACTGTGGTAAGGCTAATCGGTTATGGAGCTTGATGTTTAGATCTTTTGGGATCTCTTGGGTCTTGCCAAGATCGGTTGCGGGTACTCTTTGGTTGGTGGAATTGGCCTGGAAAGCATTCGTCGAGCAGTTGGAATTTAGCTCCATTGTGCTTAATGTGGTGTCTTTGGAGGGAGCGAAATAGGAGGACATTTGAGGACTGGGATAGTTCGGATGACCAGCTATTGGCTTCCTTTAGTGGCTCTCTATTTGACTGGTCTAGGGTTTGGGGACTCACATTTAGTGATTCTCTCCCTAGTTTTCTTAGCTCTCTCTTGTGTCATTAGTATCTTTTCTTTTCATCTTTTCTTCTTCGCTTTCTTTTCCCTTTGTATTTTTCTCTCTCCCGTATGTTTTTTTTTACACAAGGTAGTGTTCTTGAATACATATCATTATTACTTACCAAAAAAAAAAAAGTTCAAGACAGATGGCGGGTATTGGTTTCAAGATCCATTGAGTGTGTATATTACTTACCAATCCAGTCACAACGTGAAATTGTGTAGTGGCAAGCTTGTTAATTATTAGTACCCTTGTAATGTTATGTCAAAGAGAGGGCTTTGGAGGAACTGCTCCTGACATTACTAGGATTTTGTAAAGTACTTTGACAACAAAAATTTACGTTAGATGGTTAAAATTGATCATTGCCTACAGCCTAATATGGATGTGTGTCCATGGCATGCCTTGTGCACTTGGAATTTAATGGTATATCTTACCTTAATGCTTTGTCGTGATGGAAGGATACAGAGGTACTTTTCATCCAATGCTTAAGATGGATATGCATGCACGTGTGTGGTGCACTTAGAATTCAATGGTGTATTTCATTTTTTTTTTTTTCCTTTGTCTTGAAGACCAGTCTTGCTTAGTTGCTCTGTAATGAAGGAATGATCTATTATTGCTAAGAGGTGCTTTTCATGCAATTATTAAGTGCTGTATGTGTTTGCGTGCACTTATAATTCAATAGTTTATATCACTTTTTTGCTTTTCATGTAGATTGGTCTTGTTTAGTTGCTTTGTTCATGAAGGAACTATCTCTCTCTAATTGCTGAGATGCATTTCATCCAATGTTTAAGATGTTTTTGTGTGTGTGTGTGTGTGTACTTGCCCACTTAGAATTCAATGGTGTATCTCACTCTTTTGCTTTGATATGAAGACTGGTGTTGCTTTGTCGTGAAGGAATTATCTCTAATTACTGAGAGATGCTTTTCATCCAATGCTTAAAATGTGTGTGGGCACTTAGAATTCAATGGTTTATCTCACTTGTTGCCTTTTCATGAAGACCAGTCTCTCTTTCTCTTGGTTGTTTTGTCATAAAGGAAGGGATTTATTTGTATTTCTCAAAGATTAGCTTGTTAAGGTAGCCTTTATTTTCTTATCTCATATTTATCCAAGATCAACTTTGTTGAGGAATTGTTTTATTTCTTATTGGTTGCATCCTGGATATAACTATTAGGTACATTTGAAGCTATTGTTTGGCCAGTATGAGAGTTGAATATTATTTATCAAAAAAAAAAAAAAAATGTGAGAGTTGAATATAGGTGTTACCTATCTTCAACAAGCAGAGCACCATACACCTATATGAGAGTTGAATATAGGTGTATGGTGTTCTGCTTGTTGCTTCAGTGTGTGGACAGCATTTTGATTTTGTGTGTCAGCTAGTTATAGTGCTTCTGCAAGAAAGTTTCTCATCTCTTGTATCTTGACATGGCCTATGTATATGCTATTGAAATATCTGGTTATAGTACCTATTTAATATGTATTATTTCTTTTTTGCGTTGAATTTTTATATTGCTAGTGGTCACCTTCAGTTGTTTGATTAAAAGTTAGGTATTTATTTTTAGGTTTTAATGTAGTTATGGACTAAGTTATCTGGGAGGCTTGGGGAAATCTGCTTCAATTATGTTATCTTTACTTATTTTAGATACCTCACATTCAATGTCAAATAGTTCAGGATGTAATATAAACAGAGAGGAAAACAATAAATTTTGGATTTTATCTAATTTTAAGAAAGTATTGTTGGATTGAAGGAGCAAGAAGCATTATCATATTTCTGTAATGCTAAGATTGATGTAAATATGCTATTGCTTCTTTCATGCGTTCCTATAGTTGTAGGCTGCAAAAGTTTGATATAACTTGTTCAATTTATGTTGTATGTGCTTTTTGCCAGTTGCTGCACCTTGGAGCGCAGATCTTGCTATTCTAATCTACTTATAGATGGTTAAAATTTTGATGCAGCTGTAACTACTTACTTGTCCAGACATATAGCACTGGCTTAGAGAGTTAGAGTCTAGTTTGGATGATGTATTGGCTAGTTACTTCATTGCATGTGCATTACAGTTTCCATGTGTATATGGTATGCACTTTTGTTTTCTTTAGTAATTATTAATTAAGTCATGTCTTTACTCTCTTTATGGGATTTGTTAGGTGTGGTTTTTCTATGCCTTGCCAGAATAGTTCTCTAATGACTAGGACTTAGTTTTTAGGGCCTAGATTTAATAGAATGTATGAATGTGTATATATTAGTGAATGAGGTTTTGTGTTATATTTCAAGTTTGTAATCAGTATAGTGCTAGCCAACTCGTTTTTTTTTTTCAACAAAAGTGATGGTCTCTGTTTTTATGCTGCTGTTGTCTTTGGCATCATTTCTTTCACTGCATTTTACTTTTTGAAATGTAAGCTTGCCTTTCATTTTTTTGTGAACCTGTGATGTGGGTTAGCATTAAAAGAACCTTGAGTGCCAAAGTTTGTTGCTTTAGTAAAAGGCAGATTGGGAGAGCTAATATCTTGAAAGTCACTTAAGTCACTCTAGTAGGTTAGTTTATTATATTTTATGCTTGGCTGTGCAGGATGAGTCTGTATGCAAATATTATAAATCTACAGGTTTTAATCACTGATTGTATCCAATTATCCTTTTTTTTTTCTTTTTTTTTTCCTGATGCATTGTAGTCATGCTGTCTGGATGGCATTATCTTTTACTTCCATTTTAAGATTCTTTGCCGTACTGCATAACTTAGTACATGGGATGGAACTGTGGCTTATCAGTCTTTAATTGCATACATTTATGTCCTTTCTGATTATTAATTAGTTCCCAAACTACATAGTTGCTACTTTTCTTCTTTGATTTGTAATTATAACTTTGCATTTATTTGTGGTCTATCTTTTTCCTAACTTTAACAAATTAGATGCATATTTAAGGGCTACCAACTTTATATTCTATTACTAAACATCTCCAATTCATAGCCAGTTGTCTTATTGGTGGAGATTTGTGAAGCAATCCATTTGAATGGTTGGTCTTCATGCTTTTTTTGGTAGTAGCATTATGTGTGTGTGAGTGGATGGCTGCCTTAAGTGGCCACTCTTTCCTCCTTGGAGTAATTTCTTATGTACTTCTCGTTAAATTTGTGGACCCCTGGTACACCACCTGTGTACAAGGGGATCCTGTTTCATTTGATTACTCAATAAAACATTTTATTTACCGATCAATATATGTGTGTGTATCTTATATTATGCATTGCTGTTAATGCAGTGTAATTTGGGTGCATGCTGGACGGGCGTAATCAATAAGTTAACTCTTATTGCAATTAGCTTTGGCTTCATGTGTTATGCACTACTCAGTTTCATGTTTCTGGAGTTAAATCATAAATGTGCAAGGTTTCTGTTTCTGTGTGTGTGTTTCTGTGCTTGGATTTTTATTTCCTGGCATTGAAATTGCTTTATGTTAGTCATTTTATGGCATGCTTGTGCTTAAAAGATGAGTGTAATGAGGATGTTAAGATGAACAGGTGGCAACCAAAGTGTATAGAATGAGAAAGAAGCATTTAGGGGAAGCTAGAGGTTGTAATAGTAGATCATAAGATGTGGAATATCATATAAAGATGGTATCAATCCATTAAATGGTCAAATCTGTTTTAATTAAGAAAAAAAGACGGCTTTTAAAATTTTCTTCTTTTAAAGTTTGACTCGTGGGGCTTCTGATTGCTGTCTTGGCTAACATAGTTTCAATCACCCTGATTGTCTTATTCTTCTTCTTTTAATTTGCCTGCCATTATGCACTGCTGTTTTAAAGCTGATTGCACTTGTTTTTTAAATTGACAGAAAGAAAGGCCTATATCAGATGAAAAACAGGCCTTAAATTGATTCAATTTTTGAAAAATTATCAACTGTTCCGAATCATTTTCAATTTATTCCTATGATCCGGAACATTCCCATAGAGAACCATCATGCTAATTTCATACATGGTGCTGAGGTACTGATACTCTGTTTTAGTATCAAGGCTAATGTTGCCATGCTTTTAGGTTGAGAGGTCAGTGAAACTTGATTGTTCGTTTTAATTGGAGTGCATTTGGAGGACTCTAGTTTGTAAAAAATTTCATCTTTTTTTTCTTTTCTTTTTTTTTTTTTTTTTTTTAATAATTGAAAAAAAATTCATCTTATATTATTATTATTATTATTATTATTATTATTATTATTATTATAATTTGGAGGGACAATCCCATCATATCAGGTGAGATTCATTCCAGAAAATTTTGTATTGATATCAAAATGATGCTGTTTTATGAAACTTTGGAAATGGATCTTTCCATGTGAGAGAACTAAACTCATTTGAAATGTTCTAGTGGTTAAATAATCTTGTACACAATAGAACCACTTCATTGTTTATATTGTGTTGTAACTTGTAACTGTTGTTCCTGTGATGCAACTGATATATTTCATTCTTGTTACTCAGCTCTATTATATGATATTGTTTAGTCTTAGTATCTTATTATAATGCCTTGAATTTACCCTTAAACTTGCGAATGCATTGCCTTCATTCCCCTTTTAGTTCAAACTTGTAGGCACATACTGATAACTGGAAGGAAAACCTGAATTATATTCTTCAATGCCCTTGATATCCAAATTTCAGGTCTACTAAAGAGTTTCCGGATGTGCATAGTCTCATAATGCACACTTACCACTCAGATCATGGTGACTTGCATGTGGATCACTTGGGCTTACACAAAGCTCTTTGCATTTTAATGGGGTGGAACTACTCGAAGCCTCCTGATAACTCAAAGACGTATCAGTTTCTATCGGCTGATGAAGCGGCAATGAACCAGTATGATCTGATTATGTGGCCACCTATGGTGATCATTCATAATACAATTACAGGAAAGGGTAAAGAGGGGCGCATGGAGGGTTTGGGAAACAAAGCAATGGATAGTAAGATTAGAGGTATAATGCGCCCTTTCATTTATTTGTCTTCTTTGTGATATTTGTATGGAAATTCGCTTAGAAAAGGTTGGCCACTGATCATCTAGATCAGATCATGCAGAATGCATATGAGATTTTCGTTGATGAGTTTTATTAGATTATTAGGTATGTCAAATTCTATTACACCGAACCATCCCTTTTGGGTATGTTCTATCCTTTTTTGAAGTATACCTTGCTATATTGTCTCAATTAAGGAGCATCATGTTGAAAAATTCATTATAAACCCTTCAGACTGTGCCACCCTTCATAGCCCCTATCCTAATGGTACCAATCCTACCCATCTCCTCCAAGAAAGGTTTCCATCCTTTCTAAGGATAATTGGAATGTAAAAGGGAGAGTTTTAGGGCACAGTTGCATGCATACCCCCTTCAGTTTAGTTTTCACACCACCCTTCTAATGATACATTGATTTGATTTGAGGGTTTCTTTCATTTTAGAATGACCTTATGTAGAGCTGAATGACAAAATAGAATGTGTATTTGACTGTAGGTAGTTAGGATCAAGGCCTTGCCTAATGCCGAGTGTATATATACTTATTTTCCCTTTCAAATTCACTTCTTATTTCCTTGTGCTACGACCACCTCCATCTTAACTTGTTTGTTAGTCTATGATACTTTTTTTTGCCATCTAATCGGTACTCAGTTCTTTCACGTTTATAGTCTATTTGTTTCTCTAAAAGTTTCTTGCCTTATAGTTGTTATTTCCTTTAGACTTATTTACTTGCAGTAGAGTCCATTTTCTGGCTGAATGGTTTGACTTCTTGCAATAGAGTCCATTTTCTGGCTAAATGGTTTGACTTCTATTTTTTTTTTTTTTTGATGGGGTGGGGGAGGAGTGGGGTAGCATTCTTCCATTTATGATTCTGTTTGTGACATAAAAATGTTTCTTTTATTGGTACTTATTCCTCTCAGTCTTTGATTTTATAATAGGGTAATTATAAAAGCTCAGTTGAGTTGGTAAATTGCAACATTGTTTATTTTGAGCTAAGAGTAAACACCTAGCTTTATTGCAGATTTGCTTGTTTGTGGAACCATTAACCAGGTTTCCTCTCAGATATAATTGTGAATTTAAGTCTTCAGGCAATATTTACAAAGCAGGGTTGAAAAAGAGGGTGATTTGGGGGTTGAGGGGATGTAGTATAAAGTACTTGAAACTTATATTCAAATTTTCTGCTAAAGGACATTGTTAAGATGCAGAAACTCTGCACTAAATCATGGTTTGCTGTTGCATCACATTTTGGTTAAGTTCAATTTAACTCTGATATTAATTTTTTTTTTAATGGGTGTTTACATTCTTGTTTGTGGTTTTACAAATTAAATGACTCATTATTTTAGTCATCTGCTTTTGTCTTTTAGTTTTTCTTCCGCTGCTCTAATTTGGACTGTCATTGAAGGTCTTGGCTGGTATTTAGGCTTGATTTTTTTGTTAAAAATATGGTTCTCATGATGAATAGCCGTGTGGTGTTTTTTTTGGCTAGGGGAAGTGAAGCTCACTCCCATAGGGGGAGCCAGTATGTTGAACTGGAGCTCACCCCTTTTTGGGGGAGTAGAAGGCACCACTAGGTCAAGAGGCCTTTGGCCCCTCTTGGTGGTGGTGCATTTTGTGATTGTCATGATCCATTAACATCATTGTAGTCTTTGTTTATTGAAATTTAACCTTCTCATCCAACCATCTCAATTTCTTTTCTTTTGGTATGCAACTTTTATTACTTTCACATCCTGGTTTACATGTTGGTTGTGGCCTCCTTTTGGCTTTGGCCTTGATAAGGATTTACATACCCTTTCAGAATCTGAATCTTTATTATGCTCACATTATAAACTATACTTGTTTCACACGACTGAGATATTTTTTAAGTGAGGGCTTCTACTTATTTAGGTTGGTTAGTTGGAGGCAATCTGAAGTTTAATTTTAGGGGTTTATTATTCCCACGGTACGAAGTACACTTATTTTACATGACTATGATCTCTTTTAAGCGAGGGCTTCAACTTGGTCAGGATGGTTGGTTGAAAGCAATCCTGTAACCACTACCAACCATATTTTGGCTTTGAGTTATTACAAAAGTTGGTAATGCAATATTAAGCAATGACTGACTCTCCATTTAAAGTTTCAGTGTTTGGGAACAAGAATCTCTCTCTCTTTTCTTTTCTTTTTCTTTTTTTTTTTTTCTTTTTTTTTTTTGGTTAAGAATCTCATTTTTAAAATTAGCAAAGATGTCACAAGGATTCCTTTCTTTGGAAAAGCATCCTGAGGAGCATGCCCAATCTTTATTGGGTGCTTTGGAAACCATATTAATCTTTTGGAAGGTTCATAGGTTGAGATCCAAGCTAAAAGAAGAGCGATATCAGGATTTCATTCCAATAGATGATTTCACTTGGTGCCACAGTCCAAACACTTTCACTGGTGGAGGGTGGTGTTGGGTGTACAATTCTTTGTAGGAATGTCTAGCAGTGTGATTTAGAAGAAGTGGGTTGGGGCATCATGGTTGGTCACTGAACTAAACAGTTGTTAAGCTAAGGTTGGAGGCGATTATGGGTTAGATTTTGTTAACTTCACGTTATGTGAGGCCCCATATTAAAACAGATGGCATAGGCGGACAAGGATTTACTGTTGTACAAGAAAGGCCCATTCTTTATTAATGATTTAAGCCTAATAATTGTCAGGGTTAAGATTGTTATTGATAATGTACTTGCGAGTGTTTCCTCTCTATCGTTTCTCTTTCTTATGTGTTCTTGAAGCACTTGGTTACCACCCTACCTATAGTTGGACTATTGTTTTATTTCCATATTTTCCTGACCCACTTATATCTAAATATGGATGAAAGAGTTAACTGAGTTTTGCATCTATCCTAGAAAGTTGCCAGTTTTAACTGCTTGTTGGAATCTAGTGTTCTTAGTCTTTCCCACAGCCCATGTAACTGCTCCTATGCAATATTTTTGATTGGTGAGTTTAAATGCACCCAGCGTGTTTTGAAACCATGGTGCTATTTTCCACTCTTTCTTATGGGGTAGAGGAGGTGTTGGTTTAGTTAGTGCTCATCAGCTTCTCTTGCTTTGCAATTGAAAGTCTCAAACTAAAAACTGGGATCTAAGCATCTAGATCATGATTCATGAGTTCATCTCATATAATAGAGGATATTAGAGCAAACAATTGCAGCTCCTTTTATGGTTGCTAGTATGTTGATTCCTAATAAGATCAGATGATCTTCCTTACAGGTTCCCCTTGCACCCCTTTACCTCATTTTCTTTTTATTCCTCAAATTGTATGTAGGAAAATTTAAGCCCAAAAGAAAAGAAAAAAAAAAGAGGGGGTGGGGGGGGGGGGGGGTGGTCTGTTAGTCCATTGTCTTTTATTTTTATATGTCATGTTTTATCTATTATTATGTCTTGAGTATTTTAACAGGCTGTGTGACTAACATGTGATTTTTGGATGGTTATAATTTAATTACGAGGATTCTAGGTTTACTAAAGGCTATTATAGTTTGCCCCTTTTCAGTCTTTGCAGGTAGTCTTCAATTTTATGAAATATCATATTTGAATTTTTTAAAGATCTTTGTGCCTAGAAATTGATATTTGATTGTTCTAGCTTCAATCCTATTATCTTTTTCTTTACTTCAATCTTGTTTGTTATTATTTTTTTATATTTTATTTTTAGCTGAACTCTTCTTTGCTGCTATAATTTCTTCTTAAATCCTTCTTCTACATTAGACCTGAGTTCTCCTTACTGCATCATAACAATTGTTGCTATATTTTCTTCTTAATTTTTTTTCTACGTTATACCTGAGTTCCCTTACTGCATCATAATGATTGTTTATGAATCTTTGTAAAATATTATAGATTATTAAGAGCAAACAATTACAGGCCTCTTTCAAACATGTTTTATATGAATGCACCATTCAAACATGTTCTTGTCCTCTTGTTCAGTAAATGTAGTGGATTCACTTTGCAAACCCCCTAACATGGGGACCAAAATCACTTGTCTTAAGTGGGTTTGGACCAGCATACCTATATTTTTTTAGCATGTATATCCCATGTGATCTGTCATCAGGGATGGAACACTTACTTAGACCAAGGCCCTGAATTATTTATTTCTCTATATATATTTGAGAGTCTGTATCTAAAAATTTATATTTGGCCTCCAAAATTCAAAACTAGTCCTCTTAAAATGAATGTTGGTCCAAATAAAATGTTCACATGACTCGTGTTTGGCATGATTTTACTTGATTGATGCTAGGGACACAAAATTACAAGTTTGAATCTTTTGGTTTTGAGTAATGCTGTGTTGTCTAGCTCCACCTGAAGGATTGTTTGAGTGCTTTTTATTTATTTATCTATTTTCTTAATTTAATTTTTTACTTGGCTAACACTAATTGGTTTTTTTAGTAAGAATAAATTGCAAATATAATGATATTAAGTATGACTTTCCAGTTTGTGGTTCACACTATTTCCTTTGTAGAATGGTAGTGCTTGTGCAGTTGTGCTTACTCTTCCAATTTTACTGCAATTAGAAAGCAAACATTTTTCGTCATGAATTTCATAGCAAAATCACACTATTTCCTTTGTAGAATGGCAGTGCTTGTACTTACTCTTCCAATTTTTACTGCAATTAGAAAGCAAATATTTTTAGTCATGAATTTCATAGCAAAATTAAAGATGATTTTCTAATGAATTCTTGGTTTTATACATTTTAAGGGAAATTGTTTCTTAATGTAGTACATAATCAATTACAGACAATTTTTCTGATTTAAAAGACACCAATTTCCATTTTGATGGATAAAAATTGTTTGAGTAGAATTGTATTAAGAAATCTTTATATGTGTGTGTATATATATATATAATTTTAGTTTTGAACTTATAGTATATTTTTTATTCTTTGATGGTCAAAAAAATATTTATTCTTCAAAGGCCCCTCAACTAAAAAATCCCGGTTCCGTTTCAGTCCATCAGTTGTACTTCTATTCTTTAATAGGAATGGTATTAAAATCAGGCTTTGAAGAAGCCATTTGTCTGCCAAGTTGCATAGTTGCTGAATATGGTGGGTCCACCAACTCCACTCTCTCCAGATGTTGCTTAGCAACTACTTGACTTCGTGCTTGGTTTTGATCATTAAATTTTTAGAATGATGCATATTTTAAAATTAGCATTTTGCGGCAGATAAGTTGGTTTCACATATACCTTATTTTTTATTTTTTGGTTGTGGAGATTAAACCCCCAAGTGAAAGGGATTAATATGATTTCACTAGAATTAAAAAATCCATCGCTTGTTCCAATGTTTAGAATTAGTATTCATTTTCGAAATATTTAATTTCTTTCTGAGTAAAAAAAAGTTGAAAGGTGCGTTTCTTTCAGTGTGTATTTCAAAATTTCAAATTTTTTTTTTTAGAATGAATTTCCTCTGTATCAGTTTAATCACATTTTTAAATGAGTACAGCTTAAGCTTTATTTAGTATTGAAAGAAATTTAAATATGGTGTATAGGTGATTGGGTGTAAGTTTTAGGTGGTGAATAAATGGTGTTAAGGGAATGATGCATTCTATTAGGGCAGGACATTCACATTGGAAGAGTTATTGTGCGAGGCCACATATCTAGAGGAGTTACATGGGATTTTAGGTATCTACATTTGCATGTGTTTGTATTTGTGATTGTGATTGCATGAGGATGTGTAGAGTCGTTGGGGTTTTATAGGTAATTAATGTCATTCTATAAGTGCTGCTTATGCTTTTTGACAACTGTGATTCCATGTGTTGATATAGGCAGGGATGTATCGGATCACGTACTGGTTCTTATATATTGTTGATATTTATGTGAAATATGACTTTTTTTTTCTTCTCCTTGAAGAAATATGATTTGGATAGAATAGAATGATGCAAAAAAATACATGTGGTCAACATTGACTACTCTGGTGGGGATTCATAGATGACCCCCAAAAACGTTGGGACCAAGGTTTAGTGGTGGTTGGAGATAGGATTTGAAGAAGACAGGTGCTTTTAAGGTTTTTCGCTTGTAAATGTTGTGTTTTTGTTACTCATCTTGAAATATCATCTGGTGGTAGCAATGTTTGAACCTGTATTTTTGTTTTTTTGTTTTTTTTTTTGTTTTTTTGTTTTTTGTTTTTTTGTTTTTTTTTGTTTGCCATTTACCATTTACCATCAATTATGGATTTTAATTATTTTGGACCCATTATCATTAAATTTAAAGTTGGAAAATTGAAGTTAATTTAACTCTTTCTGCAAATTATCCGTGAGGCATTGTTGCACACTCAACTTATGAGACTGTAAAGTCCTTTTGACAAGTTATTTTATTTATCTTTTCTCCTTGATGTTCATGTTTCAGAACTTGGATTTGGAGGTGGCAAGTCACGGTCTTTGTATGGGAGAGAGGGTCATTTGGGTACGACACTGGTTAAATTTTCTGGTGATCAATCAGGCCTTAAGGAAGCCCTGCAGATGGCCGATTTCTTTGAGAAAGAAAATCATGGACGCAAGGCTTGGGCGCGAGTACAGCCCTCACATTTTGGCAGGGATGACGAGAAGAACCCAAACCTTGTAAAGGTGGATGAAAATACAGGAGAGAAAAAGAGGATCTTTTATGGTTATCTTGGAACTGCTTCTGATATGGAGAAATTTGATTTTGACACAAAGAAGAAGGTTACGATTGAGAGCCTAAGAGAATACCTTTCCAAGTAGATTCTTGGTGTCCATGCATGGTATTGTTGTGTATTCTTATTTATGCTCGGTTATTACTGTAAGAATATCTGAGCCTTAGGTCTCATTTGATGACCTAGGTCTCATTTGATGATGAAAGATTTAATGTGATATGCCAACAATTTCTGATGTTATATTTCGTGCAGCCTCTTTGAATATACAGGTGCTTATTCTAACTGATGATATGATATTTATTGGGTATTAGAGAACTCCTATTAATGCTTGTATGATAGAAAAATGATCACATTTTAGTCAACCAAACCCAAAATTTACCCACATCAATTTACATAAAGTTGTGTAAAAATACATAGTTACTACAGAAAATAAGATAGTATTATTGCTGGTTATGAGTGTTCAGAATTCAGCTATTAACTTGCTTTAAGCCTTTCCACCTGTGAGGGCCGTTTTGTACCGAAAATGAGAAGTTAGCTCGAAAAGGAGAGGACAGATATTGATTGGTATGAAGTATTAGTTCAGAAAAGGTTTTAAACTCGTTGATGGCAGTATGTTGGCTGAGAGGTTCTCAACTATGAGGATTTTGTTAGTTTGGGAATTAGCTTATTTAGCTTTTTGCTGTAAACTAAAGTACAATATACTTGTACTTTTTAAGAATTTGAAAAAATGGAAAAAAAAAAGTTTTAAAAAGCTGTACATGAAAATTAAAAGCTAAAAGCTGAAACTCCCTGTTTGGAATGTGATGTAAGTTTTAGTTTATTTGAGTTTTTGGTTTCTTTTTGGTACTATTCATAGGTCTCATTGTACTGTTTAGCTAGCTTTAAGGGTTTTTTTTTTTTTTTTTTTTTTTTAATTTTTTATAGTATTTTCAGTAACAAATTTTCAATTTCAGCTAATTAAGCTGTTTCTAAACGGTAGTGTTTGTTTGGTATCAGCTTATAGGCTCAGCTTTTAGTTTTAAATTTTTTTGTGCAGCTTTTTAAAATTTCACTTTTTCTCATTTTTTTTTTTTACTTTTTTCAAGGTACAAGTATATTTTAGTATACTTTTAATAAAAAGTTTTTTTTTTTTTAAGAGAGTTTTAATCTATAACATTCGCTCCTGATGATAGCTATAGGACTAAAAGCCCAAGTTATATGTTGAGCCTTAGGCCTTGGCCAAGAACATGAGTAGTCCAAGGACAAACAAATGGTAGTGAGTGACTCAGACTCAGGATTTAATGAGCAAGGTGCCAGTTGGAAGGTGGTTTGAAGAGGAATATCTCCTCGGATAAGCTGTACACGGATCAGATATAGATCCTATAGTTCAAAGTGACGTCCCAAGAAGCCCTGGTGATGGAGAACCCAAAAATATCTAAGAAAAAACTGCTACCGCTGCATTGAATGCACTGTAACTACTTTTTTGACCGCATTTATGTGGAGAAGATCCCTGAATAGTACTGCCTTAACTACCACAACTCACAAAATGCCAGAGAGTGTGTCTAATGGAATAAACACTCAAGTAGAGGCTCAAATGATCAACAAGTGTAAGATCAAGATAGTTCAAGGGGGACTATAGAACGAAAGAGACTCTCCATGGACTAGGGAATTGGAAAAATAGAGAAAGAATACTGTAGCAATTAAAATTGGACTTATACCGAACTTTTATTGATTTATATAACAAAAAATACCTCCTCAGACAGTGAATTCATTCAGCTCTATTTTCCTTGTTCTTTCTTGATCATTTTTTAGATCCATACTAACCGTTATCAAATTTATTAGGGCTTAATTCTCCATCCTACTTTCTACAAATTTATTGTACTAGGTTTATTGAGCCAAGATCTCATACACCTTGGGCTTGGGTTGCAAAACGTGTCTCTACAATAGCTCTTTATCATCAGACCAAGACACCAATCAGTTTTTGGTGTATGTGGAGATTGAATCCCAGATCTCTTATAGTGTCCGCTTGGGAAAAATTATTTTTGCTAATTTATTTTACCATTCATCTGATTTTTGCTACTATTTATAAGTTTTACTACACTTTTTGGTATTATTCATGAGTTCCACTATACTATTTCAGCTAACTTTTACTTTTACTTTTACTTTTACTTTTATTTACAGTATTTTCAGCAAAAAAATTTCAGTTTTAACAAAATAACCGGATCTCAAACAAACTCTTAACCTTAATAATTAAGATTAAAGAAAGGACTAGGAATTCATGTAGGCCTCTGAAATATTATAGAATTGAGTCCATACTGCTCATGTTTCCACTATTTGTATTGGGGGATGTAAGTTAGTATAACCCACACAGCCGAAAGAGCCTGTTTCTAACTTTCTACTAATTTCTTTTGTAGAGCTTATTGACGAATCGATTATATTACTTCAAACTTCAAAAAAGTGGTGCTTATTATTTTCTAGATGTCTTGACTTGATAGTAAGAACTCAAATCTCATGGTTCGAAAAAACTAATAGTAAGATCAATGTCAATCCTATTCAGCAAAAAAAAGATCAGTGTCAATCCTTTTTTTCCGCCCCAAAGTTGATGCATATAGTACTTTGCCTTTTGTCAGATATTTATTACATTCACTTCCCACTTAAATATAGCCAGAGACGTGGACCAAATTATCACCTATAGTTGGAGTTAGTACTAATTAATAAACAAATCTTGGACTTGCTCATTTTTCCTTCATATTAAAATATTAATCTAGTATATTTTTTTAAAAGCAGACATTGAAACATGCATGAAATCATTGTCATTATATCTCTTTAATTGGGGTCCGAGCTTCCGATGTCTTATGTTTTAAATTTCAAGTGGGGTAAGTTTAAAATTTAGCCTCCCCATGTTTCACGGATTATTTTGTTTGGTAGGTCGGCTTTCTTTAACTAATAAACTTTTTTTTTTTTTTTTTTTTATAGAACTTTAACCTATAGTGTCCGTTCCTGATTATAACGAGTTATCATCAAACTAAGACATCAATTAGTTTTTAGTATTAGCGATGATTAAATTAAAGATTTCTTATATAACTATCAGAGACTTTACCAGTTGAACTAACTAATAAACATCTTGATTTAAAGGAGAATTATCTACCAAGAGCATGTAACTATCTTCTTGCACTTACTATAGTAATTGATTTATTAAGAAAAGAGTATATTATATAATATATATTTTACTCATTAACAAAAGATATTATTTTATTTAATATGTGTGGTGGTGTCTTACCAACAACCCCTTGGGCTTGTTGGGCCTGAACTTCCAATAAATTTGTATTATGTTTTGGGTTTAGCACACAATGAGTGATCCCAAAAGAAGTTTAGTTGAAGATTGATGGTTTAAAACGGTTGTGCGATGGTTATTTACTAGAAATGCGATTGTTCGAGGAGAATATTAGACGTCAAGGTGCTCTTTGGGTGTCCCGAATTGGATCACCTTTCCCAAGTATTGGTTTCTTATTTTTCTCTTGTGTTTTTCTCCCCAAAACAATGTTCCATCTCCTTGGACTGTCCCCCTTCTACTCTTTTTATACCCTTTTGATAGTGGATTTGCTAAGACGAGAGAAGATTTTGCATGTGTGTGGATTCCTCCACTAGTAGTGCTTGGGTGGCCTTCTAGGTCTAGGTCATTGTTCTAGCATGTCCAATCATGTATCAAAATTAAGGGGCACGGCTCTGTCGTTGAAATGATTTTATGTTAACTTGTGCCTAACGCTGAATCTTGTGCTCGATCAACGGGTTTCCCCAAGGCACTACCTTCCCTCCTCAGGGATAATGGAGTTTGTTCAAATATAGTTGTCAATGGTACATAGGTTTGTGTATTTAGTTTGGTGTTTGTTACGTCTGGGTTGGACCTTAAGCTAACAATTCTCGGCTTGGGCCTAGAATGAGTAGAACTTTCACCTTCTTACAATCAGTGGCGGAGCCAGGAATTTAGGTCAGGGGGGGCAAGATTAAAAGACAAGATTGGAAGTAAAAAATTAATCTAAAAAAATTAATCGGTATTAATAACAAAATAAGTAAACAACTATATGATTACGTAATTGTTATACAGAATCTTACATAAAATGTAAACTTAAATTTATTTTTTCACATCTAGCTTATATTACTCAATTGCCCTTGGCAATTTTTTATATTTTGAAACCGCTGCATGATTTATTCACACTCAATAGTCTTGAATATATCTTTCTCAATATATGTGACTAAGCAATCATTCATCACTGATCTCCTATTAGATTGCGTAATTGATTTTTAATTATGTTTATTACTGAAAAAGTTCTTTCAACGGTAGCTATTGTAACTGGTAAGATCAATGCTAAAGTCACTAATGAGAAAACCAATGGATATGAAACATTCTTTTTTATTTCTACCATCTTTTTAGCAAGCTATCCAATTCTTTTAACTGCTGAAAACTCTTCAGTGGACTGTATGTCGTGAATGTATGTCTCAAGTTGGCTATTCAAGAAAAAAACTTGACACATAAAAAAATTCTACAAGTGGCTTTGTCTAGTCCATCAAGTTTACTAAGTGTGATTCATTAATTTTATATATAGAATTGTACTAGGAGTAGAAGTCTACTACTACTAGAAAAGTTGAAAAGGTAATGTGAATTTACTTAATTGAGAACTTCTTTTTTTTCTTTTTTTTTTCTTTTTTTTTTTTTGTGTAGGGGGGGGTCAAAACATTTGAAAGTTCAGGGGGGGCAGGTGCCCCCCCTCGCCCCCCCCTCCCTCCGCCCCTGCTTACAATATACATTTATATTTTCAACTTATCGAATAAAAAAAACATTTTTGTCAAATAATTACAAACATACCAAGAATCTTGTATGTCAATTGATTGACATTTTTTTGTTTTTAACATAAACATTTATAGCTTCACACACACACTCTCTCTCTCTCTCTCTCTCTCTCTCTCTCTCTTCGAATTATAAAAAAATATAAATAAAATATTACAAACAATCACATACACAGATCTCTTACCCTAATGTGGCTTGGACCCGACAATCCATGGGCCACATGTTCACGTGGCAAGCAAGATAGATAACCCAAATAACTGGTCTGGTATAAGTATAACTATATAGTGTGTATAATTGGGAATGTTCCTTTCTACCAAAAATAAATATAATAATAATATATGTGTGTGTGGGAATGTAAGCGGTAAAAGATTCTTTTGGGGGTAGACAACAAAGACAAAAAAACCAGAAGAGGTAAAGATGATTGATAATTGTACAAATTATATCCCAAACGTTGTGTCATGGATTAGTGATGCTGATGCATGCGCATGCCTCGTTGTTCTTCTTCTAACACACACACATACTGCTCTTATTAACACAACACAGGAGGAGCAGTGTCTACTGTCTACTCTTTACTTTATCTGACTACACCCATGTGGTGGTCAGTGCGTCTGGCCCACCTCACTACCACCCTCTCCCAACTTTCCCAGCTTTTCCTCTCTCACACAATTTGCTTCTTCTTTTTTTTTCTCCCTTGATCTGACTTCGGTTTCCGCAAAAGTACTCTTCCCTCCCCTCTTCTCCTTCACACCACCCAAACACCCCCTTATCCTTCCTCATTCTTCTTACTTTACCAATCTTGTCCTCCTTGCGCAGTTGCTCCCACACGCCTCAAAAGCCAAACTGGTCGGACTTGGTTTAATTGACTTGAAGAATGAAGATACAATCATACAAATACAATATTTTATTTATGGGAAATGTTAACCAGCATCAAGAATGATTTATTGTGGAGTTTACTTAATAAAAAATTTGTATAAATTGATAAGATAATTAAAAATAGTACTAAATTGATAATTGAAACCCAAAAAGTTAATTTTATTAGCTCTACGTCCTATAAAGTTGGTAAAAAAAAATGATATAAGACAAAATAAACTAATATAAAAGTTTTTCTTAATGGGTGCTTTATTGTGCCTGTTAACACTACCCTTTATTTATTTAGCAAACCATTCCTTCAACTCTAAGTTTTTAGGCTAATGTATATATAGATAGAAAGAGAGGGAAGTGTTATGTCATAACATTTTTATAACACTTTCACAAAAAATCTTAGATGACACGTTGTTACTGGTTTTAAATATTTACATACTAGTAACAACAAGTAACAATCTATCACATAAAATTTATTGTGAAAATGTTATGGACATAGCATTTCTCATATAAATATATGCGTGTGCGGTTGTGTGCACATGCATGTATTTAAATATTTATATAGATATTGAATTTTCTATATAAAAAGATATTAAATTGTGCAAATTTATATAAAAAAAAAAATTAGTAAGATACAAATTACTATTTTTAATTTACCAATAATATAAATAGTCTAAAAACCTTGCAAGATTGGCCATTCAAAATTTTCTTTTAAGTTTATTAAATGAACCATTTTATATAATTAGATTGAAAAATATAATTTCAACTATAATTTATTTTTTAGTTCTTAGCATAAATTTGTGAAAGTTGTAATTTTTTTTATATTAATTGTGGGGGGTAGAAACTCAAACTTATATATTGAGCCCAAAGCCCTATGTGAAGGTTACTGTATGTCCGAAGAAGCTAAAATTGTTGAGGAGTACTCCGCATGAAAGAAAGATACTTGGGAGTGAAGAAGATCCGTCCGAAGAGAGCACTAGCGTTCCGAAGAGATCATTCTCCTCAGATGTAAAGATTCTTGGTCAAATAAATATCTGGGGAGTTCGAATGAGCTTATTAATGACTTCGGCAATCTGGATAAGCTGTGGACATGCCTGGAGATAAGAAGAATGGAGAAATATCTATAAAAAAAAGCTGCCACCACCACATTAAATACATTGCATCTATTTTTCTGGCCACATTAATGTGGAGAAGACCCCTGAATAGTGCCAATCCAACTACCACCACTCACGGAAAGCTAAAGAAGAAATCTGATGTGACACATACTCAAGTGGACACTTAGATGAAGAACATATGGATGATAAAGATGATGAGGGAGGATGTTATATAAAGAAAGAGCTTCTAGAGAAAAGGGGGGGGACTTTTGGAGAGTTGTATGAATTTTTCATTAAATGATATTCCTCTTCGGACATCAAATTGAAAGACTGTGAAGTGTGTTTTTCATTAGTTCCTTCCTAATACCATAGTTAACTATTGCTTAGTCCACAATCGACCTAGTTATTTCTCCTATTCTCTATAAATTCATTGTTCTGGGTTCATTGGGCTCATAATCCAAACATTTTGGGCTTAGGCCACAAAAATATACCCTACATTAATTGTGTTTACTATATATATATATATATATATGAAAAGAATAAGTTAATTAAGTACTTGTGAACAAGCTCAAGTTCATTCAATAGGAAAATTAATTAAATTTAAATATATAATTAAATTTATTTATGAACTCAAGTGTTGTAATTTAAAATAAAAATGAAGGTTCTTGAAATCATTCCACTTAGCTTTGGTTTTAAATTTCAATAACTCTAGGAACACAAAATTTTTTACAAATTATTTCACAATTGTTGAGGTAACAAGTTGTTAATAGTTGATAATAAAGTGATCTTATTAGTGAGAATAATCATTAATAAAAATTTGTTAATTCAATTATTGTGAAAGGAAAAAGTTAAGTGGGTTTTAGTTAGCTCAATTGGTAAAGTCTCTAATAGTTGAATAAAATATCTAGGGTTCAATTCCTACCTTCACCAGAAATCGATTGGTGTATTGGTCCTGATGATATAGAGTTATCATCAGAAGTGGACGCTATAAGTTAAAACATTTTTAAAAAAGAAAAGAAAAAAAAAGCTGACAAGTGCTCTAAAAATATTTATTAATAGACAATTTATAAGAAAAGAAAAAAAAGTAACTAAAATAGTTTTATTTATTTATTTATTATAAAAATAGAATTAAATTTTTTTTGAAATGATCTATTAATAAATATCTTATAACACTTAATTGGATATAATGTGAAAAATGTTTAAAAGGTTAATTGAGTTGGTAGTGTGGCATTACTTTTAAGAGTTGGTAGAGTAAGAATAATAGATGATGAGTTTGAAAAAAAATAAAAATAAATAGTGGATTGGCATCTTCACCCTCCACAGTTGCGCATAGTTGAGGCAAATATGGCATAAAACGTTTTACTTTGTGTAACTGTAACTTTACTCATCCTACGTCATAATCCTTACTTTACCAATCCCCATATCCTGCGCACCCCAACACTTACCCCGCTCACTTTAGCACCTTTCTCGCGCCACCATGTGCATTCCCCTAAAATCCTACGCACCCTAAGCGCATTCTAGCACCGCCCCTCGGCCCAACTTTTTCAGACGCCAAAACACGTGTCTCTCCATAAACCGTCCACGTCAGCTCACCGTTTGCTCACTCTACACTTAACTTTATCTTCTACCTTCTCTCTCTCTCTCTCTCTCTCTCTCTGTGATTCTTCGTTTTTTCATTATCTAGGGTTTCGATTTTCTTCTTCTTCGAGTGAATTCTGAGTTGTATTACTGAGTTGAAGTGAAAGAGAACAAAGCAAACCATGGGGTCGATCCCCGATCCAGGCGAGTTGACCGAGTTGACTCCGCCGAGTTTCGACGAGTTCCAGAGGCAAACCTCACTGATGACGAGCTGCACACTTCTCTGGAAGGAGCTCTCCGACCACTTCACTTCCTTGGAGCAGAACCTCCTGAAGAAATCTGAAGCTCTCAGGAACAAAATCCAGAGCCTGGACCAAGAAACCAAGGTTTCGCTCAGCGAGCTCGAGCAGCGCGAGGTCTCTATCGAAAGCAGCGTCGAGATCGCCCTCGGAAAGCTCGGGGAGAACAAGGACGCCGCTCTCATCGCTCTCCGGAAAGTCTCCGGCGAGGACGAGAACGAGAACGGCGAGGTCGACGACGGCGAGGGGCTGTTGCTTGTGCTGAAGTCTTTTTGCGTGAAAATGGACGCGCTAGGGTTTTGGAGGTTTGTGACTGGGAAGAAGAAGGAGTTGGAGTCGTTGAGAGCTCAGATGCCTTTGGCTTTAGCTGAGTGCCTCGATCCGGCGAGGTTCGTGCTCGAATCGATATCGGAGGTGTTTCCGGTGGACAAGAGGGTGGAGAAGAGTGAGAGAGGGAACGATTTGGGCTGGGCCTGTGTTCTGGTGCTGGAATCGCTGATACCTGTGGTGGTAGACCCGGTGATCGGAAAGTCAAGGCTGCTGGTGACGCCGACCGTGAAGGCGCGCGCGAAGAGGATCGCGGAGACGTGGAAGGCGAGCTTGGAGGAGCGCGGTGGAATTGAGAACGTGAAGACTCCGGACGTGCACACCTTCTTGCAGCACTTGGTGACCTTCGGGATTGTGAAGAAGGAGGATGTGAATTTGTATCGGAAGCTCGTCGTCGGTTCGGCCTGGCGGAAGCAGATGCCTAAGCTCGCCGTCTCGCTCGGCCTCGGCGATAAAATGCCCGGTAAATATGTTTCTTTTGTTATGTGTGTTTTGAATTTTCTATTTTTAGAATGAATTAATGGATTTTTCTCTGTATCAGATTAATTACATTTTTGGAAGCGTGTAGGTTAAGCTTTATTTAGTATTGAAAGAAATTTTGGGGATGATGCATGAATTTCACTTTGGAAGAGTTATGGGGTTAGGCACATATCTAGATTCTAGAGGAGTCACATGGGCTTTTTGGGTATCTAGATCTGTGTGTTTGTACTTGTGATTGCATTAGTATGAGGATGTGCCTATAGAGTATAAGCATGGACTTTTTTTTTCTTATATTTGGTTGGTATTTATATGAATTATGATTTTTTTTGGGGGGGACTTTAAGAAATATGATTTTGGATGGAATAGAATGCATGTGGCCGACTCTGACTTGTTTTTTGTTCAGGATTTGTAGCTGACCCCAAAATGTTAGGAATAAGGGCTGGTTGTTGTTGTTGTTGTTGTTGTTGTATATATGATTTCATTGTAAGACATCATTTCCAATGAATGTATTCTTAGAGTTCTAAGTCCATTATGGAATCAGTCAATTTGATTACTTGGCTTTGGAATCACCACCAAACACAAGCTCAATTTTCACCAATGAAAGATTATTAATCAAAATAGTTTGAATACAAATAAACTATCTAGAGCTTTTATAAAGCCTCCATGAGATAAGGAGATGAAGATCAACTAATCCTAGTTGAATTCAAAATACTAATCCCTATCTAAATAAGTAAAAACTTAAAATATGAAATAATCCATTGAAAATCCAGATAATTTCTGGTTGTGCTCCCACATCAATGTTCCTTGTCCTCTGTTAGCTTTTGTCTATAGGTTTTTTGTTTGTTTTCCTTGCATCTAAAGGTCTCTCGGCATATGATATGCACATTAGCATATGGCCTGTATCTGTTAAATTATATATTACTACATGAATGTAATATTGCTTTTAAACACGTGGTAAAGATACTTAGGTTAATTTCATTAGTTTGAATGAATTATATGTTGTTGGTGTCATGGTGCTTTATTGTTTAGAATAAGTATTTGGAGGAGTTAATGGCTGGTCTTTATTTTAATCTTGGCAGTATTGCCATTGATATGTTCAGATTTTTATAAATATTTAAATGTTTGAAACATTAACAAGTTTTTGTGAGCAACATAATTTTTTTGTGAAGATACATTTTGCAATCCTGCTAGTTGTCTCAAGTTGTGGCTCTTTCTACTGAGTAGATTCAGTTATCATTTTTTCCCCGATTAAACAGTTATCAGTAATTGTTACTTTTGTGGAATTGAAATTTTTCAAACTAGTGAAGATTAGCAATGATGTAAGCTACTTGTTAATTATATTCTACTAGTCTATAAAAGTCTAGAACATTTTCTGTATGTAATTTGAATTATAATATGTGGATGGTAGAACCTGGTTGAGGTATGCTTCATGCATGTAGAACATGGAATATTTAGAGGTTCAACACAAGTTTACTTAGTCCCATTGTTTTATGATATTTTGTCAACATCTCATGCTTGTTCTAGTGCCTGTCATGAATGTCTCGACTAGTTGAGTTGTTAATAGTTTACTGTATTGTTATGCGCAGATATGATTGAGGAATTAATCAGCAGGGGACAGCAGCTTGATGCTGTGCATTTTACTTATGAAGTTGGTCTTGTGAACAAGTTTCCCCCTGTTCCTCTTCTGAAAGCTTTTTTGAAGGATGCAAGGAAGGCTGCAGCTTCTATTATGGATGATCCCAATAATCCCGGCCGAGCTGCGGTATTTCTTTTGTTATTACATCCTGAATCTTATATCCTAATAATTCGTATGGGCTGTTGTAGTCTAGAAAAATCAAATTATCTCTCTTCCCTTCTTGGTGATTAATCTGATCTATTTTTACAATCCTCGGTTTTCTCATTCCTAGCACTCTTTTCTGGCCTTTGACATTATCCTATGTTTGGAAGCAAGCTTTTGTGCCGAAAAAGGTTCTGGGTACAAAAGCCTCCTTTTATTGGGGGAAATACAATTTCTACCATGCATATGCATCTAGCTAGGATTTCAGGGAATAAAATGTGAAATAGGTTCAGGATATTAAAGGCCATCTATGTTGGGTGAAGCATGATTTCACTCTATATGCAAGCATAACCTTTCTGAGTTTTTCTTTCCTTTTTTTTTTTTTTTTTTTAATGTTCGGTTGTGGGGGGGGGGTGGGGGTGGGGGGTGGGGGGAAGTTGTTATGTTTTCTACAAACACATTAGATAATGTAGTAAAGGATTGGCATCCAAGCTTTTTGAATTGCATGTGTAGTTGGTGTGTGTGTGTTTATCTTGAAACGGTACAATATATACAAATATGTTACGATGAGATTAACATGATTGCAGTCCCCTACTCTAATGGCTCTCTTTGATAATTGGAAGATGATGGCTGTAGAAAGTGGGTAATATATATTTTCCCCATATTAGAGGCAACTTAGGGTGGGAGATCTACACCTTACTTCTATTTAACGAGTAATTCTTTGTTGCCTTTGCAGCAACTAGCTGGACGTAAGGAGCAGTCAGCACTTCGGGGTGTCATCAAGTGTATTGAAGAGTACAAACTAGAGGATCAGTTCCCTCCAGAAAATCTTAAGAAGCGCCTTGAACAGCTAGAGAAGGCCAAGACAGAGAAGAGAAAACCAGCAGCAGTCCCTGCCAACAAAAGAACAGCAGCAGTCCCTGCCAACAAAAGAACAAGAGCTAACAGTGGTGGCCCCATGCCTCCGGCCAAGGCTGGACGTTTGACAAATGCTTATGTATCTTCCTTCCCTGCACCACCTACAATTGTTAGGTCTCCCTCTCATGCTCAGTACCCTGCTGGCATCCCCGCATACCATTCCCCACCCCCCATGTATGGCAGCAGAAGCCCACCAACAAATCCTTATGCTTACTCACCAGAAGCAGCCCCACCTCTTGGATCATACCCAGTAGCTCCCATGAACTATCCTGCATATGGAGGCTATGGCAATGGAATTGCACCAGCTTATCAGCAGGCTTACTACCGATAGACATGACTACTCTTTGAAGACGGTAACCACTGATATGATGACCCCAAAATCTCATTTGCTTTCTAAATGGTTTGTCTGTAATCACTAACCGTTTAATGGTAGCGATGTATGTGTGTTAATCGTAACATTTGTCCTACTTCTTGCTCTGCCATGGTGAGAAGTTGTATTTCTAATGTTGATCAAACTTTAGATCTAGGTGACTGTGGAAAGTAATTAGGATGGCAAGAAACAGCATCAAGGACTTGAGGAACTACCAATGCCGTTTGTTTAGTTATAGAAACTGCTCTTACTACTTTGTCTTGGTCTTCTTCCCATTCTTGAAAATGTGGCTTCAAATTGAAACAAATGCCATCTGTGTTTTTAATTTGTTAAGTTGATTTTTTCTTTTAAAAAATGGATGGTATTTGATTCCATCTGGGCCACTACTCTTTTCTTCCTTGATTAGGAGAATGATGGGTGCGAGAAAATTTCCTTGATCACAGAGCATGTGCTTCGCCACTTGTTTCTGTGGTGGTGATGATGCCCCATTCCTTATGTTAGATGGGACAGTGATAGCAAGTTTGGTGGTTCAGATGCGACAAAGTAAAAAAGTAAAACAAATCATCTTTTTATCCCATCCGTAGCTATATCTTAGCTTTAATTAGACAAGAGGAATCACTGAACCAGTGAGTTGATCTTGAGCTTTTGTCCTGGGAAGTTGCCGAGTAATTGCCCCCTTTTTTCCATAATGGATCAATGCATGCTTATTAACTATGTACTGTATGCCCATTATGAATTTGTGCCCTCTGTATACGTATGTTGTGTAAATCTGAATAGGCGCCCATTTTGGCAAGGACTTAGGAAAGGCTTGAGGAAATTTGCTATTTATGATTATTTTTGTAACAATTTTGTTAGGTTGTCAAGTTTCCAATTCGAAGCTTAAGAATGGTGTTTCCAATTCAAAACTTAACTTAACAATGGTGTTTCCAATTCAAAACTTAACAATGGTGTTCTTCGTCTTCGACCTGCCGCATGGGTGTGGTGGCTTCTTCTTCTTCAGATCTGCCACGTGGGTTTCTTTGTGTGTGTTCTTCTTCTGATCTGTTAGGTTGTTCTTCTGGCCGTTTTCTCTCATAGAACTCGGTCTATAAGACTTAAGTTCTTTCACTGAACTCAATCCTCTCGGGCTCGAGATGTTTGTTAATATGTTTCAAAAACATGTCAACTAACAGAATAGTTGCTAAAACCATGTTAAATGACAAATTTCTTTGGAAAAACTTATTTATAAGTTTCCCCAACTGTTGAGTTGGAATATTTGGATTAGTGAATGATAAAATTTATGTCAATGGAATTGTGTGAAATTGATATTATAGTAAGCACAGATATTTATTTTAATAAGTTGTGAAAGAGAGTTTGAGGATTTTTTTTTTCTTTTTAAAAGGAAAAAAAGTTATGAACGTTTTTGTCTCCAACCTTAGCTGCCTCACTAGATAATGGTACAAAGAAGAAAAAGCTTTTTGCTGAATCAATCTTCAAACAATGGGATGTAATGCTTCCCTTCCGTAACTTCTGTCATCATTTTGCAACAAAGTTACAACTATGAGATGAAAAGAATGGAAAAAAAAGTTGGTAGAGAGTTATGACTTATGAGTGTAACTCTTTTTTTTACTCTTTCTTGGAGTCATTCATATTCCTCTTGTTTTTATGTATTATATTTTCTTGATTTTTTTTAGCATAACTAAAGTTTTTAATCTTCAAATTTCTTATTCTCTTAAGTGGATTATCATGAAAATAAAAGCTTATCACATAATTATAATTGATACTAGCATCTGATCACGCGTTCATGATGCGCGTGCTTGAAAGTTTCTTTTATTATTATTATTTTTTCAACTAAAGTAATCACATATATACAGAGTAAATACACAAATGATTGCGTGGGAAGTTGTGAGTTATTGTATCTATTGAAGTAAGTGATTAGGATATATATATATATATCTCTCCTTTTTTTTTTAAAGAAACTGGTGAGATATATCTAATTTAGAGATAATGTATGTTAATTTTTAAGAAAAAGTAAACCTGTTATCATGTAAAGAAAAATGATCTCATTAAATTTTTTTGATAAGTAATAAAAATTGAATGCCAAGGTGATGAAATAGATAACCATTTAGGGGGGGGGGGGGGGGGGGGAACTTGCTGCCAATTTAAAAAAAAAAATGTAAAAATTTCTTTATACTTTCTTGTTTAAAAGAACGCTTTTAAGCACTATAAGTATAAAGAAATAAAGTTCTTGTTTAATACTCACTTACTCAGTTTGAAAACCAACAAACAATGTTTTAGAAATTTTTTTTTACCATGTTATTCCTAAGTTTTGTTTCTACTTAAACTTAGGATGTAGAGATATATTTGAACCATAAGATCAGTCCAAATAAGAGAATCTTATTATAAATAATATAGATTACTCAAATAATTGATAAATACGTTCAAATATATAACTATGTAGATTGTGTTTTGACATGAGCTCAAATTCTCACTTTCAAATTAAGGATTAACTCAAATAAAAACCAAAGGTTATAAGTGGCAGAGAAAGAGAACTTGTGATGAGATGGGGAACTTTAAAAACATAACACCAAACACAACCCCCAGTAAAGATATTAAAAAAAAAAAAAAAATCATCAACCTAAAGCGGAGAGAGAGAGAGAGAGAGAGAGAGAGAATCATGGACTAAATAGACCAGAGTGAATTGAAATAGAGCAAAGTGAACTGAATAGATCAAGGTAGACTAAAATGGACTAAAATGGACCGAAATGCTACGCTGATATGGCTCAATAGAATTGTAGTAACAATAAATAATATACTTCAACTTTTAGATTTTATATAGAATATAGATGGTTTATATAAATGAAACTTTGCTTTCAAGATTTTTATAAATGCAATAGATAAGCTAAAGTCACTAACGTAATAGATAAGTTTACAACATTGCCAGATATGCTAAAGGTATCTATATGATTAGTGTGGATGGAAAGGGTTCCATAGCAATTCTAAGATATCCTACTACGAACCGATTTGGCCTTTTCATCCTAATAAAATTTATTGAGTTTTCTTTTAAATAAAAAATTAAAAAAAATAAATCAAAGTTGAAAATAGATTTCTCTGTCACACTCTGAATAGGAGTATCATTTATAAATTATACAAATGCTTGGAGAAAAATGTTATTTCGATATACTGAAGAGACTCACCCTTAAAAATAAAATAAAAAGATAGAAAAGAATAAAATGTGAAATTAAATTTATGGGGTGTTACATATTCCATATGTATAACAGTATTAAGTGTGTAGAAATTACCATAAAATGTGATAGGCGTGTATTTCAGACAGTCTTTTTCTTTAAGTTACACATTTTGGACTTAATATGGTATCTCAGGTTTCAAATAAGATGATAGCATGTTTAAAATCACATGTATGTATCAACCATAAAATTCTAGCAATAGCACATCCATTACCATATAACAAGAAATACTCTGATATGAGATATCATCGCATACATATAACAGACACCAAAACACAAGTCCCATGGTGTCCAACAAATACTCATCTTGATTATTAAATTTAATAATTTCAAGTATTATTAACAAAAACCATCAAAATATCACCTACTGTAGAAGTTTCATCCTAAACTCCTGTTTATGGAAGGGAAGACTGTCTTCAGGCGAGTCCAGGTAGCAGCTACTTTTCTTTGGCACCAGGTTTTGCCAATCGTGCCTCCAAGTTATTGATGCGTTTATAGAATTCCTCAATGTGTTTCCCAAACAGATAATCATTTTTAAGGAGGTAATTCACTTTCTCAATCAACCTCTCATTCTGGTCAATCAACCTCTTATTCTGGTAGTAGTTGACTGCCAGAGCAATCCCCGCAAAACAGAGTCCAAATGTACCTAGACGAGCCATCTGAAACAAAGAGTAACCTAACCTTAAACCCACGCAATTCAAATCAACCCTTATGGTACCAGATTAACATTGGATGTACACAGAAAGGAAGATGCATATACCATTCTAAGATTTCCTGATATTTATACATTTAAGATGCAAAAAACTGAGACATCCACCAAACAATAAGATAATAGCGTATTTAAAACCGCAGACTCAACCATATAACATCCATTACCTAGTGACAAGATATACTTGAGATCATCATTGTTGCATACATATAACAGACACCAATACACAATTCCCACAGAATCCAAAAAAATCTCATCTTGATTATTAATTTACTAATTTAAAGTAGGATTTGAAAAAATCATCAAGATCCCACATTACACAACCTCATATAAGCCAAAAGCAGATAAGACCCACTTACAAAAACCCTAAGATATCACCAAAACAACTCCAACCCATTTGCCAAAACTCCCTCATTAAGTCAATTCTAACAATAGTAATAAAAACAAGCACATATATACATATAAAACAAATTGGCACAAGCACTACAATATAAGAAGAATACTTTAGATCATCATCATTGCAGCATATAGTAGACAAGAAAATATCATAAGCACCTACTGTTGGAGTTTGTAAGCAACTTTTTCATAAGCAAAGCCTAGGTTTATCAAGAGATAACTTGGATATTATCCCTCAATGGCTTGACAATTTGATTCCTTTTTGAATTAGTTGTAACCGCTTGATAATTTGACAACTTGGTATTGGTGTTTTTGTTTTCAGAACTAAGTGAAAACAGTATTAAAAAAAGATTGCTGAAAAATTGTTTTTAGAGCACTCATAATGCAAAAAAAGTGTGTTTGGACCAAGTTTCTTTAATGTTTTCTCAATACCCAAAACATATAATTGGGTGTTTGGTATGAGGTTGAGTTTTTAAGAAAAAGTTTCACACTTTTTAGTTTTTTCTAACACAGCAGTGAATTTTTATCAAAGAGAGAGAGACCCAGTATATCCCTACAGGCACAGCCCGAGTCCCTCTCTTCCTCAAAAAGAGCTGGAGCAAGAACAAGCAAGCTGTGTAATTGTTTCAAGGTTATATTTAATTAATCTTCAAAAATTTCAACGAATTGCACCTGCTAACCAGTCTCTCAAGAGCTTCAAAATCGACATATCATTGGCAAAGTTACTTTTTATCATCAATATCATTCTTAAGTATGTCTAGCTCACATTCCAAACTTTACTATTTAACTTGTAACTAACCATGCTCAGCTTCCCAAAATCCAAAAATACAACCCACCCACAGATAAAATGTATATGTAAACAAGGTACTTACAAAAATGGCATTTCATCAGTAACTCTAAAATATAAAAAATCAATACTTTACAGCCCAAAAGATCATAAAGGAGGGTTTTTTTTTTTTTTTTTTTCACATATATAGGCGCAGATGAAAATGAGGGTTACAGAAATCACGGCAAAACAAATAGGCAAAGTGTGAGAGAGAGCCAGAGAGAGAGAGAGAGAAACGGTGGTGAAATACTCACCTTTCTTGCCGTACAAGAATGTTGCTTGTGAAAGAGAGAGAGACCGTGAGGACTGAGGACTGTGACGAGAGTTAATATAAATAGAGTTGTGCCGGGATTACCAAATATTGCACAATTTTGCGCAACAATTTATCATGTGACTAGTAGTGATAGGTGAAGAGGTGTCATGGGGAATGTGGAGACATAATTTCATCAATTATAGTTCATTACGTGGTGAGTTGTGATAAAAAAATTTTATGTGAGTCCAGCATTATCCATATAAATAAAGAAGTAGCTAGCTCACAAGAATATTATGTCAGCTTGGGTGGGGCTACTAATTTCAAAAGATTTACAACAATATAAGAAGAGCATTCAAAATTTTCTTTAAAAAAAAAAATTTTGGTAATCAGCATTCAAAACTTTTTCTTTATTTTAGATGCTCATTTTTCAAATCAGCAGACCATCTATTTTTTATTTTGTTTATTAATTTTTTTTAATTGTTTTTCTTTTTTAGACACAATAACAACTGTGGGGGGAAAAAGGCCTAGCCCAACATAATGGGCTGAAGGCCTATAGGAGGGCTATTTTGTGACCGAGAAGAAGAAGGTGAAAAAGGCAGGGCCCATCTGGAAGTGGGACCTTCAGAAAGAAAAATTATTACAATCCGAAGAGGATATCTCCTGTCCGAAGAGGTTGTAATCCTCTAACGCAATATTTTAAATCAATTGAGTGTGTGAAAAGCCAAAATGACCTTCCGAGGACTCCACCTGATCAAGATAAGCTCTGAGTATGCTGTGAAACAATAAGGATGGAGAAATATCTAAGGGGAAAGCTGCTACCACCGTATTTAATGCACTATAGTAACTTTTCTGGTCGCATTTATGTGGAGAAGACTCCTAAACAGTGCATCCTAACCTACTGCCACTCACACAGAGCTAAAAGAAGATGCTTGACGTGACATGTACTCAAGCAAACTCATGGATGAGGAACAAGTGGACGATGGAGATGAGGAGAAGGGTGACTATATAAAGGAAGAAAGCTCCTAACAAGAAGGGAGAGGAAGAACAAAAGAGAGAAAAAGAGAGCTTGATTGTAACCCTAAGACCTTTGTTCTTCAGATAAACAACAGTCTAGCTCTTCGGATTTCCAGGTTTTACGTGTAAATTCATGTTGGCTTGTGTTTGAAAGTTGTGATCCATTGTTATCAATCCAATACTTAACCTAACTCTTTCACCCATACTCTACAAATTAATTGTTTTGGGCTTGGGCCACAAATCCCAACCCTACAACAACTATTTATTACTTTCAAGATTAGCAAAGAAAGAATAAAAATTAAAGTGTTAGTTACACTTTTAGCAACAATAAATATTTACACAATTTTAACTATGTATGTGGGTAATATTTTTAATAAAAATATGTAAATGTGGCACATTTTTTCTATTATACACCTTGATACTATATATACTATGTTATTAGGATAAAGTTTTGCTGCAAACTTAATTGTAGCGTATTCCTTTAAAAAAAAAAGGAAATGATATGTCTATAATATTTTTACAACAAATTCTAAGTGGCAGGTTGTTACTGGTTGTTATTGTTGGGGCAAAAAAGTAATCATAGTGTTAGTTTCAAATTTAAACCAATAACAACTAACTACCTGTGATTTGTTGTAAAATTGTTATAGACGTAGCATCTCTCAAAAAGAGAAATTACTTGGGCTATCATTTTCACTAAAAAAATTAATATGATTATATATATATATATATATATATATTTTAAAATCTAAGCATTGAATTGCATGTTCTTTATATTTCTTAACACACATGTCAAATTTCATATCAATTAGATGTAATTTATTATTTGATCTATAAAATAACTTTTTTTGCATAATTTTAAATCACAAAAATTTGTAATTTAAATATTTAATTGATGATATAATTATTAATTTTTGATTTTTAGAAAATTTTGCAAGCATGTAAGATAAAAGAAAAAAATTGTAGTCAAATGACGGATGTGTCAAAATTCACATTTAATAAAAATGTATTTAGTGGAATTGTAGCCTTACACTATAACAAAGTTTGTTCCTAAACATTTTCATTATTATTATTATTATCCTAGAAAACTATTTTTAGAGTTCTTTATTGATTCCTAAATACACGTTTTAAATACTGTAAATTAAAAAAAAAAAAAAAACATTTCATTATATAATAAAAAAAAAATTTCGTCCTTTTTTAAGTTCATCCAAATATCCAATTAATAAAGGGGCCGCCACTTCCCTTCTATTCATTTTCACTCTTAGCACTAAAAAATAAAATTATTTAATTATTTCATCACCATCATCGCCACCATGCTCGTTGCTGTTATTGTCCAGAAATGAACCTTTTTTATTTTTTTTATCATGGGGTTTATTAATTAATGCGCTCCCTCTAGTTCGAAGCTTTCAGTTTTCACAAGGGGCAACAAGAATGGTAAAATCAGTTCTCGCCCACCACCTGTTTGATGATTTGCTTCTTTGAACTCACACACTTTTTTTGTTTTTGTAATCTTGGTACGCATCCTTAGTCTACTATATCATAGCTGTAATCATGACATTTAACTTTTTGAGGAGAAGTATCACCTTCTCATCAGTTGTGAATTCTCATTTTTCTTTGAGGGTGTGTCGTTTTTGCTCCGTGGCCTCCACAACAATTCTTGATAAAGAGACAGAGATAACATTAACAACACGTTCAGCACCTTCTTTTAGTTATTCTAGTAGTCTTCATCTCTCTCCATTGTTTACTGATGATAAAGCTCATTCGGGTAGTTATGATATCGAGCTTGTGGATCATGATACTTGGAGAGTTTCATCGAGTTTAGCACAAGCTTGGCAAGCAGTAGATGGTAGTTCTTCATTGGGAACAAATTCTCTTATGGTCGATGAACCAGTTGATTCTTGTTCTCAAGTTGTTGAGTGTGATCAGGACTTTGATGACATTGATAATATGAGAATTCGTGGCAATCTGTTCTATAAACTTGACAGGGATTCCAAGGAATTTGAAGAGTACAATCTTGATTTCCACCGGAGGAAGTCTTCAAATCGAGAGAATGATCGAAAGGAAAGGAAAAAGGCAGAGAAAAAGGATGTCCCAAGTGGTAACGTGGCCCCAAGAGTTGAAAAACTTCCTAAGGTAGTAAGCAACAAAATTGTTAAGTCTCCACTTGACGAAATGGATAATGCTTGTGTTGGTAAGAAGAAGCTAAGGACTCTGACTTATAATCAGCTTACCGGTCCTTACCACGAACCTTTTTGCTTGGACATTTACATATCCAAGGCTTCTGTTCGTGCCTGTGTGGTTCACAGGGTGACAAGTAAGGTTGTTGCTGTGGCACATTCCATTTCTAAAGATATGAAGTTTGACCTGGCTTCGACTAGGAATATGACTGCTTGTGGTGCTGTGGGGGCGGTTCTGGCTCAGAGGGCATTGGCTGATGATATTCATGATGTGGTTTACACTCCAAGGAAGGGGGACAGATTGGAAGGGAAGCTTCAGATTGTGCTTCAATCTATCATTGATAATGGTGTTAATGTGAAGGTGAAGCTTAAGCAAAAGAGACCCATAGGAGGTGGTCTGTCATCTACACCTTAGAACTTAGAAGCATGGTTGTTCAATTTGTTCTTTATAGCTAGTCTAGTCAGTTGTCAACCGAGTCTCTCCTCTTTAATTTTACTTCTTTATTTGAAACTGGCTCTGATTGCTTTCTGATGTGAACTGTTATAGTTTGATCCGACCATCATGAGACAGTTCACAGAAGTGTAGTTTTGTTGTTAACCTCTCTCTGCTCTACAACTAAACACAAGACGAGAGGAATTTAGCGGACCGTGGTTGCATGATTCTGTTGTAGGCTCAGTTATTTTAATTATTAGGGTGTTCTGTATTGTTTTGCATCACATCTTCTACAACCATTTGGTGTTCTTTGATTTGTTCTTTGTAAAGTATGAATAACAATCAAATCTTTCTTAATTGCGGCCCATACATCATTACATGGTTTTGAACTTTGATTTCTAATATAACTGCTTTATAAATTTTTGTTATCCTATCCGGAAAGATCACTAACCATATCATTATCCACATTTCCACCACAATATCAAATACCATAACTTAGTGATATAGACACTTGTTTTAGCCCATAATATAGAGTAACAGCCGGCCTGATTGATCCAGCTGCATTTCGGCCATGGCCAATTTAACAAGAGCAATGCATTTTTTTTTTCAAAACTTTTTAAAGTGGTAAGTTGTAATTAGAGTAACTACACTTTCACAGTCTCATATTATTGACACAACTTTATTATAAGCCAATCAAAATAGATGATATCATCAGTGTAGAAAAAAAATTATGTCCCTAGATTTATTGTTTGAATCAATGCCATATTCAAACAGGATTGAAAACCAAGATGATTACACAAATATTAATTGAAATGCGGCACATAACACAATGTTGAGGTTCAAAATAATTAAATAGCCACAAATAGGCCCAAGAGAGATGGAAAAGACTTTGGGACCATTTCACACAAAAAAAGAGAGAAATAATAAAGGGTGGGTTCTCACAATAAAGAAAAGGAAGAAGAAAAGAAAGAAAGGAGAAGAAGCCCAGAGGATCTGATCCAGAGGTCCACGAAAAGAGGTCCAAGAAAACAGATAGAAAAAAAAAAAAACAGCAAGCCAAAGGAAGCCCAGAAAGAAGAATTGGGTTGGGACGCCCAGAAGCAGCACCATAAGCAGAGGACCCCTGGACGCACAAAGTGAAACTAATGCAGATTTGAAGAGAGAAAAGAGACAAAAGGCACGCAGACCTTATGACCCAGGCACACAGTGGAAGTACAAAGCAAAATGCAGGAGCTTTGGTTCCAACCTTTTGAAGAAAGAGACAAGGAAAAAGTACAACTGGGAAAGCTGGAGCAAAAGCCAAAAAAGCCTCAGGTCAGCCAATGGGAAAATCTGGATATGGGAAGCTAGCTGGGAGACTTTCATTTGGTCGCAACAAAAAGAAAGAAACTATGAAGAAAAAGGAAACGATATGGTCCTGAAGCAACCAGGCACGGGACAGACTTCAAGGGGCAAAAAGGAGAAATCGTTAGTACCCCGGGAGCCGAAGCTGTGCTCTAAAAAGGGGGGGAAGGAAAAAGGATAGGACATTCAATTCTGGACGATTAGATCATTCGTTAAGACATTTAAAATCGTTTTTCGGAAGTCTCATAAAAATTGTAGAGGAGACTCTGTAAAATTGAAGAGAAAACAGAGGAATTTGTTCCCGGTATCCCAGAGTATAGCCGCTACAGTACACGCTCGGATTCAACGAATTCAAACCTTGCAAGTCTTCGAAGCTTGAATGGCTATCAAAGTCTATAATTTTTGAACTCATTTGAACCTTGCATTATGTCTTAGTGAGCTTTGTAATCACAATTAAAAAGAAACTAATGAAACACACCTCACTAATTAGAGGATCCCTAACGTGTTCTTTACATTATATTTCATTTATTATGCATTTTCTTTACTGTTAAAATGTCATTCAATACGAATACTCTTTTTTGTTAGCTGTTTGTATTGTAGGAAGTTTGTTCTGTGCGCCAATTTATTCTTAAAACAGCCCTTTAGCTGCGGAGAATTGATTCCAGTCCACCAAGAACATCTCACACGGCCTAGGATCCTTAGGCCATAGTGCTAAAGAAAATAGGCACTCTCACACACGATTACTATTAGTAAGACGCAAAGACTAACTCAGTTCAACAATAAAGAACTCCTCAAACTATATTAAAAACCAACAAAATTAAAATTATTAGTCATTAGCTATTGCTAATTGCAAGGAAAGCAGCTCATCCTCAGGAATAGTTCTAATGTGACAATCCAAGCGTGGGTAAGCTACACATGGAAGTGCATAACCTCGCTCCAACACATCATCACTAAGCATACCATCACTCTGATCAACTGAACCACTAAAAAGCTGAGCTGGGCAAGTCATGCATACCCCAAGCTCGCAGTCATGTATGACAGACAGGCCAGAGTCAAGTGCCTTCGCTAGAATGGTCTCGTCTGGTTTCACTTCTAGCAGGGTAGTTTGACCCTCATGCTTAATGACCACTTTGTATGATCGAATAATAGGTAAAGAGAGCTGGCGTGGTTTGAATTTGAGATGGAATGAAGTAACAGAAAGGTCGTTGGTGTGGTGGTGTCTTGGTAGAATGAATGTAGGAGATGGAGTGAAGGGTTGCCTTGTTTTTGTATTAGGAGGAAGTAGAGGGAGGTTGTGCTTTTTGGAGTGTTAAGGAGGTGTGCAACTGGAGTTGGAGGAAAAATGAAGGACAGGTTCTGTGGCATGACCATAGGCATCCAAATTGGCTCCTACTGCGAACTTATGTACAGAGTGTAGCATGATACTTCTAGTTCCACAAAAACCAAAGTATCCAAATCTTAAACAGGGATGCAATTGTTCAACTTATGCCAGATCAAAGATTCCTGTTGGAATCACTAGAGATGCGTAAAGATTCAATAATATCAACGTGTACATTTGCTCAGTTGAACTACTTCAATACTATAAAGAAAATTGTGAAGCTACTTGGCAAGCAATCAGAAATTCTCTTCCAATCCTAAATTAGTAAAAATAAGATAAAATAAAGTAAAAGGTTTTCAAAGAAAATCAGAGATGTTATGCTCAAAATTTTAAAGATGAAGAAGCCATTTTCAAATTCATTAAGGATGCCATAAGATTCAGCCTTGTCTCTTATTGTTATAGTTACTTTCAGCAGCTTAAGCTGCTTGTTTTTCTGTTGGATTAAAATTTACACTAATTATTCCAGGGAAAAAAAAGAGGTAATTACACCTAAGTTTGCTTCTGTTCCCTATTAATACACATTAAGCACTATTAGCTCCAGATAATAATTCCGACCTGATAAACGATTCCAGAAACTCATCTACCAATATAAAAAGTGCAAATTTGGACTGTAAAGAAATTAAAGTAATGATAAAAGTAGCATTATTTGAAAAGAAAATCTTGCTTATGGTGTAAATCCCATCCAGAAATATTAGTAACTTGTTTCAAAGCAGCTCTCCATGTGTACACATTGTCTATGATATCTTTGAAATGCTCTGGATGTTTGTCATGCACTCAATGTTCTTTGTTACTTCAATCAAGCACCAGCTCAACGAAGTGTGGTCTTTGGAGAGAGTGATGTGGCTGGAAACAGCCACATCACCTCTCCTCTCCCTCCATCACCCTCTGTTCCAGACCCTGAAGTCTTAAAATAGTTTTACTACTTTTAAATGATTAAAAAAAAAAATCAGATCTCTAAACATAAGCTATCAAGGTGCATTATTTGATTTCTATTAAACTCAACAAGAAAACTTTGCAAACAATTTTATCACCTTTGATGCAATTTAACTTCGCCAAGGAAATATGATAAAGCTTTGACAAACGTGACATATTTCCCACAATTTTTGGAAATTTCTTCGACCTTAAACATCCTGAAAGAATACAAACTTCAAGAGATTCCAAGTTGATCTTGTGCAGAAGGCTTTGAAGGCATTCGCAACCTTTTAGATCCAATCGAACAAGTCGTTCGAGATTTCCAAGAGATTCATTAATCTTGGACAATGTGGTACAATGTTGAAGAATCAATTACCAGAGATTTAGGACTCCACAAAGGTCTGGGGTCTCGATCAAGTTTTGAGAGTCACTCAAGTCAATAACTTTTAACTTTTCTAAAATCTGTAGTAAACCAATAAATAATTAGATAAACTCAAGCCTTAAAAAGGTATAAGTACACATTTGCATAAGTAAAAATCTTACCATAATTCCTTACCACAATTGTTTGATGCAGCTGCAATGCGTTCTGAGTTCCAACAAGTTCATTTGGTTGGAAATTGTTTGGCAAGGATTTTAAAGATATCCACGTCATTCTAAAGCCTCTAACTCATTAGAAAGATAAATGAGGCCTTGTGGAAGTTCTGCATTACCTCCAATGAGGTGTTGTCGAAGTTGCACATTACCAATTTAAAGCAATCTCAATTTTTTCATCGTTGAGAAGGCTTCAGCTTTCAAGCATTCCAATTTATCCGCACGTGTGTTTAGGACTATGCCTTCAACAAAGTCTATTCCCTAATAACCAAGAACAATTAAATTAGAATAATTCGTAAATTCTTAGAAGATTTTGTAATAGTATATATACTTATATAAGTTTAGGTTTAGACTACAGTCTACTTACAATATTATTCTCCAATACATGAAGGACATCCTTGTACATCCACAACCTTGTAAATCCACCGGCTCTTTAGGGGATGCATGACGAACAATTTCATGACCCATTTCTTGCAACAAATCATGCATCCACAAAGTTCCCCAATTATCAATGGTTATAAGAGATTTGTCTATGTGGACGTCAATATTGTAGTCTGAGTAGAAACCAAAACTTTCTAATATATCTGTCATGTGATTTTTTTTTTTTTTTTCTCCTTTGAAAAAACGTACAATATCTAGAAAAAATTCTTTCTATGTATCCATTAGCCCATCAAAACTTATTTGAAGCATATTCATCATGTTTCTATCAGGTCCTGCATTTAGTTTATCAAGAGCACTTCTCCATGCATTAGTTTTTCTACCAAATAATGAAGAGCCTAAAACTTTAAGAGCTAAAGGTAGGCCGTTAGCATAACTCACAAAATTCATGGACAAATCCACATAATTTTCTTCAAGATAGTTCTTCTTGAACGCCCTCCAACTAAAAAGCTCCAAAGCCTCATTTTTGTTCAACCCCTTAGCTTCATATACATCATCCACTTCATGACTTCTCAACAAATGGCTATCTCTACTTGTTATAATGATTCTGCTTCCTACACCAAACCAATCATGTTTCCCTGCAAGTGCTTCTAGTTGTTCTTCTTCGTCCACATCATCAAGAACAATAAGAACCATTTTATTACGCATTCTATTCACCATAAGATTGATTCCCTCACTAACATCCCCAAAATTTATTTCACTTTCCATAAGGATCTTAGAAAGAAGTTGCTTCTGTAAAGAAACTAGGCCTTGTTTTTTAGTTTGTTCTCTTACCTTAGCAATAAAGCTGCTAGCTTCAAACTTACCAGAAATTCTTTGATAAATTTCTTGTGCAAGAGTAGTTTTGCCTATTCCACCCATCCCACAAATCCCTACAAAGTGAACACACCCAGCCCTTCATCCAAATAAAATTCCAACATTTCCTTCACACGGGATTCTATTCCAACAAGATCCTTAGAAACAGTCCTTAAGAAGTTTCTATTCAATTCTTTATATATCCTTTTAAGGATTTCTTGGATAACTTTTGATTCATGCCTAAAAAGAAGACAGTAAAACAATATCATTTTGAGGAGACAAAGTTAGCCATGTTAAAGACACAAAACATTTTGTATAAATACAAACTCATCTTCATTCAATAGCAAAAGGGGAATTCAAAAAATGTATTATAGCAGTGTTATGACTATATAACAATTCAATGCTTTGTGAGTGTGCCTAATTCTATCTAGTCCCTTGTAGTATTTTTCTTGGATTTATATTTTCATGATCCTTTTTTCTTTTTCTTTAATCTTCACAATAAGAAAAAAACATATAAAAAGACCAACTGAAGTATCTATAACACAAATTCAAATTATTTTATTGATACATGAAGGCTATTTTCCAGCCCTCCCAAATTGTTCCTCAGATTGACATACAGGACAGCAACTTATAGAGAAATATGTCATGGTTTTTTTTGGGAGGAGGGGGTATGAATTCTATTGTTGCTTTTCAACTTTCAAGCCAAAATGATCTTAAATTTCAGTGGTTCACCATCTGGCTGGGCCCCTTCTTGTTCTTTGTTTTTCTTTATCAACCCCTGCAGCCCTACTCTTTCTTGAAGGGGTAACCATTTAGAAATCACAAGTGTTAGGATTTTTTTTAATGTTGGCATATTTCATGACAAATTTCATAGTATTTGTATGCAACAATTGCTAGAAGTGGAGTTGGCATATTTCAGCTAGCAATCTCGGATGAGCAAACTGGCAGTATTAGACATCTTGAACTGAAAGAGGCAAGCGTTTACTTTGAAATCATTAAGGGTCAACTATAAAAGGCAAAGCTTCCTTGTCTTGACAAACCACTTACAAATTCAGTAAGAACCAAAGTCCAACTTGAGCTGTAATTTCCTTGTTCATAATGCATACAGATGACAAACTGAAATTTTCTCATATTGGATTCGACTAGAAAAAGTAAATATTGATTATGCACAAGTTTCCAAGTATTCTATGTTGACACCAAAAGAAGAAAAGGAAAATGTTACCTATCATGTAAATGCCATCCAGAGATACTGCTCACTTGTTTCAAAGTAGCTTTCCATGCTTGCACATCCTCTTTGTTAATCTTGGGATTTCTTGTGTGCTTAGCAAAGGCTTCAACGAGAGTCGTCCCCGTCTGGTTCCGTACATCAGAGGGATCCACATGGTAAAAGACAGGCAAAACTGTCAAACCATTGTCTTTCATGCATTCGACAACTTTGAAGAGGCATAGTTTCTTGAAAGAACGATGATTGCATACTTGGACTCTTCTATTGCTTTCAAGAGCTCTGAATTTATATATTTTCCTCGCTCAAGTTCCTCACCATCCCTGAAGGTGGTAATGCCTTTTTGTTTCAAAGCAGAATAGAGATGGTCTGTAAAATTCTTGCGGGTGTCAACACCACAAAAACTAAGGAAGACATCGTATTCCAAGAAGAAGAAGAAGAAGGAAAGCAGGCTGTTTGAGTGGCCATGGAAGGTAATGTAAGCAAATTGTTCCCCGGAAAAAATCACCAGCGTTCAGCTGCAAAGAAAGTGGAGAAGAATAAAGTTGAAGGGAGATTAGCATTGGATTCGATGAGGCTGCAGGTGAGAGAAAGGAAAGAAAAAAAAATGATAAAAGGAGATCATTGGATTCTTTTCAATTCTATATATATTATAATATTTTTTTATTATAAAAATTTTGGATAAAATACATTCCAGATTTTAGATAATCTTTTTACAATTTTTTTGAGAAGTTACACAAGAATTAACCAAAACATCTGAAGCTACACAATAACATGAGAACAAACATGAATCATACATATTCCAAAGTTACACCAGCTAAAAGTCTTTCCAGAAGCACCCAGAACCAAATCTGAAGCACTTAACAGAGAAAATTCATAACTTTCCTAGTTTAAAAACCTAACTAGAAAAGCCCAAATAAAAACTGATAAAAGAAAAATCTTATCTTTAGCAAAACCCAGAACACCCGTTGGAGTGAAAAGCATAGAGAAAACAAGAACTACACGTACCTAGCACTGTAGAGACAGATCTGTCGGCTTGAAACT
Organism: Quercus variabilis; assembly: GCA_030445155.1. Lineage (NCBI taxonomy): Eukaryota > Viridiplantae > Streptophyta > Magnoliopsida > Fagales > Fagaceae > Quercus > Quercus variabilis. Next base: position 1,847,036 of record CP129450.1, on the reverse strand, counting down.
ATAAAACTCCAACTGGGTTTTTGTTCAAAGAGAGAGTGTGAAACAAATTACAAGGATTTAAATGGGTTTTTGTTCAAAGGTTTTAACTTTCATCATTAGGAACCTAATAATAACCCTTTGAATACAAATTACAAGGATTTAAGCATTTTGATACAATAGACAAAAAATGCAGGCAATATAAAAACTGAATTTTAATTAAAACTCATAAAATTCCGGACACCCTTTCTAAATAACTGTATATTAGTAATTATTTTGTTAGTTGGCCAGTTACGAAACAATATGTAATATTAGCATCTCGAGTTTACAAAACTCGAGATTTGATTATATATCTCGAGTTTTTAAAACTCGTTTTGTTGTTTTTAATTACTGACTTGGAAAAAATTCTCCACGTGGATAGCACGTGGATAGCGAGTTTTAAAATCTCACTTTATGACTCTCGAGTTTTTAAAACTCGCTTTCTGTTTAAAATGTACGAACTTTTTTAACCTCTTAAAACGGCACTCTCATCAGACTACTTTCCACTCTCTCACTCTAAAATTTGAAACTCTCTCAGACTCCACTCTCGCAGACTCCACTCTCTCACTCTAAAATTTCAAACTCACTCACTCGTAGTCCCAAATCACCCCGTGCTCTCAGTCTCCACAGCCTCTCTTCTGCGTTGTTAGTTGTCGTGGTTCATCTCAGTTTCTTCGTTCTTCCTTTGTTCGTTCTTCAGCTCGCTTGCTAGGTAAAGGTTCTCCGTTCCTCTTTTGCGGAATTTATTTTATAGATTTGGGCTTTTTGCATGGTGGGTTACACATTGTTGCTGCTGTTGTTTTTGTTTCTAGGTTGTGGATTTACTTGGGTTTTCAGTTGCTTTTGATACATGCCCATTTGGGTTTTGTTTGAAATTGCTTTATATTTGTAGACATAGATGTCATTGAAATCAGAATTTCATTTTGGTGGGGTTGAGAATAAATGGATTAAGGAGTTTTCTTTATTTTGTTTGTAAAGAATCAAGATTGTGTTTATGGGTTTTTAATAAAAATTCAAATTTTAATTTTCTGTAGTGATAATAGCTGAATGGGTATTCCTTGCTATGTGTGTTGTTGGATGGCCATATAGGAATAAGAAAAAAGTGAAATGAGTGGATATTTTGTGTGCAGTTCGTATAATGTCTTGAATTCCTTAGCAAGACAAAGAATTTCAGTAATGTTGATAATACCAACCGGTCCTGAATTAGGAAGTATAATTGTAAGTACGGCCATAGAAATAAAAGTTCCATCATGCTCGGAAAACTCTGCATAACTTAGTAAGAAAGAGTCAAATTTTTTTTAAGGACCATTACATATTGCTATTATGAATATTCGTTTACATTTCACAAAAAATATGACAACTCTGGTAATTAATGCTATTCATGACAAAATTTATATTGGGAAGAGCAATACCCTTGTGGTATTCCTCTCCTTTAAACTCACTTTCTTTAGATGTTTTTTGTAACTCTTAGTGGCTGATGTAGGATGTCCTCTCACAATTGATACTTGCAAATTCATTGAAAGCCCATATTTGTTTAGGGGGGAGGGGGTGGTTTACGCAATATCCTTATTAAAATTAAATTCATATTTTTTTTATATGTTGGAAAAATGTTGGTTCTCACTCATAGTCAGCCAAGAGGCTTGGATATTAGAAAAACTAGTCTTATAATTTCAACACATTTATTATGATTCCATCTCACAGTTACTATAACAATTGCACTAATTAATTGTTTGGAAGATAAGATGTTCTTCGGCTAGAAGTTTAAGCTTGTCAAGTTGGTTTAAATCATTGAAGAACTTAAACTCTCTTTGTGGATCTTTTTCATGCTCAATTTAATAAGCTAGTGACCCTATTGAATCTATACATGCGTCAATTTTAGATGAATTATATCTTTTATTGTCTTTGCCCCTTCCTTTGCCCTCACACTATTAATGATCTCACAGTAGCACTCTTTGCAGTATGGAGCCTCGGATTGATGAGGGGTCACTGATCTTGCAGCCTGGTCCTAGTGATTCGTCATTGTTGAGGCGACAACAACATCATCGATCACATGCCATTTGGAATGGCGAGGTGAAATATCTAGTTTTAATAACTGCTTTAATTTTTACGTTATTTTTGAGTTTTAGTTAGCAAGTTCTTTCAAAATTGTATTTGTAGTTTTAATAACTGCTATAATTTTTATTGATTTTGCAGGACTCGGGCCCACTTACGTGCCGTGGTCGCACTAAGGAGATGGCAAACATTGAAATGCGAGATAATCGAGTGATTGACATTATAAAGTTGCTGAGGCTTGAAGGATTGTTTAGGGCCCCTTCCAGAGAGATAGACAATTGTCTTATAACGGCCCTAGTTGAGCGATGGCGGCCAGAGACTCATACATTCCATCTTCCACATGGTGAGATGACGATCACCCTACAAGATGTGGAGGTCATTTTCGGACTTCCTATAGACGGTGAGGTCTTGGTTGGGCCAACTAACGTGGTAGATGGAACTTGGAGGACTCTTTGCACGGATTTGCTTGGGTTTACTCCGGCGGATGACAACAAAACTTTGGTGGGGCAAAGACTTCTTATCAGCCGCCTTCTTGAGGTCATTGCAGTGCCACTACCTCATGTTGCAACGGAGATTCAAATACACGAGTATGCCCGGTGTTATATTTTAGCGCTAATTGGGGATAAGCTTTTTATGGACAAATCGGGAGATAGGGTGCATCTGATGTTTTTGGAGCAACTGCGGAACTTGCGTGATCTGCCACAGTATAGTTGGGGCAGTGGTTGCTTGGCCTGGTTGTATTGAGAGTTGTGTCGGGCAAGTGAGAAAGGGGCATCGCAGATTGGTGGGGCGTGCACCTTAATCCAGTATTGGGCATGGGCAAGGTTGCCATTCTTGTGCCCGAGGATAGAGCCTGCTCCTGGATGTGATTATGGCCCGTGGCCGTATGCTCCACTTGCCGTTAAGTAAGTATTTTTTTGATATTTAGTGTGTTATGCAATGTACTCTTCTTAGTAACTAAGTAGCTAATTATCTTATGTTATTCGCTCGTAACTGTAGGTGGGTGCGGGTGCCAAGCTCGAAGAGTAGGCCATCCAGGATGGCCTTGGTCGTCTATCATGAGCAATTAGTTACAATGCAGCTGAACCAGGTAATAATATTCAAAAATTTTGTTTGGTTATGTTAATTTTCCTTAAGAAAACGATTGCTTCATACTTTAACATATTTTCTGTTTAAATTTTTGTTTTTCCTTGTATCTATATATTCTCCCTTGTTTCACATTTGAAGATGCTATGATAATTGTTTTTTGTTTCTATTGTAGATTGTGTGGCAGCCATACGAGGCACACTTCGCCCACCTTACTGACTTCTGCGTTGCAGGGAAGGGTACGTGGACAGCGAGGGTGCCGCTTGTGTGTTATTGCATAGTGGAGATGCACCACCCGGATCGTGTCCTTCGACAGTTTGGGTTGGCGCAAGCGCGGCCTGACGGTGTTGTGTACGATGAAAGGCTGCACAGAATAGACTTGCGTGGGAAGGTGGACAAGAATTGGAGGCAAGAGCATGAACCGTATATCATTTCATGGAATAGTCGAGAACAACGACTTTGCAATGCACCTCCTCAGACTGGTGAGATGGCCCGCAATCATGACTATTACCAATGGTACGGTCCGGTCACTGTCAAGTATGTCGACCGCAACAGCGCTAAATTACATCAGCTGGTAATGTGTTCTAATTATATTTCCTAGCTTGCTTTGTTTTTTCTTTAGTACATGTACGAACGTAGGATCAATTGATTTCTTCTTTGAACAAATTTGGTTGATCTGATTGACATCCAATTAAAAAGAGTTTCTGTTGCATATAGTATCATAATAAAACTCTCAGTTCTAAGTTTAGATGAGTATTTTAGTAGATTAATACATTCTATATTATGCATTTTATAATTGTTACATAAATGTCGAAAATTTTGATTGTACTGGTTATTTCTCTATTTCAGATTGAAAGTCATTTAGCGTTGTTGAATTGGGTTCCGGTAGGTAGCCGAGAACACAACCATATCCGGCGCATCCTACATACTGTGGCTGGGCTTGGTGGTGATCCTGCAGCCATTGGGCAGGTAAACAACCGTACTGAGACTGAGCCAGCAACTACTGCAGCCCCCAGCACAAGTGCAGCACCCATAACTACACCGACTCGTGCTCAGCGTGATATTGCAAGCCCAAGCACAAGTGTAGCTAGGGGCCATGGTCGGCTTGCTACAGCAAGCCCAAGCACAAGCACAACAAGGGGCCGTGGTCGGCCTGCTCCAACAAGCCCAAGCCCAATTGCAGCTAGAGGCCGTGGTCGGCCTACTATAGCAAGCCCAAGCACAAGTGCAGCTACGGGCCGTGGTCGGCGTGCAACAACCCCTCGGGTTGTAAGTAGTCATGAGATACCTGCACGCATCTCCCCACCTTGAGGTCCCTCCACCCATTCCAGATGTATCTCCTCAATCTGAGGTCCCTCCACCCATTGTAGATGTTTCTCCCCAGACCGAGGTCCTTCCACCCATCCCAAATGCATCTCCTCAGTCCGAGGTCCCTCCACCCATGGTAGATGCATGTCCTCAGCCTGAGGTCCCTTCACCCACCCCACCTTAACAGCCCAGTTCCGATCTCGATATCCATTCTCAGTTGACCCCTCCATTGCACCCCGAGACACCCTCAGACCCACCCACCAGCTCTAGTACACCCATTTTGCCCATAGACCCACCCCATACTGAACCCATGACAATGATCCCCACTCCTGGCCTCTACACAGAGCATCATTACCCACCTACCTCATCCTCATTCGACCCTGTAGGACCTCCGGTTGGGACTGACACTCCATAGCCAGATACTGATGTACCGGACGAGAATCCCCCTCCTCAGCCTTCACCCCCACGAGGTAGACCGCAACGTGCTAGGAGAGCTCCCACTTGTGGGATAGGTGGACATAAAATAGGACACAAACACAGCTCTACGGTATGATAACATAAATTTCCTTGTATATGCCTACTTTGCAGTTCACTTTATTATTTACAATTACACCGAATATTGATTGTATGCATCTAATGTCTTTGCAGCATGCCGATGAGCCTAAGGATGATGCCCCGCAGCCTCCTCCCCCGCCCAAACATAACACGAGGGTTAAAAAACGCAAAATTGGTGAACCTTGAAAAAGAGGTTTGTTAAAAATGCATGCATCAAATTACTTTGTCTTATGGATGGTGCATGTGAGATATATGTCATAGAAAATTGTCAAATGTCAAAGTTTTTGTATGTTGAATTCAATTGCTTTGTTTTTGAATTTGCTTTATTTACTGTTCATGACATCATGTAACATCACCTTGGCTCACAGGTATGCAATGTATGCTGTACTGGAACTACCACTGTCAAAGCTGGTTGCTGCCAAAAAACTGTTTGTGGGGCAGAAACTTCGGGTAAAGGCGCTCTCTCATTTTAAATTTTTGTCCCAACGGCCCAACCTCTCTCTCTTTTTCTCTCTCATGTAGGGTTTCTCAGGGAAAACCAAATCCCAAAACAAAAAAAACGAAAAGATGTTTGAAAAAACGAAACGAAGGAAATCCCATTTCCATTGAATTTGAATTATAATCAAAATAAAATGCGTTGCTTTACTATTTCTATGATAAGAAGATCTCGTTGTGGAGTGATTGGACAGGTAATGTTAATTTCATGAATGAAAACTGGTCAGAAATGATATTCTTTTGTTTTGTGAATCTGGGGTTCTTTATTTTGTGTTTTTGTTTTTGGGGTTGTTGAGTTGTGCTTGGTTATGTGTTCTAGTTGACAGAAGACTGGGGGGAGGCACTGTTTTTGTTGGGCTTTGTGGAGCCTAGTTTATTTTTGGCTTAGCCGATTATAACCCTGTAAGTAGGATATAAAAGCCGCTTTTATAATTAGGGTTTTTAGACTACAACTGTTGTTGTGTTTTTAGAGAGAGAAAAAAACACTGTAGCCGCACTTTGTATTTTTTTCCTGATAATAGTGAAATCCCTGCAACTCCGTGGACGTAGGCAAATTGTCGAACCACGTAAATACTGTCTTGTGCGTGTGATTATTTTTTCTTTGGCGTGTGTTTTCTCTATTTTTATTGTTTCTCACAGGTTGGAATTTTGGTTAAATTCCCAACAACTGGTATCAGAGCCTAGGGTTAGGTTTGAGTGGGAGCAATGGCAGAGGAAGCAGGAAAGGCGTCTGGAATAGAAAAGTTTGATGGCACAGACTTCGCTTATTGGAGGATGCAGATTGAAGATTATCTCTATGGGAGGAAATTGCATCTGCCTCTTTTGGGGACAAAACCTGAGGCGATGAAGGCTGATGAATGGGCTCTTCTTGACAGACAGGTACTGGGAGTTATCAGGTTAACTCTGTCTAGGTCTGTTGCACATAATGTTGTAAAGGAGAAGACCACAACAGATCTGATGAAGGCTTTGTCTGGTATGTATGAAAAGCCGTCAGCAAACAACAAGGTGCATCTGATGAAGAAACTGTTCAATCTAAAGATGGCAGAGAACGCATCAGTAGCACAACATCTGAATGAATTTAACACTATTACAAATCAATTGTCGTCTGTAGAAATTGATTTTGATGATGAGATTCGTGCTTTGATCGTCTTGGCTTCTTTGCCAAACAGTTGGGAGGCAATGAGGATGGCAGTAAGCAATTCTACAGGAAAGGAAAAACTCAAGTACAATGATATACGAGATTTAATTCTGGCTGAGGAGATTCGCAGAAGAGATGCAGGTGAAACCTCAGGATCTGGTTCTGCCCTAAACCTTGAGACAAGAGGCAGAGGTAATAACGGAAATTCAAATCGAGGCAGATCAAAATCCAGAAATACTAATCAGAACAAAAGTAAATCTAGATCAGGCCAACAAGTACAATGCTGGAATTGTGGGAAAACAGGTCACTTTAGGAACCAATGTAAAAGTCCTAAGAAGAAGAATGAAGATGATTCTGCTAATGCTGTAACAGAAGAGGTATAGGAGGCATTACTTCTTGCAGTAGACAGTCCACTTGATGATTGGGTTTTGGATTCAGGAGCCTCGTTTCATACCACTCCACACCGAGAAATCATACAGAACTATGCTGTAGGTGATTTTGGTAAGGTGTATTTGGCTGATGGTTCAGCCCTGGATGTTGTGGGTATGGGAGATGTCCGGATATTGTTACCTAATGGGTCTGTTTGGTTACTGGAGAAGGTTCGACATATTCCTGACCTAAGGAGGAATCTGATTTCTGTTGGACAACTTGATGATGAAGGGCATGCAATACTATTTGTTGGTGGTACTTGGAAGGTTACAAAGGGAGCTAGAGTATTGGCTCGTGGAAAGAAGACTGGCACTCTCTATATGACCTCAAGTCCAAGAGACACAATTGCAGTTGCTAATGCAAGTACTGATACAAGCCTATGGCACCGCAGGCTTGGTCACATGAGTGAGAAAGGGATGAAGATGCTGCTGTCAAAAGGAAAACTACCAGAATTGAAGTCCATTGATTTTGACATGTGTGAAAGCTGCATCTTAGGAAAGCAGAAAAAGGTGAGTTTTTTGAAAACTGGCAGGACACCGAAGGCAGAAAAATTGGAGTTAGTACACACTGATTTGTGGGGGCCTTCTCCGGTTGCATCCCTTGGAGGTTCCAGGTACTATATCACTTTCATTGATGATTCAAGCAGAAAGGTATGGGTTTATTTTCTGAAAAATAAATCTGATGTATTTGAAACTTTTAAGAAGTGGAAGGCCATGGTTGAGATAGAAACAGGTTTAAAACTAAAATGTTTGAGGTCTGATAATGGAGGAGAGTACATAGATAAAGGGTTCAGTGAGTATTGTGCTGCACAGGGAATTAGGATGGAAAAGACCATTCTTGGGACACCACAGCAGAATGGTGTCGCTGAGCGCATGAACAGAACTCTTAATGAGCGTGCTAGGAGTATGAGGTTGCATGCTGGACTACCAAAAACTTTCTGGGCTGATGCTATTAGCACTGCAGCTTACCTGATAAACCGAGGGCCATCAGTTCCCATGGAGTTCAAACTTCCTGAGGAGGTTTGGAGCGGTAAAGAGGTAAAATTTTCCCATTTAAAAGTTTTTGGTTGTGTTTCTTATGTTCATATTGATTCTGATGCTCGTAGTAAACTTGATGCTAAGTCTAAAATATGTTTTTTCATTGGCTATGGTGATGAGAAATTTGGCTATAGGTTTTGGGATGAACAAAACAGGAAAATCATCAGAAGTAGAAATGTGATATTTAATGAACAGGTTATGTACAAGGACAGGTCAACTGTAGTCTCAGATATTGCAGAGATAGATCAAAAGAAATCTGAGTTTGTCAACTTAGATGGATTGACTGAAAGTACTGTCCAGAAAAGGGGTGAAGAAAATAAGGAGAATGTAGATTCACAGGTAGATCATAGTACACCTGTAGCTGAAGTCCGCAGATCTTCCAGAAACATTAGACCTCCACAGCGTTATTCACCCGCTTTAAATTATCTACTATTGACTGATGGTGGTGAGCCAGAGTGTTATGATGAAGCCTTGCAAGATGAAAATTCAAGCAAGTGGGAGTTAGCTATGAAGGATGAGATGGATTCCTTGTTGGAGAATCAGACATGGGAACTGACTAAATTGCCAGTAGGAAAGAAAGCTTTGCACAACAAGTGGGTATACAGAATAAAGAATGAGCATGATGGTAGCAAACGTTACAAGGCCAGATTAGTTGTTAAAGGGTTCCAGCAGAAGGAAGGCATTGACTACACAGAGATATTTTCTCCAGTTGTGAAGATGTCAACAATTAGACTGGTGCTGGGAATGGTGGCTGTAGAAAATTTACATCTTGAGCAGTTAGATGTGAAGACGGCATTCCTTCATGGTGACTTGGAGGAAGACCTTTACATGATTCAGCCAGAATGGTTCATTGTTCAGGGACAAGAGAATCTAGTCTGCAAACTGAGAAAGAGCTTGTATGGCCTAAAACAAGCTCCTAGACAGTGGTACAAGAAATTTGACAGTTTTATGCATAAAATTGGGTTCAAGAGATGTGAAGCTGATCATTGTTGCTATGTTAAATTCTTTGACAATTCTTATATCATTTTACTGTTGTATGTGGATGATATGCTCATTGCAGGGTCTAGCATTGAGGAGATTAATAATCTGAAGAAGCAATTGTCAAAACAGTTTGCAATGAAGGATTTGGGAGCTGCAAAGCAAATCCTTGGTATGAGAATCATTAGAGACAAGGCTAATGGTACATTGAAGCTTTCACAGTCAGAGTATGTGAAGAAAGTTCTCAGTAGGTTCAACATGAATGAATCTAAACCAGTGAGCACACCCTTGGGTAGTCATTTCAAACTGAGCAAAGAACAGTCACCGAAGACAGAAGAAGAAAGGGACCATATGAGCAAGGTGCCTTATGCCTCAGCTATTGGCAGCTTGATGTATGCTATGGTGTGTACAAGGCCAGACATTGCACATGCAGTGGGAGTTGTGAGCAAATTCATGAGTAGGCCTGGAAAGCAGCATTGGGAGGTAGTCAAGTGGATTCTAAGATATCTGAAGGGTTCATCAGATACATGTCTTTGTTTCACAGGTGCAAGTTTGAAGCTGCAAGGTTATGTAGATGCTGATTTTGCTGGTGATATTGATAGTAGAAAGAGTACTACTGGGTTTGTATTTACTCTGAGTGGTACAGCTATATCATGGGCTTCAAATCTGCAAAAGATTGTTACTTTGTCTACTACAGAAGCTGAGTATGTTGCAGCAACTGAAGCTGGAAAGGAGATGATTTGGCTACATGGTTTCTTAGATGAATTGGGTAAGAAGCAGGAGATGGGCATTCTACACAGTGACAGTCAGAGTGCAATCTTTCTTGCCAAAAATTCGGCTTTTCATTCAAAGTCGAAGCATATACAAACAAAATACCACTTTATCCGTTACCTTGTTGAAGATAAGTTGGTAACACTTGAGAAGATATGTGGATCTAAGAACCCAGCAGATATGTTGACTAAGGGTGTCACTATTGAGAAGTTGAAGCTGTGTGCAGCTTCAATTGGTCTTCTAGCTTGAGGACAGGAGGATGAGTTGCAGGGATGAGGGATTGCTTTTGGAGGATAGCGGCTGATGTTGATGATTGAACTAGTCTCCAAGTGGGAGATTTGTTGGGCTTTGTGGAGCCTAGTTTATTTTTGGCTTAGCCCATTATAACCCTGTAAGTAGGATATAAAAGCCGCTTTTATAATTAGGGTTTTTAGACTACAACTGTTGTTGTGTTTTTAGAGAGAGAAAAAAACACTGTAGCCGCACTTTGTATTTTTTCCCTGATAATAGTGAAATCCCTGCAACTCCGTGGACGTAGGCAAATTGCCGAACCACGTAAATACTGTCTTGTGCGTGTGATTATTTTTTCTTTGGCGTGTGTTTTCTCTATTTTTATTGTTTCTCACAGGTTGGAATTTTGGTTAAATTCCCAACAGTTTTTAGCATTGAGAAGAGCAGGAGGCACAGCTTTCAGTAACATGGCAGTTGGTTATAACAATGTTGACGTCAATGCTGCTAACAAGTATGGCGTTGCTGTTGGAAACACCCCTATAAGTTTTTCTTGCTTGTTTTGTGTTTGTATGATGTTTTCTTTATTATAGAACAGCCTACGTGTGTACTTTGTGCACGTGTTTACATACAGATATATGATATTACTGAATGCAACATGCTTGATAATATGGCTATGAGCAGTGTATTATGATGATAACAGATATTGAGTACCATGCTATTGTTATGATTTATGGTTAAATGATCACCCTTGTTTATCAGGTTAAGTTTTTGGCGTTAAGTTTTATTTTATTATAGTATCGAGGGCATGTGGTACTAAATTTGAACCTTGCCTTCACTTTACTGCCCAATTAAAAACTCCTCATGGTTAAATGATTAGGGAGGTCGATATTGGTTTAGTTTGTAGGAAAAAAGGAGGTTGATATTGAGATCAATTTATTACTCATATGGTTAGGGAGTACTTACAGAGACAACAGCAGAGCTGGCAGCTTCACTTTCTTTGGCAGCTACTAGAAGAATAGTTGAAGCTGATGAGTTCATGAGAGCAGGCTTATATGACGGATGGCTTCCTCATCTGTATGATTGCTATTATATACAGATTTCACTACATTTCTTGTATTTTCATAGTGATAAGCTTCTGATGATCAAGAAAAATGCATGATTTGGGCCTTGTTTCTCTGATAGGTTTGTGGGAAACTTGCTTAAAGGACAGACTGTTGGGGTGATTGGATCTGGTCGTATTGGATCTGCTTATGCTAGAATGATGGTAATTCCTAATTGTTTGAATTCTAAATTGAGTGTCTGAAAACTTTATGTAAATTCACTTGATTGAGTTGAATTTGTTGGATGCCTAATGGATAAGTTATTAAGTTCATTACTCCAGCAATAATTATATGTGGATTTGATATCTGGCTAGACTACCCAGTGGTGGCTCCATTAGAAATGATTGGTTTGACTTTTGGGGTTGTAAAGTTCACCATGGAGAAAGTTATTATATTATTCTCACCTGTTAACATCAAGATACCAAGTTATTGAAGATAACTGTCTTATTGCTATCCATTCTATAATTTGACAAGTGTTATTATTCATACTTCAGTGTAGGTTGTGATGCTTTATCAATTGGAAACCATACTACTTAAAAATTTTGTTAATATTTTTAAAAAAATACTACTTATTTTCCCAAAGTTTTCAATTTGATGTTCTTAGGTTTTTCTTCCCCTTTTGATCTGTGCAAACTCTTCAATGTAAATACTACTATTTGTTTTCAATGTAAACTCTTCTCACATAGTTTTGTTGATCTTCTCTTTGGAAATCAGTAAATTATGGGACAAAGGGTCTCTTTCACTCTCACTCTTCAACTTGCTCTATTTATTCTTTTCTGTAAGTTGTCTCATTGCTTATTTCCATGTTTCTTTACTGTTTTACACTTTTACTACTACTGCAGCTTAGTGATTTCTGTCAAATTCTTTGTTGGGTTATTTGCTGCATTGTGAATTTTGATGTTGTTACTTCTTTTTGGTCATTGCTTCTCGGTTTATTTTAATAATTTATTTCTTATTGCCCTTATAGCTACTAATGTTTAATTTTATATTTTGCCTGTGATTTCTGTCAAAGTCTCATTTGGGTCATCTTGACATTGTTATGTCTAGGAGGGGAAATACTGGGTTTTCTGGCTGTGCATGAAAATCAGGCTGTGCATGAAAATCAGGTCCTAGTTGTAATTGGTGAGACTGGTTCGGGTAAGACAACTCAGGTAACTCAATATCTAGCAGAAGCTGGATACACAACGAAGGGTAAAATTGGCTGTACTCAGCCCCGTAGGGTGGCTGCAATGTCTGTGGCTAAGAGGGTTGCTGAAGAGTTTGGTTGTCGTTTGGGTGAGGAAGTTGGATATGCTATTCGATTTGAAGATTGTATTGGTCCAGATACTGTCATCAAGTACATGACTGATGGTATGCTTCTTAGGGAAATTTTGATCGATGAAAACCTTTCTCAGTACTCTGTTGTTATGCTTGATGAAGCACACGAGAGGACCATACACACGGATGTTCTTTTTGGATTACTCAAGCAACTGGTGAAACGGAGACCCGACCTTCGCTTGATTGTCACGTCTGCAACACTGGATGCAGAGAAGTTTTCAGGGTATTTCTTTAACTGTAATATATTTACAGAGGATAAATCTTGGGTTAACTACGCTTACCATGAAAGCTATGGGGATAAATGATCTTCTGTCTTTTGATTTCATGGATCCACCTTCTCCCCAAGCTCTGATTTCTGCCATGGAACAGCTGTACAGTCTAGGAGCTCTTGATGAGGAGGGGCTTCTGACTAAATTGGGCCAGAAAATGGCAAAATTTCCTCTTGAACCACCTCTAAGATGCTGCTTGCCAGTGTGGACCTTGGATGCAGTGATGAGATTTTGACTATCATTGCAATGATTCAAACAGGGAATATCTTCTACAGGCCTAGAGAGAAACAAGCACAAGCTGATCAGAAGAGGGCCAAGTTTTTCCAGCCAAAGGGAGACCATCTGAATTACTTGCAGTTTATGAGGCTTGGAAAAGTAATAACTTTTCTGGGCCCTGGTGTTTTGAGAACTTTGTTCAGTCTAGATCCTTGAGGAGGGCACAGGATGTCAGAAAACAACTACTCACCATCATGGACAAGTATGCTTTCTATTTTCATTTTAAGTTGTTCTAATGTTTCCTGCCTTGTGCATATTGCTTGTAGAATGACCTGACAAATGAATGACAACAGGATAATCAATCCCATTTAAATCCATCAAATGTAGTAGCTTCAAACATCTCAGCTAAACCAGCAAAATCATGAAATTTAGTAAAACAAGCATACCTCCCCCAAAGCCAGAATGGAATTTAAGGAGCAAACAATTGTGACATACTGATTGAAAAGTTTATCCAGGTATATACGAAAGGCCTACAGATTGCAAATACCAAAGCCAATAGCTGTTAATTGAAATTAAGCAAAGTCTAACAGGTAATATGAAGTTAATATAACAAAATCTTAAGAATTACAATACTAAAGGATATCTACTATTCACCATGTGACTTTTCTGAATTCATGGAGGCTCTACCTCTAGACTCCAAGGCCACTTTAAAGGACACAATCATTTTAACTTAATTGCTCCAAAAGGCACAATATTACCAAATCCTTTTTATGTTTTTTTGGTAAAATCACACACTCACAGTATAATTTCCTAATTAAAATCACATACCCTTTACTTTTCACAAACTTCCCTAGTATTACTAATATGATCAAATACAATTGTGCACAAATACATGCATAGACACAAATATATCCCTACATGGCTATCACATTTAGCACTTGAACCAAATTAATTACAATTTGAAAGAGAAATTTCAAATTCAAACCAATTAATACTTATGTTCATATTCTTTGTGTAACTTTATGGGATTAGCATATGACTTTTGATGAGCTTGGTTAGCTACAATTAAAAGAATTCATATATAGTTTTTTTTTTTTTTTTTTGGGATAAATTCATATGTAGTTAAGAATTATACTGTAATATTTCAACAAGCCTCATTTCAGTAGTCATTTAAGAGTTCCCTACGCAGTCTTTTGACATTTATGAATTTATATCTGGAATATATCCTAGGTTTCTTGAGCCTAGAAATATTTGAGTTTCAAGTTCAATAATGATTTCTCTCTCTCTCTCTCTCTCTCTCTCTCTCTCTCTCTCTCTCTCTCTCTCTCAAGCCCTATTACTGTCAGATGGCTATGAAGGTACTGTCTTTTTGCTGCATCATAAAATAAGATAAATGTAGTACTGAAACAACTTTAACGTCCTTCTTTGACATAGCAAGTGTAGTTCTCAGCAAGTACTCTTCGGGTATTTGTTTTCATCATTTTAATAAAAATCAGACCAAGGGAGAGGGTGCTTGAAGAGTACTAAAAACAGAAGATATAAGAGAGAGAGAGAGAGAGAGAGAGAGAGAGAGAGAGAGAGAGAGAGAGAGATCATTCTTGAGTGCCTTGATGGCATCAGAAACCTCTCCATAGTGCCCCATATACCAAACCAAATGAATAAATGACTTTGTCTATTGCAGTTGATAAAGTAAGATCTCATTGCAATCCACAAATAGGCCACTATCACAATATTGTGGTGCCTATTTGGCCTAATATAATTATATTCAACACAAATTTGGTAAGGAAATATTATAGTGCAGATAAATTAGTCTCCAAAGTCCAGACAGCATTACAATCCACATTCTCACTCACTGAAGCAATATGAAGAAGATGTAAAAATGTAGGACCTACCTCTTCATGCATATTGTCATCTCTCAAGCTATGAAACATCGTCTACAATACAATTGTTATGATGAATTGTCAAAGCTGATTCTAAGGAACTGTATATCTACTTATAAAAGAGTAAATATCCACAGCAAATCAGCTATTACACATGAATTTACTAATACAATTTCATTTTGTAATCCATCGTCACATGAAGCAATCTACTAATGTTTCCCTCATTATCCATTTAACTAGTTGCAAAATTGGCAGCAAATTGGCAGCAAATGCTATAGAAAACTTTTAATTTGTTGATTTAGCTGATCATTGCTGTACCTTTTTGAATATATAATTTTATGGGTGGCATATCTGTTCTACTGGTTTTGTTGATGAAGCAATAGGTGATTATTGTTTATAGTTTTTTGTTTGTGGAGCTTACTTGACACATTTATACTGATATATGAAGTTTAAACCATTGCAGATATAAATTGGACGTAGTGGCTGGTGGGAGAAATTTTACAAAGATCCGAAAGGCGATTACTGCAGGGTTCTTTTTCCATGCATCTAGAAAGGACCCACAAGAGGGCTATAGGACCCTAGTAGAGAACCAACCGGTCTATATACATCCAAGCAGTGCTCTTTTCCAGAGGCAACCTGACTGGGTCATCTACCATGAGCTGGTGATGACTACAAAGGAGTACATGCGAGAGGTCACAGTTATAGATCCTAAATGGCTTGTGGAACTGGCGCCTAGATTTTTCAAAGTAGCAGATTCTACAAAGTTGAGCAAGCGAAAATGACAAGAAAGGATTGAGCCACTCTATGACAGATATCACGAGCCGAATTCTTGGCATTTGAGTAAACGCCGTGCTTGAGATGTATTAACGTCATTCATTTTGATTATGAGTATTACTGTAAATGCTGTTTTCCTTGTATAATTTTCTGATTATATTTTGACATGCTAGAGACCCTTGAAATGATAATGATCAAAAGTTTTCCCAAATTTTAGATGTTGGGTCCTTTGCTGGTTTTTAGTTAACACTGATCTTAGTTTACATACTGCCTTTTATTAATTGAAGTTATGACTCTTGACTTAACTTTGTCTGTTCAATCCAAAATATTAAGGAACTTATCCTCTTAGTCTGTAAGTGGTTTGCTTGTGTAATATGGGATATGCAAAGAATACTTGCTGAAGTCTTTAAAATGGACTTCTCAGAATCTGGTTGACTATGGTTTCTCCCCCAGATTCGGTCCTTGGTAGCTGTATATTTTTCTTAGTTATATGAATTCTTTATCTGAGCAGAATTTGGATGAAGTTTGGGGTGTTCTTTTATCTGCTGCAGTGAAGACCCAAGACTCTATGATGTTGCAACCTAGGTTTTTGAGTATATGTGAGGCAAACTGTTGTTGCAAAAGCTGTGAACTGGTCCTTGCAGCTTCAAGTTGTGGAATCTAAACTATGATGGAGCATGAGTATCAAAGAATCTGGCAAGGCAGGTATCTTTCCTTACAAAGCCAGAGTATTTCTTTTACCTTCACACATGCATTTTGTCAGTTTCCTCATTTGTTTAGTTCACCAGTCAGGATTATCATTTTGGCTTTTATCCTATTATGACTATTTCTAATTACTCCTTAATCATCATTTCTTATTGCTTTATTACAAATTTTATGTGGTTGGACTTAAATAATATAAGTGCATGCATCCTCTTCAGCTATCCTAGGATTAATTATTAGGTGTATGCCAATGTTAATCTCTCATCTATACATATTTAATAACGGAGGCATAGCCATAAATTCAGCTTAGCCTCCTATTAAGCCACGTTAGCCTTATGAAAATCTTGTCACCCCTCTCCCTTTCTCTTTGCTTGCAGAATGTTATCCCTTCTTAATTGACATCCATCTTAACCTTTGAGGTGTTGAATTGATGGCCAAATGAACCAGTGTAACATTCCTTTCGGGAGTCACTCCATGTTACAATATCTATCTATATATGGTTTCATCTCTCCATGTTACAATATCTATCCATGCTTAGAAAGTAAGAAATTTTCAAGTTTCTTTTCAAGTTTAGCTCCCAAAAAAAAAAAGCCTTCATTTTTTTGTTGAAAAGTAAGAAATTTATTATATTTGAGTTAAAATCTTTAGTTTTGAGTTTTAAAAAAAAAAAAAAAAAAAAAAAAAAAAAAACTAATCTTTGGACACGTGTTGCTACATGATTCTGAGGGCATATTCCTTGAAAGCTGATTTTTTTTTTTTTTTTTTTGTTTGTTTAATGAATCATATATGCCCTACCACTAATGGACCCCTCAACCCTCAAGAGTGCGAATAAAGATATACGATGGTAATCTTTTAGAGTAGTGTTATTGTCCCACACGTAAAACCATAACCACCACTGAAGGCTTCCGTGTCGTTTCCCACTCAAGGCTTTTGGGAAGAGAGACCATAAGGGTTTTTATTTGGGATGTATTTTTTCGATTGTAAATAAGAATGGGAAACAACTATTTAGCTCTTCAATATACTCCCAAAATCGATTTTTCTTTCAAACCATATTTCTTTTGCCTTACAATAAATGGAGAAACAATATAATATTAGAATATGAAACTTGATAGTAAAATTGGATCAATAGAAGAACAACAAATAATTTAAAATAAATGGATCTATAGAATTATAAAAATAAGGTTTTTCATGATTTTAAGAATAAGCCTTTTCTAACTTTTAAAAAATATTACATAATTATGTTATGTCTTTTTCTCTCTATACTCTATAGCACATACATAAACTATAATTATAATTTAATATGGGAAATCAGATTAACTTTTTGTATGTGCCTACATTTGAAAGGCTACATAAGCTTCTTAGTTTCTTCTCTTTCCTTTTCTTTTATGTTTATTTATTTATTTATTTATTTTTTTGTGAAAAAAATAAGATTCTTCTTGAACATTTTTTTTACAAATAACAAGATAAATAACTTCAGCCAGATGTGCCTTGATGTTCACAATACTTACCAACAAATAATCGCATTTGTACAAAAGAAACAAAAATGTGAGGTTTTGAAATCAAAAAAGTGCAAAAAATAATGCTAGAGGAAGGCGAGTTTTTGAAACTCGAGATAGAGAACTCGAGTTTATAAAACTCGAGTTCTACTGAAGACCCTTCACCTAAGCTATTCTCAATACTCTGTTTAGGCCGAGAGGGTTCCCCTGTTTCCCCTGTTTTTCCCAGTGAAACTCGAGTTTTATAAACTCGAGTTCCACTGGGAAATTTTATTTGGCAAATCCCCTGTTCAGGCCGAGAGGTTCCCCTGTTTTGCTCTGTTTTTCCTAGTGGAACTCGAGTTTATGAAACTCGAGTTCCACTGGGAAATTTTTTTTTGGCAAATCTCCTGTTCAGGCCGAGAGGTTCCCCTGTTTTGCTCTGTTTTTCCCAGTGGAACTCGAGTTTCATAAACTCGAGTTCTACTGGGAAATTTTTTTTTTTGTTTTAACACTTTGGCAAATCCCCTGTTCAGACAGATTACTCTGTTCTTCCCAGTTCAACCTCGCATTTCATAAACTGAAATGTGTACATGCACCTACTGAGAAACGTAGATAAAGAAGCTGAGAATGTAATCTAACACTCATTGAGAGGTAGAGAAGTTGAGAATGTAAATGCACAAAAATTACATCAAAATGCGTTATCGCTAGGCACCAAGTTATAGAAACTGTTACACTCTATTCATACATATAGTTTTACAACGCAAATGCATTTGCATCACAACAAAGGGCATTCTCAATCTATCAACATTCTAAACATGCGCAACCATGCTTAATTTGCAATTCTAACCGTACTACTCAAATCACAATCTTCATAGAGGTACATTGCATAGAGAATTACAAGTACATTCAACAAAAAGTCCAAAAAGTTCACATAGAGCCAATACAACGTAGTCACTTTTCCTAAGATCAAAGGTCCGCATGACAAAAACGTCATCCATGGAAGCATGCCTGAAAAACGTAGAGTAATCACATTAGGAGAGGAGATAGTAAACATTAGGTAAATATCGAATGAACAACAATTATTTAACCAATGCATAACTTTTTGGCATCTACCTACCTACTATGGAACATGACCGCTTGTGGAAGCGCCGTGGGATTGCGGACATTTTCTGCGGTTATGCCCGGGAGCATGACACAGTCCACATGTCTGCTTAGGTTGACTCTCTATCAAATCTGTGTCCTCCCTCCGCCATCGCCGTTCTCGATCCTTATTCCTCACTCCATCCATCTCATTCCTTATTCTTGACATCACTGGTCTCCCTTTGGCCCGTAACAATGCTGGATTAGGCAGCCACTTTGGCCCAATGGAATCCCTCCACAACGACTGTGACTTAGGAACCACAAATGCATGCTCATAAGTGTTAATGGCATTATTCAAACCATAACATGGGTGCATATATGTGGTCGAATCAATATGCAAATAGTCACATACTCTAATTGTATGTGAACACGGGATCCCTATGTTTTGCCATTTCCCACAACTGCATGTTCTATCTTGCAACCAAACTTCATAACTGTGGTTTCCTCCTCCTGCACTACACGTGTTGAGTTGGGTAACTACTTGAAATATCAGCTCTTCATTGCTAAATGGCTTCAGATAGTGTTTCTCAGATTTACGCTTATTTCCTTCCCACATGGATAAGGCATGTGCACTCCATTTCTTACCCTCTGACAACTCAAAATGGTATTCTTTACGCCGGTCATGAAAATATTGAACAAGTTTATTCCAAGTGAACTCAACCAACGCGGCAATAGGAAGGCCCCGTGCACCTTTCAATACACCATTAAAGCACTCTGATATATTGGTTGTCATTGCCCCAAAACGTCTCCCACCATCATGTGACTGGGTCCACATATCCATAGACTCGTGCATTAGGTATGTGTATGGAAGATAATCTTGATTCTTTTCCTTGCCATCCTTCCCCATCACCTTCTTCTTATTCCTAATGGCCTCAATTTCCGCCTGCTTAATGGACTCCATTATGGTATCAAATTTAACTGCCTGACTAGCATATCCCGCTTTCAACGCCGCTGACTTGAGAGTTGAATTCTGAAAATGGGTGTTAAAGTTGCTAGCAACATGTCGAAGGCAATATCTATGAAATACCCATGGTCTTCCATCATCCCTTCTAGGCCAGTTTGCAATGGCGTTTTTGATACCAAGATGTCGGTCAAAAATTATGCAAATGCCTTCGTCAGGTATCACGTGGCCAATAGCTTCTCTAAGGCACTGTAAAAACCACCTCCAATTGGACCCTGACTCACAATCCATAACAGCAAAGGCGAGAGGGAATACCTTGTTGTTAGCGTCTGTTGCCATTGCGACCAACAACTTTCCCTGATATTTACCATACAGATGAGTCCCATCAATACTGATAACCGGCTTGCAATATTTAAATCCTGATATGCATGGACCGAAAGACCAAAACACATAATGCAACAATACAGTGTCATCTTCATCGGTGGGTGTAAGATGATAGAATACTTGGGTAGTCGGGTCCTGATCAATATATGCCATTAGCAACTTTTGCAATTTTTGGTAAGACTCTTCCCAATTCCCAATCATCTTCGCAATCGCCTTTTGTTTCGCATCCCATACCTTGTAGTAAGAAGGCTTATGACCATTATATTTCGTTTCTATCATAGATCTGAGATGCTTAACTGGGGTAGTGTGATCCTCACATAACTTCTGATGGATGTCTAATGCAATAAAATTACAACTCATCATTCTACCATCATTTCGCACCCCAATCTCTACACACGTGTGAGGACCCACATACACGGTGATCATCCATAGTCGGTGGAAATTGGGCTTCATAACTGCGCAAACATACCACTTGCATGACTCATGCACGCATTTCGCACAAAGTTTTTTCGTCGTCGACCTAGTGTAAGTAAAATGTTTGTTTTCCTTGAGGGCACAATTTGTTAATACGCGCTTCACCTCCTCTTTATTGGCAAATGTCAACCCTTTGCACAAATTCATCCCCTCTCTCCAAGTAGACACAAATGACATCTCAATATGTGAAGGGTCGACCATATTTTCCCAAATATTTGTAGAGAATGACAATGCAGGAGGTTCGTAGGTAGGGATTGTGTTTGCAATGTTTTGGACGCTAATGACATTGCCTGCATAAGGTTCACTACCATCCAATGTCTCGTCATCATCAATGTCCCTCTCAAAGTCCCCAAAGTCCCCTCTATCAACCATGTCTTCATACTCATCTATTTCAGCAAAATCTTCATCGTTCATGGCAATATTCTCATCAACATAGTCGTCGTCATCATCGTCATCATCATTGTTAATGGCAGTAGTCTCATCAACATAGTCGTTGTCGTCGTCGTCATCATCATCACCATCATCACCATCAGCATGAACATCATCATTCTCTACATGTGTAGAATACTCATATTGAGCATCCGGAACCGTAACTTGTAAGCTTGTGGTTGTTTGTTGGATATCCTCTTGCCAGACTGCACACGGCTCCAACTGTATGTACAACTCAATGTTAGTTACTTCAGCTATTCTCTCCAACTTGTCAAACATGATCTTTACATGTTTATCTGTTTCTATCGCCATATACTTATAATTAATCCGATGCTTCAAGATTTCATTTGGCATACGATAAGTAATTTGTATGTTGTGCACAGCAGGATTCTCACACAACTCTTCCATGACAACCTTCTTCAATTCATCAAGGGTCTTCAACCTACGATCAATTTGAGTATAATAGGTCTTTATACCCGGCCCTTCAAATGGCAATCCCTTGTTCGCATTGGCATTCTTAAGCGGACCACCGTGGTATAGGATTATATCAATTTCAGGCATTGTGAACCTGTTCAAGTCAAGTTACTGTGTTAGTTAAATCACATAATCTGAACCATGATTGCATAAAAACCAACTATAAATTCAGCCTTATTGACTTATAAACCTAAATTTTGTCATGCTTTTTGATTCTGATTTGATGCTATGTTATCATACTTTGTTCGATTTAAAAGTGAACACAATATGTGATTGCTTAATTCAAGAAATTTGAGGACTGTGTCATATACCAATTTCTGCTATTTGCATTGTTAGTATATTCTGCACTTATCTGTGCTAGTCTCCTAGACCATTATAGGATCAGTTGGTGATTAGTTCTTCGGTATAAGGGTAATGTTAAGTTCTTGGTAGTTCAGAAATTTGACAAGGAAGGAATGAGGATTGAAGAACAAAATCACATTTACTAAATTGGTACTATTTGGCTCAGTGAAATCAACTATGGAAACAAGCATTTTCACAAACACCTTAAAGGCAATCTTTCAATAGGAAGCTTGTATGGGCTAAGCCCCATAAATTTAAACTTTGATTTACAAATTTACACAAATTCAACAAATTATATATAAACATCAAATATGAGACACAATTTGTACTTATCAATTATCACACACCCAATTTTTTTACCATTTCTTTTTATGGGCAAATAAATACTCAAACAATGAAGACTACCATTACAAAGTTCTATACATGTTGCATAATGGAAAATTAACTAAGTTATGTCAACTATCTACAAAATAAATACTCAAACTCTTTAACCCACACCCATAGACTATTAACCAACTACAATGAGAATCAAATTATGGAAACCCTTACTTGAGATATGAATTTGATGAGAAGGAAGAGCAGTGAGAGAGACAATGTGGTGAGTGAGAGTGAGAGGCAATGTAGTGTGAGAGTTATGGGTGAGTTAGAGTTAGTGAGGCTGAGATTTAGTGAGGCTGAGAGACCCAGTGAGGATGCTCTGTTTTGGGTGAGATGGCTGTGTCTAATTCTGTTCTACGGGCGTGTTAAGGGAGTGATATTTTTAATAGTATGCACAGTGGAACTCGAGTCTATAAGACTCGAGTTCTTTGAAATCTTTCATTAAATACGGTCTTAACTTGGAAGAAGTAATATGCAACAAAACTCGAGTTTTAAATACTCGATATCTGAAAAACGAGTTTTAAAAACTCGAGATCTAGGTGTCTCTCATTTTTCCAGGTCAGCGGTGAAAAACATAAAGCGAGTTTTTAAAACTCGAGTTTTAATAGCAGATCTCGAGTTTTAGAAACTCGAGATGCTAGTTTCCTTTTTACTTCCGCGCGTTGCCTAACTTACTACATACTTATCTGTAACCCTGTTACTTTGCCCATTCCCCCTAAAATTCCAAACTTAAAACTACTAATAAGCATAATTCTGCAACCATTACATTTCCCATTACCAAAAACACACGCACAAAGTCGCTAAATATATTCTTTGACAATGAATTTCAGAATAACTACCTTAGGGAAATAGTTGGCTGGAATAGCCGGAGTAGCGTGCTCAAGAACCACTCCAAGAACAGTCGGACTTCAACGGAGACAAACAAGAAGCAGTTGATTGACACCATCTACTGCTTTTAGAAGATTTCAGAGCATAGTGTGGGTTTCAGAGAATATTGTGGGCGGTAGTGGGGATAGAGATTTGTGGGTTTCAGGGCAATCCGATAGACCAAGCCCGCTCTTGTCAAAACTGGCGAGGCGGAGCAACGGCGACAGAAAATAGTTATGAAAAATTTTTGATATCTTTTTACAAAATAATCTCGAAGTCTTTTCTTTACCTAGAAACGGAAAGATAAACTATATAATTAAATAAAAAAGGGTCTGGAAAGTATTTTTTTTGCTGAGAAGTCTGGAAAGTATGTTATTGTCTCTGCACAGGAGCATTTGGTTTCAATAAAAGTTGTTATTTTACGGTATAAAGAATTGTTTTATCTACCATGGCATCTTATTTTACAATGCATTCAATATTTTAATTTTTATTTTAACACAATAAAATTCCTTGGAAACCGAAGTTGCCTATCCAGTATGCACCTCTCATAATAATTGCCTTGCGCTCATGGGCTCATGGCCTTGTTTTAATGATAGCTTTCATAGGAACTACCAAAAACTTCTCTCTCCCCTGTAGGAGCGTTTTCTCTCTCAAGATAGAGTTTGTCTCTCCCTTTGTTTCTGTAATTTCTCTCTTCCCTGTAGGAGCGTTTTCTCTCTCAAGATAGAGTTTGTCTCTCCCTTTGTTTCTGTCCGCTGTAGGAGCGTTTTCTCTCTCAAGATAGAGTTTGTCTCTATCTTTGTTTCTGTAATTTCTCTCTCCCCTTTAGGAGCGTTTTCTCTCTCAAGATAGAGTTTGTTTCTCCCTTTGTTTCTGTAAAGGGTCTTTTCTTGGCCTACTCATCCAAGCTGGTTTGGGTAGTAGCCTGTGCAGTGCAAACCTATGGAGCAAGAGGTTTTGGATAATTTTCAAAAGCTACAGCTAACAAAAGAGGAGGCAAATGATATAGTCTTAACAAATGTTGCTAAAGCAAAGCTTCTTGAAGAATGTTCGCTAAGCCTCTTTGGCCGCCTCCTCATAGACCATCAACAAAATCAAAAAGCTTTCAAGAATACTTTAAAGACAGCGTGGAAGATAGGATCGGACTTGAGGATTGTGGAAGTGGGGAATAATGTATTGCAATTTAAGTTTGGTTCACTGTGTCAGTTGGAGTGGGTTGAAAGAAGTAGTCCATGGAATTTTGATAATAACCTTCTTCTTTTATGTCGATGGAGGAAGGGGTTAACAGCATCAAATATTTCTTTTACCCATGCTCCTTTTTGGGTTCAAGTCTGGGGTTTACCATTTGAGTATATGTCTGAAGATGCTAGGAAAGATATAGGAAGCAAACTTGGCAAAGTTCTTGAAGTGGATAAAAGGTCATTATAGGCGGAGCAAGCAAAGTTCATGAGGATTCGGGTAGAGATACCTATGGATAAGCCTCTTAGAAGAGGAGGGAACATTACCAATGCAGAGGGAGAGCGATGCTTGATCATTTTTAGGTATGAACGTCTCCCTACATTTTGTTATATTTGTGGAATTCTTGGGCATGATAATAAGCATTGCCATATGAGTCAAATAGAAGGTGTGAAAGAGAGGCAGTATGGAGATTGGTTAAGAGCTGGAAGTGTGGTTAGAAGTGGAAATGAAAGAGGAAAAGGTTTGGATGGTGGAAGCTTGGACAGTGTGGATGGTGATCGGACCAGTTTCAGGCCAAGGGGTACGGTGGCAAACTTCAGCTTTATCTAAGGATGATGTTGATGGTGGCCGGAATAGTCGCAATGGGTTAGTGGTAAAGAAGGCCATGAACTTTGAGACACTGACAAGGGATTCGAATTCAAACTTGAGTGTGGGTGATAGCCTGAACGGATGGGACAAGTTGATGGGGGCAACACGTGAGTTACAGTTTGGTTAGGAAACACGGTTGGAAGAGAACGAAACTAATATCAATCTAGTTGGGGGGGCTGTTCAAGCCAAGTGAGGATGCCATGTCAGTTGCAACTTTTAAAAATGTTGGGCCTTGTAGTGAAGAACCTGAAGTGTCCAGCCCAATTAAGGCTAAAAAGGAAGCCCTTAAGGAGTGTCATCCAAATGGAATAGGCCTAAGTTCAGAAGCTGCAAAAGAATCCAGAAGTAAAGGCAAGTGGAAGAAAATTGCAAGAGAGAAAGGTAAGGCCCAAGATGAGGAAATGGGGCTTAAGGGTTCGAAAGTTGGAAATAAAAGAATGGAAAGCATTGAGGATTTAATAGAAGTTGAAGGAAGAGTTCAGAAAAAGGTACGTGGAGGGGAAAGCTACAATAAAAGGTCAGATTTTCTTAATGAAACGGTTGTGACTACTAGGCAGGACCGCCGAGAAAAATGAGGGCTTTAGGATGGAACTGCCGAGGGCTCGAGAACCCTTGGTCAGTTCGAGTGTTGCGCAATCTTGTGCAACAATAGGATCCCGATTTTGTCTTCTTATCGGAAATAAAACTGAAGAAGAACAGTATGGAGAAGAAGAAGGTGAGTGTTGGTTTTATTAATGGATTAGTTACTCCAAGTCATGGAAGAAGTGGAGGTTTGACTCTATTGTGGAGGAAGGAAATTACTGTTAATGTTCAGAGCTTCTCAGATAGGCATATTGATGCCATTGTTACTGAAGAGTCGAGGTTTAAATGGCGAATTACTGGGTTTTATGGAAATCCTGAGGTCCATAGAAGGAAGGAGTCATGGGATTTATTAAAAGCTCTTAGTAGAAAGTTTCAGCTTCCCTGGTTGTGTTTTGGGGATTTTAATGAAATCGTATTAGCTATGGAGAAAATAGGGGGAGCTTGAAGATCTCAAAGGCAGATGGATCATTTTAGGGAAGCAATTGATTGTTGTAGGTTCATGGATCTTGGGTTTTGTGGTCCGGAGTTCATTTGGTGCAATATGCAAGAAGGAAGGCACATAATGTATCTACGGTTTGATCGTGCTCTGGTTACACAGGAATGGGTTGATCACTACAAGGATATGAGAGTACATCATCTTATGGAACCTGCTAGTGACCGTTGTGCGCTCTTGATCACTGATTCCATTGTACAACAAAGACCTCGGAAAAGAAGATTTCAATTTGAAGCAATGTGGACGAGAAGAGATGAATGCAGAGATATTATCAAGGCAGCTTGGAATGATAGTGTAAATTTATATAATCCGAATGGCATGGTGGCAGGTCTTAAGCAGTGTGCTGATGAATTATCAAGGTGGAACAGGTCAGTTTCTGGCCTTGTCCCAAGACAGATTCAAAATAAAAGGAAAGCCCTTAATGAGTTAGTGTTGAGGGATCATGATGGAAGTAATGGTTGTGAAATTAATAAGCTCAGGAAGGAGATTAATGACTTGCTAGATTGTGAGGAGATCATGTGGCAACAAAGGTCTGAGGTTCAGTGGATGGGTCTTGGAGATCGTAATACAAAATATTTTCACGCAAAGGCCTCCGGGAGAAAAAAGAAAAATACCATCTCTAAGCTTATGGATGAAAGTGGGAATTGGAGAGAGTCTGCTTTAGAGGTGGTTGAAGTGGTTGTTTCATATTTTGAGAAGCTTTATATGACTTCCCATCCTAATAAGATTTTGGAAGTTGTTGAAGCTATCGATCCTAAAGTTTCAATTGAAATGAATCAAAGTTTGATCAAGCAGTTCACAAGAGATGAAATTGAAGCTGCTCTAAAGCAGATGCATCCGACCAAGTCTCTCGGCCTAGATGGTACGCCAGCTATCTTTTATAAAATATATTGTGATATTGTGGGTAATGATGTTGTGAGCATGGTGTAGGGGCCTTTTTTATATTATATTAGGCTGGACTGTCTCCTGCGGTAATAGACCCAAATATTTTGAGTAAGGGAAGTTGAGACCGGTCCAACTGCAACTCAATTTGGGCCGACTTGTGCACAAACTATGCCTCATCTGCTAGGAGTGTGCTTATGGCAAGCAGAGCTATTTCAGATAAGTCATGGCAGACAAATATAATAACAACAACAAAATAGAGTACTTTGACTATTTAATAGAAAATGACCAAATAATCCCTATTCATGAAACATAATCACAGTAATAACAATGACTTTTACAAGAAAAGTAAAATAGGAGAAAATGGTAATATGCGTTAATCAAAAGAGATAGAAATCAAATCAAGTCTGGTCCGCAGGAGCAAAACCAAAGAGGGAAGAACGCCTCCTCTCAACACAGTTAATCTCCCAAGGAAAATCCTGCCATGGAGATTAATGACTTTAAGGGAAACGGACCTGAATGGTTAGTGCCTAAAGGAATACTTTTACTTTCGGACAAAGAGTAGGATTTCGAGAGGGAGAGAGGAAAAATCAACCTACTGATGCATGCCTGCCATTTTTTACTCTCTCTGTTTTTTCCTTTCTTCTCTCCTTTTTTTTTTTCTTTATCTTTTCTTTCTTTTCTTTTTTACTTTTTTTTTTTTTTAATGATTCCTTAGAGACGATCTTGCTACCTCTCCTTTTGGGCATGGCAAGGGTCTCCTTTTATAGTGCCTACCGTGACTAGAATTTACTATTTTAGCCCTTAACCACTTTTGTTTGGTCTGGGTGTACTTGCCGACCACCACTAGTCTGTTTGTGTGTCACTCCCTACTTTCAGACAAAGGAGAACTGTTTTATTTATTAGTCTACCGTGGCATGATTTCCTGCCACAGTGTAAGTGCTCTCTCTCTTTATCCCTCATGGCATGCACCTAGCGGTTCCCACTCAACCTTGCTTCTTTTGGGTGGTCTGTCATCCCAGCAAGACGTACCCCCCAAAATAGCTTAGGCATGAACTGCAAAATAGGTCTTTTTCCCTTTCCCCATCGCTAAACCATGCCCTCTTACCTCTGACCCATGACCCCACCATGTCCCATATTGGCTGGGTATAGGCTAGTAGGGTTTAGGCCTTGCGCGTGCCTCTCTTTCATGTATGTCCAAAATCTACCTACTGCTCATGTGTTCGTCGCGGTCTGGAGGCTTGTCTGCATAATCTGCCGTCCTTCTTTGGCCTTTTATGTGGGTTGTCTTACAATTTCCCACTCCCCTTAGGGGCTGGGCTTTATATTTCTTTCAGCCTATTCCTTGATTGCCATCATGTCCTGCCATATTACTCTGTCATTCCTACTGTAATGCTTGATCCTATTGGGCCTCTTCAGGCCTGCCATTTATTCTTTCCCCAATGGCTTAGCATGACCATGGGTTTCCTTACTTATGGGCTCATGTGTCCCTTTTGTTTTCTCTTGGGTATTTTCGGCCAATTTGCTTTTCTTGGGCTTCCTCAGCCCTTTTCCTAATTCTGAATTCTCATGGGCTTTTACTAACTTCGTTGGACTTCCCCGACCTAATTACCTCATACTCATCCTTAGGGTTCATGGGCCTGCCACGACCTATTCTCATCTTTCTACATCATACACTGCCCATGGGTTTGCTATTTGCTACTTCTCTCTTTCCGGGCCCCTTTAAGCCCATTTGCTTCCTCAAGATCCTTTTGTTTATTTTATGGACCTGTGATCCATCATTCCTGTCGCTTAGGCTTAATGGTTCTTTTTTCTATCTTTTTGCCAACTTCTTTTTGGTCTGTGTTGCTGGGCTCCTTTCCTTCTTTATGACTTCTCAAAAATGGCCCTCAACACATGGTTTTAAATGTTTTAAACTCCAATATTTCTATGGATGATATAAATAAAACTCTCATTACGCTTATCCCAAAAACTAACAATCCAGCTAAAATGATAGATTTTAGACCGATTAGTCTAAGCAATGTGATTTATAAACTTATCTCTAAAGTCTTAGCTAATCGCCTTAAAGTAGTCCTCCCTCAAATAATATCTGAAAATCAAAGTGTCTTTCTTTCTGAGAGGCTAATAACTGATAATGTTCTTAAAACCTTTAAACTCATGCACTATTTGGACCACAAAAGAGATGGTAAGGATTGCTATATGCAATTAAATTGGATATGAGCAAGGCTTATGATAGGGTGGAATGGGGTTTCATTGAACAGGTTATGAAAAAATTGGGCTTTCATGATAGATGGATTTGCCTGATAATGCGTTGCATTACTTTTGTTTCCTATTCTGTGCTTATTAATGGTGTAGCTTATGGTAACATTATACCCTCGAGGGGTCTTCATCAAGGAGATCCCCTATCATCTTATTTGTTCTTACTTTGTGCAGATGGCTTTTCCTCTCTCATTAGTAAAGCTGTAAGAAATCAATTGATGAGTGGCTTATCCATTTGCAAAGGCTACCCTAAGATTACACATCTCTTCTTTGCGGATGATAGTTTACTTTTTTGTAAAGCTAATGGCCAAGAATGTCAACAATCAATTGAAATTCTCCGTTTGTATGAAGCTGCCTCTGGTCAGAAAATCAATACGGATAAGTCCTCGGTTTTCTTTAGTGCCAACATGGAGGAGGAAAAGAAAAATGAGATTTTGGAGATTTTAGGGCCTATGCAGGACTCTCGGCATAGTAAGTATATGGGTCTCCCCTCTATTATTGGCAAATCAAAGAATGAAGCTTTTGTAGAGATTAAAGAAAGGGTGGGAAGGAAGTTGGCTGGGTGGAAGGAAAAACTTCTTTCTATAGGGGGTAAAGAGATCTTTATAAAGGCGGTGGCCCAAGCTATCCCTACGTATATTATGAGTTGTTTTCAATTACCGAAGGGATTGTGTGATGATATAGAAGGTATGATGAGAAGGTTTTGGTGGGGGCAGTGTGGTCAGAAGTCAAGAATTGCTTGGGTGAGTTGGAAGTGTTTGTGCAAATCTAAGCTTAGGGGTGGGATGGGCTTTAGAAACCTTCAGGCTTTCAATCTTGCCATGCTAGCAAAGTAAGGTTGGAGGCTTCTCATGAACCCAAAATCTTAAGTAGCTCAAGTATATAAGACTAAATACTATCCCCATGGAGATGTCCTTAATGCTAGTTTGGGATCTAGACCATCCTATGCTTGGAGGAGTATAATGTTAGGGCTTGAGGTTGTTAAAAGAGGTTCGTGATGGAGGGTTGGCAATGGAAGGTTGATCCATATATGGAATGACAAGTGGCTACCAACCCCCACAACATACAAAGTGGTCTCTCCGCCTTGTGGTTTTGATGATTATCCCATGGTCTTAGCTTTAATTGATTATGACACTAGAAGATGGAGGGCTGATCTTGTTAAGTCCATATTCTTGCCCTTTGAAGCAAGAATGATTCTCAACATCCCAATCAATTATAATCTTCCTGAGGACAAAATTATTTGGGCTGAAATAAGAAGGGTGTTTTTACTGTCAAAAGTGCCTACTATGTAGCTCTCAATATGGTGGATTCATTTGAAGAAGGAGAAAGCTCTTGTGGGGATCCTAGGGAGCGGTTATGGAAGAAGGTTTGGCACCTAAATATTCCATCAAAGATCAAAATCTTTGCATGGAGAGCTTGTGTAGATGCCCTTCCAACTATGATGAATTTGAAGAAGAGAGGTATTGGAGAGAATGATTTTTGTCCTTATTGTGGAAGAGAGGTGGAGTCAATTTTTCACTCTATCATTTGTTGTGAAGTGGCGAAGAGGGTTTGGGACTGTTGGGATATCCATTTTGTTGAGATTGGGCAGGCGTTGTATGATGTTTCTAATGTTGCGTTGCAAATCCTTGATAAAAGAACAGTTCGAGATCTTGAAATTTTTTTTGGAGTTGCTTGGTCGATATGGTATAACAGGAACTTAGTTGTTTTTTAGTCAACCTGTAGATTGCTGAGCCATATTTGGGGTTTTGCCAATAGATATCTTCATGAGTATAGGATGGCAAGGGTGGCGTTGAATAAGAGTCAAGGTGTTGAAAATGGTGGGTAGACTCCTCTGCCTCCTGGAGTTTTCAAGGTGAATGTAGATGGGGCGACGTCGATGGATGGGAGAAACAAAGTGTTGGGGCTATCATTAAAGATTCATGTGGGGCAGTCACAACATCTTGCTGTAAATATTACCAAGGCCATTTTTCAGTAGCTGAAGTGAAAGATCTTGCTATGGAGGCTGGGATTTTACTTGCTTGTGACATGAAGATATCTCAAGTTATAATTGAGTCAAATGCTGCATCTACTGTTAGAGATATTAATGAGAAGTTTGTGGATGGTAGTCTTGGCCATTTGTATCAAGGTTGTCTTGCTTTGCTGGGCTCATTCTCTAGTTGGAAAATCAAACATTTGAAAAGGGAGTACAACAGAGTTGCCATTGAGCTAACTCAATTAGCTAGAGTTAGTGAAGCTTCTCAGGTGTGGGTGGGGGTTTCTCCTCCAGCTTTGCTTAAATTGATTCAGGCTGATTGGAATTGGTAGTTCTTGCTCGTTTTTCCTGTCATCTCTGTTGTATTCCAATTTCGTTTGTTTGGTTGAATACAATTCAAAGCTTTGTATATAAAAAAAAAATGATAGCTTTCATTTGAACAAGGTTTGATGTGGCACATCATAAGCTATATTTCTAGTTTAATTAACCTTTTTTTTTTCTTTTTTCTTTTTAAAGAAAGATATTACAAAATATTAACCTATAGCATCTACTCCATGTTGATTGCTCTTTATCATCGGAGTCAAGACACCAATTTATTATTTTGTAGGTAGGTTTGAACCTCAAATTTCTTATTTGACTACAAAAGAATTTACCAATTAAGCTAACTAGAACTTACTTTTAGTCTAATTAAGTAATTGCTTGAAAGTTAAAAGATTATGGCATCATTTTTACAAAATAATCTATATGTATGTATCTATATAATACTAAAAGCTGAAGCGTAGCATTTAATTTTACTACGCTCACGTTGAGCCACATTAGCATCCACATCATTACCCATTTTTTTCTAAATTTTTTTCATAATTTTAATATGCTATTAAAAAGAAATTATTCTCAACCCTATCTCCACTTTAAAGGCCAATCTTTATATATTACGGTTAATGCTGACCACTGTAAAGCCCCAACCAAGCTCAATAGTCTTTAATGCTAACCCCTCTCTGTCTTCCTGTCTTTCAAGCTTACAAAACTTCACAACCTTCCTGTCTTTCAGGCTTACAAAACTTCACTACTTCAGCTTTCTAACTGCCTCCCTGTCTTTCACGCTTTCAAAAATTCATAACTTCAACTTTCTAACGCCAAACTCTCTCTCTTCCCTCCTTGGTCTCTTCCTCTCCTCATTTAACTGAATCACTCCTTCATACCTGTTTAATTGCCACTATACTAAAAAAAAATCAGAGTCCATATTAGGTACACATTATCCCTTCCTTTTGTAATTAATATTTTGCTATTCTTTCAACTAATTGAGCATTAATTCGAACCTTCTTCAAATCTATCTTGATTAGTGGTGATTCTTCCTATTCTCGATCAAGCGGTTTTTCAAAACGTTCAATTGTTGCCTATTGGAAATAGAAGACCCACTGCTTTATTTTTTCTATATATATCTACAATCTCTCTTCCTCCATGGATAAAGAGCCTATTAGCTTAACTTATGCCATTGCAGAATCCAATACTTTCCAGCAAGGAGTCCCCACCAAATTATCAGATTTGAAACCATGGATATTTGTTGTGGGGTTCTTAGCAAGCAAACAGACCCAAAAAAAAAAAAAAAAAAAAAAAAAAAAAAAACACACACACACACACAAAAACAAAAGCTTTTAGAATCAAAGCCCTTGAACCTCCAAACCAAAACATTGTTAACATTAAAAAAGTGCTTGAACAATCTGTAAACATGGTTTTGAAACCTGGATTGGACCGTACAGGCCAACCGGGTTAACTGTGAACCGTTCACCAAAATGATTCTTTTAACTCATAAAACTGCCCTATGCAAGAAAATCAGTGAAATCGCCGTATCACAGGTTCAGATCAGAGATATTTTTTTTGGGTACTTACAGCCATTGTTGAAGCTTCAAACACCATGAGATGCTGTCAAACCATGAGGTTGCATTGCTATTGCTTCTTATTCTTCTTCTCTGTCTTTGTCTCTCTCGCTCTCGCTGCGTTTTCACCTTTTCTGCAGGTCTCTTTGCTTGACTGTCACAGTGAAGGTCAAGTTGTTGTAGATGATGGACGAACAAACCCATGCTTGCAATCTTAGCTGTCCTCCACTCGTACCAAATGCTTGCAAGCCTTTAAGGCTTTAACCACTTATTTCTTTCTTAGATTGGCTTGGGCTTCTGAATGTACTTGATCAATTAATGGGCGGACAAACCAATATCAGCCCTTCTTCTAGTTTTTATATTTTTATTTTTTAATTTCATAAATACTAAATGGTGTTGGGTAATCAAATGGGTTAAACATGATTTAAGGTAATTTAGATGAAGACTTGCCTAGAATATTGAACTCTAACAAAAAGTTTAAGTATATTAATTTCTCTCTCTCTCTCTCTCACACACACACACACACACATATATATATATCCAGTGATTGAGAAACTCAATATTTTTTTTATATTTGATTATGATTTAATATTACTTAATTGTCTTATGAATGTTATGATATGAAAAATACATTTGAAATATAATCATTTATATTTATTTGAATTATTTTAGCTAATTTTTAACAAATCAGGAAGCAAATTATGGAGAGAGTTCACAACTTTTCTTTTCTTTGTTTCTCATGAAAAAAGTATATGGGAAATGGTTTTTTTTTTTTTTTTTCCAAATTTGGTAGGTTGTGGTTGGGAAGGATTATTGAGAGTTGGAGTTGTTTGGTTGTTGACAATAAATGGGTCAAGAATGTTTTTATGGTTTGATAAGTTAGTTGTCAGTTTGAGCTTGTGTGTGCGTGTGCGTGTGCATGTGTGTGTTATTTAAATTATTTCACACTTTTTTTTTTTTTTGAGAATCAAGACTTTGAACTTTATTAAATAGTAGGCAAAACTGCCTGATAAGTAGCAATGGTGTGCAATGGGACATCTTCCATCCACACTAGAAAACCAGTGACATGTCGTGCATGTCAAACTAGGTTGTGAGCTACACAATTTCCTTCTCTACGAACGCATGGAAACCTAATACAATGAAATAAATTTGCAAAACATTTAACATCTTGACTAAATAAACTAAAGGATGCCAAAGAGTACAAGGCTGCCTCCAAAGCATTTATAACAATCTCTGAATCTCCCTCTGAGATGACATCATTCAAACTCAGATAAGCAGCTAATTGTAGAATCTTCGATGTAGCCAAAGTTTCAAGCTCCAAGACAGTTAGGGGGAGAGGGGTGATTTCGACCGTGTGTCAAGCCCTTCCTTGGCAATCTCGAATGATTACTCTAATCCCTACCCTATCTTCTTCTTGAAACATTGCATCGATGTAATTTGTGCTTGCATTCTCCACAGTTGCATCAATAGTCGATCTCCAAAACAACACTAATCCACAGTTACATCAATATTTCACACTTTGTTATTGGAACAGTTGTTATGTTGTAGGTATTGCATATATTCACCAATTATAGGAGATAAGGTCCAAAATTTTATAGAATTAATTTTTAACTTGTCCCAACGAAAAATTGTGTATTTCTTTTAATAATTAAAGAACTATACAAAGGACAAACAGAGGACTTATGATATTGTATGTATTTAAATTAGGGAAATGTTACTCAATGCCCTTAGGGCGTTGGTTTAGGAACTATTTTTAGAAATCTTTTATTAGGAGAATGATAAAACAATAAATGTTATTGACAACTTTTTATAATTCTCATAAAAATGATGTCAAAACTTTCCTATTATGGTTTATTAACAATTGCCCTGAGGACACCTATTAACATAACCCTTTAAATTATAGGTGGGTGATTTTATCCCAAAAAAAAAAAAAAAAAGGTCTTATTTATGGTTTTGTGCACAAAAAATGTAATGTATTCAATAATTGTAGCAAACATGCTCTTGCAATCTTGCTTTTTTTTTTTTTTTTTTTTTGAGTAGCTGTTTATTTTATTTTATTTTATTTTGGCCATACGAGGAATGCACATTGCATCAAAGTGTGAATTGCCATTTGTTGTTGGACTAATTCGTTTTTCTTATAAGGTTTTGTAGTTCTATTTTAAAGATCAATGACACTAGCCTTTTTAGATATTAAATTTAGACTTCCAAAGATATGCTTGCTATTTTTCTACTTGAAATTTCCAATATTGTATGAAATTTGTACTTCTCTTTACGGAGGTGAATGAACAGCCAGCTAAGAAAAAACAAAACTTTGCCTTAAGTAAGAGAAGATTGTTGAACCATTCAAAAGAAATTCATAAGGATAAATATTTAATACTCACAAAATACTATATTAATAAATGCATTTATTTCATTCCATATATGAGCTCCATAACATTTGGCACATACATCTATATCTATATATATATCTAAAAGTTGAAGCATGACATTTATTGTTGTTATGCTCCAGTTGAGCCACATTAGCGTCCACATCATTATCATTTTGCTTTTTAATTTTCCTATAATTTTTTTTTTAACATTTACTCATTTAAAAAAAAAAAATATTTACACTTTCTTCAACATTTCTATACCCTTACCTTTTAATCTCCCTACTACTCTTTACCTTACTTTTTCATCTTCCTACTACCCTCTACCTTAATATCACTCTTTATCTTCTTCTTCTTCTTTTTTCCTTTCTTATTCACAACCTTTTACCATAAATTTATTACTCTCTTCCATTTTTTACATACTTTTCCCTCACAAAAAAAGGGTTCTCTCTCTCTCTCGCTCTCTCAATTTTGTGGTGGATTTTTTTTTTTAATTTTTCTTTCATCTTTACTTTAGGTTGATAAATTGTTGTGTTCTTTAGAACTTTATATTGAGCTAATACGATTTAGTTTTGTGATTTAAGGGTTTTTTTTTCCTCTCTTTAACTGTTAATTTTATTACATGTGTTTTTCTTTAAATTTTAGTTTGGGTTGCTTTGAATTCACCTACGTAGTTCTTCTATATATGTTATTTTTTTACATCACATTTGTTCTATGAAATTCCTTTTAGACTTGATACTTTATCTTTTCATTTGATTTTTTTTTTCTCTCCTCATGTGTAGTGATTGGCTTCTAACCAAAATTATTCTATTTATATATTTAGAAATCTATTTCTTCTTAATTCCAATAGTTTAAATTTTGTATGGGCCATAAGGAACAAAGGGGTCCATAATGCATTCGTGTTCTCCTCATGTCGTGATAAATCTGAGTAGTTGAATAGTATTGTTTAATTTACCACTATTACATATTTTTTCCTAAAAGCTACATACCATCGCGTAACACCAAATGGATATTTCAAAGTTCATTTGCATGATTACTTTGCTGTGTGGTGAGTTGAAACATTTTTGGGTAATGATGTACGTTAGATTGTATGTATAACCTCTTGACTTGCAAAGGGTAAGTACTGATTTATACTAATTTTTTGTTTTTAGTATTCTTCAGAGCTCTAATGGTTGATAAGTCTAATGAGGCTCCATTAATTTATGCGAGGCTTCAATCTTACCCAAATGACAAGCAATAAAACAAGAAAATTCATGTTTAGCTTTCAGGTTTATTCTTTCAAAAAAAAAAAAAAATGCTTAGCTCTCTGGTAACCACCAATTCGTTTTGTTAACTCATTATCATAAAGCAACTTTAATTTAGTTATATGGATAGAGTTTATCATTTTTCATGTTGCAATATATATATATATATATATTAAAGCTAAAATGAATAGCACTATAACAATTGACCATTTTAATTCAGCCATATCCTCCATATTATTAAATTATTAATATTTTCTGTCATTTTTTTAATTTTCTAAAATTAAACATATAATGTTTTAATTAAATACAAATAAATAAATAAATTCCTTATAAAACCAGACCCATTTTTTTTAACATTTACACTTTCTCTAACATTTCTCATTCCTTTCACATTTTCATCTCCTCACTATCATCTACCTTAATATCACTCTTCATCTTTCCATTTCTCTTAATTTTTTTTTGTTTTTTCTTATTCTTATCATCTTATTATAAATTTTTCATTATCTTTTCTATGCTATATTTCTCTTCATTTATGAAATAACTCTAAAATAATTATCACGCGTAATGCGCGGGTCTGCGACTAGTATATCTAAAAGTTGAGACAGTATTTAATGTTGCTATACTCTTGTTGAGCCACCTCAGCAGCCATTTCATGTTTTTTTTTTTTTTTTTTTTTTTTTTTTTTATTTTTATAAATAATCATTTACTTGTTTATGATATTTAATTTTTCTATAAAATAATTAAATATAGATCATGGGCAAACCTGTTAATGTACTCCATTACTTTTCAATAGTTTCTATTCAATTGTCTTAAATGCAAATGTTTTTGTTCCAAATTACAAATGTTACTATTCGTTGGATACAAATATCTGATTATCTAGCTATCCAAATTAATTTCAACTTTTTGTTTTATTCTTTCTAATTTCAAGTAATTGTTAAAATTGAATAATTCATTATCTTTTTACTAGATACAATTAAAATTTCAAGTATCCAAACCAAACTTTAGCACCCGAATCTCCAGCCTAGAGTTGCATTTAGTGTCTCTTTGTTTATCTACTATTATAGTGTTTTCTCTTTCAAAATTTTAGTTTTTCACAACCTTATCTCTCTCTCACTCACACATTGATTATTTACTTAAGTTTTATAATGTTATATATACCAATGCACATTCTAGATACGATCTCCCCGTCATCCCCATCATCTACAAAAAAAAAAATAATAATAAAGTTGCACAATAATAATTGCTCTCCATATTTTTCAATCAAGTTTTAGTTTTCACCATTTTGAGAAGATATCAATTGTTTTTGTCAGAAATTTTCCAAGTTAAGGCAACAATAGGAAGACCATTGAGGTGAACAAAATGCACACTCAAAAGTGACTTTCTTTTTTCATTTCTTTTTAGTATTCTTACATTTTGTGATGTGATTTTGTTGTTTTCTTTCCCAAAATTTGAATGATATTGGCTTTTGTTATTGTTAATTGACTTAGAATTGTCCGATGCAATTTTATTTGGCCTATTGAAACGTATTGATTATGAACATTTTTTGTCATTATTTGTAGAGTATCACAAGAGTAAAAAAGTATTCAATGTAGTAATTTTGTTATTGCTGCATCCCATTTGTTTGGTAAAATTTTTTTTAGAAATCTAATGTGCTTTTCTCAAATCCATTCGTTATTTTTATTTTAGTCATTGTATTACAAGTAATCGACATTTTCACCATTAAATTTTTAGCTAATCTGAGCTTTCATGGTAAACTTTTACTTTGTTTAGTTGATCATCTTTAAGGAAATGACCAAAAAGAGAATAAGACAAAATATAATTTATTCTAGAGCAACATTATGCTATTAATATACATATATATATGTAAAAATACTTAAGGAACTTGATTATTTCTTTGTTGAAATTCCTAATATCCTCACGTCTAGCCTCTTAGATTAATTTTTGGGGGTTCAAGTGATAGCCTAGTGACATTTTTTATGGTGTCCCATGTTTGTGGTTCAAACCCCCTCCATCTCCCCTCCACCACCATCTACATATCTCTCTCTCTCTCTCTCTCTCTCTTTGTATATATATATATATATATATAATCGTCTGTTCAAATTAAGAATTTTCCGTCATATGTTAATTTGTAAAGATCTTATTAGACGTGGAGCTGGTACTTTTGGTTTATAAGACAAAATCAAACAAAATGTGATTTTTATATGATTATATATCTAGAATACATTTCAACGTCATGATGGATAGGTTGGTCTAATTTATTATAAAATCTAAGTTATCATGTGGTTTAAGAATTTGAAGAGATATATATTACTGAATTTTTTCATATGTTCATATGATGAATTTCTTTTTTTTTTTTTCTTTTTTTTTGCATTTTATTTTATTTTATATTTCCACTTTATGATATATTATTTATTGATTATGATCTATTGTATATTTATCTTTATTTACTTTTTCAATTTAGTTTCAGTTGTGAAGAAGATAGAGACATGGATCTATGTTTTGGATAAAAATATACCCATAAGAGTTTTTTTTTTTTTTTTTTTGAGAAAAATATACCTATTAGAGTTGAATTACATATTTTTGTATAATAATAAACAAAGTATATATGGTTACAACTTAGCCTAATAGTTCTCATGCTATAAAATTTAAAATAAAAAAATATTATTGCATTGTGTTTCTATACATATCTCACTATATATAATACCAAACTACAAAATATATTTTGTTACAATGCAAAAAAAAAAAAACTTCTAATTTAAAACATAATTTCAAATAACACATATTGACTATTAAAAATATACAATCTAATATAATAATTCAATAATTACCAATAAAAATTAATTATATTAAATTTTTTATGCACCTGCTACTAGTATATTATAAACCTGGAAGTCTTTTCTTTACCTGGAAATTTCTAGAGGTAGGATAAAACCTTTTTTTTTTTTTTTTTCTTTAAGCAGTCAAGTAAAAACAAATCTGCCTTTATTTAACGTCCACCATCGACCCTTCCCCTCCCTAGGCCCCACCCTCAGAAGAAAAGAAGAAATGTAAACTAGGCTTTATCAGTAAAACATTGTGAAAGAATATGATCGCTGTTTTTATAGCCATGTGTGAGATCTTTTTCAAATCGATACTCCTCGTGAGTACCCTATTGTCCCTCTCGTAACTAGCCACCTGTTTGGTATGTCTTCTGGACAGATGTTTTAGCTTCTAAGTTTCAATAAATAAATCATTCTTTTCAGCAAAAAATAAAAAGTGAAACATTGTGATGGCATGGGAAGACAATGACAAATGCAACCATCAATAAAAAAATTCAGAAATTTTTATTGATTTGAAACAAACCAATATAATCGGAAACTTGAAACAGTGAGACATCAGCTAGTCCACTACAACATGGGCATCTGCCCGACGTAAACTCCCTACTCAACATAAAAACAGTGTTACATCATCCCAACCCAGTTCTTGTTATAATTCTAGTGTCCGACATGGATTAAGTGTAAACTTAACCCTCTTGGGCACCCTCCCCTTGCAAGCCAGTTTTCAAGGGTAAGTTCTACCTATGGGTTTGTAACAGTTAGACACAAACACTCAAGTCTTCAAACTGAACTACAGCACCAGATTGGTACTAATCATGCCCAACATCTTGTTTCTACAAACAAAACAATCATAAACCCAGCTACAAGCGAATTTTTAAGCAGAGGTCATTAAAGATGGAATGAGGTACAAACCAGTTACAACAGAGAACTCAGTTTAGAATAGAGTCGCAGCCATTTCCTTTAAACATCATCCTGAATGTGAAATCTTTTCTCACTCTTCACCATGCTTTCCTCTGTTTTGACCTCTCCAAGAATCCTTGAGTTTCTCTTAGACAATAAGGAATTTCTGAGACTCTTTCCCTTGATACTTGGCTAACCACATGAGTGCCTAATAGGCCCAAGCACATGTCCCAACGCCAACAAGAGGCATATCATACGTATATCATGATAACATCTGCGGACACACCTCTGCCCAAGCATCCTATCTACTCTCTGAGAAGCGTATCAGCTGAAATTTCAACAGCAAATGCCACAAAACCAAACCCCCTAAGACAGGTTTTTCTTTAATCCTGATGAAAAATGCATCATGATATTAGTTAAGCCAATAACATATGGGCAAAACCCAGAAGGATGTGATAAATAATAGTAATATATAACATAAAATATGCAATTACAGTACAAAATTAATTTCGATGATATGCAAATAGCAACATGAAAAAAACCATGTAATCAATTAGTACCAGGAAAAGCCTTTGAGCAGTTACTAATTTTCAATTTGTATCCCACGATGAATTTGGCAGAATATCTTATCTGTTTTCCAATTGGTGTACGAAAGTGTTCATTTTCTGTCTTGTAGTCATATCACAACATCTTGATTTCAACTATTATTGTGTTGCAAAATATTGAACTTTTGGCACATAGATAAGGTGGTAAAAGTATCGCTCAGCAAGCAAGCAGGTTTAACAACACATCTAATTACATGCTGTGTGGACATGATCTAAGCATATAGAAAAAAGTTGTCGTGAAAAAAGATGCAGTAATATTCTAGTCTGATAATTATCCACATCATTCTCAATTAAACTAGATACAAATCAGCTACTTTAACCTTGGGAAGATACACGCCCAAAACATGGCCAAACTGACTGAAATGCAACTGCACATTAACAACATTAGCTTCAATTGGAATACATCCTATGAAAAGCCTCTTTCTCCACATAGCAGCTGAACTCATCAAAGGCTAAATAGTACAGTACTCTTTATCTCCAGAAGATAATAGTTAATCCACTGGCATCTTCCCAGTTACATGAGCATGATTAGCAGGAGATGCAGTGTCAACAGCAATTTGCACCCCCCAGAATTTTATAGCTAGAGAGCCAATATATTAGCATAACATAGAAAATATTTTCCAATTTACAACAAGGACATCCGTAATGAGTGTAAGCAGAAGCTGCAGAACTATTTGATGCCCTGTAGTCATCTATGCAACAAATTCTATTTTGCTATTTCATTTTTTGTGGTATGTTCAATAAACCAGCAAAGAACCAAAACATTAAGAATGTAAAAAAATATGGTTTTATCAACATTTAGGCTTGTGTAAAGCTTCTCATTCTATTTATTAAATGCCAGACTCCCTTCCAAAGTGAACTTGAAGCATGTAGAATCGGAAAGCTCCTTCTTAAAATCTAGAATCATGATGAGAAATTGAATACATAAGCACTAAAACCAACAGCCCAACCCTCTTCTCACAGCCTTCACCTACCACTTCAGCCATACCAAGAAGCACACCACTTCATTATTATGCAATTTAACAGCCGTATAAACTACAAAAATTGTCTCAAACTAAAATACAACCCAAAACTGAACATCAAATTACAAAACAACATGATAAATAGTAGCTTACCTGCTAAACCAGAGCCACCATAGGTGCGAGAAAAGAGGCGTATGTTCTTTTGGGGGCATCCTTGTCAAGTGACTCAGCTTGTGTATAAGCAGTACATCAATGTGGCTCTTCATACAAAATGTCCCCAAATAAACAAGTATATTCTCCTTCAAAACTTTCTGGCATGGCTCCAACTGGTACCTTCAGAAAACATATGTACAAAACAACATAACCTACAATAACTTCTACTTTCTTGGTAAAAAATACATTTTATGTTAAGGAAAGAAATTTCCAGCAAAGCCATAAGAAAGCATAAACCCCAGCATTTTGTCACTCATCCAGTTTCTGTGAAAAATATAAGATAAGAAAAAAAGAAAAAAAATATGTGTGTGTGTTTCCAAGGGAACCCAAAAAGTCAAGAACTCAAGAACTAAGTCTGGCACCACTATTTTAGCCCATATTAGTCAAGCATTACAATTACCCGAAACTAAAACATCAAAACAAGATAGAATTCAAAAGCTTTTTACCCTTTTGACATTACTTTTCCTCAAGTTTCCTTGCAACCAAATAGAGAAATAGTCTCACGCACACAAAAACATATTTCTAAGAAAAGTAGCACAAGCTTGGTGAGGAGTAGATGGTAGTTCTTCATTGGGAACAAATTCTCTTATGGTTGATGAACCAGGTGATTCTTATTCTCAAGTTGTTGAATGTGATCAGGACTTTGATGACATTAATAATATGTTTCCAAGGGAACCCAGAAAGTTGAGAACTCAAGAACTAAGTCTGGCACCACTATTTCAGCCCATATTAGTCAAGCATTACAATAAAACATCAAAACAAAGATATAACTCAAAAGCTTTTTACCCTTTTCGGGCCTTTTGACATTACTTTTCCTCAAGTTTCCTTGCAGCCAAACAGAGAAATAGTCTCACGCACATAAAAACATATTTCTGAGAAATAATCGCACAAGCTTGTTGAGGAGTAGATGGCAGTTCTTCATTGGGAACAAATTCTCATATGGTTGATGAACCAGCTGATTCTTATTCTCAAGTTGTTGAGTGTGATCAGGACTTCGATGACATTAATAATATGTTTCCAAGGGAACCCAAAAAGTTGAGAACTCAAGAACTAAGTCTGGCACCACTATTTCAGCCCATATTAGTCAAGTATTACAATTCCCCAAAACTAAAACATCAAAACAAAGATAGAATCCAAAAGGTTTTTACCCTTTTGGCATTACTTTTCCTTATGTTTCCTTACAGCCAAAAAGAGAAACAGTCTCACAGACACAAAAACATACTTTCAGTAACACCCCAAACCCATACCAAGGATTTGGATGCCTGGCCTGTCTTATAAATAATCAACATTTGCTATAATGGAACACAGTGTAATTAAATATCCACAAATAAGAATCAAACCATCAAGTCTTTCTTATAAAATCCATCAAACTAAAACTTTAGCAATAAAGTCTCCAAATACAATCTCCAATAGTTTTGTGAAAACTAAACTCACTATCCTAAGAAAATATAATATAACAATCCATCAACTAGCATAGCCCCAAAAGAAGTTTTCAATCTATG
This sequence comes from Quercus variabilis, assembly GCA_030445155.1. Lineage (NCBI taxonomy): Eukaryota > Viridiplantae > Streptophyta > Magnoliopsida > Fagales > Fagaceae > Quercus > Quercus variabilis. The sequence continues at coordinate 1,803,316 of CP129450.1, read as the reverse complement.
TCTCCAACGATCTACCACCAAAAGATATTCCACTACTCCAATTTGAAAGGATAGAGAAAAAGAAAGGGGGGGGGGGGGGGGGAAGCTAGAAGCTCAATAAGAAACTACATAACATGAGGATGTATTTCAAAACAAAACAATAGTATCATTGACAAAATATAGTCATTACAAAACATTTAGAAATAGTTTTAACAATAATATAATATATTTTATAAAACTGCTACGAACAAAACATTTAACTATAACACTGTAATTAGTAAATAAATTAGAAACCACTTTAGTTAGCCAAGATACACTAAATAGGTAGAAACAATATACTATAGTAATAAACAAATTTTCCACTTACAAAGGTCAATAACAATAAAACAATAGTTTGATAAGGAAAACATTAAAGATTAGCCAAACAAAGACATAAACTGCCAAATACTTGGTGGGTGATTCCCATGGGGAATCATAACACTAACCTCAAAGAGGCAACACTAACTCCAAAGAGCAAACAATAACACTGACTCCAAAGAGCAAATGATCACACTGCACCACACCTAAATAACACTACATTGGCCGAAGGCCAACACTTAACCCTGTGTTGGCAAATGTTGCAAACTGTCTAGCTGACCGTTTGAAAACATTCTTACTTTATTACAATATTGTCAATCCCAATTATATATCATATAATAAATACTTTCTCAAAAATATAGTTTTGAGTCGTTCTTAACATATACAGTTTTAAAGTAATATACAAGAAATAATAAAATTTAGGTATTTATAAAGCATTGATAATGGTATAAGTTTTTGAAACTTCACTTTTGCAATTATGTATATATAAATATATTTTTACCAAAAATATATATATAAATATACACGTCTTGAGAGATGTCATGTTCTAAAGTCCACTTTCCTCTAATTATTAATACTCGTAGTCTTGATCCAAAATCAAATGAGCTCTTCCTCCACACCTAAAAGTAAAGGAGTAACACAATTATATAATTAATCCACCTTGACATATACCATAAGGATGTAAGGGACACTTCCTAATAATTTACTAGTCTTTAAGCATCTCTACAATCCTCCACAATATATTACTTCTCCTTACTACTATTATGTCTTTGAGGCTAACAAAGGTATTACCACCCGTAAGGATATCATCTAATGAGAATATGCATGCTGGTGGTTCACCAAGATTTTCATCAAGTCCTAATAGGTTAATATCAATACAACCACTGTCTAGTTAAGTGTCAGATTCATATTTTCTTTAAGATTTCATATAACACTTCAATGCCACCATGAAATACTCTATAAGATCCAAATATATGTATAGCATCCATAAAAATCTCTACCCGTATAGCAATCTATAACATGTACTAACTAGTAGAAATTTAATCTAATATATTAATCTAATATGTATATCAACCTTTGTTAGACCAAAGGTCTTCAAATCCAACAGGTAACCAATATAATACAGCCCTCAGCACATGCTAAACATGTATATAGAAACCCAAGAAAAGTTCAATGTACTATTCAATCAAATTAATTCTATGGGACGTGGACCCAATATGATATTCCCTAACAATCATCCACCTTAGCCCATTAAGTATATTATCTATCTATATTAACATGCTATAATAGACTAAATGATCAACTTCAACATATAAAGGATTACCTTTACAGTTTCGTCCTCGTGAAGCTTAGCAATTAGGGAAATAGCAAGCCGTTGCTCTCAAAATAAATAAAAGAAAAATTCCTTTCACGTGGCTGACTTAAAAAAATCCAGTATGTATATATATATATATATCTCTAAAATAACACTCCAATTCAGTCTAGGAAGACCAATCTCACTCCAATTGGTAGTCTTAAATAACACTCCTGCTTGAACAAGAGTTTAAGGCCCACTAAAACTTAGATAAGCTTCCAAGACTTTAATTCCCAATTAAACTCAAATTAAAGTTGTTTAGATAGGTTATAACTCTAAAGGATTCCAATAACACTTAAACTCCTAATCTAAATAGGTTTTAATCTCTTATCCTTTTCCTTAACTGATAAGGAGACTAAAAGTTAAATATGAATAATCTACAAAAATAGCTCTTACATTACATCTTCTTTTATTTATTTTCTTTGTAGTGATCACAATATAAAATAATATCACCTAAAAAATAAATTAAATAATTCATCAATTTCACTCTAGAAGCAATTAAATTAAATTTAAGTGAGGTGGGTGTTACACCTCCTGAGAAATAGTTGCACAAGGTTTGTGAGGAGTAGATGGAGTTCTTCATTGGGAACAAATTCTCTTATGGTTGATGAACGAGCTAATTCTTATTCTCAAGTTGTTGAGTGTGATCAGGACTTCGATGACATTGATAATATGAGAATTTGTGGCAATCTGTTCTAGAAACTTGATCGAGATTTCAAGGAATTTGAAGAGCACAACCTTGATTTCCACCAGAGGAAGTCTTCAAATCTAGAGAATGATCAAAAGGAAAGCAAAAAGGTAGAGAAAAAGGATATCCCAAGTGGTAACATTGGCCCAAGAGTTGAAATACTTCCTAAGGTAGTAAGCAACAAATTTGTTAAGTCTCCACTTGACCAAATGGATAATGCTTGTGTTGGTAAGAAGAAGCTAAGCTTACGTGTCCTTACAACAAACCTTTTTGCTTGGACATTTACATATCCAAGGCTTCTGTTCGTGCCTGTGTTTTCACAGGGTGACAAGTAAGGCTGTTGCTGTGGCACATTCCATTTCTAAAGACATGAAGTTTGACCTGGCTTCAACTAGGAATGTGACTGCTTGTGGTGCTGTGGGGGCAGTTCTGGCTCAGAGAGCATTGGCTGATGATATTCATGATGTGGTTTACACTCCAAGGAAGGGGGACAGATTGGAAGAGAAGCTTCAGATTGCGCTTCAATCTATCATTGATAATGGTGTTAATGTGAAGGTGAAGCTTAAGCAAGAGAGACCCATAAGAGGTGGTCTGTCATCTACACCTTAGAAGCATGGTTCAATTTGTTCTTTATAGCTAGTCCAGTCAGTTGTCACCTGAGTCTTTACTCTTAATTTTACTTCTTTATTTGAATCTGACACTTATTGCTTTCTGATGTGAACTGTTATAGTTTGATCTGACCATTATGAGACAGTTAACAGCAGGAGAAAATTTTAGTGAAGGCCCTTTGATGAGAAGACGAGGACCTACAACTACAACAATACAATTCCAACCCCAAAGGATTTAAGATTCTGAGTGTAGTTTTGTTAACCTCTCTCTGCTCCACAACTAAACACAGGACGAGAGGGATTTAGCTGACCGTGGTCAAATGATTCTGTAGTAGGCTCAGTTATTTATTAGGGTGTTAGTATTGTCTTGCATCATATCTTGTACAATCATTTGGTGTTCCTGGACTTCTTCTTTGTAATGTATGAATTTCTTAATTACAGCCAATACATCATTACATGGTTTTAAACCTTGATTTCTAATATAACTGCTTTAACAAAAGCAATGCATTTTTGGACTACTTGTTAAAGTTACACTTTCACAGAGTCTCATATTATTGACACAACTTTATTATAAGCCAATCAAAATAGATGATATCATCAGTGTAGAAAAAAAAAATTATGTCCCTAGTTTTATTGTTTGAATCAATACCATATTCGAACAGGATTGAAAACCAAGATGATTACACAAATATTAACTGAAATGCAGCACGTAACATGATTATTATTAGTAAGAAGCAGAAACAAACTCAATTCAACAATAAAGGACCAACATCCTCAAACTATATTAAAAACCAACAAAAATCAAAATTATTAGTCATTAGTTGTTGCTAATAGCAAAGAAAGCAGTTCATCCTCAGGAATAGTTCTAATGTGACAATCCGAGCATGGATAAAGCTGCACATAAAAGTGCATAACCTTGCTCCACCACATCATCACCATGCAGACCATCACTCTGATCAACTGAGCCACACAAGAGCTGAGCTTGGCAAGTCATGCATACCCCAAGCTTGCAGTCATGTGGGATAGACAGCCCAGAATCAAGTGCCTTGGCTAGAATGGTCTTGTCCGGTTCCACTTCTAGTTGGGTAGTTTGACCCTTGTGCTCAATGACCACTTTGTATGATTGAACAATAGGTGAAGAGAGCCAGGATGGTTTGAATTTGAGATGGAATGAAGTAACAGAGAGGTTGTTGGTGTGCTTGTGTCTTGGTAGAATGAGTGTAGGAGATGGAGTGAAGGGTTGCCATGTTTTTGTCTTAGGAGGAAGTAGACAGAGGTTGGGCCTTTTGGAGTGTTAAGGAGGTACGTAACTGGAGATGGAGGAAAAATGAAGGACATGTTCTATGGCATGACCATAGGCATCGAAATTGGCCACTACTGCAAACTTATGTACAGAGTGTAGCATGATACTTCTAGTTCTACAAAAGCCAAAGTATCCAAATCTTAAACGAGGATGCAATTGTTCAACTTATGCCAGATCAAAGATTCCAGTTGGAATCACTATAGATGCGTAAAGATTCAAATATATCAACGTGTATATATGCTCAGTTGGACTACTTCAATACTATAAAGAAAATTGTATAGCTACTTAGTAGGCAATCAGAAATTCTCTTCCAATTCTAGATTAGTAAAAATAAGACAAAATAAAATAAAAGGTTTTCAAATGCTTAAGTATTCTTTTATAGCTTAGTTGACCATATCTTTTTAAAAAATCAACTACCAAGGATAGCCAAGTTCAGAGGTAATAATACAGAAATACTGTGTTTTCTGCAAATCTTCTGACAATGCGGAGAACATTTTTTTTTTTTTGCTCCTACAGTTTCTATATATGTAGACAAATTGATCATTGGGAAGCAGAGTTCAAATGTGCTATATTTCTAAAAGTAGCCTACCCGGATGAAATCTGTCATATATAGACAGAAAATCAGAGATGTTATGCTCACAATTTTAAAGATGATGAAGCCATTTTCAAATTCATTAAGGATGCCATAAGATTCAGCCTTGTCTCTAATTGTTATAGTTACTTTCAGCAGCTTAAGCTGCTTGTTTTTCTGTTGGATTAAAATTTACACTAATTATTCCAGGGAAAAAAAAAGTGGTAATTACAGTTTGCCTTTGTTCCCTATAAATACACATTAAGCAACCTATTAGCACCAGATAATAATTCCAACCTGATCAATGACACCAGAAACTCATCTACCAATATAAAAAGTACCAAATTTGGACTGTAGAGAAATTAAAGTAATGATAAAAGTAGCATTATTTGAAAAGAAAATCTTTCTTATGGTGTAATTCCCATCCAGAAATATTAGTAGCTTGTTTCAAAGCAGCTCTCCACATGTACACATTCTCTATGATATCTTTGACATGCTCTTGATGTTTTCATGCACTCAATGATCTTTGTTAGTTCAATCAAGCACCAGCTCACTGAAGTGTAGTCTTTGGAGAGAGTGATGTGGCTGGAAACAGGCACCACCCCTCTCCTCTCCCTCCATCCCCCTTCTGTTCCAGACCCTGAAGTCTTAAAATAGTTTTCCTACTTTTAAATGATTAAAAAAAAAAAAAAAAAAAAACAGATCTCTAAACATAAGCTATCAAGGTGCATTACTTCTATTATACTCAACAAGAAAACTTTGCACACAATTTTATCACCTTTGTTGCAATTTAACTTTGCCAGGGAAATAGGACCTAAGAGAAGCAAATAGGAATTCTCTCTTGAATCTAATTTTGAAAAGGATGGTATGAGAGAAGGCAACCTCCCAGGGAATTAGGCCTAAATTTTTATTTTTATTTTACCACACTGCAGTGGCATGCATCTATTGCTTTCCCCTATGCAAACTTGTGGATAAATACTTTAGAAAGAGAGCAACAACAATAGTGGCGAATTTAACATCCAACACAATTGAACAAAAACAGCTACCATAGCATACAATCAGTTGCACATATTTTCTCATCAGCTATGAATGTGACAATTTGTATCCAGTATGGCCCTTGTCACATGTTATTTATAAAAAAAATGCCAATGATTTTTTAAAGAAGAAAAAAGAAATCTACAGCCACTAACAAACAAGATCCATAAGAGGGAAAAATAGGTGACTTACAAAGAATCAGAGAGAAGAAGTTGATCAGCTGTGCAGATTCATCAAAAGCTACCAATTTCACTGGGATTCCTCTTCCTCATAATCAGATTCACCTTGTCCTTGTGTAAATAAATTGCCAATGCAGTTTCCCAAACACAGCATGCATCTTTCAATTAGATTAGGGAGCTGTATCCTCTTTGGGTGTGGTGTGTCTACGTCATTAGAGGTACCTTCTCCACAAGGTACAGCCCGATTCACATCCCCATCATAATTATGAGTGATGCTGATGATGCTACTGCTACACTCAGCCTTAGTTTGCTTGGCATCTTCAATGTCTTGATTAGAGCTTATAAAGTTTGGAATCAGAGCTTTAATGTCTCGCTCATATACCACACGGGCCCCACATGTCGTAACCTTCATGCCTGGATCTCTGATTGCAAATGTAATCTCAATCTGATGACTGAAGCCATTAGCAATAGAATGGCTTTGACTCAATGCTTCTTCCCAGTCCTTTCCGAAGAATGGAGAGGGAAGATATCTCATGTAAAGGTGATGTTGATAAAATTCAAGCTTACCAAATATTTGAGAGCAAACAGTACCTGGAATCAGAATTCCGTTGACTTTAACGGAAAACCAAAGCGTATTCTCATTATTTTGTATTATAAATGGATTAGATGGGAAGAATACAAAAACAACGCACACAGCGATCCCCATGAATTTGTTACATAAACCTGAAGGCACTTTTAGATTCACTGAAGCCCCCACATTTTGGCGGCGAAACCATTTCGGGATTTCCCTTCCTGGAAACACTTGACCAGTTCGCAGCCGATTTTTGATATGGTACATCTGAAACATACAAATCATGATGCTTAGAACTTCACATGCAAGTGCAGCGCGCACACACATATACACGAGGAGAGAGAGAGAGATACCTTAATAAAATGAAGCCTTAAAAATGTTACCAACATGTCACCGTAGCCTTGATTCTCACTCAATTTGACACAATTTAAAAGATTGAGAATCTCGACAACACTATCTTCTGGCCATAATACAAATGTTTCCAATGAGGTACACCCTGATGCATCAATCAACATGGTACCTAATGGAAGTTTTGGCAATGATCGAAGACTAGTGCAACCTTTTAAACGCAGACTTTTCAATGCAGAAAGCCTAATGATGCTATTAGGAAGGAAAACAAAACTATTTCCTTCTAGAACTAATTGTTGTAGAGATGTTAAGCAGCCAAAATAATCTGGAATTTCCCGAATATTGCAATAACTTAGATTTAGATCGATCAAAGAATGCTCTAACATGCCCATGGTATTTGGACTTCCTTGTTGCACTAAAGGAAAGCCTAGGAGTTCTTCACATCCATGGAGAGAAAGGAATTTGAGATTTTTCAAGAGAAGAATGGAGGAAGGTAGCTCTCTTATAGCAGTTCCATTCACATATAACTCCTCTAGGTCTCCAACGTTTCCCAAGTTCTCTGGCAATTCATCAAGTTTTGAGCAGCCAGATAAATTTAGAGTTTTTAGAGATGTCAAACTACAACTAACATTAGTAAATCTTGAAAGATTCTTGCAATCTCGTATGTCCAATTTAACAAGGCCAATTAAATGCTCTATTGATAGCTCCTCAATGGCAGTATTGTCCAAATAAAGCTCTGACAAATGTGACATATTTCCCATAGTTTCTGGAAATTTTTTCAACCTTAAACATCCAGAAAGATTACAAACTTCAAGAGATTCCAAGTTGATCTTGTGTGGAAGGCTTTCAAGGCGTTCACAACCGTCTAGATCCAATCGAATAAGTCGTTTGAGATTTCCAAGAGATTCATGAATCTTAGACAATGTTGTACAACGTCGAAGAATCAATTGCCTGAGATTTAGGACTCTACTAAAGTCTGGGGTCTCGATCAAGTTTTGAGAGTCACTCAAGTCAATAAGTTTTAAATTTTCTAAAATCTGTTATAAACCAATAAATAATTAGATAAACTCAAGCCTTAAAAAGGTAGAAATACACATTTGCATTAGTAAAAATCTTACCATAGTTCCTTTCCACAGTTGTTTGATGTAGCTGCAATGCATTCTGAGTTCAACAAGTTTATTTGGTTGGAAATTGTTTGGCAAGGATTTTAAAGGATATCCATGCCATTCTAAAGCCCGTAACTCATTAGAAAGATAAATGAGGCCCTGTGGAAGTTCCACATTACCTCCAATGAGGTGTTGTCGAAGTTGCCTATTACCAATTTTAAGCAATCTCAATTTTTTCATCGTTGAGAAGGATTTCAAGTATTCCACTTTTTCCACATGTGTGTTTAGGACCATGCCTTCAACAAAGTTTGTTCCCTAATAACCAAAAACAATGAAATTAGAATAATTCGTAAATTCTTAGAATATTTTGTGATAGTATATATACTTCTCAAAGTTTAGATTTAGACTATAGTCAACTTACAGTATTATTCTCCAATACATGAAGGACATCCTCATACATCCACAACCTCGTACGTCCACCGGGCTCTTTAGGTGATTGACGACGAACAATTTCATGACCCATTTCTTGTAACAAATCATGCATCGACAAAGTTCCCCAATTATCAATGGTTATAAGAGATTTTTCTATGAGGATGTCAATATTGTAGTCTGGGTAGTAAACAAAGCTTTCTAATATATCTCTTATGTGATCCTTTTTCTCTCCCTTGAAGAAACATGCAATATCTAGGAACAATTCTTTCTCTGTATACAGTAGCCCATCAAAACTTATTTGAAGTATGTTCATAATTTTTATATCAGGTTCTACTTTTAGTTTATCTAGAGCACTTCTCCATGCATTAGTTTTTCTACCAAATAATGAAGAGCCTAAAACTTTAAGAGCTAAAGGTAGGCCATCAGCGTAACTCACAAAATTCATAGACAAATCCACATAATTTTCGTCAGGATAGTTCTTCTTGAACGCTCTCCGACTAAAAAGCTCCAAAGCCTCCTTTTCCTTCAACCCCTTAACTTCATATACATCATCCACTTCATTAATTCTCAACAAATGGCTATTTCTACTTGTTATAATGATTCTACTTCCTACACCAAACCAATCATGTTTCCCTGCAAGTGCTTCTAATTGTTCTTCTTCATCCACATCATCAAGAACAATAAGAACCCTTTTATTACACATTCTATTCACTATAAGATTGATTCCCTCACTAACATCCCCAAAATTTACTTCACTTTCCATAAGGATATTAGAAAGAAGTTGCTTCTGTAAAGAAACTAGCCCTTGTTTTTTAGCATCTTCTCTTACCTTAGCAATAAAGCTGCTAGCTTCAAACTCACTAGAAATTATTTGATAAATTTCTTGTGCAAGAGTAGTTTTGCCTATTCCACCCATCCCGCAAATCCCTACAAAGCGAACACCACCCAGCCCTTCATCCAAATAAAAGTCCAACATTTCCTTCACACGGGATTCTATTCCAACAAGATCCTTAGAAACAGTCCTTAAGAATTTTCTATTCAATTCTTTATATATCCTTTTAAGGATTTCTTGGATAACTTCTGATTCATGCCTATAAAGAAGACAGTAAAACAATCATTTTGAGGAGACAAAGTTAGCCACATTAAAGACGCAAAACATTTTGTATAAATACAAACTTATCTTCGTTCAATGGCAAAAGGGGAATTCAAAAAATGTATTATAGCAGCGTTATGACTATATAACAATTCAGTGCTTTGTGAGTGTACCTAATTCTATTTAGTCCCTTGTAATATTTTTCTTGGATTTATATTTTCATGCTCCTTTTTTCTTTTTCTTTAATCTTCACAAAAAGAAAAAAACATATAAAAAGACCAATTGAAGTATCTATAACAACACAACTTCAAATTATTTTATTGATACATGAAGGCTATTTTCCAGCCCTCCCAAATTGTTCTTCAGATTGACATACAGGACAGCAACTTATAGAGATACATGTCATGGTTTTTTTTGGGAGGAGGGGGTACGAATTCTATTGTTGCTTTTCAAGCCAAAATGATCTTAAATTTCAGTGGTTCACCATCTGGCTGGGCCCCTTCTTGTTCTTTGTTTTTCTTTATCAACCCCTGCAGCCCTGCTCTTTCTTGAAGAGGTAACCATTTAGAAATCACGAGTGTTAGGATTTTTTTTAATGTTGGCATATTTCATGACAAATTTCATTGTATTTGTATGCAACAATTGCTAGAAGTGGAGTTGGCATATTTCAGGTTGTATTGTATGTGAGTTGAGAGGTTCAAATGCTAGAAGTGGAGTTGCTGCATTAGCAATCTCGTACAAGCGAACTGGCAGTATTAGACATCTTGAACTGAAAGAGGCAAGCGTTTACTTTGAAATCATTAAGGGTCAACTATAAAAGGCAAAGCTTCCTTGTCTTGACAAACCACTTACAAAATGCGGATTATGAAGTTCGTGACTTTATTTGTCCATATTGATCAGTAATTCAGTAAGAACCAAAGTCCAACTTGAGCTGTAATTTCCTAAGTTCGTAATACATACAGGTGACAAACTGAAATTTTCTCTGTTTGGATTCAACTAGAAAAAGTAAATATCGATTATGCACAAGTTTCCAAGTAATCTAAAATATTACCTATCATGTAAATGCCATCCAGAGATATAGCCAACTTCTTTCAGAGCAACTTTCCATGCTTGCACATCCTCTTTGTTAATCTTGGGATTTCTTGTGTGCTTAGCAAAGGCTTCGATGAGAGTCGTCCCCGTCAGGTTCCGTACATCAGAGGGATCCACATGGTAAAAGACAGGCAAAACTATCAACCCATTGTCTTTCATACATTCGACAATTTTCGCTAGTTCAATCAAGCACCACTTTGAAAAGGCATAGTTTCTTGAAAGAACGATGATTGCATACTTGGACTCTTCTATTGCTTTCAAGAGCTCTGAATTTATATATTTTCCTCGCTCAAGTTTCTTATCATCCCTGAAGGTGGTAATGCCTTTTTGTTCCAAAGCAGTATAGAGATGGTCTGTAAAATTCTTGCGGGTGTCAACACCACAAAAACTAAGGAAGACATCGTATTTCCAAGAAGAAGAAGAAGAAGAAGGAAAGCAGGCTGTTTGAGTGGCCATGGAAGGTAATAGAAGCAAACTGTTCCCCCGAAAAAATCACCAGTGTTCAGCTGCAAAGAAAGTGAAGAAGAATAAAGTTTGAAGGGAGATTAGCATTGGATTCAATGAGGTTGCAGGAGAGAGAAAGGAAAGAAAAACAAATAATAAAAGGAGATCATTGGATTCTTTTCAATTCTATATATACAAGTCGCTAACCCGCGCAATGCACAGGAAAACTATTGTGTAAGTAGATGTTAACAACTATTTGTCTCTTCCACTTTGATTGTACATAGTCGCTAATCTGTGCAATGCACGGAATAATTTGAGAAAAATAATATATATTTACTTTGCTTAAAAACTCACTTTAAAATGAATAGGCTGGCTCTCTACTCATAATATGACTCAACAAACTCAAAAACTGGAATCACGTTTGATTAAAGGAAAATTGAACAATATAAACTATTGCAAAAATGGTAAAAGAACAAAAATGTATAACAAATGAAAGTTTTCCATTATGTTTCTTCTTTCTTTTACTTATTAGGAAAAAAATAGCAATAAAAAAGCATATCAATCAATTTATTGAATTTGATTTGAATACAGCTTAGAATACAAAAAAAGGGACTCTCTCCTATAATTGAAACACTTCAATTTGGACTCTTTTCATATGCTATGCACTAAGGTCCTGACTATTGTAGACAATAATTTGGGACGATAATAAGCATCGTTTCCCCTTGGATCATGACAATAGAAAGAACCTACAACATCTAACATTCAGTGAGGTAAAAGAGATGACAATCCAACTACAAAGAAAGACAACTCAAATCAGTAATTTTATTTGGCGGAACAAAATGGTATATAATTGATATTAAGATATGGTTGTTACTTAATGTCACCGATCACAAAAATATAAAGAGATGTATATGGGTTGCTAATCCAAGTATACTTTGTTATCCATTAGAAACTGTTGTTGAAATAGACACATCCATCATCAAAAGTTTAGGTAACACGCTAATAACATAAAACTACCCATCAAGCGTTAGTTTTAAAACCAACACATTGTATGTAATAAACTAATAATTTAAAAAAAAAAAAAAAAATGGTCTTCAAAGTGGGATAAAGAAAGTGAAGATGAGTTAAAGAAAGTGACGCATGTGGTTCAGTATGGAGTTTCATCATGTTTTACTTGGCCGTAGAGACTTATTTTCTTCAGTGAACCATGAAGATCCAAAAAATGTCCCTATTTTAGATTTGCCTTCATCACTCAGCTATGCACAAACTTGCTTACAAAATGGTTTCTAAAAATAAATAAATAAATTGCTGAATGCACTAAGTCAAACTCGTTTGACATATTAAGTTGAAGTTCTTTAATAGGAGCTCCAGCTGCATTACCTGCATCAAAACAAAGCTTGGCTCAATAGACAGATAACATGATATATTAAAAACTAACTGAAGGGACTTTCAAAATAGGCCCACTAACACAATAGAGTTTGTTAAGTATAAGTAAAGCAGCAAATGGTTTTAAGTCCCTAGCAAGTGAGCAAAAACAACCTTACCATGTGGCTGAGGACCACTGTAAGCAGTAGGAAGTAAAAAGAAATAAACAAACCAAAAATTAATGGTCTTTTTGTAAAAGAATCAAGACGCAAACAAACACCAAAGTTGACATTCATCAGGTTTTAGTGTGTGAACTATACAAACCTTACCATAACTAACAAATAAAATTCGTAGATTAAAAATCAAGATTAGAATTACCACAACTTGCAGTGGTGTACCTATTTCCATTTTTGACGTTCATCAGGTCTTTTCCATTTATATCCAGTGGGTTTTTTAATAAGATTTAAGCTTTCCCACTCTCCTCTCATTCACCAGGGGCTGTTGAACCACTAAGCTGTCCTTAGCAATGGGTTTGAAATTATGACCATGATATTCAAGAGTCTTCCCATATATGCGTGCATATATATATATATATATATATATATTAAAAAGACAGTTTTATTTATGATCCCAATTAAGCACTTTAAGATACATGATGCACAAATTATTCTTGATAGTTAAACCAATCTTATGCAGCAGTGGCAGCCACTGCTGTTGTCTGGTATAAATCTTTTCTACTTTGGACAGAACCTGAGGCCAAGACCACTTTTAAATTAGACCCAAAGTCACAAACTCTTATCTCAATGCACAAACCCACCATGAATAAAAAATCAAACCTACTTCTCAATATCCCTTAAACTTTCAAATTGATAATCTCAGAGATCATTGTGATTCAATTATTCTCCTTTCTACTATATAAACCTATCTCACCATCAATACCAATCCCGATATCTAACATATGAATCATAAAAAATTCAAACCCGTAGCTCTGTTTCCACTAAAATTTCAAATACACAATCCCAAAGAATCAGAATTTAAAATTCCTTATGAATGAATTTCAAATTTTCATCAAGAATTAAAAGGCTCACAAATCAATGCCTACAGAGAAACTATACACAAAAATCAAGTTTCTAAGTGGTAGCCACATGAACCCAGATAAGAATTCACAAAATTAAATCCAAAAAAAAAAAAAAAAACTAACAATACCCAACAACAGTATTAGCAAAAGAACTGAATAAAAAATCAAAATATTACTTATGCAACAGCAGTAATTCAGTCAAGGAATCAACAAAAAGAAGCAAAGCCAATGAACATTAAAAAACAAATATTTAGAAAGAGAAAGAGAGAGGGAAAGATTAGATACATGATCTTAAGAGCATCTCACCTGCGTAACTGGACCTGTGACACTGGAGATTTTGTGATGGCTATGATGGGTAACGGCTCAGTCATGGGTGGGAGAGATGGCTATGGTGGACTATCAGGGATACAGAGAGAACGGCTTAGAGAGGCAGAGAGAACGGTTGGTTTTAGACTTCTAGGGTTTTTTTGTTTGAGAGATATAGGGTGTGTTTGGATTGAATTTATTGTTGCTGAAACTGAAAACTGAAAACTATGTAGCAAAATAATTTTTAAATGTGTAAATAGTACTGTGAGACTCATTTTTAATATTTTTTATTACATAAACATTTAATATTTTTTATTACATAAACAGTGCATGAACAGTGTGTGAACAGTGCATGCACTGTTCATGCACAGCTTTTTTGTCCCCAAAAGTAAAAAAATACGCCCAAAAAAAAAAAAAGGGTTTTTTGTCGGTTTTTTGCCGCATTTTTTTGCACCGTCTATGTAATAAAAAATATTAAAAATGGGTTCACGATATTATTTATGCATTTAAAAATTATTTTGCTACATTATTTTCAGTTTTTAGTTTTCAGTTTCAGCAACAATAAGTTCAATCCAAACACACCCATAATTGGATTTTAATAAGAATCGGGTTTGTAATTTGTATTTGCTGAAAAAAAAAAAAAATTTATTATTATTTATATAAATATGGCTGAAAAATTGTGGGAGCTTGAGACCTAAGAGGAGTCGGTTTTATATATATATATATATACATACTAATTATATAAAAGGAGTGCCCTACAATGTCCCCTTTGGTTTATTGAGCCTTTTTCTTTTTTCCAAGTTTTGAAGGTTACTACGGTGCTGGTTTGTTTAAGCAGCACTGTAGCAACAGTAGGTACAGCGTTTTTTTTTTTTTTTTTTTTTTTCAATCTTCAGTTTGTACCTTTTTTTTTCTTTTAAATATTTATAAGAACCCGCATGTATATTGTTATACTGACACAATAAATTTCATAATATTTTCAAAAATTATTGATGTCTCAATTTCTTATAAATCAAAATAAAATAATAAAATATGAAATTGTGGCCAACTACAACTAAAAATAAATATTTTGTAAAAATATTGTGACACTTATTAGGTGAATGTGAAAAAGTTACAGTACTTTTAGTTTGTTCCATATGTATTGTTCATCGCTTTTCTTTTCTTTTTTCAGTCATCGATTTGTGTTCTTTTTTCTATATATAAAAAGAGCGAATAGGCTCATGAATAATATTATGAACAATATTTTTGGTTTAGTGACTTGCCTTCCCCCCCTCCCCTTCTTTTTTCTTCAAGTTTACCAACTTGGTTTGAGTTTTTTTTTTTTTTTAAAGGATTTTTATATGTTTACTTTGTACTTGTAATGTAAACTTACATTATATACACACAAAAAATAGCAAATATTATGTACATTTAATAAGCTCTACAGTACACATTTGGTTTATTGAGTCTTTATCTTTCTTTTTTCTTTTTCTTTTTTTTCAAGTTTTAAACAATTGCTACAGTGCCACTTTGGTTTATTCAAGTGGCACTATAGCTATAGTAGCTACAGCTTTTTTTTTAGTCTTCTGTTTGTACTTTTTTTTCTTTTAAATATTTATAAGAACTCGCATATATATTGTTATACTGACACAACAAATTTCACAATATTTTCACAATTATTGAGGTTAGGGGTGTCCAGACCCTATCCATACCCACCGAACCAACCAAACCGCCCGATCTCCACTCGATTTCAACTCAAATCGACACTCCTATAGGTCGGTTACGGGTTTCCGCGCCCAAGACTCAACGCCAGCGAGTCAAATGGCAGGTTTTCTTTTTCAAAACCCGAGCCACCCAACCCGACCGACGTTATATACAATCCGACCAACTCCGGAAAGATCAAGCTAGATTCGGGGAGACCTGGCAAGATCTCGACCGTATTTGGTAAGATTGAGCTTAGATTTGAAAAGATCTGGCGATATGAAGCTTAGATTTGAAGAGATCCGGTGATATGAAGCTTAGATTCGAAGAGATCCGATGAGGTCAAGCTTAGATTCGAAGAGATCTGGCCAAATCCCATAAATTTTTAGCGAAAAAATTGCAGAATTCGGCGCATATTTCTAGAATCCGGCGAATTTTCCAAATTCCAAAGATGCTTTTTTTTTTTTCCAGATTTCGATGCTTTCTTTATTCCGACAACCTACTCAGCCCGACCGACGCTCACCCTCACCCTCAACCGAACCGACCAATTTTTTCGGCGATTAGTTTCAGGTTCCTTCACCCATTCACTCGACGCCGGCGGGTCGAGTTCGAGTTAGGTCCAAAACCGACCTGGCTCGACCCCTGGATAACCCTAATTGAGGTGTCAATTTCTTATAAGTCAAAATAAAATATGAAACTGTGACCAACCACAGCTGAAAATAAATGTTTTGTGAAAATGTTGTAACACTTGTTGAGTGAATGTGTAAAAGTTACAATACTTTTAGTTTGTTCAATATGTACTATTCATCACTTTTTTTTCTTTTTTTTTTAGTCATCGATTTGTGCTCTTTTTTCTATATATAAATAGAGCAAATAGGATCATGAATAGTGTTATGAACAGTATTTTTGGTTTAGTGACTTGTCTTTTTCCCATTTTTTTCTTCAAGTTCACCAACTTTGTTTGAGCTTTTTTTTTTCTTTTTTCTTTTTTTCTAAAGGATCTTTTTTCTATATACACACAAAAAGTAGCAAATATTATATACATTTAATAAGCTCATAAATAGTGTTATGAACAATATTTTTGGTTTAGTGAGTTGCCTCTTTCCCTTTTTTTTTTTTAATTTTTTTTTATTTCTTCAAGTTCACCAACTTGGTTTGATCTTGTTTTTTCTTTTAAAGGATCTTTATATGTTTACTTTCTACTTGTAATGTAAGCTTACATTATATACACACAAAAAGTAGCAAATATTATATACATTTGTAAAAAAAAAAAAAAAAATTATACAAATTTTGCAAATGTTTTCAACATTTGCCAATTTTTATGTGTTTAAATTATAAATTTACATTGTAAGTGCAATGTATATTTATATATATATATATATATATATATATAAAGAGTGAATGAGAAAAACTACAGTAGTTTTGGTTTGTTCAACTTTCACTGTTTTGCTGGCCCTTCTTTTCTTTTTTTTCTTTTTTTTTTTTGTTGTGAATGCATAAAGTTGTAGATATATAGATTATAAGATTTTTTTTATTATCAAAATTTTGGACTAAATACATTTCAGATTCAGATAATCTTTTTACAAAAAAATTTTTGATATCTTTTTACAAAACAACCTCGAAGTCTTTTCTTTACCTAGAAAGGGAAAAATAAATAAATAAATAAAATAAAAAAGGGTCTTGAAAGTATGTTTTTTCGCTGAGAAGTTTGGAAAGTATGTTATTGTCAATGCTCATGAGCATTTTTTTTTTTTTTTGAAACTGGAATCAAAACTTTCATTTAAATCAAAACAGCATCAGAGTTTACAGAATCAAGCGCAACTGATGGAACCTCTTCCATCCAAAATAAATCAAAAATAACATGCTTGGCATATCTAGCAAGCTCATGGGCCACCCTATTACCATTTCTCTTAGTGCAACTCACAGAAATCCACTCCACAGCTCCCATCAAATGCCTAATGTCTCCAACAGCATGCCCAAGAGTTGACTGGTTGTCCTTTCTTGAAGCGATACACTTCGTAGCGTTGACACTATCACCTTCCACTATGAGCACCGTGAAACCAACGTCTATTGCAAATTCCATTGCCTTACGACACGCGAGCAGTTTAGCCTCATCACTGTCCTGGACTGCCGAACCCTTTGCTGTCATCGCTGCCATGACTTTACCCCTAGAGTTTCTGATCACAGCACCAAACCCTGAGCTGGCAGAATCCGCAAACACAACTGTGTCATAATTAAGCTTATACATGGATTGTGGTGGAGGTTGCCAGCCCGTCCCAGCGTTTTGCAGTACCTGATGAGGCACACCCAACACCTCTTCTGCGTGTAAACTTACCCTGCATAGGAGCATTTGGTTTCAATATAAGTTATTATTTTACCCTCAACATCTTATTTTATCTATTATAACATCTTATTTTACAGTACATTCATCGTCTTAATTTTTATTTTAACATATAAGATACAACACAATAAAATTCCTTGGAAACCGAAGTCGCCTATTCAGTATGCAACTCTCATAATAATTGCCTAGCTCTCATGGCCTTGTTTCAATGATAACTTTCATTTGAACAAGGTTTGATGTGGCACATCATAAGCTATATTCCTAGTTTCTTTTTGAAGAAAGATATTACAAAATATTAGCCTATAGCATCTACTCCATGTTGATTGCTCTTTATCATCAGGGCCAAGACACCAATTTATTTTTTTGTAGGTAGGTTTAAACCTCAAATCTCTTATTTGACTACAAAAAAGTTTACCAATTAAGCTAACAAGAACTTACTTCTAGTCTAATTAAGTAATTGCTTGAAAGTTAAAAGATTATGGCATCATTTTTACAAAATAATCTATATCTATATCTATATATATATATATATATATATATATATATATCTAAAAGTTAAGATGTAGTATTTAATGTTGCTATACTCCTGTTGAGCCACCTCAACAGCCGTTTCATACTTTTTTTTAATCATTTAATTGTTTATGATATTTGATTCTTCTATTTTTTTCTATAAAATAATTAAATATAGATCATGGGCAAACCTGTTAATGTACTCCATTACTATTCAATGGTCTTAAATGCAAATGTTTTTGTTCCAAATTGCAAATGTTACTATTTGTTGGATACAAATATCTGATTATCCAACTATCCAAATTAATTTCAACTTTTTGTTTTATTCTTTCTAATTTCAAGTAATTGTTAAAATTGAATATTTCATTATCTTTTTACTAGATACAATAAAAATTTCAAGTATCCAAACCAAACTTTAGCACCCAAATCTCCAACCTAGAGTTGCATTTAGCGTCTCTTTGTTTCTCTACCATTATGATGTTTCCTCTTTCAAAATTTTAGTTTTTCACAACCTTATCTCTCTCTCACTCAAACATTGATTATTTATTTAAGCTTTATAATGTTATATGTAAGATCCAGATTTGAGTCCATAACCCAAAGTATGAATGGACTTAGGCCCAAAAAGCCCAATGCAATGAATTTGTAGAGAGTGGGTTGGAAAACTGGGTTTTAATGAATCAGACAACAGATGTGGTGGATTCAGATGACAGGAAAGTGAAGATTGACTAGTTTAATCTTAAGGAAACTGTCCTTAGCACAGTTCGAGGTGATTTGTTTTTATATATTGATTCTCACATTAGATTACAAATTCAATTATTGATTGCTACAGTGTTTTTCTTTCTATTTCTCGATCCTTTTTTCCTCAGGGGTCTCGCACATTATATATCTCCATTTTCATGATCTTGACCCTCCATTTGTTGATCATCCAAGCCACTACTTGAGTGCTTGTCCCGTCGAACACCCTCTCTGCCCTCTATGAGTTGGGGCATCCAAGACAGCACTGTTCAGGGGTCTTCTCAACATAAATGCGACTAGAAAGTTAGCTACAAAGCATTCAATGTGGTAGCAGTAGCTTTCCCTTAGATATTTCCCAGTTCCCATCCTTCCTGTATGTTCATGATGCATGTCTTTATCAATAGAACTTCTTGGAACGTCACCCTGGATGACCAGAGGCACATCTTGACCTTCATTGCGTTTAGTCGAGGGGATATTCCTCCTCGGATAATCTCTCTCAGCTTCTACAGTCATAGTTTGCTCGGGAAGTTGGAAGTGTTATGTCTTCGTTGCTACTAATCTGTTCTCAGACCATGGGTCTCCTCAGATAAGGCCCATGTAGAGTTAAGGGCCCAAATGGTTTATTGGGCCTTGGGCCTTGGCCGAAAACATGGTGATTTGAGGACTCTTAAATAGTAGTCAGTGGTTTAAGCTCAGAGCTTTATGAGTATAATATAAATGGGAAGGTGGTCTGAGGAGGAATGCCTCCTCGGATAAGTTAAACACGGATCTGATGTAGATCCTAACAATCAAGGAAACCTTCTAGTAAGGTCCAATGACAGGGATGTACAACTCAAGTGTACCAGAGAGTGGAAGCTAGGAAATACCTAAGGAAAAGCTGCTACCACCGCATTGAATACCCTGCATCTAACTTTCTGGCCGCATTTATGTGGAGAAGACCCCTGAATAGTGTTGCCTCGACTACCACAACTCACAAAAAGTCAAAGAGGGTGTTTGATGGGACATGCACTCAAGTAGTGGCTTGGATGATCAACAAATGGAAGGCTAAGATCATTAAGAAGGAGATATATAATGTAAGAGACCCCTGAAAGAAAGAGGATTGGAAAATCAAGAAAGAAACACTGTAACAATCTAGAACGAGACTTGTAATCAAGCTTCAAAAGCAATATATAAGAATCAGTCTCCTTGGACTTGGCCGAGGACGTTTTTCCTTAGTAAAAGTTTGTTATCTTCCTTTCTTTATCATTAAGATCCGTTTACTTGTTGCTTAAATTCATTAAAACCCAGTTTTCCAACCCATTCTCTACAAATTTATTATTTGGGCTTTTTAGGCTTAAGTCCAGATGACTTTTGGGCTAGGAGTTCAAACTAGGTCCTTACAATTGGTGCTGTCTGTGGGGAGATTACTTGGGTGACAGTGAGTGTAACGTTCAACCATGGTAGGTTCAGGTCCACACTAGGAAGAATCCATGGGATCCTAATGTAAAAATCCTTTCATCAACCTTAATCCTAGAAGGGATCGAGAAGGGAGTGTGCATACTGTCTAGTCTGGTAAGAGTTAGTCCCGAGGTAAGAGCTATTTTTCTCGTGAGGAAGATACCAGAGCCTTACAATTGGAGGTTGACTATTTGAAGAGAAAGCTATGCCATGCACAGCGAAAGCGAATCCCCTCAAGCTCCGACGTTTCCTCTGATGATAGAGAGAATGCCAGTTATAAATGAAAGTCAAGGACCCCACCCAGAGAGTCTTTCCCCTACGAGGAGGAGCACCATCACAAATGTAGGTATAAGATCCCGCCTTGCAAAGGCTTGGGAGGTGACACTATGAGCAAAGCATTGAATCAAATTTCCCGATCACCCTTCGCGCACAGGATTAAAAGGGCAAGACTTCCTCGACGATTCAATCAGCTAAAGTTTACCATCTATAATGGTCGAACAGACCCAGTGGAGCATGTGAGTCATTTCAACCAAAGAATGACTGTTCATTTCAGGGACGAAACCTTGATGTGCAAGGTGTTCCCTTCTAGTCTGGGACCCATGGCAATGAGATGGTTTAACGGCTTAAGGGCGGGCTCCATAGGTTCCTTCAAGGAGCTCACCCAAGCATTTGGCTATTACTTTGTCACGTGTAGCAAGGTTCCTCAACCCTTAGACTCCCTACTGTCCTTGTCCATACAAGAAGGGAAGACCTTAAAAACGTACTCAGATAGATATTGGGAGATGTACAATGAGATAAATGGTGAATTTGATGACATCGCCATCAGTACTTTCAAGGTCGACCTCCCCACCGAGCATGATTTAAGGAAATCTTTGACAGAAAAACCTGTCACCAACGTGCCCCAACTCATTAACCAAATCAACAAGTATAAGAGGGTTGAGGAAGACCAGTAGCAGTGGAAAGGTAAGGCTAAGGTTATCCCTTAAGAGAGGAGAGATTTCAGGTCGGATTGATACAACAATAATGGGCCTCAGAGGGACTTTGCTAAGTAGTCAAGATCTGCCAATATTCAGGCAATTAACGTGGTGTTCTAGGAACTGGTGCATTAAGTGCTGGAGAAAATTAAGAATGAGTCATTCTTCAAATAGCCAAATAAGATGGCAGGAAACCCTATGAGGCACTATTAGAACCTTTATTGCCAGTATCATAAGGACTAGAGACATACTACAGAAGACTATAGAAATTTGTGGGACCATTTGGACTAGCTGGTCCTAGAAGGAAAGTTAAAGCAGTTCTTGCATCATTCTAGTGGCTAGAGAAGTCAGGCTGGCTAGGAACCCCGAAGAGATGCTTCTTTAAGGCCTCCTTTAGGCACTATAAATGTCATCTTCGCTGCTTTAGGGAGGACCGGGTCTTGCCCCTCTAGGGTAATGTCTGTCGCTTAGCTGACTGCTGAGGACTCAAATGTTGAGCCAAAGAGGGCTAAAGTAAGTATCCAGCTGGCGTTGAGCTTTTCCGATAAAGATAAGGTTGGAATCATACAGCCCCACGATGACGCTTTGGTGGTCACACTTAAGATTGAGGGGTATGACTTGAAAAGGGTAATGATGGACCAAGGCAGTGGTGTCGAGATAATATACCTCAACTTGTACAAGGGGCTAAACTTGAGACCTGAAGACCTAACAACCTACAGCTCGCCCTTGGTAAGTTTTGATGGGAAGGTCATTATTTCGAATGGCCAGATTAGACTACCCATGCAGACTGGTTCAGAAGTGGTGGAGGTGGACTTCATCATGGTAGACGCTTATCCCCCTTACACGACCATTGCGGCCAGGCCCTGGCTGCATGCGCTAGGAGCCGTCTCTTCTACCCTACACCAAAAGGTGAAATATTCGTCGGGCGGCAGAATTGAAGAAATTATTGGGAATCAATCCACAGCTAAGCAGTGCCTGGTAGTCGCCATCTTACATCAGCCTGAAGTTGAGTCCTCGGCCCATGCTGAAAAGGGTTTATAACAATTAAAAGCTCTAGATTTGCCTGTCGTTGGATCGGTCGAGGAGGTGAAGTGTGAAGACTTAGAAACGGTTGTTATCGGTGATGATCCGGAGAAGTTTTTTATGATCTGAGCTCAACTTCCTCCTCCAAATAAGGAAGAGCTGATAGAGTTTCTTAAGAGAAATGTTGATGTGTTTGCGTGGAGCGCTTACGAAGTTTCGGGAGTGGATTCGAGCTTTATCTACCATCATTTGAATGTTAACCCGTCCGACACTCCTAAGAAGCAACCACCTCAATGCTCGTCCAAGGATCATTCTAACGTCATCAGAGATGAGGTGAAGAAGCTCAAGTAGGCAGGGGCCATCAAGAAGGTTTTCTTCCTTGAGTGGCTGGCCAATTCGATGGTGGTGAAGAAGAAGAACGGGAATGGCGAGTGTGTATGGATTTCACAGAACTAAATAAGGCTTGCCCAAAGGATCTTTTTCCTATGCCTAGAATAGACCAGCTAGTGGACGTAACCGTAAGCCATCCTCGGATAAGTTTCTTGGATGCCTTTCAAGGATACCACTAGATACCATTAGCCTTAGATGATCAAGAAAAGACAACTTTTGTTACTCCCATTGGAAACTACCACTACAAAGTGATGCCATTTGGTTTGAAAAATGCAGCGTCTACCTATCAAAAGATGATGACTAGACTGTTTAAATTATAGTTGGGCAAGAGTATTAAGGTCTATATAGACGATACAGTGGTGAAAAGTAAGGTGGCATCCGAGCATGTAGGAGACCTTGGGAAATTTTTTGAAATCCTGAGGAAACACAAACTGCGACTTAATGGTTCTAAATGTTGTTTTAGGGTCGGATCAGGGAAGTTTTTGGGGTACATGGTTACGCATCGTGGGATTGGAGTTAACCCTGATCAGATTAAGGTAATCAACAGTTTACAACCACTTCAGAATCCTAAGGAAGTCCAGAAGCTGACCGGAATGACTTCTGCCTTAAACTGGTTTATCTCTCGGTCGGCAGATAGATGCAGACCCTTCTTCCTATTGATGAATAAGTAGAAGGGATTTTGGTGGACTGAAGAGTGTGCCTTAGCCTTCCAACAGCTTAAGGATTACCTCTCTTGACCACCTATCATGTCCAGTCCCGAGGTGGATGAGGTCCTATTTGCTTATATTGCTGTAGCCCCTCATGCTGTAAGCTTGGTCTTGATACGAGTTGATAGTGGCATTCAAAGGCCAGTCCACTATGGAAGCATGTCACTACATGAGGCCGAGATTCGTTATCTACCCCTAGAGAAAGCCATTTTGGCAGTGGTACACACTACACATAAACTCCCTCATTACTTCCAGGCACACATGATAGTTGTCCTAACTCAGCTCCCGCTCATGCTCTGCTTTGAAGCGCTGATTACACAGGGAGGATCACTAAATGGGGTACAATCCTAGGAGCTTTTGACATCAAATACATGCCCCGTACCTCCGTTAAGGGCCAGGTTCTCGTAGATTTGGTGGCGAAGTTCACCGAATCCCCTTTTGAGAAAGAGGTAGAAACACAACACGTGGATGGAAAATCAGTTGGCATGATCTCCCAAAAAGGTCCATTATCCTGGAAAGTATACGTTGATGGTGCATCAAATCAGAAGGGGTCCAGGGTGGGGGCTAGTTCTACTATCCCCCGAAAAAATCATTATTGAGAAGTCATTGAGGCTGGACTTCTTGGCCAAACGAGCCCTACATGTTGTAACCTTCATGCCTGGATTTTTGATTGCAAATGTAATCTCAATACGATGACTGAAGCCATTAGCAATAGCATGGCTTTGACTCAATGCTTCCTCCCAGTCCTTTCCAAAGAATGGAGAGGGAATATATCTCATGTAAAGGTGATGTTGATACAATTCAAGCTTACCAAATATTTGAAAGCGATTAGTACCTGGAATCAGAATTCCGTTGGCTTTAACGGAAAACCAAAGCGTATTCTCGTCATTTTGCCTTATAAATGGATGATATGGGCAGAATACGAAAACAACACACACAATGATCCCCATGAATTTGTTACATAAATCTAAAGGCACTTGTAGATTCACTGAAGCCCCCACATTTTGGTGGCTAAACCATTTTGGATTTCACTTCCTGGAAACACGGGACCATATTGCAGCTGATTTTTGATATGGTACATCTGAAACATACAGATCATGATGGTTAGAACTTCACATGCAAGTGCAGCACATACACACATATACACAAGGGGGGAGAGAGAGAGAGAGAGAGAGACCTTAATCAAATGATGCCTTAAAATTGTTAACAACATGTCACCATAGCCTTGATTCTCACTCAATTTGACACAATTTAAAAGAATGAGATTCGGGATAATACTATCTTCTGGCCATAATACAAATGTTTCCAATGAGGTACACCCTGATGCATAAATCAACTTGGTACCTAATGGAAGTTTTGGTAATGATTGAAGACTATTGCAACCATTTAAACATAGACTTTTCAATGCAAAAAGTCCAATGATGCTATTAGGAAGGAAAACAAAACTATTTCCTTCTAGAATTAATTGTTTTAAAGATGACAAGTAGCGAAAATCATCTGGAATTTCCCGCAATAACTTAGAACTAGTTCGGTCAAATAAATGCTCTAATATGCCCATGGGATTTGGACTTCTTTGTTGCATTAAAGGAAAGTCGAGGAGTTCTTCGCATCCATGGAGACAAAGGAATTTTAGATTTTTCAAGAGAAGAATGGAGAAAGGTAGCTCTCTTATAGCAGTTCCACTCACATCTAACTCCTCTAGGCCTCCAACGTTTCCCAAGTACTATGGCAATTTATCAAGTTTTGAGTAGCCAGATAAAGTTAGAATTTTTAGAGATGTCAAACTATGATTAACATTAGGAAAGCTTGAAAGATTCTTGCAATCTCTTATATCCAATTTAACAAGGCCAATTAAATGCTCTACTGATAGATCCTCAATGGCAGTATTGTCCAAATAAAGCTCTGACAAACGTGACATATTTCCCACAGTTTCTAGAAATTTCTTCAACCTTAAACATCCCGAAAGAATACAAACTTCAAGAGATTCCAAGTTGATCTTTTGTGAAAGGCTTTCAAGGCGTTCACAACCTTTTAGATCCAATCGAATAAGTCGTTTGAGATTTCCAAGAGATTCATGAATCTTGGACAATGTTGTACAACGTTGAAGAATCAATTGCCTGAGATTTAGGACTCCATTAAAGTCTGGGGTCTCAGCCAAGTTTTGAGAGTCACTCAAGTCAATAAGTTTTAACTTTTCTAAAATTTGTTATAAACCAATAAATAATTAGATAAACTCAAGCCTTAAAAAGGTAGAAATTCACATTTGCGTAAGTAAAAATCTTACCATAATTCCTTTTCACAGTTGTTTGATGCAGCTGCAATGCATTCTAAGTTCAACAAGTTTATTTGGTTGGAAATTGTTTGGCAAGGATTTTAAAGGATATCCATGCCATTCTATAGCCCGTAACTCATTAGAAAGATAAATGAGGCCTTGTGGAAGTTCCTCATTACCCCTAATGAGGTGTTGTTGAAGTTGCATATTACCAATTTTAAGCAATCTCAATTTTTTCATTGTTGAGAAGGCTTTCAAGTATTTCATTTTATCCACATGTGTGTTTAGGACTATGCCTTCAACAAAGTCTGTTCCCTAATAACCATAAACAATGAAATTAGAATAATTCATAAATTCTTAGAATATTTTGTAATAGTATATATACTTCTCAAAGTTTAGATTTAGACTATAGTCAACTTACAGTATTATTCTTCAATACATGAAGGACATCCTCATACATCCACAACCTCGTAGGTCGACCGAGCTCTTTAGGTGATTCATGACGAACAATTTCATGACCCATTTCTTGTAACAAATCATGCATCCACAAAGTTCCCTAGTTATCAATGGTTATAAGAGATTTGTCTATGAGGATGTCAATATTGTAGTCTGGGTAGTAACCAAAACTCTCTAATATATCTCTTATATGATCCTTTTTCTCTCCTTTGAAGAAACATGCAATATCTAGGAACAATTCCTTCTCTGTATACAGTAGCCCATCAAAACTTATTTGAAGCATGTTCATAATTTTTATATCAACTTCTACTTTCAGTTTATCTAGAGCACTTCTCCATGCATTAGTTTTTCTACCAAATAATGAAGAGCCTAAAACTTTAAGAGCTAAAGGTAGGCTATCAGCGTAACTCACAAAATTCATAGACAAATCCACATAATTTTTTTCAGGATAGTTCTTCTTGAGCGCTCTCCAACTAAAAAGCTCCAAAGCCTCATTTCTGTTCAACCCCTTAGCTTCATATACATCATCCACTTCATGACTTCTCAACAAAAAGTAGTTGCTTCTGTAAAGAAACTAGGCCTTGTTTTTTAGTTTGTTCTCTTACCTTAGCAATAAAGCTGCTAGCTTCAAACTTATCAGAAATTCTTTGATAAATTTCTTATGCAAGAGTAGTTTTGCCTATTCCACCCATCCCGCAAATCCCTACAAAGCGAACACCACCCAGCCCTTCATCCAAATAAAATTCCAACATTTCCTTCACATGGGATTCTATTCCAACAAGATCCTTAGAAATAGTCCTTAAGAATTTTCTATTCAATTCTTTATATATCCTTTTAAGGATTTCTTGGATAACTTTTGATTCATGCCTACAAAGAAGACAGTAAAACACTCATTTTTAGGAGACAAAGTTAGCCACATTAAAGACGCAAAACATTTTGTATAAATACAAACTTATCTTCGTTCAGTAGCAAAAGGGGAATTCAAAAAATGTATTATAGCAGTGTTATGACTATATAACAATTCAGTGCTTTGTGAGTGTGCCTAGTCCCTTGTAGTATTTTTCTTGGATTTATATTTTCATTATCCTTTTTTCTTTTTCTTTAATCTTCACAGTAAGAAAAAACATATAAAAAGACCAATTGAAGTATCTATAACACAACTTCAAATTATTTTATTGATACATGAAGGCTATTTTCTAGCCCTCCTAAATTGTTCTTCAGATTGACATGCAGGACAGCAACTTATAGAGATACATGTCATGTTTTTTTTTGGGAGGCGGGCGTACGAATTCTATTGTTGCTTTTCAAGCCAAAATGATCTTAAATTTCAATGGTTCACCATTTGGCTGGGCCCCTTCTTGTTCTTTGTTTTTCTTTATCAACCCTTGCAGCCTTGCTCTTTCTTGAAGGGGTAACCATTTAGAAATCACAAGTGTTAGGATTTTTTTTAATGTTGGCATATTTCATGAAAAATCTCATTGTATTTGTATGCAACAATTGCTAGAAGTGGAGTTGGCATATTTCAGGTTGTATTGTATGTGAGTTGAGAGGTTCAAATGATAGAAGTGGAGTTGCTGCACTAGCAATCTCGGACGAGCGAACTGGCAGTATTAGACATCTTGAACTGAAAGAGGCAAGCGTTTACTTTGAAATCATTAAGGGTCAACTATAAAAGGCAAAGCTTCCTTGTCTTGACAAACCACTTACAAAATGCGGATTACGAAGTTCCTGACTTTATTTGTCCATATTGATCACTAATTCAGTAAGAACCAAAGTCCAACTTGAGCTGTAATTTCCTAAGTTCATAATACATACAGGTGACAAATTGAAATTTTCTTTGTTTGGATTCAACTAGAAAAAGTAAATATTGAGTATGCACAAGTTTCCAAGTAATCTATGTTGACACCAAAAGAAGAAAAGAAAAATGTTACCTATCATGTAAATGCCATCCAGAGATATTGCCAACTTCTTTCAGAGCAGCTTTCCATGCTTGCACATCCTCTTTGTTAATGTTTGGATTTCTTGTGTGCTTAGCAAAGGCTTCGATGAAAGTCCTCCCCGTTTGGTTCCGTGCATCAGAGGGATCCACATGGTAAAAGATATGCAAAATTGTCAACCCATTGTCTTTTATGCATTCGACAATTTTCGCTAGTTCAATCAAGCAAAACTTTGAAGATGCATAATTTCTTGAAAGAACGATGATTGCATACTTGGACTCTTCTATTGCTTTCAAGAGCTTTGAATTTATATATTTTCCTCGCTCAAGTTCCTCATTATCCCTGAAGGTGGTAATGCCTTTTTGTTTCAAAACAGTATAGAGATGGTCTGTAAAATTCTTGCGGGTGTCATCACCACAAAAACTAAGGAAGACGTCATATTTCCAAGAAGAGGAAGAAGGAAAGCAGGCTGTTTTAGTGGCCATGGAAGGTCATGGAAGCAACTGTTCCCCAGAAAAAATCACCAGTGTTCAGTTGCAAAGAAAGTGGAGAAGAATAGAGTTAAAGTGAGATTCGCATTGGATTTGATGAGATTGTAGGAGAGAGAAGGGAAAGAAAGACAAATAATAAAAGGAGATCGTCGGATTCTTTTCAATCATAAAGATATATATTTCTAGTCATCAACCCGTGCGATGCATGGAAAAACTATTGTGTATGAAGATTTAAACAATTCTTTGTTTCTTTCTCTTTAATTGTACATTAGGATTTCAATCTTAGAAATTCCTATCCTTCCTAGGAAACTTTAAATTAGTGAATGGAAAATATCAATTAAATTAAATTTAAATTAAAATAGGATTCCAATCCATAACATCTCAATTATCATCGATATAAGCCTATCAATAGAGCATGTTGAGATTATGTCAGAGGATTGGACAGTCTATGAATTAGGCTTGAATATATTTATTATGCAACATCTTTGAATGGCAGAGGAAAATTATAACATTAAACTTAGATTTGGCTTACATGACAATTAGTTAGCAACATCATAGTTAGAAAAAAGTCAAATAACCACTGGACATCATTGAAACCATAACAATTCTAAACCAATCAATTAAATAGCTATACAAATTCATTAAGGAAAAAAAACCATGTACAAATTGTGTGTAGAAAAAGAAAAGATGAATCAAAGAGCACTAGCAAAGCATTAATTAAGCAACTTCTTAAATTCCATCTATAACTCTTTGTTTAATAATTAACAGCGGCTAAATTTCAGAAACTAAAAATTAGAACCTAGAGTAGAATCACTCACTCACCGAAATCAAAGGCAAAATTCATTAGTCAATCTATGTGGAGTGTGATCAATGTACTAACTTTTACATAGGTACATGATTCAAGGATACAATTTCTCTGTTTATACAGAAATGCATAATGTGCTATTTGAATTTGATTACTTATTTACTTGTAAGCTCTAGGCCCTGTTAAGATAAATGCCTTTGATTTATAGCTCACGTTGCCTCTACAGATCATGTTGCAAATCAAAATTCCAATTCAAATGCTTCTACAACTTTCAGATAAACTTGCAGTGGATTTGGTTCCAACTATTGTATTTTATTTAAATTCAAATGTCTCATCATTATGTTTTATCCTTAGCTTCTATCTAATAATCTAATAGTTTTCTTTTGTTTGTTTATATATAATTTCAATACAACTCATGGATTGGTAATTTAGCCAACACCAATTATTTGGATTTTGATTCAACCAACTATTCTTTGAAAGTAAACAAGAGTATAAATCATCTCCTTTGCCACTACCAGCCCAAATTTGCTTGACATATGACCCCATATTCACGTATCCACAATTCTTTTCAATTTACATTCAAAAACACTAACAACAGTAGCACTACCTATAAATCCCAAATTTCCAATAAAAAACTTCCTAATAGACCAAAAAAATCAAGTTTATAAGAGGTAGTCACATGACTCTAGATAAAAGTCCACATGATTGGATACAGAGCATCTCACTTGTGTAAACTAGGGCTAGAGTTTGAAGCATTGGTAGCTGGGCTTGCTTGTTATGACAATGGAGATCTTGTGATGGCTTTGATGGGTAACGGCAGCAATGGCTCCGTCATGGGTGTCTGTCCTCTCTTTGTGCCTTTGAGTAGACTTTTGAGTTTGGAATGTGAATGTTCAAATAGCGTGTAAAACACTATGAACGTTTAGACTTCCAATTACAAATTATCAATTCTAGCTTATTATCAAACAATTGATATGCGGAATATGAACATAAGCATATAACAAAATTGATAAATAATCTAAACCAAATAAAAACACATCCACAACAGAAATTAAATGGCAAAGATTAAGGGAAGAAAGATGTAAATACAAGGATAACATAGCGATGTGTTATCGAAGAGGAAACCGAAGCTCTCGGCGTAAAACCTCTCGACCGCCTTCCAAGCGGTCAATAATCCACTAAAGAATGAAGTTGGGATACATGAAGAGCAGAAGACCCTCCAAGCCTAATCTACCCAGTGTACCTAAGCCTTCCAAGCTTCTTACTCCAACGAGATTACGCCGAACCTTTGTCTTTTTTAGCTTACTGTATTCCACTATAGCCCATAGTATCAACCAATAACCATTGGTCCCTTCTTAACTGCTTCCCAAAGTACCAAATGACCTTCTCACAGATGTGGGTATGGTGAGAAAAGGATTTGGGTAAGAACCTCTCAAGGATGTAACAATGGAGAGGGTGAGAGTAGAGGAATTTGAAGAGTTTCTATGAAAAAATTGTGGATGAGTTAATCTTGTTTTTTTTTTTTTTCTAGGGTTTCTTTCTCAATATTCTCTCTAGAAGCACTTTACATTTCATGGGTTTAAGGGGTATTTATACCTGGGTGAGAAAGGAATGCGAAGAGTCAGTTTTTCCCAAACAAGGCTAGTTGGCGACTTGGCCTCGCGACTTGACTGAGTCACGAGTTCAAGCCGTGAGATAACAAAACAGCCAGGCTGGACCTTTTGTCCTGTAGTGCACCAGCTGGCGTGACTATTCATCTTCTTGAATGCTTCACTCGTGTGTTGCAGTTGGCGGCTTGCCAGTTGCGAGTCACCTACGAGTCTTAGCTGCGAATCCCTGCATCCTTGCACAAACTTGAGCATTTCTTCACATTCTCTCACTCACTACCCTTACATGAATCCCACCTAAATACAGGGTTTGTAAGTGCTGAAATACAAGCAAATTGGCACGAAATAAAGCTAACAAGATGGTTGATTAAATTCAACCTTACAGAATGTATTTTCAGAAACTATCGGGGATATAGAGAGAAGAAGAGCTTAGAGAGGTAGTAAGAATGGTTGGTTTTAGAGAGTGTCACGTTATCATGATATGCTGCAGCAAGAGCAAGAGCTTGATCTTTATCCTGCAAACTAGAGTGGAGAAAGTATGTTAATGTCCACCTACAAACTAGAGTATTTACATTAGTTTTATAATACATTCAATATCTCGATTTTTATTTTAAAATATAACATAACAAAATAATATAACTATATGATAAAATATTATAAATCAACTGTAAAATATTATCAGGGAAGGGAAGAGAGAGAGAGCGCGGAGTGAATAAATAATTGATTTTTAAGTTTAAAACCAGTGATTAGTAATGTGTAAATACAGCAATCTACTGTAGTTGAGTTGTATAATCTATATATAGATATATATATATATATATATATAATTGAAACTTCTGAAACTCCCACAATTTTTCACATCATCATTTTAATTTTTTAAACTAAATAGTGAGAGAGTCATAACAGGAGTCTCTCTCTTATAATATATAACAAGAATTCCCTTTGATTTTCCTTCTAGGCGTGACAAAATCTTTGAAAACCTTAAAGCAACCTCCTCTGTCCGTCTCCACTAAGAGAGAAAACCCTAAACTTCAATTTCTTTGGTACGCTTGCTCTTGCTTTTTCTCTTTTTTGTGAATAAGTTTTTTTTGCTTTTGTTTTGTGTCTAGTGGAGGTGATCTTGCGACTGTTTGTTCTTCCAGGCCCCATGAGATTTTACATGACTTTCATTGGCGATGGAGTAGTACTTTACATTATATAGTATAACTACAAGTATTGCAGTAAGTTTGCTAACTTTTTGTGTGGTTCAAAGATGTTATATTCTATGTTATTTTAGATTATATAATCTTAAGCTTTACAATACGGAGACGTATGTTAGGTTGTCTCACATCAGAAGTAGCTTATTGCATTTGTTGTACAAGTTTTCAATTCCTTTTGTGTGGATATTTTTCACAGTTGTGGAGTAAGGTCTATGCACTATATGTTATCTTATGTTTTCTCTTATGGTGTCATGCTGCTTTGTTTATTAATTAAAGATTATGTTGGAAGCCTATATTATTTACACCTTCTAAGTGTTCGACAATGTTTGAACCAATTTTTTCATCAATTAGGAAGAATTGGATAAAAAGAAACTTAGAAAGGCTTTGTCTTTTGAAAGTTTGACCATCTGAATTTTTGGGTTCAATTTTTTGCAATATCTGAAATTGTTTGGCAAATTTCAACTGTTATAATTTTGGATTATTCTTTTGAAGGTAACCTATCTTTCTCTTATATTTCTCTATTTGGTAGTCATATATATTTTGTTTTGTTTCAATAATTTCTAGGCAGTGCCAATGAATTTTCTGATTTTTTTATTCCTTTAGAAGTTTTAACATTAGAATTTTTTAGTTATTTTTTTGCAATATCTAAATTTGTTATAGCTAGATGTTTTGCAACCCTTTGCATGTTCAAGCAATGGTTTATTCATCAAATTGTAACTCAGAAAGATAGGAGCAATTCACATAATAGTATAGTTTCATAATCAATTTAAAATTTTATAAAATTATTTTAGTCTATTATAAATAGGTAAGTTCCCGTGCATTGCATAGGTTTCCGACTAGTTTGTAGGATATCGAAACCTGGTTGTTACATGTTACGGGCTTGTGTGAGTGTAAAATAGTAATTTGAAGGGTTTTACTTTTTACACCCCAATGCTAATGCTCAAATTTTTAAAAAAGTCAACAAAGCTATTTTCCTTTCCATTAAGATTAAACTAGAGTGTAACTTCGTGCATTTACACGAATACAATTAGAAACAATCACAATTATATGGTTCGAATTGTACATTTTTTTGAGAAGATGTTCAAATTATACATAATATTAGCTTACACTTTTTTTAAATCGTACATTTCTAAAATATATAGTGATTTCTCATTAATTATATATATATATATATATATATATATGATTTAAAATTTAATTAGATTTAGACTTTTTGGTTTTTGCACTTAATAA
Organism: Quercus variabilis; assembly: GCA_030445155.1. Lineage (NCBI taxonomy): Eukaryota > Viridiplantae > Streptophyta > Magnoliopsida > Fagales > Fagaceae > Quercus > Quercus variabilis. The sequence continues at coordinate 1,769,610 of CP129450.1, read as the reverse complement.
CTCACTTACCATAAGAATTAAAAAAATTAGATGGACTCTTGGCACAATATTGGACTCTAATTGAAATCCAATTTAGAATCTAATTAGATTTGGACTCTCTGATTTTTATACTCAATAATTCATTTGACATAAAAATTAAAAATTAGATGGAATACATGGCACAAAATTGAGATTAAAAACTAATTTGATTTTCTCTAAGCTTTGACTTTTAATATATACTAGCTTGTAACCCCATGCATATATACACTTAAAGATATATAAAAAAAATGCATAATATAATTCTTATATATATAATTTAAATACTATTGATAGTCATTTTTATATTTTGTTAACTTTTTAAAAATTTTGTATTGATATTACTAGGTATCAAATGTAAATTTTTCATGTTTTTTTTTTTTAAATTATTGTGAAGCACTTTTTTTTTTTTTTGTGATTCATTTATTATAGACTCTTTGGTTTTTATACCTAATAACTCACTTGGATGAATATTTATGATATAGTTCTACATTTAATTTTAAAATTAAGAAATAAAACTCTTTAAGAATAAATAATTTATGACACATGGCGCGAAATTGAAACTTTAATTTGGAATTCTAATTTAAGTTTCTCTCAACTTCACTTATTATTATATACTTGTATGTAGCCCCGTGCTACCGCACGGGAATAGATATATTATTAATCATGAGTTTATTCATATTTAAAAGGCTCAGTTAAGTCTAAATTCATATTATTAACCAGAAAATTTCATTAACAAAACTTAGCAGTATATATATTTTACACAGAAAGATGAACCTTTGTGACAATATTTATCCAAAAGATCCATTCACGCTTTTGAATTTTCAATCTCTATTGGTGATTGAAATTTTTGTAGCTTAAAAAATTTAAAATTAAAGAAAAAAAAAAACTCTCAGAGTTGTACTCATTTTGTGGTTTTACGATGGGTCATTTACTAACATGATGGGCATTTGTGTGAAAAAAAAACCTCTGAAGTTCCATGGCTGAGAGAGATGGGTTTGTGCGTGTTTTTATACATCCTTCATAGTTTTATTATCACGAAGCAGGTCTAATAGATTTAGATTGGTACTATCGATTCCCAAAACATAAGTGTTTAATATGTTATTAATTTCATCTCATTGGCTTCTACACATGACAGCAAAATTAAAAATAATTAGATTGTACACGTGTATAGTAAAATTGGACTCCAATTTCAGATTCTAATTGAACAATTGGAATGATAATATATGATAGTAATAACAATAAAAAAATTCAAATAAAATTTCGGATTAAATTGTAACAATCTGAATAAAAAATTCCAGTAGAAAGATAGGGTAGAGTGATCTATTCTAAGAAGGCGACTAAACTTGCATAAATATAGAATAATAAATCCCTTTCCGAAAAATTTACATTGTTCATAACATTTACCTTTACTAAAAATTTTAAAAACATAGTGACTTACATCTGCCATCCAAACATCTACAGTCGGGTCCTCTCTAATTTGCGTGAGATTCCATTGATCACTAAATTCCTATGCAGCTTGCAAAAAGTATCATCCATTGGTTCACAGCAGTCCTTTCTTCATTGTTATAGGTACCAAACCTGAACAAAAAGCCAAATATAAGGATAGTGAATTTTAGGTATAATGTGCATCTAATCACATATTAGCAATTTATAATAAATGTAAAGATGCAAACTTTGTAAGTGAATAGTAAACAAAACTCAGTATCAGAACCAAGAAGAAAGCACTTTAATCTGAAATTCAGTGCAAATGTAAAAATGCAAACTTTGTAAGCAATTTATAATAAAGATGCAAACTCTGACTTTGCTATCTTTTTGGAAATTATGCAATGTAGCCAAACCAAGTTCTTATCATCGATATTAATCTCTTTGGTTTTCATATTTGACTGCAAAATTAAGAAAAAACTCAATTAGCACAGTAACTCACTTGACTCGATACATAGAAGTGGTTTTAATGAGAATGAGCCTACATACATTTAGCCACATGATGCAAAATTCAACTTCAATTTCACCGATATTAATCTCTTTGGTTTTCATGTTTGACTGCAAAATCAAGAAAAAACTTAATTAGTACAGTAACTTACTTGACCCGATACATAGAAGTGGTTTTAATGAGAATGAGCCCACATACATTTAGCCACATGACGCAAAATTCAACTTCAATTTCAGATTCTAGACACATGGCACAAAATTAGAAATTCTAATTCGGTGTGTACACATGACACACAATTAGAGTTCTAATTTGGAATTCAATTTCACACTCTCTCTGCTTCACCTATTATTATATATATAGATATATAAATATATAGACTAGTGTATAACCCTGTGCACATACACGATTACATTTAAAAGCAATCACAATTATATATATATATATATATATATATATATAATCTAATTGGATCTAGACTCTTTGGTTTTTGCATCCAATAATTCATTTGCCATAAAAATTATAAAATTAGATGGGACACATGGTTCAAAATTGAACTTTAATTTAAAATCTAATTGAATTTATACTCTTTGATTTTTACACCTAATAATTCACTTGACACACAAATTTAAAAATTAGATGAGACACGTGGCATAAAATTAAACTCTAATTTAAAATTTAATTGGATTTTCTCTTAGCTTTGCCTATTAATATATATATATGTGTGTGTGTGTGTGTGTGTGTACATTAGTGTTATGCCCATGTGATACATGGCTTAATTTAAAAGATATATGTAAAAAATTAAAACTATATTAATAATTAGTAAGCCACATGATAAAACCTATTAATACTATGACATATAATATATATATATATATATATACATATGTAGGGACTGGGTTTGAGCACCTCTACTATTGAGTGAGTGGACTCAAGCCCAACTAACCCAATATAATGAATTTGTAGAGAGCGGGTTCAAGAACTAGGCCCTAGTGAGGGGTACAACGACTAGGCATGGTTGCATATGGATTGAATAGCATGAACGTGGGTTAAAATGTGTAATGATGTTCCTCGGCCCTCCTCTTGGGAGCTTAAAGTTCTTATTATTTATTTAGTGATTGGTTACAAAGGTTTCCGTGATGATACAGGTTGCTATGGTGTTCTATTCTTCTAATTTTCTAGTCCCCTTTCAAGAGAGATTCCTTACATTATATACCCTCTTTCAATTGATCTTAGCCCTACATTTGTTGATCAAGCAGGTCACTACTTGAGTGCTTGTCCCATCAGCCACTTTCCTATTCTTTCTGTGGATGGCAACAACCAAGGTTGCACTGTTCAGGGGTCATTTCCTCATTAATGCGGCCAAAACGTTAGTTGTGGGCATTTAATGTGAAGGTGACAGTTCCTTCCTGAATTGCTGCTCCACCATACTCCCCTAGATGGCCCATCATGCTTGTCTTTTTCCTGGGGTGCTTAGGGAGGCTACCTTTGATGGCCCGTTACTTCCTTCTCCCATGGTCTTAATTGGCCGAGGACAGGGTTGTCCTCGGCAAGGTCCTCAGGCAATTTGGACTTTCACACTTCGTCCTCGGACATTTCTTTCTTCTCAGCATGGGCCTTGGGCTTGGTATAAAGTGGGCCGAGATTACCAAATTCTTTGACCCCACAATAGCCCCTCGAAATCTTGCTGTTTGAGTCTTCGGGCGGAGAAGAGGATTTTGACATCCTCGGGCTGTCATAATGGCTTGTCACGTCTTATCCTCCGTCAGTGCCAAAGTCTTTTTGCCTGTCCAAGGCACGTTCCTAGCGCTTCGGTATACAGAGCGCGCCCTCATTAAATTCTGGTGGCTCTGTGCTCCCCACATTCAACGGCGTGATGCCAATCCAAAGGTTGGGCTTTTTCCAACTTTATGAGCAGGAAAATCCGTACGGTTATCTTTAATTGGGGGTATAAATACCTATTTAATCCGATTGGCCTCTTTAATTTTGCACTTAAGAGTTCTTGTGCACGTACACTAAATTCGGTCAAATCTTCAACTACACTCACGCCTTTTTCAGCACAAAAAGCCTGTTCGAGGAGCTTTTCCTCATTTCTGTAAGTCTTCTTCTCTCTTTAGCTCAAATCTCCTCTCTAATTCCTTTCTTTCCTTTGCCCTTTCTTGAGTCTCTCGTTGCTAGGGATGGGTAGATTTAAGAAGTTAGTTGAGTCTGAAGAGGCAATGGAGAAATTCATCGCCGATTATAGGATACCCAGTAATGTGGGCTTGAGGTACTGTGAGGAAGGGGAATGGCACATTCGAAGGAAGGAGGGTGAGGTTGTGATTCCCATAATGACCGGTAACGAGGGGCTACTTTAGGTACTTTAGATTGGCCCCCACTCAGTGCGCCACTAACGTGTTCAGAATCCTGGGTTGTGTGGACGCCTTGAATGAGAAGATGGGGTTGAAATTAACCCATCACGATGTAAATTGGTGTTACAACCTCCAACAACTAAAAGGTAAGTCTTATTACATGAAGACGAGAGACAATAAGGTCCGGCTTATCCAGTGCCTTCCTAAGTCTAGTAAGGGGTTGAACAAAGACTTTCTAATTGTGTCTGGGGAGTGGCACGACGACCTTCACTGTCCAGCAAAGGAGGGGACACCAAGTGGGGTACTTTGAGTAGGAGAGGGTCTAGTCTTTTGGGTTATAGGTCTGCTTTGTTCGGTTGTTGACAGGAACATGTTTTCTTTTCTGCAGATCCGCACGCTTTTGAATGTCATTTTAACCTAGTCAACAAGGAGGACTTCGAAACTGTCCTCAGGGCGGAGATCTTTGTGAATGAGATTGACAACCAAGTTAGAGCTACCCACAAGATCCTCGAGTACAAGCCGATCTAGAAGTAGTTCTCAGCTCCGAGGTACATGATTAGAGCCAAAGATCCTTGGCTTCGTAGTATAACCGTAACGGAGCAAGGGTTTCTGTTTCTTGAAAGGTCTCTTGTTCCGGAAGGTATTCCATTGGCAGGTCCTTCTACCTCCCCTCAAGCTGCAGAGGCCAAGGGAGAAGAGCTAGGAGAAGAGGAAGAAGTTGCTGATTTGGGTCTATCCGAGGACGAATTTGGCGCATTTGACCAAGTCTACCTAGCCGAGGATCCCTCTAGTGACTTGGACGACCTTAATTTGACTGAGGCGGACCTCTTCTCTGTAAGGACTTCTCCCCAGGCTGAGATAGGCTTTAAGAGGCAACCCCAGACCAGCCTACTTGACCTGCTTGAGGGTTAATCGGGGAGGGACGAGCCGAGGAAGTCCTAATCCAAGATTTCTCCTTTGCCACCTAAGTCTTAGCCTGTTCAGACCAGGTCGTCTTCTTCCTAGTCCAAGCTTCCACCTCCTCCACCTCAGGCGAGTTTGCCACTAAGGCTTGAGCCTAGTGATCCCCAGCATAAGAAGTGCCCAAAGGGAAAAACGCCTATGGGAGCTGATAAGGCTCGTTCTTCCTAGAAGAAGGATGAAGCTCGGCGACCCCCCTAAGCAGCAAAAAACTAGGCACCAGGGCCAAGGAAGAGAGGTGGTTGTGCAGTCCAAGGCCCAGGCTTAGCTCCCTGCCCCAATGCTCCATGGGGAGCCTTTGATGGATAACGCCTCCCTTAGGGACTTCAGAGGGGGTGAAGGCATATATGTGGCCAATGCGTTGGAGAGGTCCCTGCTACTCCCCGCCGATATGGCCCAATTGGAGGACCTAAGGAGGCAGGAGGTCATCCTCAGCCTGAAGAGGTACTTAGGCATGGTAAGACATCCAACGCTTGAGGCTCCGTTAATTTTTACTATTCAGTTTCCAACTTATCGTCTATTTGTTTTGATTTGCAGGTTGTCCAGGCCACATACAAGCTGGAAGAGGAGGCCAATAACCAGAGCAAGGCCATGGATTAGGAACGTGACAAGCGCCTGGAAGCCATGTGGACCCTTAAGAACTCTGAGGCTAATCTCAAGAAGGCAAGAGAGGATCTAAAGGAGATGACAAAGGCTAGAGACAGCGCTGAGTTAGGCTTAGCTGGCGCTCAAAAGCAGGCCGCCGACCAGACGAGGCGCCTTCTCGAAGCTGAGGGTTAATTGAAGATTGCCAAGAAGCACATCACTGACTTAAAGCAGAAGTTGGCCGAGGCAGTAGGGGCCAAGAACGTCGCGGAGTTTGCCAGGGATGAGGCTTTGAGGGCCAACGCGGAGGCGGAGTTTGCGAGGACAGAGGTTGAAAGCTCTAAGGAGCAAGCTAAGGGGGAGGCCTTTGCCTTGAGGGTGGCTGAGATCCAAGCTACCCTTAAACGTCAAGTCCTTGAGGTATGCAGGCGCTACTGCTCCTAGACTTGGAATGAGGCCCTCAACCAAGTTGGAGTAGAGCCTTCGTCTAAGCTTAGGAGGACCGAAAGAGTGTACTACCCTTCTGCTATTCGAGAGGCTGCCTCTGCCACCTCTGAAGCCGACATCGCGCCCGAAGCAGCAGACAGGGACCAAGCCAATGCTGCCAAGGATCCCATTTCTACTAATAGGCCTACTGAGGAGGCTAAGCATCAAGGGGTGCCAGAGAAAGAAAAAACCAATAACCAGGAAGTGCCCCAAGATATGGTGAAGCCCCCTGTTGGCCCTTAAGTCCCTCCTGCTGACTCCCAGGCTCTTCCTGCCCAGGAGGACCTCCCCAAAGTTACCCCTCCAGCCAGGAAGATAGCTCTCACGGTGGTGCCTTTGCAGGCTGTTCCCTTAGGTCAGAGCTTCGAGGACCCCGAAGACATCTCTAAACAGCCTCCCAAGGGGGGAATAAAGTTCAAATTGAAGAAATAGGTTGTCTTAGCTAGTTTTTATCTTATGTTTTGTTTTTTGTTTTTGTCGTTTTTGTTTCCCTCTTTTTTTTTTAAGCACTGCAATGCTACTTTTGAATTGAATGCATGAATCCTCTTTTTTACTTTGTGTTTACTGTTATTGTAATGAGTTTTGCTCCCTATATAACCTGGGCTTTAATTATTAGCTTCACAATCTCAGAAGCTCAACATGTTTTTCATTCTAAATTGGCAGCCAACAAATGTAAAACCCATAGTAATAGTTTCCACTTGGACCTTGGTCGATAATTTGACACCATGACCTATTTTTGCTGAATTGAATACTGAGGGAACAACTTTGCAATATTGGTTCTACGTCTTATGAATTAGTTACTGTAAATAGTAAAAAATGTTAAGCACACAGCATCCGTAAAGATAATCCTTTAAATTCTAGGATCAAATACCACAGCACAATGTACAAAGGTGCTCACAAGTGTGCTTTAAAAACTTACTGACCTTAAGAAAGCCATTAGTTACTAATTATGCTAGGAGGTTAGGTTCAATGTGCCTCAGAATGCCTTAAGTGATGCTCATGGACTTGTGTTTGTTTACGCCTTTGCTGAATGTAGCCAATCTCTTTAGAGATCTGAGTCTAAGGGCCATGCAAGACCTTGGTGTTACCTAACCCTTAGGTTCTTCTCTAAGTAGCTAGTTTCCCCATAGGTTTAAGTCCGAGGACCATACAAGACCTTGGTTCTGTCTAACACTTAGATTCTCCTGTAAGTAACTAGTTTCCCCATAGGTTTGAGTCCGAGGACCATGCAAGACCTTGATTCAGTCTAGTACTCAGGTTTTTCTTGAAGTAGTTAGTTTTCCTATAGACTTGAGTCCGAGAACCATGCAAGACCTTGGTTCAGTCTAGTGCTTAGGTGGTCGCCAAAATACAAGATATATAATCATAATAGACCTAAAATTTGAATCAAAAGGGGATGCTTTTATTAATAATAATACCTTCTCAGGTTATTTACATTCCATGGACGAGCTACAAGTTTTTTATCTAGGTCTTCTAAGTAGTATGCACTTATCCCGACCACTGAGGTAATTCAATATGGTCCCTCTCACTTGGGCCTCAGCTTTCCCTAGAAAGGATTCTTGGCAGCCCCCACAACTTTCCTCAACACTAAGTCCCCCGGTACTAGTGGTCTTAGCTTCACATTGGCATCATATCCTTGCTTGAGCTTTTGGTGGTAATAGGTCAACTGGATCATTGCCTTTCCCTTCGTTCATCAACTAGATCTAGACTCTTCCCCAGTAGTTCATCATTATTGCCTGGAGTGAAAGAGCTCGTCCTTAGCGTTGGAAAGTTTATCTCCAGAGGGATAATAGCCTCGGCCCCGTAAGTCATGGCAAAAGGTGTCTCCCCCGTTGACTGCCGTGGTGTAGTCCGGTATGTCCAAAGAACGTGTGGCAACTCTTCTATCTATCTTCCCTTGGCGTCATCTAGTTTCTTCTTAAATCCATTGACAATGACCTTGTTGACAGCCTCAGCTTGCCTATTTCTCTAAGGATAAACTGGAGTTGAATACCTGTTTGTGATCCCAAGTTCACAACAGTATCTTCTGAAGACCTTGCTATCAAATTGGAGTCCGTTATTCGAAATGAGGGCATGAAGGACCCCGAATCGCGTGACAATGTTTCTCCAAAGGAATTTCTTAGCATCCATATCCCTAATGTTGGCCAACAGCTCAATTTCAACCCATTTGGTGAAGTAATTTGTGGCAACCAACAGGTATATCTTATTCCCTGGTGCCTTGGGGAAAGGGCCTACAATATCTAGGCCCCACTGGGTGAACAGCTGTGGGCTGGACAAAGGGTTAAGGACCCCTCCAGGCTGATGAATATTTGGGGCAAACCTTTGGCATTGGTCACACTTCTTAACATACTCTAGGGCCTTTTTCTGCATCCCCGGTCACCAATTTCCTTAGGTGATGGCTCGGTGCGATAGAGATCTTCCTCCTTCGTGACTCCCACAGATCCCTTCGTGCAACTCTTCGAGTAGTAACTCTGATGCCTCGAGGTGAATACACAGTAGGTATGGTCCAAAGTAGGAGCGCCTATACAACTTGTGGTCTTCGGACAACCAGAACCGAGAAGCATTCCTTCGTATTTTTTTAGCCTCTGACTTCTCCTTAAGCAGAACATCATCTTTGAGGAACCTTACTATGGGATCCATCCAGCTGGGACCCACCCCAACTCGATGGATGTGAACCGTGCCCTTTGCCACCTCATTTACTCTTTCCAGATGCTCTACAAGAATGATCTAAGGCAAATCCCCTGTCGAGGAGGTGGCAAGTATGGCCAATGAATCGGCATGGGTGTTTCCACTCTTGGAGACATGTGACAAGCTGAAAAGATCGAAATCTGACTGTTAAAGCTTGACCTGGCTTAGGTACTCTTGCATCCTCAAATCTCTGGCTTTCAGTTCTCTCTTTACCTGGCCTACCACCAATCTCAAATCTGAGAACATCCCCATTGTTTTTCCTCCCATTTTCTGCACCATGACCATCCCTTGTAACAATGCTTCATACTCAGCTTCATTGTTTGTGGCCGAGAAACCGAGCCTCAGGATTTTTCTATGATAGACTCCTCAGGGGATACTAAGACTAACCCCACTCCAAACCCCCTCTGATTTGCCGCACCATCAACGTATACCTTCCAACATGGTGGCCCCAGGATGGAGATTGCCCCAATTGATTTTTCGTCTATGCTTCTCTTCTCGGCTACCATCTCTACTGGTGGTTCAACGAATTTGGCCACCAAATCAGCCAGGACCTGGCATTTTATGGAGGTCCAAGGCATGTATTTGACGTCAAAAGCCCCTAGAATTGTGTTCTACTTGGCGATCCTTCCTGTATAATTAGCAGTCCGAAGTACAGACTTCAAGGGTAATTGGGTTAGGACAACCACTATGTGAGCCTGGAAATAATGGAGGAACTTTTGTGTAGCGTGGACCACAGTTAGTATGGCTTTCTCTAAGGGTAGGTACTTGACCTTAGCTTCATGTAATGACTTGCTAACGTAATAGACTGGTTTTTGAACGCCATTGTCGTCACATATCAGTACCAAGCTCATAACATGAAGTGCCACAGCAATGTATGCGTATAGGACCTTGTCGGCCTTAGGATTGGATATGATAGGTGGTTGGGATAGGTACTCCTTGAGTTGCTAGAAGGCCACAACACAATCCTCAGACCACTCAAATCCCTTCCACTTGTTGATCAGGAGATAGAAGGGCCTGCACCTGTTAGCTGACCTGAAAATGAATCAATTCAGGGCCGCGATCATTCCAGTAAGCTTTTGGACCTCCTTGGGGTTTTACAGAGGCTTCAGATTATGAATAGCCTTGATTTGGTTAGGATCAACCTCGATTCCCCTGTGGGTAATAATGTATCCTAAAAACTTGCTAAATCCCACGCCAAACGAGCACTTGGAAGCATTTAGGCGTAGCTTGTGCTTTCTTAAGACATCAAAGATGCAGCCGAGGTCTTCTAAATGTTCGGACACTACTTTACTCTTTACCACCATATCATCAACGTAGACATCGATGCTCTTGCCCAGCATCGGCTCGAACATTCTCGTCATCATCCTTTGATAGGTGGACCCTGCGTTCTTCAGACCAAACGGCATTAATTGTAGTGGTAGTTCCCAATGGACGTCATAAAGGCTGTCTTCTCCTGATCCTTCAAGGCTAGTGGTGTTTAATGATAGTCTTAAAAGGCATCTAGGAAGCTCATCCGAGGATGGCTCGTAGTTGCATCCACTAGCTGGTCTATTCGAGGCATGGGAAACGGGTCTTTTAGGCATGCCCTATTCAGGTCTATGAAGTCCACACAGACCCTCCACTTTTCGCTTTTCTTCTTAACCACCACAGTATTGACCAACCATTTGGGGTAAAAAACTTCTTTGATAGCCCTTACACGCTTAAACTTATTCACCTCTTTTCTAATTGCATCAACGTGCTCTCTTGACAGGCTCTGGGGTGGCTGTTTCTTGGGAATTATGGACAGATTGACGTTGAGATGGTGACAGATGAAGGACAGGTCAATCCCCAGGGCATCACAGGCATCCCATGCAAACACGTCAATATTACTTTTAAGGAACTTAATTAACTCCTCCTTCTCCTTGGGAGGCAGCCGAGCCCCGACTCGAAAGAACTTCTCCGGGTCGTCACCAATTACTTCCTTCTCTAGATCCTCACATTTTACTTCCTCGGCAGCTGCATTAGGAGGCACCACCGGGGTCTTTGATTGCTACAAGCTCTCTTCAGCAGTGGCCGAGGGCTGTGCATCTAGCCGATGTGATATGACAGCCACCATGCACTACCTTGCTGTGGATTGGCAACCACAGATTTCGAGAACTTGATCCTCTGATGGGAATTTCACCTTTTGGTGCAAGGAGGAGGTAACAGCCCCTAAGGTGTGGAGCTAGGGCCTTCCTATGATGGCTGTGTAGGGGGAGTAGGTGTCCACTACTATAAAGTTCACCTCCACCACTTCTAGGTCGGTCTGGATGGGCAGCCTGATCATGCCCTTTGGGATAACAAGCTTCCTGTCGAAACTCATCAAGGGAGAGCTATAGGGCGTTAAGTCCTCCGGTTTCAACCCCAACCCTTTGTAGAGGTCCGGGTACATGACCTGCCGCGCTGCCATCATCGACCGTCACTCTCCTCACATCATAGTCCTCGATTCTGAGAGTAATCACTAGAGCATCATCATAGGGCTAGGTGGTCCCAATCTTGTCTTCCTCCGAAAAACTCAAGGTTGGGTGAAAATTCCTCCTAGCCCTCTTTAGCTCTGGCTGGGACTCCTTGGCAGGCAGCTGGGCCATAGACAACACTCGTGAAGGGCGTGTGCCTGTTCTTCCTGGTGCGGCCAAGATTACATTGATCATCCCTGTGGGCACCCTTAGGGCATTATCTCTCTAGGGCTCTTGATGGGTCTGGCCTTGATGGTCACTGGGGTGATGCAGAAGGTGCTTCAGCCTTCCTTTCAAACCAGCTGGTCCAGATAATTTCAGAAATTCCTACAGTTCTTTTTAGTATGTTTGTGGTCCTGTTGGTACTGGCAATAAAGGTTCTGATTGCGTTTTGTGGGTTCCGCCACCATCTTATTCAACCACCTAAAGTATGGCTCGTTCTTGATTTTCTCCAACACTTTGTGTACTAGCTCTCGGAATACGGCATTGACTGTTTGTTTGTTGGCTACTTCAGATTGCCCCATGAAGTCCCTCATCGGGCGGGTGTTGTTGTATCGGTCCGACCTGAAATCCCTCTTCTCCTGAGGGATAGCCTTCTCCTCTTCTTTGCCCTACAGCTGGTCTTCCTCCACTCGTTTGTACTTGTCGATCCAATTCATCAGTTGGCGCATACTGGTGGAAGGCTTGCCAGTCAAAGACTTCCTTAGGCCGTGTCCAGTTAGGAGACCATTTTTGAAGGTGCTGATAGCGACATCATCAAAATTTCCCTCCAGTTCATTGTACATCTCCCAATATCGGCTCATGTAGGCCTTTAAAGTCTCTTCATCATGCATGGATAGAGACAGTAGCGCGCTCAAGGGTCGAGGGGCTATGCTGTTTGTAATGAAGTAAGAGCCAAAGGCCTGGGTCAACTGTCTATACGAATTTATAGAATTCGTCTTTAAGTCATTGAACCACCTCATTGCCACTAGACTCAAGCTAGAGGGGAAAACCTTGCACATCAACGCCTCGTTCTTAGAGTGGATAGCCATCCTTTGATTAAACTGGCTCACATGCTCCACGAGGTTTGTTTTGCCGTTATAAATGGAGAAGGTTGGCTGCTGGAATTGCCAAGGAAAGGTAGCCCTTTCTATATGGCACGTGAAAGGTGACTTGGATAGTTGATCCAGTGCCCTGTTCATGGCATCGTATCCCAAGCCCTTAGGAGATGGGCTTTTACGCCTACGCTTCCGGTGGTGCTTTTCTTCATGAGAGAAGGTCTCGCTTGGAGGAGTTCTCAATCTTTGCCTATAGTTATCGTCACTTTCATCGTCAGAGGGCAGGTCGGGGCTAGGTTGAGATCGTCTTCGTTATGCATGGCATAGCCTCCTTTTCAAGTCATCTATCTCTCGCTGCATGGCCTGCTCATCGTTTTGCCCCTAGGTCACGTGGCTCCTAACCTCTTTTGGTTGTATGGCCTGTTTTGTCTCTGGAGCACATGACTGTCCCCACGCGAGTAGCTTCTACTGGTTTGAGTGGTGTGCACACTTCCCTTTCAAAATCTTTCATTCTCTTCATTTCGATCACACTTGGGGTCGGCGAAGTTACCCTGATGCTGGGATTTAATCGGTTTAGGCTGATGGGAGCCTGCTTGATAAGGGCCTGATCCTACCATGCTTAATTATTGCCCTTACTAACACATGAGTTCTTCTCACAAATGGTGCCAATTGTAGGGACTAGGTTTGAGCACCTCTACTGTTAAGTGAGTAGACTTAAGCCCAGCTAGCCCAATACAATGAATTTGTAGAGAACGAGTTTAAGAACTAGGCCTTAATGACGGGTACAATGGCTAGCATGGTTGCATATGGATTGAATAGCATGAACGTGGGTTAAAATGTGCAATGATGTTCCTTGGCCCTCCTCTTGGGAGCTTGAAGTTCTTATTATTTCTTTAGTGATTGGTTACAAAGGTTTCTGTGATGATACAGGTTGTTACAGTGTTCTATACTTCTAATTTTCTGGTCCCCTTTCAAGAGGGATTCCTTACATTATATACTCCCTTTCAGTTGATCTTAGCCCTACATTTGTTGATCAAGCAGATCACTACTTGAGTGCTTGTTCCATCAGTCGCCTTCCTATTCTTTCTGTGGGTGGCAGCAACAAAAACTACACTGTTCAGGGGTCATTTCCTCATTAATGCGGCCAGAACGTTAGTTGTAGGCATTTAATGTGGAGGTGACAATTCCTTCCTGAATTGCTCCTCCACCATACTCTCCTAGATGGCCCATCATGCTTGTCTTTTTCCTAGGGTGCTTAGGGAGGCTATCTTTGATGGCCCGTTACTTCCCCCTCCTGTGGTCTTGGTTGGCCGAGGACAGGGTTGTCCTCGGCAAAGTCCCTGGGCAATTTGGATTTTCACACTTCATCCTTAAGTATTTCTTCCTCCTCAGCATAGGTCTTGGGCTTGGTATAAAGTGGGCCGGGGTTACCAAATTCTCTGACCCCACAATATATATTAAGTCACTTTGTATAAACATGGTTTGTAAATATAAATTTTACATATTAAAACATAAAATAATTATATATTATCAAAACAATCAAAATAAATATTACTTAAAACTCTTGCTAATCTAATTTTAAGTGAAGTAGAGTTTTAAATTTCTTATAACTTAAGAAATATATATTTATTTATAGTAAATTCTTGGTAAAAGAGTTTGATGTACGATAACTATTTTAATGATTAATGAAAGTGTAAAATATTTTTATGCATATAGTAGTATGACCTAGTATTATAATTGTATGTCCGTAGTATTGAATAATTAATTAAAATGAGCTATATCAATGACACCTATGAACAAAATACTTTATTTTGAAGTGAAAAAATTGAAAAAGAAATAAGCATTTCGAGGAGATAAAACACATCATTAGAGGTTACGAGCACTATTTTCTTGACATTATGTAAGCAAAAAAGGAATAAGTGATAGCCTTATGTGTGGAGTGAAGTTTTTTTAAGATGATTAAATATGAGATCTTCACATGCTTTAGTAAAAGGAAAAAATCCACCTACATTCCACAACAATTACTGTAAAATATTAAACATTATTAATACCAATATATCATTTAGAGTCCTAATAATTAAAGTGTTTTTTTGCCAATCTAACAAAATTTTAATGTTCATATAGAAGTTTTCTACATAAATTCTAATGTTCATATAGAAGTTTTCTTCACCTTAAATTCTATCTTCCACTCTTTACAATCCTACCAACATTTATAATTCTAAGAAATCACTGCCATACCGAATGGGTGTCAGCAACATTTTTTATTCTACAAAAATGGGGAAATGCCTTTATGTTAGTTTGGTTTCGTACAACCCTTTTATAAATAATTTACAAAATTAAATATTTACAAATCTCAATAAAACATGTGGGGTGCAAGAATTTAAATAAGGTACCTGTGCCACGTGTCGTATCCATGGCCAAGGAGTCCATTATCACGCCAAGGAGGCCACACGCTTGAACAGTAAGGCCACGTTAATGGCACATTGCCAGAGGAGTTTCTACTATCGGGAAAAAGTTTCGAAGAGGGGGTTAGCCCTGGCATGACTAAAGAGATGGTGGCTGCCCACATATTTAATGCATCTCACCAAACCTCCTGACTACATTTATGTGGAGAAAACCCCTGAACAGTGCTGTCTTGGCCGCCGCAACTCACAAGGGGTTTAGGAAGGTGTCTAATGAGACAAGCACTCAAGTGGTGGATTGGACGATCAACAAATGGAGGGCCAAGATCGCCTGAAGGGAGCTATATAATGTGAGAGACCCTCCAAAAAGAAAGGGGGCAGAAAATTTGTAAAGAAAACATTGTAGCATTAAAAACAGTAGCTTTAATTAAATCTAAGAGAAATATATTCAAGAACTACTCTCCTTGGACATTGCCGAGGAAGAATTTCTGTG
Source organism: Quercus variabilis (assembly GCA_030445155.1). NCBI lineage: Eukaryota > Viridiplantae > Streptophyta > Magnoliopsida > Fagales > Fagaceae > Quercus > Quercus variabilis. The sequence continues at coordinate 1,754,189 of CP129450.1, read as the reverse complement.
CACCACATTTGTCTATTCACTATTTTTCCTTGCTCTCTTACCATCTTTAGCCCATTGAGGTCGTTATCCACTTCATTGAAGCCTAGATTTTTAGCTCACTCTCTACAAATTTATTGTGTTTGGCTCTTTGGGCCTTAATCCATTCGTCTTTTGGGCATAAGAATCAAAGCCAACCCTTACAAAACAAATAATGAACTAAATAAATGAAAAAAAAAATTGTGGCATAAATATGAGATCCACATATAAAAAAAATAAAATAAAAGTAGCATCTATACCTAAAGTCACTTGAAGTTTCAATGGAATAGATATAATCATATAATAGCATCTGTGTGGAATTTGCATTGAGGATAACATGTTGAAGGGTAAAGTTTTAAGATCTTGAAACTTCATAACTTGGGCTTCAAAGCTTCAGGATTATTTGTAACATGAAAATAATTTTAATTAAAGTGAATATCATAACATGATTAAAGGTAGAACATATAATTTGTTTATCAAAAGAAGAGGTAGAACATATAACCAGTAGAAATTTAATGTGATAAATATTCTCAATTAAAAAAAAAAAAAAAAAGTGAAAGAAGCCACCAAAATTGATGGAGCTAATGCCTTTTCCAAAGGAATATAAGTAGGATTTTTTCAAGTGAGGCAATAGAAGTTTCATTCGTATGGAATTATAAAACTGGAGGAATTAATTGTTCAACAAATGTAGGAGTCTCCTTTATTACAAATTACATCTGTATCAATTTCTTTTGCTCATTTGGCTAACTCTAATGTAGCAAATATTTAGCAAATATGTACGAAAACAATAATCATAGTTTTAGTTGAAATAGAATTTTATACTTTTTAAAATTATTTTTTTAGAAAGTATTTTTTAAAACTTAGTCACGTGTGTCTATTGAAGATTTTAAAAGTAGGAAAATTAACACTTAAAATAATTGATAAAAATCAAGTATTAAAAAAATTGTAGATAATTCATAAAGTGGAGAGGAGAAAAAAAAAGAAAAGAAAAAGAGAAGTTGATATTAACAATTAAGGGAAAACAATAATACGTAAAACTTAATTAATTATAGGAGAAGAGGATAGAAAATAAACAATTATATCTATTTTTTTAATCTAAAAAATATGAACAAATAATTAAAATAACCTTGTTGTTTTTTTTTTTATGTGTACTAATATAATTTAAGTAAAAAATAATAATAATAATAAAAGGATAAGAAGAAGAATTTGGATTGTAATCAACTTAGAAATTATAGGATAAGAAGATAAGAACAAAAAAAACTTATATCTATTTTTTTCAAATCTTTTTTTTTTTTTTTTTTTTTTGCATTTTGCATTTTGGTGAAGCCACTTTTTTTGAGAATCTGGTGAAGCCACTTAGTGCAATCATGGCTTTTATGCTCAATTTTTATTATACATTATATGATTATATGATATGATATGATATATATATATATATATAATATATATATATATATTTCCATTCACATACGTTTTTATTCTTTTATGTTTTGCTAAAACCATTTATTACATATAAACTTTAGTCATTTATAATTCATTCCTTAATGTTTAAAAATTTAATTTTGGACTTATAACTTGATGTAGGCATTTAGCGTTTTTATTCGAATTTTCTATCCATTGTCCATTGTCCATTAGAAGGACTCAAGATGCAACATTTATCCATAGTCCATTTGAAGTACTCAAGATGCAACATTAATCCGCACTCACACGCACTATAGGCTCACACGTAGCTAATATTTTTCGTATAGGATGCAACTATCTTCTTTAAAGTTTAAGAAAATTCCTTGGACCCCCTCAAAAAAAAAAAAAAAAAAAAAATCCTTGGAAATCCTAACTTGCCTATGCAACTCTCATAATTATTGCCTAGTGCTCATGGCCTTGTTTTAATGATAGCTTTCACGTGAACAAGGTTTGATATATGTGGCATGTCATAAGCTATATTCCTAGTTTTATTTATTTATTTATTTATTCATCAAATTATTTATTTATTTATTTATTTAGAAAGATGCAATAAAATTTTAACCTATGATATTTTTTCTATATTGATTGGTTTTTATCATCGGGCTCAAGACACTAATTTGTTTTTGTGTATGTAGGGTTTAAACCTCAAATTTCTTATTGACAATAAAAGATTTTATGAGTTAAGTTAACAAAAACTCACTCTTTGTTTAATTAAGTAATGTGAATTTTAGTTAGCTCAATTAGTAAAGTCTCTTATGGTTGAATAAGAGATTTAAAGTTCATTTTCCGTTTACACCAAATATTGATTGATGTTTTGGTCTGATAATAAAGAGCTATCATCAGATTCAGACGCCTTAAGTTGAAACTCTTTAAAAGAAAAAAAAAAAAAGTCTAATTAAGTAATTGCTTGAAAGTTAAAGATTATGGCATCATTTTTACAAAAAAAATCATATTCCCAGAATTAATTTCTTTTTTGAAAAAAGGTATGTCATTACTTGGAAATTTCTAAAGGTTGGATAAAGCTTTTTTTTTTTTTTTTTTTTCACAATTTTCCCTTTTTTATTTTTCTTTAAGCAGTCAAGTAAAAAAAAAAATCTGCCTTTATTTAACGTCCACCATTGACCCTTCCCCTCCCTCAAGGGTGAAGTTAGGATTTTTTGTTTGGAGGGCCAAATTTTGTTACTAATATATTAGTCTCGAGTCAACATAAACCATCACATACATACGTAAATGCATGTACACAAATATAAACATTAATATTTTGATACTAGAGTTGGTCATAATTTATAGATATATTGTATATAAAATTAACAACTTTCACATACGTATAATCACAAGATAATTTTTTAGGGGAATTTATCATCTTTTAAACTCCAATACCATACAAAAGCTATTTGGTTTAATATTAAACATGTTAAAAAACGAATTAGAGAAAACAAAAACTATCTTGTCTTTATAACTACAAGACCAATTGACAAATTCTGTTGATTTTTAAGAGTATCATTGACTAACTCAAACATTTGGAGGGGCTAACTTCTATTTTTGTATTGAAATATTTAAATTTTTTAATACTTATACATAATAAAATAAATTTTTAAAATTTTGGGGGGTCATGCCCCTCAAGCCTTGCTATAGCTCCGCCCCTCCTCCCTAGTCCCCACCCTCAAAAGAAAAGAAGAAATGTAAACTTGGCTTATCAGTAAAACATTGTGAACAATATGATCACTGTAATGTATAGCTATGTATGGGATATCGATACTCCTCATGAGTGCCCTATGGTCCCTTTTATAACTAGCCATCTATTTGATATGGCTTCTGGACAGATGTATTAGCTCTTAAGTTTCAATAAATAAATCCTTCTTTTCACCAATAAAAAAAAGTAAAACATTGTGATGGGATACGAAGGTGCTAAAGTGAGAAGACAATGACAAATGCAACCATCAAGAAAAAAAATGGTCGTTGAGAATTCAGAAATTTTTATTGATATGAAACAAACCAATATAATCAGAAACACTTTGAAACATTGAGACATCAGCTAGTCCACTACAACAAGTCAAGGGCATCTGCCCTGACATAAACTCCCTACTCAACATAGAAACAGCATTACATCATCCCAACCTAGTTCTACACAGACACACACACGAGTCTTCTAACTAAACTACAGCGCCAGATAGGTACTAATCATGCCCAACATCTTGTTTCTACAAACAAAACAATCACAAACCCAGCTACTAGCAAACTTCTAAGCAGAGGTCATTAAAGATGGAATGAGGTACAAACCAGTTACAATAGAGAACTCAGTTTAGGATAGAATTGCAGCCATTTCCTTCAAACTTCATCCTGAATTTGAAATCTTTTCTCACACTCTTCACTATGCTTTCCTTTGTTTTGACCTCTCCAAGAATTCTTGAGTTTCTCTTAAGTGTCTGTTTGGATATAGCTAAAAACTAAAAACACTGTAGTAAAATAATTTTTAAATGTGTGAATAGTACCGTGAGACCTATTTTTAATGAAAAAGTTGCTAAAAAATGAGGTTTGTGGGTTTTGTGAATAATGCATGGGACCCACTGGTGTGTACTGTTCACGCAGAAAAGTCAACAATCACAGCTCCAAAAAGGAAAAAAAAATGCAAATGCAAGAGGTGGGAAGTGCAAAACACGCTTCTCAAACGCTCGCTAAGGAATTTCTGAGTCTCTTTCCTTTGATACTCGGCTAACCACATGAGTGCCTAATAGGCCCAAGCACGTCCCAACGCCAACAAGAGGCATATCATATCTCATGATAACACCAGCTGACACACCTCTGCCCAAGTATCCAATGCACTCTCGAGCTGAAATTTCCACAGCAAATGTCACAAAACCGAACACCCTAAGACAGGTTTTTCTTTAATCCTGATGAAAAATGCATCATGATATTAGTTAAGCCAATAAAATATGGGCAAACCCCAGAAGGATGTGATAAATATTACTAATATATAACACAACATATGCAATTACAGTACAAAATTAATTTTGATGATATGCAAATAGCAACGTGAAAAACCCATGTAATCAATTAGTACCAGGAAAAGCCTTTGAGCAGTTACTAATTTTCAATTTGCAACCCAAGATGAATTTGGCAGAATATCTCATCTGTTTTCCAATTGGTGCTACCTCAGTGTTCATGTGTTCATTTTCCGTCTTGTAGTCATATTACAACATCTTGATTTCAACTATTATTACTAGTGTTGCAAAATATGGATATTTTGGTATATTGATAAGGTGGTAAAAGTATCGCTCAGCAAGCAAGCAGGTTTAACAACACATCTAATTACATGCTGCATGGACATGGTCTAAGCATATAGAAAAAAGTTGTCGTGAAAAAAGATGCAGTAATATTTTAGTTTGCTAATTATCCACATCATTCTCAATTAAGCTAGATACAAACCAGCTACTTTTACCTTGGGAAGATACACGCCCAAAACATGGCCAAACTGACTAAAATGCAACTGCACATTAACAACACTAGCTTCAATTGGAATACATCCTATAAAAAGCCTCTTTCTCCACTTAGCAGCTGAATTCATCAAAGACGAAACAGCACATTAGGAATTAAAAAAAATGGTTTTATCAGCATTTAGGCTTGTGTAAAGCTTCTAATTCTACTTATTAAATGCCAAACTCCCTTCCAAGGTGAACTTGAAGCATGTAGAATCGGAAAGCTCCTTCTTAAAATCTAGAATCACGATGAGAAATTGAATACATAAGCACTAAAACCAACAGCCCAACCCCCTTCTCACAGCTTACACACCTACCACATCAGCCGTACCAAGAAGCACACCACTTCATTATTATGCAATGTACCGGCCGTGTAAACTACAAAAATTGTCTCAAACTTAAATACAACCCAAAACTGAACATAAAATTACAAAGCAACATGATAAATTGTAGCTTACCTGCCAAACCAGAGCCACTATAGGGGCGAGAAAGAGGCTTATGTTCTTCTGGGGCATCCTTATCAAGTGACTCAGCTTGTGTATAAGCAGTATAGCAATGTGGGTCTTCCCACAAAGTGTCCCCAACGGGTACCTTCAGAAAACATATATACAAAACAACATAACCTACAATAACTTCTCCTACTTTCTTGGTAAAAAATACATTTTATGTTAAGGAAAGAAAATTCAAGCAAAGCCAAACACAACTGGCTTGCTTGAGCTATGCTTATGTGTTCTGAAAACAAAACAATAAGAAAGCATAAACCCCAGCATTTCGTCACTCGTCCAGTTTCAATGAAAAATATAAGATAAGAAAACAAAATTAATTTATATGTTCCCAAGGGAACCTAGAAAGTTGAGAACTCAAGAACTAAGTCTGGCACCACTATTTCAGCCCATAATTACAATTCCCCGAAACTAAGACATAAAAAGAAAAGATAGAATTCAAAAGCTTTTTACCCTTTTGACTTTACTTTTCCTCAAGTTTCCTTGCAGCCAAACAGAGAAATAGTCTCGCACTCACAAAACATACTTTCTGAGAAATAGTCGCACAAGCTTGGCAAGGAGTAAATGGTAGTTCTTCATTGGGAACAAATTCTCTTATGGTTGATGAACCAGCTGATTTTTGTTCTCAAGTTGTTGAGTGTGATCAGGACTTCGATGACATTGATAATATGAGAATTCGTGGCAATCTGTTCTATAAACTTGACCGGGATTCCAAGGAATTTGAAGAGTACAATCTTGATTTCCGCCGGAAGAGGAAGAAGTCTTCTAATCAAGAGAATGATCGAAAGAAAAGCAAAAACGTAGCAAGAAAGGAAATCCCTAGTGGTAACATGGCCCCAAGAGTTGAAAAACTTCCTAAGGTTGTAAGCAACAAATTTGTTAAGTCTCCACTTGATGAACTGGAAAATGCTTGCGTTGGTTAAGAAGCTAAGGACTCCGACTTATAATCAGATTGTGGGTCCTTACCACGAACCTTTTTGCTTGGACATTTACATATCCAAGGCTTCTGTTCAGGGCCGGCTCAACAATTTTGGAGGCCGCAAAAATTTTAAGTGGATTCTTTTTTTAACTTTAAAGTCTAAATTTGTACAAATAAAAATTAATTTATTATTTGGTTCAATAAATTAGTATTACTATAATACAAATAAGTTGATATAATATATATCAAATAATTAATTGACGTGATAATTTATAATAATTGATAAAGTAAGAGTTTGTATTAAAAAAATGTGATAACTTATTAATTAGTATAGGTCGTGTGGGGGCCAACTTAATTTAGGCCTTGTGATGTGTTGGGGCTCGTGGACAAGACTGCACAATGCTATGTGCATTGTACAGTCTTATCCTATCAAGTTATGTGCATTGTTGTTGTGCAGTATACTAAATTTTAAGATACAATGTGGTTTTTTTAATGCATTTTATTGACCAATAAAAATACTTAAAATATTTTTTTTGTAATTAAAATATATAGATAAATATATTATATATATAATTTTTTTTTTTTTTTACAAGTGGGGGCCTTTTTTTATTTGGGGGCCTTAAGCAATTGCATCAATTGCTTATATGGTTCAGCCGGCCCTGCTTCTGTTCGTGCCTGTGTTGTTCACAGGGTGACAAGTAAGGTTGTTGCTGTGGCACATTCCGTTTCTAAAGACATGAAGTTTGACCTGGCTTCAACTAGGAATGTGACTGCTTGTGGTGCTGTGGGGGCAGTTCTGGCTCAGAGAGCATTGGCTGATGATATTCATGATGTGGTTTACACTCCAAGGATTACAGATTGGAAGGGAAGCTTCAGATTGTGCTTCAATCTATCATTGATAATGGTGTTAATGTGAAGTTGAAGCTTAAGCAAAAGAGACCCATAAGCGGTGGTCTGTCATCTACACCTTAGACCTTAGAAGCATGGTTGTTCAATTTGTTCTTTATAGCTAGTCTAGTCAGTTGCCAACGGCGTCTTTACTATTTAATTTTACTACTTTATTTGAAACGGGCTCTGATTGCTTTCTGATGTGAACTGTTGTAGTTTGATCTGACCATCATGAGACAGTTCACAGCAGAAGAAAATTTTAGTGAAGACCCTTTGATGAGCAGATGTTGAAGATGACTTAAACGACAGCAGCAGCAAAGACAACAAAGAAGCGCAAAACGAGCAAAACGACAGTAAGAATAAAAATTGTAAATATAAAACGGCAAGGAAGAAAGGAAGAGAGAAACGCACCGTTTCACTTAAGCATTAGTTAGAATAGTTAGTTACAGTTTTGCCACATGTAATTAGCTGATTGGTTGATTCTTTAAGCAGTTAGTTAATGTTTTTGGGCACCATGTTTAGCCTCTGCTTTTGTGTATAAATACAGAGCTTGTAACTAAATATCTATTAACAGCTTATAACAAATTGATAAGCAATTTAGAGAAGTTTTCTCTCTCAAGTCAATTCTTCTATTTCTGTTTTGCATTTTACAATTTTACATGGTATCAGAGCGATTTTCTTTCACTTTCTCACCAACCAAACAAAATTTTTCTTTCTAAATTTGATTTCTTAGTCTCTAATGGCTTCAGATTCTTCAAGCACACCTTCTTCTTCATCTACACCGAATGGCAGTGCTGCCATAGCAGATGAATCAGCTAACAATCCGTATTTTTTACTAGCAAATGAAAATCCTGGTTTGATTCTCACATCTCAGCCTCTTACTGGTTCTGAGAACTACATGACCTGGGCGAGATCTGTGTTTCTGGCTCTAAGTTCCAAAAATTAGTTTGGATTTGTTAATGGTTCAATTTCAGAACCAAATCCAACTTCGCATCTGTTCAATTCTTGGAACAGGTGCAACACTACGATCCTTTCATGGCTGACCAACTCTCTCAGTCCTAACCTCAAGGCTAGTGTTATGTACATCAACTCTGAGAAAGATTTGTGGATTGATCTCAAGAACAGGTTTTCTCAAGATAATACACCGAGATTGTTTGAGTTGCAGAAGGAAATTTCTCATTTGGTTCAAGGATCGCTCTCGGTGAGTTCCTACTTTACTAGATTCAAAACCTTGTGGGATGAGTTTGTGAATAATCAACCTTTTACTGTTTGTACCTGTGCTTGTGTTTGTGGTTCCAAATCATCTCAGTTAGATGCACAACACAAAGAACACGTTTTTCGTTTTCTAATGGGGTTGAATGATAACTATGGCAATCTGATTGGACAAATTCTGCTTATTGAACCATTTCCTCCTCTTAGCAAAGTGTTTTGTTTAGTTTTACAAGAAGAGAAAAGGAGGAATTTAGGAAATACTGTGAATGTGGTTCAACAACTAGATGCTGTGGCAATGTATGTGAATAACAATAGGCCATTTCAAGGTACTCAAGGTCAGAATAGAGGTGGTGGGAAAGGAAAGAAAGATGGGCCAGTTTGCACCTATTGTGGTTTTACTGGACATATAGCAGATAAGTGCTATTAACTCCACGGATATCCTTCTGGTTATAAGCCTAAAGGAGGTAATAGGCCAATGGTTAAACAAGTTTCAGGTTCTTTTGGGTTTGATGCTAGTCACATTGGTTTTCCCAATGCTCAATCCAATGCTTTTCCCACTTAAGGAGTTCAATCTGATGGTATGATTTAGAATTTAGTCAATGCTCCATTTGGTGCTCAGACTTTTTTCCAGAATGGTGTTGGGAATACATCCTTTGGCATTGCACATGGTGCATCTGGCAATCCTGTTGGTAGTCCTTTTCTGCTGCAAAATTCTATTGGTGGTCCTTCCTCTTATCAGCCTCAATGTTCCATTTCTCCAGCTCAATGTGAGCAATTGCTCTCTTTTCTCAAAGGGTATGCAGGTTCAGCTTTAGGTTCAGGTTTTGGCACTCAATCCAGTCATGTTGCTTCTGTCATGACACCCAATGCCATTTCAGCTTTACCACAACCATCATCACCTTCACCTTCTTCCTTCAACTTAGTTTCTAGTTCCTCTAATTTCTCAGGTAATCCTTCTTGGATCCCTCCTAATTTTTCTCATTCTGTGTTTTCTGCCTAAGTTGTTGATAGAACTGTTTTCAAAACTGATTCTTGGATCATAGACACTGGTGCAACTGACCACATGGTCCATTCAATGTCTCAATTCACTTCTATTACATCTACTATCAACACTTATGTCTATTTGCCAAATGGGGATCAAGCCTTAGTCACACATGTGGGCACTATGCAAATTTCACCCATTCTTGTTTTAAAAGATGTGTTGTGTGTTCCATCTTTTGGATTTAATCTAATTTCAGTCAGCAAACTTACCAAAAACTTGTTTTGTTGTCTCATTTTTCTTGGAAATTGTTGTTTCATTCAGGACCTTGCTCAATGGAGCATGATTGGTCAGGGTAGAGAGAGCAATGGCTTGTACATGTTGGATTCTTCCCTTCAACAAAGGTCTACTGCTCTCATTACTACTGCCTGTATTAGTCCTTTTACTTTTTCAAGCACAGAATTATGGCACAATAGATTAGGACATCCTTCATTTTCTAAACTTCAGCTGTTAAAGGGTGTTGTAAACATTGATGCTTCCAATAAAACTACATGTTGTGATGTTCGTCATTTTTCAAAACAAAAGAGACTTCCATTTTCTGTCAGTACTCATATCTCTTCTGCTCTTTTTGATTTGATTCACTGTGATCTTTGGGGTCCTTTTGCCACTTGTACTGTTGAAGGTTACAAGTATTTTTAACAATTGTAGATGACTTTTCTAGGTGTACTTGGGTATATTTGCTCAAGCTTAAGTTTGACACTCAGTTTGTTATCCCAAATTTTGCTACTATGGTCAAAACTCAATTCAACAAATCCATTAAGACTATTAGAAGTGATAATGGGACTAAATTTTATCTTAAAGATTTTTTCCACTCTAATGGAATTTTGCATCAATTGTCTTGTGTTAATACTCCTCAACAAAATGCAATTGTTGAAAAGAAGCATCAACACATTCTTAATGTTGTTAGAACTTTGAAATTTGAATCTCAAGTACCCTTATGCTTTTGGGGTGATTGCATCCTCACTGCTGTTCATTTGATTAATAGGGTTCCATCCAAGTCTTTAGATAATAAAACACCTTATGAAATGCTTTTCCATTCTCCACCTTCATATACACATCTTAGATGCTTTGGCTGTCTGTGTTTTATCTCTACCTTATCTTCTCATAGACATAAATTTGCACTTAGGTCCAAAAAATGTGTGTTTTTGGGCTATCCTCATGGCATAAAAGGCTACAAAGTGTTGGATCTTGCTACTAACTCTATCCACATTTCTAGAGATATTGTTTTCTATGAGTCTATTTTTCCTTACATCTCTACTTCATCTCCTTCCACTTCTTATTTGAATGACTTTGTTTTTCCTCATGTCAATTCTCATTCTTCTTATACCTCTAATTGTCCCTCTTCCACTATTCCTGTCCATTCCATTTCAAAATTTGCCCCAGTTGCTTCCCAATCTGATTCTGTCACTTTAGAACCTCCTTCTCATTCTGTCACTTTAGAACCTCCTTCTTTAGACCCTACCACTCATGCTTGCATTCCTAATCCTGTCCATGATTCCAATCCTGATTTAGTTATCACCTCCATTTCTCAACCTGTTCCACTTTCCTTAAAAAGGTCTACTAGACCTCATGTGCCTCTTTCTTATCTGTCAGACTATTCATGTAAAGCTGTTGTTAGTGCCAAACCTCAGTCTGGTCTGCCTTATGCTCTTTCTAATTTCTTGAGCTATTCTCACTTGGGTTCAAGTTTCAAATCCTTTGTCCTAGCAGTCAATGCTACTCCTTTAGAGCCTATTTCCTTTCATCAGGTTGTTCAATTTCCTGAGTGGAGGGCTGCTATGGACAAAGAAATTGAAGCTTTGGAAGTGAATAACACTTGGTCCTTAGTCCCTTTACCTCCTGGTAAGACTGCCATAGGCTGCAAGTGGGTTTATAGAATCAAGCACTTACCTGATGGCTCTATTGAAAGGTACAAAGCACGACTGGTTGCTAAGGGCTTCACTCAGAAACTTGGCCTAGACTACTCTGAAACATTTTCCGCAGTTGCCAAATCTGTTTCTGTAAGGATTGTGCTTTCATTGGCTGCTGTGAAAGGGTGGGCTTTGCATTAAATGGATGTAAACAATGCATTCTTGCATAGTGATTTAATGGAAGATGTTTACATGTCTCTTCCACCTAGTTTTCACAGCAAGGGGAAGAGTTTAGTATGCAAGTTGAACAAAACTCTATATGGTCTCAAACAAGCCTCAAGACAATGGTTTGCAAAATTCTCAAACACTATATTGCAGATGGGATTTATACAGTCAAAGTCAGATTACTCCATATTCATACATTCACAAGGAACTTCTTTTACTGTTCTTTTGGTTTATGTTGATGACATTTTGTTGACTGGAAATGATCCTACTTGTGTTACTGCCTTAAAGAAATTTCTTGATGATCAATTTGGTTTGAAGGACCTTGGTTCACTAAGGTATTTCTTGGGCTTGGAAGTAGCTAGAACTGATGTAGGCATCAATTTAACACAGAGAAAATATGCCTTAGAAATATTGCAAGACACAGGTTTCATAGGAAGTAAGCCTATTCAGTTTTCTATGGAACAAAACCTTAAGTTGTCTAAGTATTAGGGAGCATTACTTGATGAACCAAAGATGTATAGAAGACTTATAGGGAGGTTATTGTACTTAACCTTGACAAGGCCTAACATAACATATGCTGTACACAGACTGAGTCAGTTTGTATCACAGCCTAGAGAGCCACACCTGTTAGCAGCACACAGAGTACTCCAGTTCATCAAGGCTGCACTGGGAAAAGGAATTTTCTTTCCTAGCAACACAAAGTTGCACATTAAAGCCTTCTGTGATGCTGATTAGGCTGGATGCCCTGACACTCATAGGTCTCTCACTGGATATGCAGTGTATTTGGGAGATTCTCTAATATCCTGGAGGTCTAAGAAGCAAGGTGTTGTGTCCAGATCTTTTGCAGAAGCCGAGTACAGAGCAATGGCTAGTGTAGCCTGTGAGATTACTTGGGTAATGCAGTTGCTTAAGGACTTAAAAATTGATCATTACAAACCTGCTATGTTATTCTATGATAACTAGGCAGCTTTGTACATAGCTGCTAATTCGATTTTCCATGAACGAACCAAACATATAGAAGTTGATTGTCATTTGGTTAGGGACAAGATCTTGGAAGGTAAGAGTAAGATCAAAACATTTCATGTAACAAACCAATTTCCAAGTAGCTGATATTTGCACTAAGGCTCTGGGAACGGCAGCATTTACAAGGCTCTCAAATAAACTTGGTTTGAAAGATATATTCTAGCCTAAGTCACTGAAGGAGAACAGCTCAGTTCAAGTCACAGAGTCTAAGACACTGGACTTGAGGGGGAGTGTTGAAGATGACTTAAACGACAACAGCAACAAAGACAACAAAGAAGAGCAAAATGACAGTAAGAATAAAAATTGTAAATATAAAACGGCAAGGAAGAAAGGAAGAGAAAAACGCACCGTTTCACTTAAGCATTAGTTAGAATAGTTAGTTACAGTTTTGTCACATGTAATTAGCTCATTGGTTGATTCTTTAAGCAGTTAGTTAACGTCTTTTGTGTATAAATACAGAGCTTGTAACTAAATATCTATTAACAGCTTATAACAAATTGATAAGCAATTCAGAGAAGTTTTCTCTCTCAAGTCAGTTCTTCTATTTCTGTTTTGCATTTTACAATTTTACAGCAGATGAGGACCTACAACTACAACAATACAATTCCAACCCCAAAGGTTGTAAGATTCTAAGTGTAGTTTTGTTAACCTCTCTCTGCTCCACAACTAAACACAGGACGAGAGGAATTTAGCCGACCGTGGTTCAGTGATTCTGTAGTAGGCTTCAGTTATTTATTAGGGTGTTCAGTGTTGTCTTGCATCATATCTTGTACAATCATTTGGTGTTCTTGGATTTGTTCTTTGTAAAGTATGAATAACAATCAAATCTTTCTTAATTGCGGCCCATTCATCATTACATGGTTTTGAACTTTGATTTCTAATATAATTGCTTTATATATTTTTGTTCATCCTATCTGGATAGATCACTAACCATACCATTATCCACATTTCCACCAAAATAGCAAATACCATATATTAGTGATATAGACACTTGTTTTAGCCCATAACATAGGGTAACAGCCTCCCTCTGCCTGGTTGATCCAGCAGCATTTTGGCCATAGCCAATTTCAACAAAAGCAATGCGTTTTTTGACTACTTGTTAAAGTTACACTTTCACATAGTCTCATATTATTGACACAACTTTATTATAAGCCAATCAAAATAGATGATATCATCAGTGTAGAAAAAAAAAAAAGATTATGTCCCAAGATTTATTGTTTGAATCAATGCCATATTCGAACAGGATTGAAAACCAAGATGATTGCACAAATATTAACTGAAATGCGGCACATAACATGATTATTATTAGTAAGAAGCACAAACTAACTCAATTCAACAATAAAGAACCAACATCATCAAACTATATTAAAAACTAACAAAAATTAAAATCATTAGTCATTAGCTGTTGCTAATTGCAAAGAAAGCAGCTCATCCTCAGGAATAGTTCTAATGTGACAATCCGAGCGTGGATAAGCTGCACATAAAAGTGCATAACCTCGCTCCACCACATCATCACTAAGCATACCATCACTCTGATCAACTGAGCCACTCAAAAGCCGAGCTGGGCAAGTCATGCATACCCCAAGCTTGCAGTCATGTGGGACAGACAGACCAGTGTCAAGTGCCTTGGCTAGAATGGTCTCGTCTGGTTCCACTTCTAGCTGGGTAGTTTGACCCTCGTGCTCAATGACCACTTTGTATGATCGAAAAATATGTGAAGAGAGCCGGGATGGTTTGATTTTGAGACGAAATGCAGTAGCAGAAAGCTTGGTGGGGTGGTTGTGTCTTGGTAGAAAGAGTGTAGGAGATGGAGTGAAGTGAAGGGTTGCCATGTTTTTGTTTGAGGAGGAAGTGGAAGGGGTTTGTGTGTTTTTGGAGTGCTAAGGAGGCGTGTGGTGTCTGAGAGGATAAGGTTTTGTCATTTTTTTTGTTTTGTTTTTTAAGCTTGCAAATAAATTTTTTACTTTTGCTTCATTTTTCTAAAGTAACAATAAAAAAAGGGCCTTTCAAAACAAAAAACTGAAAAGGCTTGCTTCATATTTTCATCTACATTAGTATAATCTGGTGATTAGCTTATTACATTTTCGTCTACACTAAAATTTAATTGAAGTCTTGTCTAGTGATAAAGAATAATTATCATGAAGTTAACATCATATATATATATATATATAACCTTTGTCACCTTCTTTGGTAGAGATTGGACTGAAAATCAAATTCTATTATACCAAATTAAATTTGGAGAAACTATATTATTGGTGTCTAAAATTTAAGTCACGTTTTATTTTAATTCTTCAAAATTTAAGAAATTTAAAATATATTATGAAATTAGTTTTATGTAGCATTATTGCTATAAAACATCATCATCATGTGAGTTTATTGAATTTTTCCACATAAGCAAGAATTATAATGTTAAGATTATCAAATGATTAATTTGGTAAGTTAACAACTTTTTGAAGACTAAATAAGAGTTTTTCGAATTTCATTAACTAAAATATAATCTTACTTAATTTTTAGGAATGAAACGTATATTTTTGCCATAAAATATTATTGAATGAACAAAGAAGAAGTTGGCAACGGAACACAAATTGTGTAGTAAATCAGATGAACTTCAAAAGATGGAGGACATCCTTAATCAAGAATCATAGTCAGCAAATAAATTAAAACAAAAATCAAAGATCATTTATTTGATATATTCGAATTCAAATAATAGTTTTTCTTTTTCATGTTACAACTATCATTAGTGGGAGTAATGCTATACTTCTTTCTGAAAAACGAGAAAGGGTGGCTCACAAATATTAGAGGTGAAATTGGTTTAAAAATTGTTTGCCTCCTCATACTTTTTAATTCCCCCAAGGCTTAAATGGATTAATACCAAATTGTGCTTTAGTTGAGGATAATGAATTGCTGAGGAGACGAAGAAAAAATATTCATCAATGGTTTATCCTCTTTATTCTGTGAGCAATATGAGGATATAATTGAAGGATTCATGCCGAAACAATAAAGTTATACCTTGATTACTTTGATTTCTAAGGAGGACAAAGCTGCAAAGATGAAACAGTTTAGACAAATTAGGGGTTGTTTGGTAGTGTATTTTAAATAATAGTTTTCAGTATTTAAACAATATTACACGTATTTTCACATACTTTTTTACCCACATGTATTTTCAAAAAATACAAATAATGTTACTATAACATATTACTAAATAGGCCCTTAGTCTTTGCAATTACTCCACTCTATAAGGCTATATCCAAATTCTTGGCAATCGATTATAGTCCCTTCTATAGTTCTACCCAAGTTGATATCTCAATGGTAAGCGCTGTTTATTCCTAGAAGAAAAATATAGGAATAGCATAATTGGCCAAGAGATCAGCCATTCCATGGAAAGGAAAGAATAAAGAAAACATAGTGGTAAATAGGTTTGAAGCTTGAGGTGAAAAAAAGCTTATGATAGGCTTGAGTAGCCTTTTCTCTTCTAAGAGATCAAATAATTTGGATTTTCAAAGTAATGAAGTATATGGGTGGACTATAGCGTACATAACAATGCTATTTTTTTCCATCCTACTAAATGAGAGACGAGAGTCTTTTTTATTTCTTAAAACCTATTATAATAAGGAGATCTATATCTCCATTTTTGCTTATTTTATACTTTTAATGTTTATTTGTTTATATTTTTGAAAATATCGTTTTAAAAAGCTATATATTGAAAAGGTTGATATTAAAAAAAAAAAAAGGTTGTATTTTCCTGAAAGGTTGGAATTTTTAGTTAATACAAAGTAGAAATCATCAAAAAAATCACACACATTCTCACATAAATATTCTACTCACTTCACACAGCTCCATCATGTAAGATATTCCTTAGAGCATCCACAGCAGTGAAGTTAAAAATTTAGTTTTTTAACTTCACCAGAAGTTATTTTATCTATTTTATCTACACACTTACTGTAGCAGTGAATCTATTTTAGCTCTTAACACAATAAAATAATATATCCACTACAATAAACAACAATCATAAGCACTCACAACCGCCACCGCTACCGCCGCCGCTACCGCCAACTCTTCCGCCACCACTGCAATCTCTACCCAAAAAATTTACTAACGGTAAACAGTGAGTCTAAGGATATAGAGCAAAAAATTAATATTTTATTCTCTCTCTCTCTCTCTCTGTTTCTCTCTCTCTCTTAATATATATATATATATATATATATATATAAACCTATTTCCTCAGTTCTATCATCTCTCTCTCTCTCTCTCTCTCTCTCTCTCTCTCTTTTCAGTCACTTGTCTTAACTCTCTCTCTCTCTTTCTCCCTCTCTTAGATCAGCTCTCTCTTTCTCCCTCTCTCATATCAGCTCTCTCAAACCTTGCTCTGTGTAGATCGGCCGTGGCTAAGCATGGTGGGTCCGTGGAGGTGTCCTTACTCCATGTAGATCGGCGTTGGCTGAGCATGGTGGGTTCGTAGAGGTGCTGTGGTTTGGGTTCGTGTGTTTGGGTCTGTGGATTTGGTTCATGGAATGGGTTTAGGTCCGTGTAAATCGGTGGTGGTGGTGGGTTTGCTCATTGGTGGGGTTTTTTTTTTTTTAGATGGGTTTGGTGATTGGTGGTAGTGGGTTGATGGTGTTGGTTTTGATTTTGGTTGTGTTGATGGTGGTGTGGGTTTAATGGGTTGGGGTTGCTTTGGTTGCTATTGGTGGTGGTTCATGGGTTTAGTGGTGGTGTATTTGTGGGTTTTTGGGTGTTGGGGGTGATGGTGGTGTGTGTATGGTGTTGGAGAGGTTGCTGATTTTTTTTTTTTTTTTTTTGTGATTGTTGGGGTGTGTGTGGTGGTGAGGTGGTGGTTGGCTGAGCTTCTCTTTCTCATGTGGTGGTTTTTGGAGAGATAGAGACAAAGAAGAGAGGAAAGAGAGAGATGGGAGAAGATGTGGTGGTAGGGGTTGCCGTGGTTGGAGCTGGGTCTGTGGCGGCGTGGGTTAGGGGGGTGGTGGCTTGAGAGGTCTGAAAGTTGAGAAAGAGAGTTGAGAGATTGTGAGAATTCTGAGAAGAAAAGAAAAGAAAAAAAGAAGAAGGAAAAAGTAATATTTTAATCGGGCTGGGAATAAAATAAGGGTTTGGTTTATGTCCAGTGGCCACTAGACAAAAGTTGAGTCCGTAAAATAATATTTTTTTTGTTTAGCTCTTATGAACAGTGCACATCGATCTATAGATGTGCACTGTAGCAATGAAGCTACAATTTATAGATTTAGCTCCACTGCTGGAGTATAATTTTAGTGTCAATGTAGCTAAAATATAACAATATAGCATTATAGCTACATTGCTGCAAATGCTCTTAGTGTATGATTTTTGAGTTTTTTATTTTATTTTTATTTTTATTTTTTAAGTGTCTAGATACTTTTCCTTATAATTAAAGGCATCAAAGTTCATAGCAAGAGCCCCCCAATTTGAAGATGATTTATTGATTTTTGTTGAGCAAATTAGAATAAGGCTGAAGCAATGAACTTGTTGTCCATGTCATTTATATGAGCTTTGTCAAGTCAAGCCATCAAATTCAAGTGTACTTCAAGGCAAGCCATTCAAAGATACATGACTAAGAACATCTCCAAGAGCATCGATATCCACATATATTAGCTAAAATTTGAAGAATATGTGTTGTGTTAGTGCTCCAGCAGCTTCGGTAAAGTCAGTTTTTTTTTTTTTTTGGCTCATGAACAGTAGCCCATCAAGTCTGATGGGCTACTGTTCATTCTTCAAATTCTTATTTTCTATTATTATAATTAGGTGTTGAATAAAAAAATGTTGGAAGATGTGTAGTTGTTAAAAAAAGAATAAATAATAAATAAAAAAAATAATATTTAAATGAGATAGATAATCTATTGGAAGGTGTATTTGAAAAAGTAGGTAGATAAAGGTAAAAGTCACTGTTTACTCTCCAAACAGTATAAAAATTTGATGAACCTGTTGGAGATGCTCTAAGAGCATTCACATCAACTCATGTAAAATTTGTGTCTATTTTACACATAAAAACCTACTTTTTCTATTTTACACATTCACTTTTACAATACACCCACATCAGTTCATCTATTCTATCACCTCTTTTATTTAAATAATCAATTTTTTCAATTATTTTATTATTTCTCAACTAACCTTTTTATACGCGCTCTATCTCTCTCTCTTTCTCTCTTTTCCATTTTTTCTGAATCTATTTCTCTAAACCCATCTCTCTCCCTCTCGGTCTAATCCACACTAGCTCCGATCACAAGCTTCGATCCACAGCTGCACCGATCCATAGCTCCAATCTCCCTAACTCCAATCCACAAGCACCGATCTCCCTAGCTTTGATCAGGCTCCGATCCACAGCTCCGATCTTCCTAGCTCCGATCCACAAGCACCGATCTCCCTATCTTCGATCAGGCAAGACCTATACCTACGAGCTCTGATCAAGCAAGACCCACGAGCTTCGGCGATCCAGATCCTTTCTTCACCGGCCGATCCACGCTCCACACTTCACAGGCTGACCCACGAGCTCCGACGACCCAGATCGTTCCGATAAGCACCGATATCTCTGTCCGTTTGGGTTTGTTTGTGTGTGGGTGTGTTTGTGTGTGGGTGTGTTTGTGTGTGGGTTTGTTTGGGTTAATTTTCAGTTGATTCTGGCCGTTTGGGTTTGTTTGGGTTCATTTTCAGTTAATTCTGGCACGCTGGATGTTGGGGAAGAGAGGTAGGAGATGAGAGTCAGTTAGAGAGGAGGGAAAAAAAATTATTAAAAAATCAAATACACGAGCTACAGTAAATTTACACGGGTACTGTAGCTCGTTGATAAATTTCCACAAGTTTACATGATTTTGAAAGGACTAATGTGGAGTGTGTTTTGGTTCAAAATGTGTAAAAATGGTCAAAATGTGTATTTTACACATTTATACTAGAGTTGATGCGAATCCTCTAAGCTACATAAAGTTACACTGTTACAGTAAAGAGTCCTGGGTGTGTAGGATGGGGCAAGAGTCTAGAGCAATTTATGTGCTATAGGCTAGGTCTTGACTCTTGAGGATTCTCTAGTTGTCTTCCCTTTTACTTCAAGCCACACTGAGAATGGCCTTTGCTGTTGACATGAAAAAAGGTGCCGGTTGGTAGATTTATTTAGAATAAAACAAAGAATCTTGTTGCCGATCGAAGAAGGCAATCAACTGCAATGTTTGCATTTAACAAATGTAAAAGTGCCACGCATAGTTGGTCAAAAGTCAGAAGTCCCACATCGTGTAAAGAGAGAGAAGGGAGACACCAGGATGATATATAAAAAGCGAAGCCAGACTCATTTTCAATCATACCTTTCTCGGCCTTTTGGCTAAGATCAAGTGTAGTATCTGTTCTTATCAGTTTAATATCTGATATGTGGGTCATCGGCCCACACGATATTAAATTTATTTCTTGAGGGGGAGAGCCCACCACAGTAGCTTGCTACTGGGGTTCTTATGCGTCGCCCAAGTGTTGCACTGTTGCTCGGGCCTGGCGCACCCCACCCAAATCTAATTCAAAATTTAATCAACCCTCTCTTCGTAGACGTAGAGAGCCCAACGATTTCACCGTTGGTTACTTGTGCGGGTCTCATAACCATTCTTTTCATGCTTAGAAAAACGATTAACTATATTGTTTCTAACATTCAGCAAAAAAAAAAAAAAAACTATATTGTTTCTAACGATATGGCTGACAGTAACTCTAAACATGTGAACCACCTTAACTTGGTGACACTTATAATATTCTATAATAAAAAGAAATACTAATTTTTCATAGTACCAAATAGCAGTTTGTGTGCAAATGGAATGTAGATGATGCCAACGGACTCTTAGAGGAAAGAGGGAGATGAAAGAGTGGGAAAAAGTGTTCTTCGTATCTTGCTGTGTCCCATTTTAGTTCATGCTTGCTCACGTTAAAAACGAACTTTGATTTAGAGCCCTGTAGTTTAGCGCCGTACTTTGCTCTCCTTTGTTAGGAGAATTATAGTTTATATTCTTTCTCATTTAATGTGATAAGTGATAACTATCAAATTAAAAAAAGGAAAAAGAAAAATGGCCTTTAGCTTTGATGTGAAAGTACTTGCTGAAAGAACAAAACAAAGAATCTGGAGGCCAAGGGACTAGGCTATTATTATTATTATTTTGGAGAGAAAGGGACTAAAGATATTATAATTATTGCAATAGCATTAAACGAATATACATGTCAATCTCATCCCACACTGACATTGTGAAAGAAGATGGGAGCAAATGAAGTTTAGGTATTCATGAAAAATTAGACAGAAATTCAAATTATTTTTTGGGGGGTAGAGTCCTCCGCAGTGGCTTATTGCTGGGGCTCCTAAGTGTTGTCCTAAGGGCCTGGCGCTCTCCACCAAATCAAGTCTAATTGTCCAAGTTTATCTAATGATGTAGTTGAAGACTTCAATAAGCTCATAGTCTAATTATAATTATGAAAAAGTTTAAATATTTGCCTCTTGAGCAATAGTAAGTTGAAGTGGTTGTATGGAATCAGTTAACTAATTTACATTGTTAACTGGAAGAGATCCTTAATCAAGAGTTATAGTCAATAAATAAAAAAAACAAAAAACAAAAAACAAAAAAAAAGATCATGTATTTGATAAATTCGAATTCAAATATTTGTTTTTCTTTTTCATGTAACAACTATCATTAGTGGGAGTAATGCTATAAACTTTGTTGAGGGTTATTTTTTGAAATAGGCAGAAGGCGGCCCAACCCAGAAATACAGGCAACAGAGAAGTGGTAGACTAAGTAAAATCATTAGGCTCAAGTGGCAGGAATAATGAATCACAGGCCCTTAATATAAATAAATGGGTCTTGAGGAAGTAAGTGAGCCTAAAAGGCCCGGAAAGAGAGAAAACAGCACCCATGGGCAGTATGTGGTATGGAAAAGCAAGAATGGGCCGTGGTAGGCCCAAAGTAATATAAACAAAGAAATTAAGGGATAATGGCAAGCCCATAAACCCCAGGGATGAGAATGAGGAAATTGGGTTAGGGAAGCCCAATTGAGTTAGTAAAACCCATGAGATGCGGAGTTAGTAAATGGACTGAGGAAGTTCAAAGGAAGTGAATGGGCCGGATAGGCCCAAGTGAAAAGAAAGGGACACTGGAGCCCATAAGTGAGAACACCAGTGGCCATATTAAGCTACTGGGGGAAAAAAAGGAACAGCAGGCTTGAAAAGAGGCCCAATAGGAACAAATCGCCGCGGCGGGAAAGGCCAAGTAACGCAGTAGGAAGCCAAGGCAATTAAAAAATTGGGTTGAAGAGAACGTAAAGCCCAGTACTCGGTAAAGCCCAGACCCTATGGGAGTGAGAAATCAGAGTAGCAGCTCGTGAAAAGCCAGAAACGGACCGTAGGCAATACAAGCAAAGTCTCCAGTTCACAACAGATGCATGAACAGCAGGCAGATTTTAGACATATGCACGCGCAAGGCCCAGGCACTACCAGCCTATACCCAGCCAATACGGGACATGGTGGGGTCGTGGGTCAGATGTAAGAGGGCATGGTTTGGAGGTGGGGAGAAGGGAAGACCTGTTTTGAGGTTCCTGCTCAAGCTCTTTTGGGGGATACGTCCTGCTGGGATAACATATCACCCAAAAGAGGCAAGGCTGAGTTGGAACCAATAGGTGCATGCCCTAAAGGATAGAGAGAGAGAAACATCACCATGGCAAGAAGAGGTGCCGCGGCAGACTAATAGACAAAAAAGTTGTCTTTGTTTGTAACAGGGGAACTCGCAGACGGAATAGTGATGGTCGGCAAGTACGCCCAGACCAGACAAAGGTGATTTAGGGGTAGAATAGTAAAATTCGATCACGATAGGCACTATAAGAAGGAAGCCTCTGCCGTGTACAGGAACAACAATAAGAAGGAAGAGAGCAATACAACACAACGTAAAGAAAAAAACTCTGAAACATACTTAGAAAAATAGGGGAGCACAATTCTAAAAACTACAATTGTGGAAATCACTAAGGAAAGACTAGAAAAGAGAGAAAGACAGAGAGAAAAGTGCAAGTGTTAGTGGCATGTACCGATAGGTCCCTTTCCTTCTCTCCGTCTTAAATCCCTGCTCTTATATAATCGTCCTGGGCATTGTCCATTCAGGTCCGCCTCTCTCAAATCCATTAATTTCCACGGTAGGAATTCTTTTCCTCGGAGGTTAATCGTGTTGAGAAGAGGCGTTCTTCCTCCCTGACTTTGCCCCTGTGGACCAAACTCGGCTTATTTCCTTTATTCATTGATTAATCTTTATTACCATTTGCCCTTACTGTTTTCTTTGTTAAAATTGTTCATATTATTGTGATTATGGATCATTTGGTCATTCACTATTAAAATAACTATTTGGTCATTCCAGAATACATTGCTCTATTTTTTATCAATTATGTCTGCCTGTCGCAAGCTCCTCTGAAACAGCTTTGCCTGCTACAAGTACTCTCCTGGCAAACAAAGCCTAGTTTGTGCACAACCCGGCCAAGTTGAGTTTCAGTTAGACCGGTCTCGACTCCCGCAACCCAAAACACTTGGGCCTACAACCACAAAGAGGTAGCCCAGCCCAACACAGTAAAAAAAGGCCCCTACAGACTTTTTTCTAAAAAACGAGAAAGGGTGGCTCACAAATAGAGATGAAATTGGTTTAAAAACTGTTTAAAACTTGTATTTTTAATTCCCCCAAGGCTTAAATGGGTTAATTCCCTGTGTTTTAGTTGAGGATAATGACTTGCTGAAATTGCAATCAACTGTTGAGGAGACTAAGAAAAAAAAAAATCAGCAATGGTTTATCCCCATTATTCTTTAAGCATTATTAGGATATAATTTGGAGGATGCTTTCCCAGGCATGAAACAAACATTTCATGAAACATGTAAAAGGCCATTAGGCTATTACAATTTAAGCTAAACCTCTACACAACTTAGCCTAATACAATTGATTACCGTTAGTTAAACCCAACTAACAACTTAGAAACAATGATTGAAATATACAATTTACTTTTAACAATTCCTCACGTAAACTGCCTTGGAATTCAAACAGAAAATAATATCCTACCATTTACAGAAAGCAAAACTAATATAATGCTATGCAAATTCAATCTTAGGAGTACAAAAGCAAGTTTGAAATCAAAATAAGCCCCAAAAAAAATTTCAATATCAAACTAACAGTTGTGCCTTAATACGTTATGTCTTTCAATTAATGCCTAAGCAAATCCCCTCAAAACTCGATTCATTTTTTGGACTTATGAGGCTGGAGAAATTTCATCATATTATTATTACTTCCCAGGGTTTATTTTGTTTTCATGAAATTTGAGCTTTACTAATTAAAATTCAATTGTACTTCAAGGCCATCCATTACTAAGCTAAAAGAAGTTACAGTGAAGAGTCCTGGGTGTGTAGGGTCTAGAGCAATTTATGTGCTACATAGCTAGTTGTAGTCTCTTGAGGGTTCTAGTTGTCTTCCCTTTTAGTTCAAGCCACACTGAATGGCCTTTGCTGCTGATATGAAAAAGTACCAGTTGGAAGAAATAGGATAAAACAAACAATCTAGTTGGCGATTGAAGAAGGCAATCACTTGCAATAGCATTAAACAAGTGTGACTGCCACGCATAAAGATATATATAGGATATAGCGCGTTCGCTGTGTTGGTCTTAAAGGCAGAAGTCCCACATCGTAGAAAGAGAGAGAAGGGAGACACCAGGATGATATGTAAAAAGCGAAGCCAGACACGAACAAAATCATACCTTTCTCGGCCTTTTGGCTAAGATCAAGTGTAGTATCTGTTCTTATCAGTTTAATATCTGATATGTGGGTCATCGGCCCACACGATATTAAATTTATTTCTTGAGGGGAAGAGCCCACCACAGTAGCTTGCTACTGGGGCTCTGAAGCGTAGCCAATGCGTTGCACTATAGCTCGGGCCTGGCGCACCCCACCCAATTCTATAACAAGTTTTCATACTTCTCCCAAATGGTAATATCTTTAAAAAAATGGATTTAAGCAAGCAATAGAAGGCTAGTTTTCGTTGATTTTGATTAAAAATCACGTTCGAAGTGCTAGATTATTTTTATTAAAAATGACCTTCCTCATGAAGTTGATTACTTTAGTCCATAACTTTTTCCAAAAAAATCATTTTAGCTTTTTATAACTCACTATGTAATTTTGCAAAAATCACTCAAAACTGCTAACTTATTAAGTACTACAAGACTGCTACAAAGCTATAAAACTTACAGGACTGAAAATGATTTTAGAAGTACTACAAACTTATTTAAACATAGTTATAGGATTGAAAATGATTTTTGAAATACTACAAACTTACAAACTCTTTTTGAAGTAAAGTTACTGCTCTTAAATAACCAACTTAAAATTTAAAGGAGACTAAACTGATTTTGGGCAAACTGTAAATTGCAAATTTTGCCTAGAAATTCCTTTTCCTATTAAAATGTTGATTGTATTCATATGCATTGATCCAGGGACTGGCAATTAGAAGTGTAGGGGCAAATCAGCTATGCTCTAGGATCAAAGTATTGGGGCAAAACCGCAAAGGTATAAAACCACATTGGCAGTGAAAAATGGTTTCCAGTATGTTTGAAGAGATCCAGATATGGAGAGATTGAAAGGCATTGCTAATGTGGACATT
Source organism: Quercus variabilis (assembly GCA_030445155.1). NCBI lineage: Eukaryota > Viridiplantae > Streptophyta > Magnoliopsida > Fagales > Fagaceae > Quercus > Quercus variabilis. Next base: position 1,728,931 of record CP129450.1, on the reverse strand, counting down.
AAGGCCTCACAAAGGGATATAGAAAAGGCTGCGCTTCAAAAGGAAGGTTTCTATATGTAATATGAGGGAGGACTATTGATGTTACAATGTACAACTTCTTAAAAACTGACAAAATAATCATTTAAGTGTTCTGTTTTGTTGAAAGGTTGATCTATCAATTTCTATTAATGTGAAAATTTTTGGGATTCACATACTCTAAGAGAGGGGATGTATATATCCAATGTATGTGATTATTATTGTACATTAGTTGTAGTCCCGTATGATGCATGAAAATATGCGATTATTTTGTAATAAAATATAAAATATAATTTATTTTTAAAATATTCATAAAATCATATATTAGGATTAGTCATCTATAACAAATTATTTTTCTCATAAGATAATTTCATTTTAGATGTATTAAAATATTATATATATATATACACACACATAAAGCTCTTTACCAAACCAACTAGGGATGGAGCTAGAACTTGGAGTTAGGTGGCAGAAGTATAAAAAAAATATTATAAAATTCGAAATAAGCATTAATTTAGTATTGACAAACCGTCAACAAAGACAAAGATATAAAATCATTGATTGTCAAAAAAAAAAAAAAGATATAAAATCATTGTTTTTTAATACATTACAATGTAATCATTTATGAAAGGGGAACTTGACATTTTTTTTTAATAAAATCTTTGAAATCATTTATGATTGAATTTGTACTAATTATTACAATGAGGTTCTTTGCTCTCCATAGATTCTCACTTTCTCTTCTCTCGATTAGGTTGCTTAGCCGCTTAGGATTTTATTTTATTTTATTTTTGTTTTGTGTCTTTGATGTGTGCATTTGTTGTTGGGTAAGGAAAAAATTATTTTGTTTAAATTTTTTTTAAGAGTTGGGTTGTTTGTTTTGGGAAAAATTGGTTGATTGGGTTTTATTATTATTATTATTTTTTAATTATTTTTTTAATTACCTTTGCTAAAATATATGTATTTATCAAGTTCTTGATATTGTGTTGATATATAGTGGAGATCTAAATCCTTTGCAGTTGCTTGCATATGATATGTGTATTAATATGGTCTATTGCAAGGGAATTACATTTTCTATATAGAATTGTTGTGGATATAAAATTTGTAATCCCAAGATTATTCTACATTACAAGAAGAAACAACATTCAAATTTCACACGATGCATTTAATTAAAATTTTTAACAATGTCTTCTGGTTGTGGGTGCATTATGATTCATAAATCACATAACAAATTAAAACAACAATAACTGTGAACAAATACTCGAAAAAGTCTAGGAACACAAAATTCTTCATAACTTCTTGTCATAATTATGATGTGGCAAAATGTAAGTGATGAAGAAAAAAATTATGGATTTATGTGAAAGTGACAAACAACCGATCATAATTGTAGTAAAAATTGTAACTTTTTATTTGGTACTAAAATTACTCCATGTACTTAGCTTCGGGGATCAGTAGAAAGAAGACTATACATCACCAGGTCTCTAGTTTTCCCTTTCGAAACCATATACTTCCTTAGAATACCTTCCTTTTGGAACCCAGCCTTTTCCAACACGCTCTGGGACCCCACATTTTCAACAGCAGCTAGAGCTTCAAGTCTCTCCAGGTGTGGCCACTCACTAAATATAGTATTAGCCACCAGCTTAACTGCTTTAGTTGCAATTCCTTTGCCCCAGTACTTGTGGCCCAAAGCATAGCCAAGTTCACCTTTGCACTCATCATAGCCTGAAAATCTGGTCACTGAAATGGCACCAATGGGTTTGCCATTAAGGCAAATTGCCCTGAACCACGGGTGAGGAATAATCTTATTCTTGATAAAGTTTAGTGCATCTTCTTTGCTAGTGCAAGCGTCCCATTTGCAAAAAAAGAGCCACTTCATCATCTGTAGCCCACACCATGAAATCATCTATGTCAGAAAGATACAATGGCCGAAGAGTGATCTCACCAGTGAATTCATTAATTTCCACCTCCTTCCATTGTTACTTCTTGATATTCATTGTGTTGTAGCAATGGTTTGTAAGAATTTGAGCCTTGCTGAAAGAAAGGAGGTACGTGTTGGCCTTTTATGCACTTAGAGAATGAGTGAATGACCACAAGAAAATTGCTTGCAAATAAATGTGTAATGTCGCAAGACCACGTGGAACAATGCGATACAGTAGCAGCAAGAAGTGGCTAGAAGATAAGGATACAGTTGCAGCCAGGAATGGCTAGAAGATAAGGAATGACGAATACAGTTGCAGCAAGAAATGGCCATTTGTTGTCATTTGTATTTGAATTATGGATTAGGATTGGGAACCCATCTCGTGATAGCTAGCTAGGACTCTTTTTTGATAGGATTCGTTATCTAGTTAATCACAAGAAGCAAGAAAAGAAGTTTATGAGCTGAGATAGTGAATTATGATGCTTATTATTCAAAACTGTAATTCCTCCGTGAAAACAAAGGTTTTTCCTGTTTATCACCATGTTCAATTTGATGGCATCCATCGTTTCTCCCACATAAGCTGCGTGGCAATCAGTTTTTTAACCTATGCAATGAATTGACAGAGCCATACGTGTTAGTGCACATGGTCGACATCATCATCTCTGATGAAAGGACTATATTTTCTCTAAATTTTATGCATTTGTTGTGAAAAAATATTCATTGATATATTTTTAAATAGTATAAAGTTTGAAATAGATAATTTGACGTGTTTGTTTTGAAAAATGGTTAAATAAAATTAAAAAAAAAAAAGAAGTAAATTCTTATGCTAAGAAAATAAGCACAAATAGATTAAAAAATAAATAAATGTATACAATGTTGTTTCAACAAAATACAAGCCATTGGTGTCCCAATAAAGCGATGCCTGTTTCACACAGGAAATTGAGCAAAATTTTGCAAACTTGTACAATCTATACCGTTGATCAAGCTTTAATCGTTAATCCTCTCTCTCTCACACACTGGTAGTGGTAATCTCGCTCACTTTCACTTTTAATTTTTTCTTTCTTTCTTTCTTGCCACCCATTACCAATTTTAGTCCAACAACAAGTCCTTTTTGCAATAAACACTTAAATGCAAATGTAATGTAATTAATAGTTTTAGTTATATGGGCATTATTGTACTTTTTGCAATATATTAGTATTATTTTATATTAATTTCATTTATGTTTCGAAGATTTTGTTGGGTGTTAGTTCTAAAACCTAAAATAAACGGCTACGAAAAGTCGAAAGCATTATAATTTTATTATCTACAGTAATAGCTGGTAACCATACCAACATTTTTTGTGAGAATAAGATTAAGATGTTGAGTGCATGAGCATTATAATTCTAGAATGCCACAGTGGTCCATGAGTCCACGATGCAAATTTCAACATCAATGTAATCCCACATGCTAGAAAGGAAACAAGAAAATCAACCATGTTTTTATCTTTGTTTGAGTCTATGGTGTGTGTGTGTGTTTTTTTTTTTTAAAGTAAACACACACGAAAATTGTAATATTAATATTTTAAACTGGGTTTATAATACATTACTAATCAGAGTACAACTACAAAAGGGTCTAACCTTTGTAGTTGTAGACTGGGTTATAAACAGTGGACACTAGACACACACAACTAATGTGGGATAAATATCCCTATTTTTTTTTACTAAACAATAATACTTATTAGATCACACACGAAAATAGTAACACTAGTGTTTTAAACAAGGTTTATAATACATTACTAATCAGAGTACAATTACAAAAGGGTCTAACCTTGTAGTTGTGGATTGGGGTTAAGTTGATGGTCTCTTTTAGGGTTGGTGTGAAAGTGAATAAGCTAATGAATTTTTTTTCTTGTTTTTAAGTACAGTTGACTAACGTGTTAATGAATCAAACACAATAAATTAATAAATAATCCCACCTCCTATTAATCACTGATCTATTGGAAGTCCCAAAATGCCAAACAATTGCATATATATTTTTAAGACAATAATTGTTTTTAACCCAACAAAATTAGAGTCACACTATATTTTGAGAACCCTTTTTATTACCCTTTTTTTATTATTTAATTTCTTCCAAACCACTTCCATTGGCATGGCACATGGTTAATTTAACCATTGTTATTCATACAAAGATGATGGCATGTTACTACCATTGGCAACATCCAATTTAGGTTTAGAGTGTTACAGTTCATTAGCAAAAGCATTTAATGTCATAAAAAATTTAACCCAACTGAATAAAAAATTCAGCCCCATCTACTTCTCTCTCATAGTCTCGCTTAAACATGTCTCCTCACTAACCACTTTCTCCTCAGTCCAACTCCAATCAAAACACTAAACACACAATCAAACTTATGATAATAATACACACAATCAAGATGCAAAATAGAATTCCCTACTAATTACTTAAAATTGATAAGAATAAAAGGGGGAAAAATATATTTGAGATGTCAATCTATAGGCCTTGGGATCAATGAGTCGGTGGTGGAGGGAATGGGTGGGGTGTTTCATGGTGGTGGAGTGTTCAATGTGTTCCATTCTAGTTCATTATTTGCTCATGTTAAACGACCTTTGATCTAGAGTCTTGTAGTTTAGTACCATATTTTGCTATCCTTTATTAGGAGAATTGAATTTTGTATCCTCTCTCATTTAGTGTGATAAAAATCGAATTAAGAAAAGGAAAAAGGAAAAATAATGCCACCATGATGAAAATTTTAACAAAAAAGTAGCTGGAATCGTTAGAAAGACGAAACGATCGAAGAAAAAAGTTGCAGTTGCTATATGTTTCATCTAACTTATGTAACCGTAAGCAAGCAAGCCATTAATATGTTACAGGATCCTGCCCTTGCCACCAAATGCAATGCTTCTTTGCTTGCAAATAATAGCATCCGCTAACATCTTCCCGGTTCAATGCGTTAAAGAACTCTTGCTGGTTTCAAATGCCGATTCCCACATCGTGTAAGAGAGGAGAGGGATAAACAAAGCTGAGGTATAAAATGGGAAATCAGGAGCTAAATAAATCATACCTTTCTCGGCCTTTTGGCTAAGATCAAGTGTAGTATCTGTTCTTATCAGTTTAATATCTGATATGTGGGTCATCGGTCCACACGATATTAAATTTATTTCTTGAGGAGGAGAGCCCACTACAGTAGCTTGCTACTGGGGCTCTTAAGCGTAGCCCAAGCGTTGCACTGTTGCTCGGGCCTGGCGCACTCCACCCAAATCTAATGCAAAAATTTCGGCTTTGGCTACGCTTCGCTATGAAGATCTGTATTAAGTAGATCTTCGAAAGAAATGTGATATTTATGGACTACACATGTCTGTATTTCTAAAAAGACAACGGAAAACTGTACCATGGTTCATTAGATTCGTAAGTGCGACATGTCATAGTTATTACGTTGAATAGAATATTCTCAACAATTAAAGGAATTATTTCAGTAGCCATTAACAAATCAATAATAACACTAATATTCTCTTAACAGAGTGGATGACAGCTTTTCTTCCACTTGATTATAATAGGCTAGGCCTATGCCTTTATGTTCCACTTAGGCTTTGGCCACTTAGGTTCTGGCAGCTTTCAATTCATGGTTGCTTTATTGTTATCAGTTTATCTAGGAAAATGACAGGGACAAAAAGAAAGATCACATTTTACCGCATGACGAGTAGAAATTATAAGTTTTTTTTTTTTTTTTTTTTGTCTCTAGCATTGCTCATTAGTTTATCACTAATATTCATCACCCATTAGATATATTCAATCAGATGTAGCGTATTGAATCTATTAGACGCATGAAGTTAAATGGATTGACATGAGTCACACGACTTTAGTCGATAATTTTAAACGGAAAATGGATTCATTGACATGACTTACCACTTTATCAATGATCGCCTTTGCTCCTTTTATCCTTTATTTAGTTAAAAAAAAAAAAAAATCATTTTTATGTCAATATTTAACTTTACGTTTATTATGTTACCTGAATAACACGGCAACTGAACTTTTAAATTCAAGAACACGCGTTTTTTGCTGTAACTTTGGAAAGCAAACATTAAATGTGAGTCATTTTCATTGATACGAATGTACATGAATATTTCATGTATGTTACGCGTATAAACAAACTAGGCTCACAAGGCTAAGGTTATTGGCAACTATCGATTCAAACTATGTTGTCAATTTTGTATGCACAATGATATTCTTCATTTTAGATTATAAATGGTTTCTTATTATCTTCTTGTCTAAAAAAAAAAGAGATTAATATAATAAAAACCTATACTTTTGAAAATCATCCATTAATTAACATGCATATTAATTGACTGATAAGTAAATCCTAATCACTAAAGCACTCTACTTATAGTTTAGTTTTGTAACCAAGAGTTTGTTGACATGAAAGGATTTGAAACTTCTCAAAAATAGTCAATGATGCCAAATGAGGCCCCGCTTTCTTCCTCGGAATTACTGAGCTATGAATACTAATGTTTTTAGCCTTGTCTTTCCCGGGTCTTTTTCTCGTCACTAATGTTCGGTTAAAGGAAGGACTCTTGTCTTGCTTTGTAGTCTTTCTTTACAAAGGAAAAAAAATTCATAATCCAAATTACACCCAATTAAATTTGGGTAAATTGCCATTTTCATCTTATATATATATATACATATATAAAATTTATTTATCATTTTACTTAAACTTTAGGTTTGACAAAAATTATTTATCCTAGGTCCACCCTATCCATGTGAGTTTTCTCAGTCCCAAATAGGTGACAGGTCGAGAACAAGTGTTCAACCTACTCAATCCAAATTTATATACATATATAATATTATATTGGCAAAAATCCAAAATTTACTCTCTAATTTTCAACATTTTTTATTTTAGTCCTTTAACTTTCAGTTTTGTCATTTCATTCTAACTTTCAAATTTTGTCAATGTGGTATTTCGTTAGAGCTCAGTTAGCTACTGCCGTTAAGGGTGCTGAAACAATGCCGTTTTGGTTATTTATTTATTTATTTATTTTTAAATATTTAAATTTCGGAATTAAAGGAAAAAAAAAAAAACATTTAAGGATAACGACGGACTGGGAATCGACAATTTCAACACCTCCATGGTGGCACTCTCGTGACTTGCGCTAATCCTGAAGCTCGACTTGGCCAGGTACCACCAACTCAACTCGAAGACATTGTTCAAGGCCCAACTTAGCACCCTCGGTGTCCCTTACCTCGCCAAACACCTCCCTTTCTGTATTATGTTTAACCAGAAATACTTGTTTTCGCCATCCCTTTACGGCGTTTCGGTGGCCGCGATTTTGAGCCCAGGCCCACTTAGTGGGGCCAAGTGCAAGCTATGCATGCCGGCATGTCAAGACACGTGCGTGGCCAACGTGATGTTATCAACAAATGGTGGAGTTGGTCCAATTGGAGGAACGGGACGCTTTAGATTTGCGACGCTTCTGGGGACTAGGAAAAAAGGTGGGAGAAAATTTTTGATTGAGTCGCCAAAAAAAAAAAACTTGTTGAGTCGAGGAAGCGAGTTAAGAAGATGAAGTTGAAGCAGTGTGTGGATGATTTTGAGGTGATGAAGAAAAAGAGGAGTGGGAGCTGGGAGAGTCCAGAGGTGGAGATGATGAAGTTAAATGTTTTTTATTTTATTTTTTTATAGAATTTTTTTTTCTTTTAATTCCAAAATTAAAAAAAAAAGGAGCTAAAATGGCGTCATTTCAGCACTCTTAACAGTGCAGCTAATTGAGCTCTAACGGAATACCACATTGACAAAAATTGAAAGTTAGAGGATTGAAATGACAAAACTGAAAGTTAGACTAGTAAAATGAAAAAGGCTAAAGTTTTGGATTTTTGCCTATTATATTTGTGCGTACTCAACTTCTACGTAATGAACCAGGCTTAGAATTGGGCTCAAAATTTACTTGTATAGTGGGCTTAGTGTTTCTTACTAAGGGTAGTTACTTACCAAGCGGCCCAATGACACCCCTTAGCTCCCACGAACTCCCTTTCTTTCCTATCTGAGTTGCTCTCCCTCTTCGTGGTACTAGCTCTCTCTCTCTCTCTCTCTCTCTCTCTCTCTCTCTCTCTCTCTCTCTCTCTCTCTCTCTCTCTCTCTCTCTCTCCTTAGAATTGCCAACCCCCATTCTTCACTCAATTCTGTTATTTATAGCTTGAGGTTGGTGGAGGTTTCATGATTACATTTTGGTCCCCCCCATTCTTCACTCAATTCTGTTATTTATAGCTTGAGGTTGGTGGAGGTTTCATGATTACATTCTGGTCTCGCTTGTGTGTGTGGGGTTCAATTTTGATTATTCCTGGCAAGGAATATGCACTATTGGAAACAGTGGTAATGACATTGGAACTGGTTTTTTCCTCCAAAAGATTGCTCGACAGCGATACTCCTCAAGGCAATACCGAGCTACCGGGGACATGGGCTGTTCCAAGCAAATACATTGACCGGACATGGGCTCGTCTATCATGCATCCAAAAAGAAATGGACTTACTATGAGGTTTAGGCTCAGTTTTGGTCCTTGAGAATGTTCGAGCCAAGGCCTATCGCCTAATGGGCCTAGGATCATACCCCATACAATAGCCCCGATTTGATTCATGCTCGGCTACTGGGAGCGAATCAAGGATAATCCAATAGGTACTAGAGGCTCCTCGAGAAGTCCAATTGTCAGCCATTAAATGAACAAGACAGTTATTAATGCCCTCTCAAAAGAGACGTTATGTCAGGCTGTCAAGTCTAATCGTAATCATGACCTGACGGTTTGTGAACCGAGGCTATGCATGTGGGAATTACGAAAAAGAACTTAAGAAGATTTCCCGCTTACTTTTTCATTAAATGCTTCTACCCTATAAATAGTTCCTTCTAACCCTTCATACTACTTTTCACTTCCTTACTCCTTCAACTTTCTCTCTGCCGAGCGTACTCCTCCCTTGCATAGATTTTCCAACCAAGATCACCAATTACTAGAGCCCATAATAAGTTTCTTTACTCTTTCCTTCTCTTTTTCAATTTTTCCTTCACTCTAGAGTTAAGAATAGGCTATTCACAGCTTCTTTCTACTGAAGTGTCCTTGGCTAATTTTAGAGCAGTCTATGATATTCCTAGAGATGTAGATATTGCTTATTGTCACGAGGGTGACATCGCTCTCCAGCGATGCTTCGGTTCTAACGTAGTGTTTTTTCCTTTGATGGCCATTTTAGAGGGAGGGGTTAGATTTCCCATGGACCCTCTCATACTTAGTACCCTTAGGTTTTATGGTTTATGCCTCGACTAACTTCCCCCTAATTTTTACCAAGTCGTAAGTTGCATCAGTAGATTAAACCAGATATACGGGCTACAGCTAAACTATCATGACATAAACTTTATGTATAGTTTATGTGGTAACATTAAATCTGACTACTACTTGAAGGTTAGGGATGTACGAGTACAACTCATATCATACCTTCCTGATTCTAACAGAAATTCAGCGGGAGAATATGTTCAGGTGAGCGGCAATTGGCTTGCCGACAAGCTCACCTGCCCAACCTTTTCACGTGACGTTGGTCGGTATCGAGCACTTTTAATTGTTTTCAATTTAGTGTTTTACCCGTGCTTATTTTGTTCGAATAGGTACTAACCAGTTTTCATATTATTTTGGTGCAGAAAGCTAAAGGTTTAAGCCGGACATTAGAGTAGTGCATGTGAGAGATCTAAATTTCATGCTCCGATCAGAGATATTTGTGCATTCTAACGGGCAACACCAGGCATCCCATCTCATACTTGGTTGCAATCTGGTTTACTCCACTTAGTAGCCCTTCGGACAAGCCTTACTGGTGGACAGCCCTTTGTTGTCGTACATTGATGTGCGGCATCCTAATCTTCTTTCCCCTAATCTGACTGTTGGTGAAGCTCGGGACTTCGGCCCTTAGATAGCTAGGGCAGAGTCATTAATACCTGTAAGGGACGCTTCAGCAGATATTGTCTCCCAAAGTCACGCTATCCACAAACCCATTAAGGAGCCTCAAGCCTAAGTCTAGTCAGCCAAGTTGATGTGCATGAAATATATACAATAAAATACTCACATATCTACATATTTAGCTTTACTTTTATGTTATTTTGTGACTGATTATATAATATCTTTGCGTTGCAGGTAACAAGGGCTTTACATGTAAAGTAGGGCTAGGCCAATTGAATCAAGCCAACTTACATCCAGCTAGGAATGAATTCAAGAGAAGACCAACCCAATTAAATTGAAGTCCAATTGGAGTAAGGAATCAAAGGAAATTTGCACCAAATTCAAGTCCAATTTGGATTAGGATTCCAGCCTACACATCAGTTAGTATTTTTGGCATAAGTTTTGGCTCAGATGTCCAATTGAGATGATTAAAGTTGGGTTGGAAATTTAACTTAAAGGGCTACAACTCTGTAGTTTATCAGGAGCCCGAATTCTGACGTTAAATGGGCCAAAATAGTCGGTTAAGTGAAGCCTAAAAATCTGCAATTTTCTCCAAACGAGAATTCAACTTGTAATAGGATTCCTTGACCTATTTAAAGGCTTTTTAGGGCAAAATTCAGGGGGGCCTAAGGCTAGTGCTAGGGCTGAGATGCAAAACAGGAAATTGGAGCAAGAGACAGTGCAGCATGTGGCTTCTCTGTAGCTTTTCTCCATGATGGCATTGTGACTATTTCTTTCTCTATTTTATTTGTCTAGTTTAATGTTTAATATTTTATTCTTTTTTTTTTCAATTATCATGAGTAGCTAAATTTATAATTAGAGTTGAGGATGAAATCTTGTTAAGGATTATCAGTAATATTTATGTGATTTAATGATTTAAATTGTTCTTGCTTCATATCAATTGACTAAGATGAGATTCTAGATATGAGTTCAATCATATTTTTCTCATGATTTAGGATTTGTCTTAGTTAATTGAATGCTTGGTTTATTAATTCTTGATTATAAAATTGGATATCGTTCGTGATTTATCTGTTAAGATACAAGTTATGATTTGATTTTTAGAATTTGATATATCTTGTGATTTGTTTGGCTACGGATACAATCGATGATTTGGTTTTATACTTAAGAAGCGAAGAAGAACATGCTTTTGATTTTTAAAATAAGGATTTTAATGAGAATATTTTCCATGATAGCAAGATTGATTTTTAGATTATCATGTAGTGAGTTGGGAAAAATTAATGATCATAAATATATGCTGATATGACTTATAAGGTGGATTCCAAAAACTTAATTCCTTTCCCTTGATTGTTTACATCTTTTTATTGCTTTATAGCTTTTGCTTAGTTTAAATATTTGCTTAATTTATTTAATTTCAAAACAACTAATTTTTATTAAACTAGATTAGGATTAATTTGGTTAAGATTTGATTAATTTTCCTATGTTCATTCAAGTCCTTGTGGGTTCGACCTCGTTCTTATCAAACTATGCTTCGGTACGGTTTGTATACTTGCGAGTATTTTAAAATTTCATAACAAAAGCAAGCAGCAGTCGAGTTAGTAAACTCCTCAAAAGCAGAAGCTGACCAAGGTGAAGGCGAAATGGTGGTCAAGCGAACAATGACCCTTGATCGTTTTTTGCCCGACGCCCGTCCAGTAGCACAACAGCAATAGCCCTAAGGTAGGAGTTAGACTCCCCTTCCTCCTCCTCCTCCTCCTCTTGCCCGCTACTGGAAAAGGTAGCACACAACTGACTAACCGCCTAGGGGCTTGGGGGACACGCCTTCAAAAACTCCACCTTTTCGGGTGTTAAGTGGAATAGTCATCTGGGAGCCTACTGGTAACGCCCAGCCAACTGCTCAAGTCGGGTCTAATGTGGTGCCCTCTTTCTGTGACAGCTAGTTTTAGGACTTGGGCATAAGGTGAGGGTGGGCGGATTGCTCGGAGTTTGGCGTAGGGCCTTTTATTGCCTGAGGATGTGCACTTCTTCTTAGGCAGCACTGATGGGTCCTAAGCAGCCCGGTTGTAGTGGCATACTATAGTGGTAATACACTTTACTTTTTCTTCCTTGCATTAATGTACTTGCATTTTTCCTTTTTTCATGTTTATCATTATTGTGTTGTCAGGTTGCACAGCTGGCTTATGTTATAGATGACCAATTGAATGAGGCTGCTGAAGATGCTGACTGGGAGAACGCCTTGAAGGATGTTGTTGTGGCCATTGCAAAAGACAAAGGCAAGGCTGTTGAAGCTGCCAAGAAGAGGGCTTAAGCTTCTGAGAAGGCTCAGATACTGGTAGAGCAAAGTCTGACAGAAATGGATGTGAAGCTGGGCGGAACAAAGCTTAAATTGGCAAAAACGAAAAGCCTAAACTTGGCATAGGTTGATGAAATAGCAGATTTGAAAGTGGCCTTTGAAGCTTGCGAAGATAAATGGTACAACACGGGCTTCATGGATACCGAGAATTCCGTGGAACCAATTGTCTATCAAGCACGGAGGCATGGGTTCGAGGAAGGTGGATGGCTGCCCTTCAAGCTATGAGGGTGCCAGTTGATTCTCCACTAAGGAATCCTAAGCAGATACCTTTCCCAGAGACTCCTGCTCCCATTCAAAATCTTTCTAGTGCCGATGACGAGGAGGACACTCCTAGCACGAAGGAGTTGGTGCAAGAAATTGACTCCCATATGGGGTCAATTGATCTTGAAGTTACCAGCAACTTTGATGTTGCTCTGTACACAGCCCCACTGCCACCCTCAGATTTTGGTGCTCAACATGCAGGGTACGCCTAAACTTTGCCATATTCAGCCGCTTACTCGTCGGGGAAGCATCAAATCAGCTTGCCGTGGAGACCGACCCTACCACTTAAGCATGAATTTTTTTTTTAACCTACCTTAGTCCTTTACTTTATCTCATCTTAGTTTTTTACTTTACTAGATTTTCCCATTGTCACCAGGATGTGGTGACAAAACACTAGTTTCTAATTTGTGTTTATTTTGGTTTATTTAGTCACTATGATGTGGTGACAGGACATCTGTGTTGGTTGTTTTTATGAATAAGTTTTGTATTGCTATTAAATTATTTCTGATATATTTTATTCTTTCATTTATAATGATCATGAAATCGAACTAAGATTTACTCTTGGTCGGTGATTTGGCTTAACCGAGTGTAGTTACCTTGAGTATAGCATGGATAAGGACTTCACCTCTTTGGTTGACTTGTTCTGTTCTTAGAAAAATAGGGATCAGGTTACCATCTGTTCGGTGAAAATAAACATTAGGTTTCTACCTATTCGGGGATTAGGATTGAACTGAGCACATACTTCTATCCTTAGAGAAAATAGATGTAAGGTTTCCACAGTTCGGTGATTAGGTTCAAACTAAGATCAAGCTTTTGTCCTTAGAGAAAATAGATATAGGGTTTCCATTTGTTCGGTGATTAGGTTCGAACTGAGCATAGGCTTCTGTCTTTAGAGAAAATAGATATAAGGTTTCTACCCGTTTGGTGATTAGGCTCGAATTGAGCACATGCTTCTGTCTATAGAGAAAATAGATATAAGGTTTCCACCTGTTCGGTGATTAGGTTCGAACCGTGTACAAGGTTTTGTCCTTAGAGAAAATAGATATAAGGTTTCCACCTGTTCGGTGATTAGGTTTGAACCATGCACAGGCTTCTGTCCTTAGATAGAATAGACATTATAAAGACAAGAAACATAATGTAACTTCTGCATATTAGATGGGCAAGCATTGTTCTTTACACAACAGTTGTATATGACTAATAGTTGTATATAACTTGTAACTCCCCCCTAAAAAGTTAGTGATAGAACCTTCGTAAATTTTGAACATTCCATGGCTGGGGGAGTGGCCTCTCTCCCATATCCTCCAAGTAATATGCTCCAGCTCCAGCAATAATAGTAATTCTATATGGACCTTCCCAATTCGGCGCTAATTTTCCTGCATTGATATCTCGAGCACTCCCTACTATTTTTCTCAACACTAAGTTTTTGGCACTGAACTCCCTACTCTTGACATCATGGTTGTACTGGCGAGCTAGCTTCTGCTGATACTCAGCCAGCTTTAAAGTTGCTGATTCTCGGTGCTCTTCTAATGAGTCCAATTGCTTTATCATAAGTTCTTCATTTTCAATAGGGACAAATCTTGAGACTCGTGCACTGCATAAACTTATTTCAGTTGGTATCACTGCTTCCCCTTCGTATGTCAGTGAAAATAGGGTTTCTCCTGTGGATCTTTTGGGGTTATCCGATATGCCCACAGGACATTTGGTAACTCCTTGGCTTACATTCCCTTCGTGCCTTCCAATCTCTTCCTTAATCTATTTACAATTGCCTTGTTGGTAGCCTCGGCCTGGCCATTACTTTGTGGATACGTCGGGGTGGAATACTTGTTTTTAATACCGAGATCACTACAGAACTTTTGGAAAGCATTGCTGTCAAATTGCCATCTTATGTCAGACACTAAGGATTTTGGCACTCCAAATCTTGTTACTATATTCCTCCAAAAAAACTTTTTAAAGTCTACATCATGGATATTAGCTAGTGCCTCGGCCTTGGCCCACTTTGTGAAGTAATCCATGGCTACCAAAACAAATCTTCGATTTCCTGTAGCTTCGAGAAATGGACCAATGATATCTAGGCTCCACTATGCGAAGGGCCAAGGGCTACTGATGGGGCTCAAACTCCCTACTGGCTGATGGATCAAAGGGGCATGTTTTTGACATTGCTAGCATTTTCAGACATACTCGGTAGCATCTTTGTGCATTTGTGGCCCCTAGAATCCCTAGGTCATTGCTTGGTGGGCCAATGTACATCCTCCAACATGACTACCACATACCCCCTCATGGAGCTCAGTCAAAAGCTCCTCAACCTTGCTCGGGTGCAAACATCGTAGATATGGCCTCCCAAAAGACCTTCGGTACAACTTATGGTCTGCCAATAGCCAGTATCGTGCAGCCATCCGACGCACTTTATCTGCCTCTTTCCCATCTGTTGGTAATTGATCTTCAGCCAAAAAGTCTATGATTGGATTCATCCAACATGGCTTAGATACCGTTACCACTGAAACATTTATCTTCGCATCAATACTTGGCTCTGCCACCACCTCCACTTTGATTAGCCGAGGTACCTCCTCGGTCAGTGGTAATGCCAATGTAGCCAAAGAGTTAGCATGCTGATTCTGCCCCTTGTTATTTGAACCATCTTTACATTCTAAAACTGGTTCGTAATCTGCTTTACTAATTGTAAGTACTCTATCATCCGAGGATCCTTAGCCTCAAAGCTGCCTTGCACCTAATTAACTACCAGCCGAGAGTCCGAGTAAACCTCCACTTCTCGGGCACCCAGATTTAAAACAGATCTCAATCCGACAAGTAGGGTTTCATACTCAATCTCGTTATTGGAAGCCTTAAAACCCATCCTAAAAGAATGTTCCACCATGATCCCTTTTAGTGTGATGATAACAATTCCAGTCCCAGCCCCAGCCCCAGCCTTCAATGCACTAGACGCACCATCCATAAATACCTTCCACGAGTGAACCTCCATATGATGAACTATTTCCATCTCCCTTCTTAGGGAAAACTCTGCAATGAAATCAGTGGGAACCTAACCCTTCACTAAACTCCTAGGTCTGTACCTAATGTCAAAAGAGCCCAATCGAGTCCTCCACTTAGCTATCCTACCAATGAAATTAGATCTCTTCAACAATGACTGCAAGGGATACTTGGTTAATACATAGACGGTATGAGCTTGAAAATAATGAGGCAACTTCCTTGTAGTGTGTACTAGTGCTAACACCAACTTCTCTATGGGCAAATATCTTGTCTTGGCATCGACCAAAGTCTTGCTGACATAATATATTGGCTATTGTACACCTTGATCCTTTAGCAGCATGACATTTACGGCATGCTCGGACACTGAAAGATACATGAATAAATCTTCATCGGGCTTTGGAGCTGACAATATAGGTGCTCGCACCAAATATTCTTTTGAATCTTGAAAAGCCTTTTCGCATTCTTCATTCCACTAGAATCCCTTCCATTTTTTAGAAGCTGATAAAATGGATGACATCAATATGCAAACTTAGAAATGAACCGGTTTAGGGTAGCTAGTGCGCCAGTCAACACCTGGACTTCCATTGGATTACTCAGTTACTTGAGGCACTCTACAGCTTTAATGTGATCAGAATTAACTTCTATTCCTTAGTGAGTGATCATATATCCAAGGAACTTACTAGCCCCCACTCCAAATGCACACTTGTCAGCATTGAGACGTAGCTTATGTCGCCAGAGTACTTCAAACATGTCCTCTAAATCATCAATATGCTCCTGCTCCTCTTTACTTTTGACCATCATATCGTCAATATACACCTCCACTGTACGCCCAATCTTATCCCTAATCATCCTTGTCATCATTTGTTGATAAGTGGTTCCTGCATTTTTTAGACTAAATGGCATCACGGTATAGTGGTAATTAGCATCAGGAGAAATGAACGTAGTCTTTTCCTGATCCTCGATAGTTAGAGCAATTTGATGATAACCCTAAAAAGCATTTAGGAAACTCATTCTCAGGTGCCTCGTACGTTGCATCTACTAATTGATCAATTTTCGGCACGGGAAAAGGGTCTTTCGAACATGCTTGGTTTAGATCAGTAAAATCTACACAAACCCTCAATTTCCCATTCTTCTTTTTCACCATCACGATATTCGCTAGCCATTCTAGGAAGAAAACCTCCTTTGTCGCCCCTGCTTCTTTCAACCTCTTAACTTCTTACTTGACTACCTCGACATGCTATTTAACCGACCTTCTTGGCTTTTGCTTCTTGGGAGGAAATAATGGGTCCACATTAAGCCTATGAACCACAAATTCGGGGTTTACTCAAGGCACCTTGTACGGGTTTCAAGCAAATACATCTACATTCTACACAAACAATAACAGCATCTCCACCCCATCTTTGTCTTTCATACCCACCCCTATCTGAAAACTCCTATCCTTATCAAGCAATATCTTCACTCTTATTAACTCCTCGACATAGCTAGCTCCCACTTCTTCAGGGTTCCTGCAGTTGCTATAAGAGGACCTCATTGGCTGGTTCCTTCTGCTTAATCTCCTGGTTAATAGCGGCCACCAAGCATTGTCTGGCCACTTGCTGGTTTCTCCTTACTATAGCAATATTGTGCTCGGTACGGAATTTGACCTTAACATGCAATGTAGACGGAACTGCTCCCATCGCATGAATATATGGCCTTCCAAGAATTGCCATATACGAGGAAAAGGAATTGACCACTATAAAGGTCACCATTACTTCCTTGCCTTCTATGTTCACGGGGAGCGAAATTTGCCATTTCGAGATCACCATTCGACCATCAAACCCAACTAGGGGTGTATCATACTTAGACAAATCTTCATTCTTCAAACCAAGCCCCCTGAACAGGTCGGGATACATCACTTCGACACCACTTCCTTAGTCTATCAACACCCTCTTCACTATAAACCATTTATTTAGGCTGTAACCACCAAAGCATTGTTGTGTGGTTGGATCGTTCCTTCTAGATCACCATCATTAAAGGCAATGGACTTCCGAGTAAACTTCAACTTCTTCTTGGAAGGTTGATCATCCTGTCAACTCTCTACCAAAATCACTGCCAATATCCCTTTCTTCCGGGTCACTAGGTTATCCCCTTAAAGCAGCATGGATGACCTCTATCACTCCTAAAGGGGGTGGAAAAGGATTTCCCTGAGGTCGGGTACCTTGTTCTATCTCTTGATTTCTTGGGTCCTCAACAAACTTTTTTAAGTACCTTGCCCTTACTAACTGCTCCAAATGGTCTTTCAACACCCTGCATTGTTCGATGGTATGCTCTTTATCCCTATGATAAATGCAGTACAAATTCTGATTTCTTCTTGATGGGTCACCTCCCATCCTGTTCGGCCACTGAAAGTATGGTTCTTTTTTAATTCGTTTCACAATTCTGTGCACTGGCTCCTTGAACGTCATGTTTACTTCCCCCGCTCGAGCGCCCGATTCCTAAATTCTCAAATCATTCAAGGCATTGAATAAAAACCACCTTGTTGGGGTTGACTCGTGATCGGAGCCTTGCCTTTGTTTTGCTGCCGATCGTCCTTTGACCTTTTATACTCTTCAATACATCTCATCAACTGTCTCATATCCTCAGAAGGCCTCATTGTCAACGAATCTTGTAATTCATAATCCTCGTGCAATCCCAATCGAAAAGTGCTTGCCACGATTTTTTCATTACCCCCACCGATCTCGTTGTACAGTTCCCAATATCAGCTAGTGTAACTGCAAAGAGTTTCTCCAGCTCCCATCTTCATAGACAACAATGCATCCACTGGTTGCGGTACCTAGCTACAGGTCATAAACCGGACCCCGAACTCTTGAATTAGCTCAGCAAAACTATGAATTAAGCCCTTCCTCAACCCATTGAACCACCTCAAAGCAGTGGGCCCGGGACTTGAAGGAAACACCTTACACATCAACGCGTCGTTATGACTGTGCAAAGACATCATCTGGATATAATGGTTTACATGCTTTACTAGATCCGTCTTCCTGTCATAAGAGTTAAATGGAGGTTTGCTCAGCATCGGTGCCCGTTCAATATCTCCGGAGAACAGTGATCGAGCAACTCTACTGTAACGCCCTAAAATCATAAATAATAAATGTCTATTCAATCTAAATAATCCATAAAAATATTAAATAAATGTAACCAACTACCTAAAATCTCATCACAATTGTCAGAGCTCTAATTCCACCAAAGATAAAATATCCTCAAAATAATTCTCCAATACAATATTCAATACCATAAACATAATAGTAAAATCCTTAGTTTCACAATATAATTTGTAACTGTTGTCCTCTAAGAATCTCTATTCCAATGATCCCTCTAATGTATTTGTAAGGGGGAATAAAGGGAGGGGGAGGGGGGGTGAGATAACTCAATAGGTGGAATTCACTAACATTGGGGTGTGGGAACAAACCTTTTTAAATAAATAATTCATACAACAAAGTTATAACTTGTTTTTCATCAATATTTTAATGTCAAATATTTCATATAAAAATATCATTATATTACCAACACCATCATATAAACAATTTCCTATACTTTTCTTGTGGTCAACATTTAAGCCCCATTGATAAGGTTGTGCTATCCCCTTATAAGACTGGAACCCTCTTTTCTTCCCTTCTCTTAAGGGTAGTTCCTTTAGAGCCTGAAGGTGCACTCCCTTGCTAAGGAGCTCCCTTTTTGGATCCTTAATGGTAGGAATGGCAACGGGTCGGGTTCGGGCCGGGTTTTTCCATACCCGGATTCGACCCGCGGGTCAGAACTCGTGGCCCGGACCTGGCCCGTTTATTAAACGGATTTTTTTGCTGGGGCCCAGACCCGCCCCGCCGGGCCCCACGGGCCCCGTCCAGCCAGGCCACTTCAGGGCCCAATCTTCAACCCCTAATAGTGGCCCAATCAATTAGAAAAAAAAAAAAAAAGTTTTCTTGAGAAAAAAAATCACAGCAGTGCAGCACAAACATCCAACCAAATGAATCTCAAATCAAATCCACCATAACCATTCAAATTTCCTATTCACAGAAACCAAATACATTTGAAATCAAACTATTCACAAAAACCAAATCAAATCTTAACAGCAAAATCTAAATCCCCAAACCCACAGGTTAAACAAAAGAATCTAAAATCTCCAAACCCACTAATCAAATAAAGAAAAAATGGAAGAAGAACATCAAAAACCATTGCCGTATATCACCATGGTTGTTCGTCTTCATCTTCGTCTTCGTGGGTGAGATCGCAGAGGCTTTACGGCGAGAATATAATATTTTCGTCTTCGTCTTCTTCGGCAAAGAGAGTGAGATCGAGAGGCTGAGAGCATGAGAGAGGCGCGGCTGACAGTTGGTGGCTGACGGCGTGAGACATGAGAGGAGAGTGAGTGGGAGTGAGGGCTTGTAAGGGAGGCGTGACTGAGGGAGTGAGGGCTGTGAGGTTGAGGACTGAGTGAGGGAGGCGTGAGTTCTGTGCTGAAGAATGAGGGATTAGATTTAGGGTTAGCTTATAGGTATATATATATATAGAGGGGGTATTTTTGTAATTTCTGTGTACCGGGTTTTTATCCGGGCCGGGTTTCGGGTCGGGTCTCAGATTTTTTTATAAAACCCAGACCCGACCCGGACCCACTTCGGGTTTTTTTTTAAAAACCCATACCCGACCTTATTTCTAATCGGACCGGGTAAAACCCGGCCCATTAGGGTCGGGTTGGACCGGGTACCCGCGGGTCGGGCAAAAATTGCCATCCCTACTTAATGGTATACTCCCTTGCTAAGGAGCTACCAATTGTGCATTATCCCCCTTTTTTGGGACCGTCCCTTGCCAAGGACTAGCTACAGTATGATTGTCTCTTGCTAAGGACTAATATAACACTGAACTTTTAATAATGACTTGCTATGGGATTCAAAATAAATTCAAGATGCCCACAACAAATAATCACGTCATAATACTCAACATACAAATATTTCTCCACACATACAAATTTAAATAAGTTTAGGTTGTCCCACAAGTTTTTCATATAACAAATAATCAACGTTTCCATACAATGTGCACATCAAACATTTTTAGGGTATCAATATATTTATATAATATCAACATATTTCTTTGATATAAGGATAGTCTGATAAACAAAACTGTTTTGACAAAATCCCCCCAAAATTAGTAAACACCACTTACCTCTTAGTTGTAAAAATAAAATCAACCACCCTTGAGTCACAATAAATCAGTAGAATTAGAACTTAGCAACACCAAACATAGGTCCATCAATACACAAATTTCCCACTTATAATTCTATTCTCACACTTAAATAGTTTTATCTATCTATATTAAAGCCTACGGAGATGTTAGATTCTTTAAGATACACTTCAGCTTTGTCAGATTTTTGGGCTTACAAATATTGTTGCATAATCAAATTTTCCCCATTAATTTAATCATAGATATTTATGACACTCCAATATAGCTAAATGATAGATATTTGATCAATCTAATATATAGTTTGAAGCTAATATTATATCTTAATTTATCAATCCCATAGCTAGCTCTTTATTCCCTTGTTGCTGCAAAGTTTAAAGATATTGCTGGTCAAATTTTTGTACAATGGCAGTGCGTGGATGAAAAATTGGTTAACTTAGATAATATATAATTTCTTATTCCTATGTTATAGGGACAAAAATATATTTTAGGCTTGAAAAGTATTGCTGCCTTCTACAATAAGTTAAAGATGAATACACATCACTAGAAGGATGATAAAGAAACTAAGATCAACCATAAAGCAATCTTTTCCCTTTCACCAAACTTAAATTGATAAAGTCCAAGCCTATTACTCTATCAGCTACAACTCTCAAAGCCTGTGGAGACCCCTTTCTTGACATACAACCGTTGCATCATTCCTAATCTAATATCATAACAATTATAGTAGATATAATGATAGATTAGGTTCATGTGCAAACCCAAGTCTTTCTTGTAAGTGTGGGACAATTGCTAGCCATTGAATATTCAAACTTCCTAAATTTAGAGCAAGGGAAACCTTACCTGCAGTTTCCACACACAGCCACAGAGAAGAAAAGACAAGTTCAATAGTGTGTTGCAGCTAAAACAAAAGGAAACCTTACATGTATACACGTGTAGCTTAAGAGGTAAAAGGCTAGGTTTTTTATTTTTATTTTTTAAGCTTATCAAGGCCCATATATATATATATATATACCTATGCCATCTCACTTGAGCCTCTTATACCATACTAATTATTAGATTTAAATATTTTAGGCCAAAACCAATTAAATCCATTTAATTGAGGACCTCCTTTTTAATTTACATATAAGAATTAAATTAGTATCAAAATTATGGGGTGTTACATCTACACAATGCTTGGCTCATAGCATCCATGGTAACATTCCAGGGTCTCTAGGGAAATCGAGTCTCTGTCTGCATACTCTCGAGACCAATCCCGGTGTTGATGGGAACCAAATTGATGGGATGCCTCTCCATAGCTACCCCCCACACTTGCCGACCCTTCTTCACGATCTTCGTGGTCTCTTCTCTGACGCCTACCTTTTGCCTCCAACTCCAAATCCCTTACCAATCTACGTAAGTGTTCGAGTTCTTCATCCCTCCTGTCAAAATATTCATGCCTGGAGGTGCCTAACATTGATCGGTACGTCTAAAGTGACCCCTTCCCTGGGCCAAAATAATCTTCTTCTTGCTCATATCTGCAGTCTTCATCTCTCTTGTGCCTCCTTTCTTGCCAACTAAAGCCTCATGAAGATCCTCTAGAGCCACTTTTAGCGTAACTTTCCGAGTGCCTCCCAAACATCTTTCTCACGCAAACCCCAGCAGAACTACAACTACATAGGAGATTCCCATAGATGGCGCCAATTGTGCGTACCCAACTTCTACTTAATGGATCGGGCTTAGAATTGGGCTCACAATTTACTTGTATAGTGGGCTTAGTGTTTCCTACTAAGGATAGTTCCTTGCCAAGCGACCCAATGACACCCCTTAGCTCTCACAAATTCCCTTTCTTTCCTCTCTGAGTTGCTCTCCCTCTTGGTGGTACTAGCTATCTCTCTCTCTTTTACCCTCTATTTTCTCCTCAGAATTGCCAACCCCCACTCTTCACTCAATTCTGCTATTTATAGCTTGAGGTTGGTGGAGGTTTCATGATTACATTTTGGTCTTGCTCATGTGTGTGGGATCCAATTTTGATTATTCCTAGCAAGCAATATGCTCTATTGGAAACAGTGGTAATGGCATTAGAACTAGTTCCTACCTCCAAAAGATTGCTCGGCAGCGATATTCTCTAAGGCAATACCGAGCTACCGAGGACATGGGCTGTTCCAAGCAAACACATTGACTAGACATGGGCTTGTCTATCATGCATCCAAAACAAAATGGACTTAATATGAGGTTTGGGCTTAGTTTTGGTCCTTGAGAATGTTCGGGCCAAGGCCCATGGCCCAATGGGCCTGGGATCATACCCCGTACAATATTTTTTAACGGACAACAATGGGTAGGAGAGAGTGACCAAATGATATACTTTTCTTACATGAGCGTGACCACAGTAGCATTCTATTGTTGAATCAAGCCTGCGAAAAATTGGTTGAGCCATAGTTTGACTCAACCCTATCGAAGACACTAGTGGACATTGGACAAATGACATGGAATTAATCCCAAGGGCTTCCCATTTCGGGTTCGGCCTCAAGACTTACTAGCCACCAAAACCTCATCATAGTGTAATAAACAATAATAGATGAAGGGAAAAACTTGAGATAAATATTAAAGTTTATTAGGGATGGCAATTGGATGGGGAAAAGTTGGGTTAAGGGCTCTTCATTCATTTTTCCAAGCTGGAAAAACCTCTGCAGGCGAGTTGAAGGCATGGTAAATTAGAGGTTGTTTGTCATTCATAATAAGATGGTTCAATATTAATGACTTAAAGATGGATGAGAGAGAGAGAGAGAGTATGTCACCAAAATAAAAAATGTAAATATGATAGGTATAAAAATATTTAATATATATATAATTAGATTTATATTAAATAAATACTCACACATACCCTACTTGGGTGGTGGCCTAGTATTATTGGGCTTACCCCCGTGGTGGCCTAGAGTAAATTTCATCATAAAATATTAACATTTGTGAAATACTTGAACATTACAAATATTTGACCGACACTTATCCTTTTATGTCTACATAAATTATGAATCTTCCATATTTTTATGGATTTATTTTATTTTATTTTTACTTTCATTAAGTATCTTCAATAAATTTTATGGAAATTAGTAAGTTACCTTAAAACTCTGGATAATCAAGACCTATTAGGCTAAACCAACTCTGCTGTCATTTTTTTCCTTTCTCATTTGCCTTGGAAACAGGCTAGGTTCTTTTTTTTTTTTTTTTTACCATTCATAATAAATATAAATTTTATGATAAAATTAAGCTAAAAACTCTAGATAATTAAGACTAAACCAAATTTGTTATCATTTTGGTTATTTCTCATTTACCCTAAAAACAGGCCACGTTCAACCCACCCAAATCCCAATTACAGCCAATAACCTATTATTTTGTGCTTTATTTTATTTTTATTTTTAGCCACACAGTTCTCCAAAAATCAATAAAGAAGCGGTAAAAAAAAAAAAGAATAAAAGAATAAAGAAAAAGAACAAATCAACAATTTCTAAGTATGACATCATACATAGTTAAAAACTACCAGATAAATAGTCCATGCTTGACTATTTGTTCATTGACGTAGTCATCCTCACTGCTCAGTAACCCATCGATTAGTACTATTGTTATTGTTGTCTTTGTCAAGGTGATTTTGTCTTTTATTCAAGCTGTTCATTCATTTACAAATTACAGTACTATATTTTCTTTTCATTTCTCTCTTCAAATCATAACTAGATTCGAATAAAAGTAAGATCATAACCCATAATTCTTCTATATAGTTTTACGTTTGTTTCTATCCTTTTTTTTTTTCCTTCTCTGTGATTACCCATCACTTAAAATCCATTTGTAAGTGTGTTAATTTAGAGAATGGCGAAAACAAAGAATAGTATTTGCACTTTGAGTGGTTTAGAATCAGAGGGCTTTGTAAAGTTTAGAGCTTTTTGGATTTTTAATTAGCTGTTTGGCTATGGAGAAAGTTCTGGAAAAGGGGAAAAAAATGGAAAATTGAAAATTACAGTTTTGCATTTTTTTTTATTGGCTTAAGGAAATGTAGATAAGTGGCAAATGTAAACAGATTCTCTTATAGTAATAGTAATAGTTAAAAAAGTTTTTACGAGGAAAGAAAAAAAATTATTAATGTTTTGATAATTTTTCATTTCTCATATAAAAGTGGTCTAAAAACGAAGTGTCAACCATTATATTAAAGGCAACTTAAGTCAAAATAAGCTAAAAGAGATGAACTGGGTTTTGTCAAGTATAGGTCCTTTCTGCTTTCTTGGGTCCCAGTTGATAAAATATCTAGGCTTTGGAAATGATGATAGTGTTCCTACGTTGTTTCTAAAATCATATGTTTCTGATTCCATTTTACTGGTTTTGGAGTACAAAGAAGTGAAAGTTTTTATAATTTAGGAGATATATTTCATTACCAAATATTTAAATTCTGCTTTCTGGTTGCAGTACTCTGAAAATATGGCAGTTGAAAGGTCTGGCATCGCCAAAGATGTTACTGAAGTAAGTTGCCCCAATATTGGTGTCTGTGAATGAAAAAGATGTATATTTCTTTGTGTGTTATCTAGTGCTTAGAATGGTTTGCTAACTATGATACGCGCTTTTAATTTTGTGTATAGTTAATTGGTCAGACTCCACTGGTTTATCTCAATAATGTTGTGGATGGTTGTGTGGCCCGTATAGCCGCCAAGCTAGAAATGATGGAGCCGTGCTCAAGTGTGAAAGACAGGTATTATGGTCAACTATTACTTTTGTTACTTCTTTGTTCTTTGATGTTCATTCTTACCCTCGTCAGAGTTGTGAACTTGTGATAGCCCTGTTTGTTTGTTTTAAAGTATGCTGATCAAGGGGGGAAAGGGAATGCTTGTTTTAAAGGTTGTAATCTAATTTTTTTCTAGCTCCTGACTACTGTGTTCTAATGTGCAGGATTGGTTATAGTATGATTGCGGATGCAGAGGCAAAGGGCGATATCACACCTGGGCAGGTTAGTTTTTTTTCTTCTTTTCATGAAGAGGCCTTTAGGGTAGGATATGCACATGACAAAATGGTGGTCACCCTCTTGGCAATAGTCTCTTAAAGAAATACACCGTACTTAAGATTACCTATAGCATGCTCGTGATTTGTATTGCTCTGTTGTTGAAAGAAAGATATGACTGAATTAGAACTAAAGAAAAGATGATTAAAATATCCAATACTAGCATGATGAAAGAATGTTTATCATGTATTTTTGTTTGGTTAAATTTTGAGCTGAGAAATCTCACTTGCTTTTTTCTATGATTAATTAATGTTTGCTGCAGAGTGTTCTCATTGAACCAACAAGTGGCAATACTGGCATTGGGTTAGCCTTCATGGCGGCAGCTAAGGGTTACAAGCTTATCATTACAATGCCTGCTTCAATGAGTCTTGAAAGAAGAATCATTCTTCGAGCTTTTGGAGCTGATTTAATTCTCACAGATCCTGCAAAAGGCATGAAAGGGGCTGTTCAGAAGGCTGAAGAGATACTGGCAAAGACACCCAATGCCTACATCCTTCAGCAGTTTGAAAACCCTGCCAACCCAAAGGTATAGTTACTCAATAATACATTTTAAATTAGGCTGGTTTGCCAAAGTTGAGTGATCTGTATTATTGTTATCGTAGATACATTACGAAACCACTGGACCAGAGATATGGAAAGGTTCTGGAGGAAAAGTTGATGCACTTGTTTCTGGGATAGGCACAGGTGGTACCATAACAGGTGCTGGGAAATTTCTTAAAGAGCAGAACCCTGATATAAAGGTTAGCTTTAGCTTTTAATATGAACATCAATTCTATGTAATTTTTGTTTATGATCTCGTTTTAAGAGGTCAGACCTTGGTGTGATGGCAAGTGCCCTCTGCCCAAGCAATGTGTTGTGGGTTCGAGACTAGGAATTAGCCTCTACAAAATGGGGGGTAAGTCTGTCTATTTGACAATCTTTCTTAGACCCTGCAGAAGCAAAAGCCTTTTGCATTGGGTATAACTTTTTATAATGGTAAACTTGTATCTTCTGTAGCAGTTTGCTTCTTTGTTAACAAATTCATTTTTCTTTTTTTCTTTTTTTTTTTTCCCCATTTATGTTAGTTGTATGGTGTGGAACCAGTTGAAAGTCCTGTTCTATCTGGAGGGAAGCCTGGTGAGTTAAATTGAATTTATTGCTGCTCTGAGATAATTTATATTCATTACTCATTGCATTTATGGAACCTGTGATATTCTCATTCCTGTTTTACTCTAATTGTGGGAAAACCCTAAAAAGAATAAGTTAAACCCTGTAACATGTGTTTTTCTCCTGTGGAATCAAAACATCATACAAGTTGATAGAGGAAAAATATATATAGTGGTTTGCATTGAAAAATCTATACTAGCTGGAAACAAATGGATCTTAATAAAGATGTCCATGTTTTAATGTCTAAATCTTGTGTTTAGCAATTTCACTTGAACAAATGTAGCCACTTCCTTGTCAAGAAGATAAAAGAAAATGTAGCTAGCTGCAATAGACCAGACTCACCAGAGGCGTGGTCAATATTTTACCCTCTGCCACAGCTGTTGTGGACTTTCTTTTAGAATAAAATTACTGTGTTGCTCAGTTTTGGCTGTTGTGCTTCGTCAAAGAGGGGTTTCTCTCCTCGGTAAGTAAACAAAGAGAATTTCTTGATGATGAAGAATTGTTCTTGACCATTTTAAAGTCCTTGCTAATCTGGACTTTTTTGATTGGTCTCGGGTTTGGAGTTTTACACATTGCAATCCCATTTCTGATTTCCAACACTGTTAGATTTTCTATTTGATTTATTTTTTATTGTCTTAAGTACTATGTATTGACCATCGTGAACATAGAGTACTTTTTCTTTTTTAATAAAATTTTTATAATAAAATTTTTATAACTTAAAAAAAATGTTATTCTATCTATGCTTTTTAAAAAATTTCCCACTACCAATGTAGAGTTATTCTTCATGACATAATTAACCCTACTTGCATAATTTTTTTGTCTGCATAATATTTGCAAGTGGTAACTGTTCGAAGCTTTAATCTTGGGGACCTATTGCCTTGATATATTATAGTTGTTTTGTTGATAAATAATGGAATTTTATTGATACCAAAAAATAGTCACCCAAGTATACAGGATGTATACAATTGGGGACAGTACAATCAATCGTGCAAAGTACAATGATCAATCAAATCACAAAACGATCATAAAGAAGAACAACCCATAACTGACATCCAATCTCATAAAGTTCAAAGGAAGATTTAAGTCTGGCAAATTTTGTTCCATATACTCAAAACTTCGGGAATTCCACTCCTTCCAAATACACAACATCAAACAGTGAGGAGCAGCTTTCCAAAAAATTCCATTTCTATGACATATTATAGTTGTTACAGGTATAGTATCCACTTAAGCCTGAAATCAAGGAAGATTACAAACACCTATTGGCTTATATCAAATATTCGACCCCATACAAATGATTTTTTGTTCCCCTTGAGCTCATATATTAAATAACCTCACATTTTACTTGATGAGTCTGTTTTATTTAGTGTTGATTCTATTTTATATTAGCTTTTTGCTTATTTAAAAAAGGGTTTTAGCTTTTTCCTCAAATGTAAGAACTTAAATGCTGCTTTTCTAAAGTATCTTGGATTTCTAGATATTGCTAACTAAAGATATTATGCATGTGTCAACGTCAAGGTCCACACAAGATCCAAGGAATAGGTGCTGGTTTTGTTCCTGGCGTTTTGGAAGTCAGCATTGTTGATGAAGTAGTCCAAGTAAGGGCTGAATGTCTTTGACTGATTTTACAATTTATAGAAGTGCATAAAATCATAAAATTTTCAGGACTCTCCTGTGTATTATTATTAATTTTGATAAATAAGTAATGGATTTCATTAAAAATCAAATAAACTCTGTGTTCACGATGATGAACTCAAAGTGTCAAAAATTACAAAGTCTCAAAAGGAGAAAATCTAAGAGAGACTCTCCTGTGTACTTTTCAAAGTGCAAAAAGTTAATTTATTTAATTCCCTATATTTCTATTATTGAATAAAAATATTCATAAGTATGATGCACAGTTAGAAAACATATTAATAGGTAATATCATAAAAAGAGTTTGGTTGTTTGTATGTGCAGAAATTGCTTTTCACAATTAACAATTTAAATTTATAGATTTTCAAGCTGATAGTGGTGATTTTCCTTCATTTTTATCATTTTGATGATATGGATGGGGTTCATCTTCTTTTACTTTACATACAAGATAAAAAGAAAAGAAAAGAAAAGAGCTCTTCGCAGCTATAACAGTTCTTCAGACGTCTTTTTCCTACAATAGTGAGGTTAATCCATCATTATTTTTGCAGTGGCCCTGTTAGAGACTGCAAACATGGTTAGTTCCATGCTGAGGGTGCTATTCAGTTGGCCAAAAATGGCATGTTTCAAATTGCAACAGAATTGTCATCAAAGTTTTAGAAAATGCAAGGAAGAGCTTGAAATTAAAATAAATAAAACTTCCCTTATTATGTATATAATTACATGACATATACATTGTTAAAATTGCTATAATAATCACATATATTGATACAATATAGTTTTGAATTTTATTTCTATTGAACCTTTGATAGAAATGACCGGGTGAAGGCTTATATGATAATTTGTATGATTTTGATTATAGTACGTTACTGAAGCTAATTTTTGTAATCTCACATGTCCTCATTTCCTATTTGTTTTTGTATTATAAGATTGTTAACCACTTCTAATGACTCTTTCCAGTTGTTAAATCTGATTGCTGTGTTGTTTCTGTAATGCACCACACTTCTCTTCTTATTTGTCTCCCCTGGTTTATTATTAATCACTTTTGATGGCTGAAACTGTTTCCCATTTGCTACATCTGACTTTCGTAATCTTGCAGATATCAAGTGATGAAGCAATTGAAACTGCAAAGCATCTTGCCCTGAAAGAAGGCTTATTTGTAAGATCTGAACCTTGTTGAGTCATCTCATTGAAACTGTCCCATAAGTGATGCAGAATGGCATGGGTAGGAAAATAAAAATATCAGGGAAGAAAGAGAAACAAGACAAATTTTAGGCTTCACCACCTGAGGGTGCTTAGAATCATCACCAAGCTTAGAGAAACATCTCTAATCAGAAATTTTTTATTCTAATCGCACTATACCAAACCATCCTTGAGCCTTTTTTTAATATGCTTCAGGCATTACATTAAGGCACAATTACATCCCCAAAACTAAAAACCCAAATTCAAAATTCAGAGTGAAATCTAATTCAAAATTTAAAAATGAAATCTAGAAGAAACCTATGATAATAGATTCTGAGATAGTTTTGGTTGTGCTTCCTGCATCACTGTCCATATACAAATCACTGTCATAGCACGTCTTTTTTCTTTTTTCTTTTTTAAATCTTTTTTTGTACCACTTTTGATTCTGGGTCATCTGTTCCAGGTGGGAATATCATCTGGTGCTGCTACTGCTGCTGCAATTAAGATTGCAAAGAGGCCAGAGAATGCTGGAAAGCTAATTGTTGTAAGTTTTGATCATTCCCCTCCAAATTCTGGTAAACCTAGAATTGGCATATTAGAAGTGTCTAGTTGCATAGAAGTTTGATAATGTTCCAGCTCAATTATTTAATTTCCTGTAACTTTTTATCTATCTAAACTTGGACCACGTTAATGACATGATTAGTCTATGGCATTTTCTCTTCTTAAACCATCTGAAAAGATTAAACTTCATTGGTGTTCTAGTTGGGTCCTATATACTCTAGCATTAGGCTATAGGCAATGGTCTAAGGATGATGACACGACATCTCCCTTGATCTGAATGGCAAATTCACCTCTGAACTCTTGAATTAAGGATGATGCTATGACATTTCCCTTAATCTGAATAACAAAATTCACCTCTGAACTCTTGGATGTTATGGTAACGTTATTTGTTTCAAGGCACTAAAAACACTTAGTAGCTAACTGTATGTATGCTCACAACTAAGTGTGAAATAACCAATCTGGATAGCCAGATAGTTCTCCTATAGTTAATAAATTACAATAACCTAATATGGGAGAGTGAAACTATAAAAAAAATTTCACCCTAACAGAGACAGCTATGAACGTCATGTTTATTAGCTATAGGATATTGTAATTTTCAAGGTATACTAGAGTAAATTTTTTGTTATTTGACACAGCAGAGAATTTATTCTTGACTGATAACATAGTGTACTTATGGGTGTCACTTAACAGTCAACACGTATCATATCTTCTGGGAAGATTTTGCATCTTTTTTCCTGATCCATGTCAAGACAAGTCCCATTAGATTATTATTATTATTTTTTTTTCTAATTCAATTTTTGGGGGTGGTGGGATTTGATCGCTGGATATTTCATTTGGGAACACCAGGAAGAGCCAACCAGTTGAGCTACAAGGCTTTTGGAGACGAGACCCATTAGATTATATGAAAATCAAATGCCTTCCCAGGTGTAAGATGGAAGTCAGCCCTCTACAATCCTGGTCCTAGGTGCATACCACAGTTGCCAATCCCAGTATTTTCTAAGCAAAATCTTCCAAATAGGTCCTAACCTCCCTGTTGATATGGTTGTATGTGTCGCTGGCAGCAGATTGGTTTTGGCATAATTTCCCTTATTCATCCCACCTCAAGAAGTTGAATGAAATTTGTCTGTCCATCAACATGAAATTCTTTTAAGCAGTTGCTTTCAGTTTTTACAGGACAGTAGTTGCATCAACCTGTAAACATCTAGCCAAGTCAAATAACACACTAGAAAGCACGGGTGCGGCTCCAGGGCCACCCAGCACCCGACACTCGGCGACTCACCGATTCGCACTCGACATGCCGACTCGCGGTTTTTTTTTTTTTTTTTTTTTTTCGTTTCCCGATTCGTGCCTATTCGGGCCATCTGAAATTGGCCAAGAAACTGGCCAAAATACATGTTAAAAAAATAAAATAAAATAAAAACTTGAGTCGATTTCTTATTTAGTTATTAACTTATTATATATTTGTCAAATTATTTGTAGGTTAAACAATTTAAATTGAAATTACTGAATTATTTGTAGTTATTATTACTTTTAAATTGGTTTATGTTTACCATTATATGAAAATATATTTAATAATTTGTAAATAAAAATATATTTAATAATTTATTAGTAAATGTATCTTGCCGCACCCGCACACCCGAACCCGAATCCGCACCCGTGCTTCATAGATAACATGTAGAATGTGATTAGAATACAATTTTTTTTTTTTTTTTGGGATAAGAATGTGATTAGAGTACAATAAAAGTGCCTATGAGCACATTTATTTTTGACTTGGTAGAATTTTAGCCACTTTTCAAGACTGTCCAAATCATTTTCTAATGTCCTAGGCTGATGGTGTAGCTTGATTATCTCTGCCTCATTCTTACCCATGAATTAATTACTATTAATCAAGTAAAGACACTAGTAACTGATTACCTCAGTCTTGAGTTTCCTCTTTTTAAATTAAGAGCCTTTTAAACAACTAATTCAATGGCAAATGGCATTAACTTCACATGGCATATATATGTCTATTTGGCAAATAGCATTACCATGCTTGGACTCTGACTCTGTCAACTACAATTTGCAGTTCTTCATTTACCTCTCCATTATTTATTTATGCAGGTGATTTTTCCAAGCTTTGGGGAGAGGTATCTGTCCTCTGTGCTATTTGAGTCAGTGAGACGAGAGGCTGAAAGCATGACTTTTGAGCCATAAGCTGTTCCCCAGTTCCAGGTTACTTGCAACCTTCTGACAATTTAATATCAAGAGAGATCATGGTGTTTCGGTAAGAGGTGTATGGGGCCTGGGTCGGTATTTTGGTTTCCTTATGGTTTTGTCAATAAGATTGTCTTGAACTACTTGATCTCTGTATTGCAGAAGGGATTCCAGGACCAACCCTGGAACTAAAGTGTATTGAAGTAGTTTCTAATTGTTGTGTGCTCAAACATCATTGTACAATGCTAGGTTTTGAGACTTACCAAAATAGTAATAATGATAATGCCAGGTTATGTTAAATTTATTCTTCTTTAGAGCCCGCACTACGTTATTTTAGGTTCTGGTCATGCTGATTATTTCACACATACCAATTGAAACAAAATGAATTGTAGAATGTTGGAAATAATGCTTGACCTATTGCTAGCATTAGTATTGATTTGGAAAATTTATTTTGGTCTCCCCCATCTAGAGTTCTTCAAAAGCTAAGTTCCAGCAGGAATGAAGTAAAACTGTTGGAGTTTTTGTGTGTCATTTTAGTGAGTATGAATTGAAAATATTCAGGTTAACAATTATTATGTTTCAGATTTTGAGTGTGTTAAAAATTCAGTTAAGCTTCTCACTGAACCCAATTCTCAAGAGGGCTGGTTCCTATTCATGATTCAAAAGGTTAGCAAGGGACTTTCTAATTATTTCACACATACCAAGTGAAACAAACTAACAAAGTAATCGTAGGATATTGGAAATTATGCTTGACCTGTTGCTAGCATTAGGCATATGAAACAAGGGATTCAAATGGTAGTCCCTTTAAAATTTCCGTTCTTTTTCTTCCCCTAGTACTAGGAAGTAGGAACATTCTACTTTCACATTTGAATTCCTTAATCAAAACAAAGTGAGCAAAATACTTAAGTTCCTAAGTAATAAAGAATGTTTGAGTTCTTGATTAGTGGTGTTAGAATCCCAATGTCACACTTTTAGTAGACTTATATTCATGATTATAAAAACTTGGCCGATCAAAGAACCGAAAAATGGCCCGGTTAGTAAACTCTTTGATTAGCTCTCAATTTGAGCATATCCGATGATTGTTAAAATAATCTCATAGAAATCTAAACTATTACTTGTTTCTACTATATTTTTCATCACTTAAAAGTGTTAGTTTTCTTGTTGATGCATGGTGAGTCCATTCTTGGCAAAACGCAATGTCTTATATGGAGAATCCTTGATTAGGAAAGGCCCCAAGGTCTTGTTCATTTGTGGATCAAAGTCTTCATTAGTGGTCTCCATGTGAATAGAACTCCTTCATTGTTAGCTTCCTATGGTTATGGCAAAACTAGTTGAGTTCCCGCACGATGTGCGGTGCAACAACTTAATATTAGTTTTCTCCAATATTTCGATAAGTTTTACTAAAAATTATGTAATTTAACTAATTGACACCTCAATTTCCAATAGAAAGGATTCAGATCCCCACTCTCAACTATCGATGTATAAAAAAGATACTTCAATAAATTTCATTGTAAAAAATTGTAATCTTTAGTTAATTTATATATAAACAAAATAGAAATACACTAAAAGTAGTATAGTGATTTGATCATACTATATATGTGTGTTTACAAATTGAAAATTGCATGATATAGTAGCTAATATAGATAGACATGTTTCATGCCTACTAAAAAATGCATATATCTTTCAATTATTATTATTATTTTTATTTTTTTTACATTTTTGATTGTGTGTTACTAAAATTTTTTCCTCTTTTTTGTTGGACATGGTTTCAATTGTTGCAAAAACAACTAAATTTGAGTAAAGATACCATATTTCAAATCAATTGTTTCTCACATAAAAAAACAAATTGTTTCTCATATAAATCTTAGAAAAATGATATTAAAATTTCATTATGCTTAGAATAATTAATATAACAAAATAAACATATTTATTATATTAGTAATCTTTCTAATTATATAGAATACATATTACCGTGTTAGTTTCACATACACACATGTGCACGCGCGCACACGCACAAATTTCATGCCTACTAAAAAAATGCATATATCCTTCAATTATTATCATTATTATTATTATTACATTCTTGATTGTGTGTTACTAAAAAATTTTCCCCCTTTTTGTTGGATATGGTTTCAATTGTTTCAAAAATAACTAAATTTGAGTAAAAATGCCATACTTCAAATCAATTGTTTCTCACATTAAAAAAAAAAAAAAAAAAAAAAAACCCAATTGTTTCTCATATAAATCTTAGAAAAATGATATTAAAATTTCATTATGCGTAAAATAATTAATATAAAAAAATAAACATATTTATTATATTAATAATCTTTCTAATTACATAGAATACATATTACAATGTTAGTTCCACATACACACATATGCATGCGCACATACACAAAAAGGAGTTAGGAAATTTAAAGGATTAAATTTAATTTTAGTGAATTCACAAATATTAAAAAAAAATTATGGCTTTTGTGACAATTGTTGTCAAAGCAACTAAACATGAGTAAGAACATCATATTTTAAATATATTTTTATTATTCCAACTAAAAATTATTTTCTATATAGAATTTATAAAAATAATCATATAAATTCATTTAATATAAATAATTAATGCACAACAATAGATAATTACTATATGTATTTACTCTATTTACTCTATATGATATCCGATTGACACAAAAATTGACATGTACACTAAGAGCGTAAAGAACATGTAATTCAACGGTTAGATTTTCAAAATATGCAGTAATATTTATTTTATTGAGTGAGTTTATAGCCTAAGGCTACAACCAATTTTGTAGCTAAATTTTGTCCTACTTTAATATAAATGCAAACTTTGTTGAAGTAGAAAACTAAATAAAAAAAAGTTCAGGGAATGCGCCACATGGCCACACAACCTCGTACTTTTCAACATGAGGTTTTTGATATTTTATGCAAGACAGTTTTGGATAATGTTTTACATATATTATAAGAAAAAGTAAACTAAATTAGAGTAAAAAAAAACATATACATTTTGAGATATTAAAAATTAGTTTAGTAATTTCACTGCATATTTGTAGCATTCTCAAGGTAAAATTAATTTTTTTTTTTTAAATCATGAAACCAAAGATAAATGCAAAAGAGTAATGTGACCATGAAAATCAACAAATTTGTGTTGTGTTCATATATTTCATACCATGAAATGAAAGTATGCCCAACTCTCTCACTGTTTTCTACTCATCGATAGTGTGACATTAAAACATGATAGGGGCAAGTGTGCATGCATATATCTTATAAATAATTTAAGATTAAACCATGGTAGAATATGGCTTTATATTATGCACCAAATATTATCTCTACTTATATACCCAAATCAAAAAAATCCAACCAAATTACCCAAACCTAAATCATATTTAAGCCTCTAATTTTAAAAAGAAAAAAGGGAAAAAAAAAATACCCGTAGAAGTTTTGGTGTCTTGATGGTAGTAGGAGACCTATATAATAGAGGTGGTGACTCCTTAGATTCCTCTTTCTCTCTCTTTCAAATGTTTTGTTAGTTTCATGTCTTTTATTTTGATGATATATGGTGAAACATTGCATTTTATTTAACAATCCATAACATTTTTGTGTCTCTCTATCTTTCTTCAATGTCTTATCTAGTTAGTTATTAATATTAGTCCTTAATTATTATTTTTTTTTTTTTTTTGCTTTTTTTAAAATACTAAAATGGTGGGTATGCTAAAAAACATGAAGAAAGAAGAATAGAGAAATGTGTGGTGTAAGCTTAGTCAATTAATGAGACATTAATGAGATAATAGTCAAATAAGTTAATGTGAACTTTTGGGTAATAGTAAAAAAAAAACTTAATAAAAGAGGTTAAGAAAAAAGGCTAAATGCAAAATTAGAGCGCCACTTGACAAGACTTTATGTACTCTCGCATGAGTTCTCTGCTTATATATATATATTGATATTGATGTGTTAGTTCTAATTGGAGGCAAAGATAAACCTTATCATAGTTTGATGGCCAATCATATAAACACACTTCATAATCTACAATAGCTAATGAGTTAATAGATTGAAGCTTTTTACCAATAAAGACTTTGGAACCTAAAGGCTAGAAAATAAAATGGATCGAAAGGAAGACTTCGTATTATGAAGATAATTGACATTCTATATAGTGATGTGGATGTCATTGCTCCTTATGCTTCTAATGAATATCTTAGTCATTGCTATGCTACCAACGGCTGGTGTTTTTTTTCCTCGATCATTCATAGGTTACCAAATTATGCGAAAATAATATAACTAACCTATTACTAACGAATAAACTGTTTTTTATATTCAAATTAAAATTCTTCTTTGTCAATTACATTAACACAACCATATTTTTATTAAACAATGTTGGAAAAAAAGTATAAAAAAATATATATATATATATATATATATATATATAACTATAAAAAAACACAATTTAAATGAAATGTTAGGTTTTGTAATGGTTTAAAATTGCTAGTGTTTATAGTTGCCATATATTCATCGAGTAAAAAACAATTGTAGTCATGATCATAAACTTTTATTTTTATTTTTTATTTTTATTGCAGTCGTGATCATATACTTAAAACAACTTTGTAAAATAAAACTAACAAGCACATTGACTTGAAATACTAAATTTTTAGATGAATTTGTAATTGGTTTTTTAGTCATGACAAGTAAATTCAAAATGAAAATTAAGTTACCAAACACCATGTAAGCTAAATTGGATATAACAACATAAAAAATAACATCAAAGTGAATAGAGTTTTTTGAGTGAACACATTGTTAATAACTATATTATTAAAACTTAATTATAAGATAAGAACTATAAAAAACGGTTAGATGGTAACTATGTGTGTGTATATATATAGATATATTATTAAATATGTTAATGAAATAAAATTAAATTAATGAAAATCACATTTTAAAAATTCTTATTTTTAAGTAATTTTAGTGGACCGAAATTGACCAAATAGACTGAAGTGGACCAAAAGGACCAAATGAACCGAACTAGAAAAAATAGGACCAAATTGGACATAAGTGGACCGAAGCCACCAAGAAGGACCGAATGGGACCGAAGTGAACCAAATGGACCGAATAAATTGAAGTGGACCGAATGAAACGAACTACCCAGAAGTGGACCAAACTAGACCAAAATGGATTAAAGTAGACCATATTGGATCAAGTGTAGCAAAATGGACTAAAGTGGAGCTAAATGGACAGATTGAGACCAAAGTAGACTGAAATGGAGCGAATGAATGAATGTGAGCCAATTGGACCAAACTGCTATGCTTTAACTTTTTGATATTATATAGATGCTTTTTTCTTTCTTTCTTTTTTTGTGTTTTTTAATAAAGAAATTAGAACTTCAAGTTGTTACACAAGTATAAGTGCATAACTTAAATTTTACCATGACATAATACTTTTGCTCAATAAAAGGATATACATATATATATAAATTTATATATAAACTATGAAGTCGATTTTTTGCAATACAACCAAATGGTTGTACCCATAGGATGTCCGGTTGAATTGAAAATCAAGCTCAAATTGAGCAACTGTATCTCGGTCTGGCTTTACAATGGAAAGCATCTCTTAACATAAGCAAGCATGCACACAAGTATCAGCGGGGCAAATATTACATCAATCTGTGCGGATTCTGTTAAAGAATCGGGGTTCAGGCCAAGGAATTAATTAACAAAATGCAGTTTTCACATTTGACTTGAGCTGTTGATGGTAAAATCCAGTTGATTCAGCATGCTAGTTCAGAGAGATAGAGAGAGGGGAAATTCAACACTGCTCAAGCAAAGTGATGTGTAATATTAATAATGAGCAAAATTTCAGTAAGCCATAGCTCTTTTCTGTAAAAAAATTAATAATAATAATAATAGTTGCCTAACAGAAATGCTAGCCAACTCTACTCTATTTCCATGGCCATAATAGATGTCAGTCAGCTATTCGCCTAACACACTCCAGTGCTGCATTTATAGTGGCAGGAAACCAACACATTAATGTCCTCTGATGGCACCCTCTGCAGAACAAGAACACTAACTCAGTTTCTATATTCCACCCAAAATTAACTTCAAGGTTTAGGCTTCTTTGGTGCTGAATTTGCTGGCTCAGTTTTACGCTTTATCCCCAAGAAATGCTCAACCTAAAAGAGGAACAGAAAATACACCTTCGTAATCAGTGCACGCAATGTGGACAGAGTGAATAAAATTAAATGATACATAAACATTAAATGGAATGCTATCAAGCAGATCATGTGATTCTTAACCTTGTCAGGATTGATATTGAAAAACTAAGGATTTTTATCCTCAAGAAAAAGACATAAAATCAAAAAAATTCCCTCCTTTTTCTAATTGGTTTGTAATACAATGGCAGCTGGTAGGTCTTAAACCCCAACTTCATCAACCACCTTGCTCTTACATGGGAAGAAGGTGCCATTTGGGCAAGAGCTCATTCGCAGTATTTTTCTGTTGTACATTAGGCATCTCTTGAGAGATTTTTTTATTTTTTTATTTAATCTTATTTTATAAATTTTTTTGATGGCATGGAACCTCACCAAGGCAAGGACCTGTGAACCCACCCCTAGGGAAGTTAATCACGGATACACAACCCACCCGCCAGAACCATGCATAAGGTAATCTAGGGGAACTCCTAGTGGGGATCAAACCCAATATGTCTATAGGCCTGCAGCTCATCTCAAGCCTCCAACCGCTAGGCTGCACCTCGACAGATACCTTATTTTTAATTTTAATGAAGCAAGTCCTGTTAAATCCTTCACTAAAGAAAACTGCAACCACCACCACCAAAACTGTACTAACATATGAAATTTAGAAGGCCTAATATATTTCAAGATAGTTCCTCAGATCATATCCATAAGACTAATAAAGAAAAGTTCAACATTCTAGACGTGCACATGCATACAACATACACAAGGATAATATCACAAAAAGTTGTGTTACTGACCTTTCTATCACCAAGCATTGGCGTCAAGCCCCCAGGAAAGTCCTTCTCGACAGTAGCAAAACCACTTCTAGGATCACTAGTTTGCCTGGTAATAAAATACATACAAAAAGAAATGAGTAAATAAACTGAGTAAACAGATGTTAAGAATAAAAAAGCCATTTAGAGCATACAACTACAGACTAATCATGATTCACTAATTCAAAGCTTTGATTAAGAAGTAAGCCTTCCTAGGAGGGATGCAAAACACAAGATGTGTTTATCTTTGAAAATAACAAAATTCTAGATATCCAAAACTTAATCTGATGATGATCTTTTAAGCAGGTATTGACTCCAATTTGATACAAACCAACATGGGTTCTACAACCCAATTGATAAAATCCTCTTTAATCTAGATAGTCTTTAATAACAATATGATTCAATAAATGATTGGAACCTAACCATAAAGCTCCCCAACTGACTCAACAAGAAATTAAGATTCTTTGTCATGACACCAAAACTGTAAAGACATAATCATCTGACAATAAATTCATGCACCACTACCAGCACTCACATAGAAAGGGGAATAAATGTAAGACACCATATGCAATATCTGAACATCCAAAGAAGCTATGCAATGCTCTAACTAATCATTTAACCTCCTACAATGACATTTATTGAGGATTAAAGTTTTAAGGTGTCCAAGTGTATCTAACCCTATAAGGCGTTGGCTTAGTGGTTCTTAAGGCGTCATGATATCCACGAGATTTTGGGTTCGAAACCTCTTGCTAGCATCTTGGGGCCACCCCTAAGGAATTTCTCCTTGTAATAACCTAGCGTGTGTGGGACGGGGGGATTGCATACACCTAAGGGAATGGTCAAATACTCAAAGAGGTCTGAATACCCTCATTTGCCCAAAAAAAAAAAAAATAGTGGCATGATGTATCTTGCCAGTCCAACTCTTATCTACCCCAATCACACACGGAATATGCTTCTTATCTACCTTTTCCTCATAGAAAAATTCGGCAATAATTGGTCAGAATTATAATTTATAAGTAGACATATGATACAGATGGATGATGCATACCCTGGTTTAACATGACCACTAAGGACAAGATAGGGCGTCTTTAACTGCATTTGAGCTTCCTTCATCTTCTCCACAGCCTTTGATGGTGTATCTGAATTCTCCATGCGCTTCAACTTCAATTCTTCATGGTATTGCTTCATGCGTTTTTCTAGCTTCATTTTGCCAGGGCCCTTCCCATGAAACTTATGCGAAATCATACGAAAGGCTTCCTTTGGAGTCATCTGATAAAAACATGGATATAAGTCAACAATGCACACTAACACTAAAAAGGAAAATACAAAATAAGCTATAACATAATCTTTTTTTTATTTTTCCTAAGAAGCTATAGAATTCAATTATGAACCAAAGATGCTCTCATCTTGTTTGTGAAAGAAGAAAACAATTAAAATACTTTTGAGTTTCAAAGTCTTCATCTAACAACCAAAAAAAAAAAAAAAGCCAATCCTTAGTCCCAAAATTTTGGGGCCAGCTATGGATCCTCAACAAAGTAGTTAGGGTCAGCCACATGTATTCGTTCCTACCATTCTATTCTATCCACTGTCATGTTCTCTATTACTTCAAACTAATATTACTCATTAAACCCCCCACCCCTCCTCCAAAGTGGAATATCCAAACTATTCTATCCAATTCGAAGATAGATCATAAACTGAAAACCTTGTTTTTGAGATATCTGTTTCAGTGGTCTCAGAGCTTGGGCAATAGTGATAGGCAATCACTTGTTCTGTACCATTCTTTAAAAGAGTTTTGTGTATACACCTTGTGTCCATAATATCTCTCTTCTTTTTCAATAAAGGTATTATTTAGTAAAATAAAAATAAAAAATCCAAGATGGATCATGAGAAATTGTCTTAAAATGTCACTTAATTTTTTTTTAAAATTTCTTGAGATGCAGAGAAGGTATAGCCAATTATAAAAGTGGGCGGCAGGGAATGAAAATACCATTGAAAGTATAATTTGACTTCATGGATGGACAACTTTTTTAAAAATCAACCACCAAATTGAATCCATATTGTCATAACACAGGTCCATAGGAATCTTTGCCCTATGCTAGAAACTAGGATTAAAAGAAAAAAGTTGGCTCATATTGTGATTTTCATAAAGATCAGAGTAAGTTCTTCTGCAACACTAGACTAGCACACAGACAAGACAGCATGTTATGACATGGTCATGCAAAAACAGTCTAATTTTAAATTTCCTTGAGGTTATCAATTTTTTAACTCTTATAGGAGAAGAAGTCACTGCATATTACACCACATCTATCCTGATAATCTAACTCATGTCTATCTCCTCTTTACATAAGAACAAGAGCAGTAGCAAATAGCTTTCATGACATCAACTGTCTTCAATCGTGACTCCAATTCAATATACAACACAATAAATAGTTTCAATGTAGTTTCAATACATTTAAAATGGTATTACTTTTTTTATGGCCATATTTTTTTTGTAATTAATTTTTCGCCCCAAGGGGATGGGGAATGGGAATTTCGAACTGGTGATATCCACTTCATGATATTTTGTTTTTTGAATAAATAAGTCCACTTCATAATGTGTGGTCCCCATCTAATTGTTTTATTTATTTATTTATATAGGTATAGTCCCCATCTAATTGTGCTACCCTCTTGGAGTACTCTTTTTATTAGCATTAAATGCATGCACCCTTCATAACCATTACATGAAACCGTAGTGGCACGAAGTGGAATGGTGTAAAAAAATAAACTATGTTGTACCCAGTTAGTTTTGTCTCAATTCCACTCATAGATGTGTTTTGTACCAATTAAAGCGGCAGGAAGGAAGAAGAGAGAGAGAGAGATGATTCAATTCCATGAGATGAAAAGTCAGACCTTAACATATGTAATGTAGCCCACATGATGTGAGATTTATACAATAATCTTTCAAACAGCCAAGTAGATTATAACACATTTTTAAAGAACCACACTCCCAACTGGTTTCACTCAAAAAACAA
The DNA here is from genome assembly GCA_030445155.1 of Quercus variabilis. Classification (NCBI taxonomy): domain Eukaryota; kingdom Viridiplantae; phylum Streptophyta; class Magnoliopsida; order Fagales; family Fagaceae; genus Quercus; species Quercus variabilis. Next base: position 1,686,549 of record CP129450.1, on the reverse strand, counting down.
CACCTCATGCCATATGTAAATTGTCTCTCTAAATAAGCATAAGCATCATCCACCCAAATGGTCAAATAACATAACAGTATGTACTCTTGGAAGGTTAGAACACCACCTAGAATCACATTTTACTTGGACAACAGCAGTAAGAAAGAGTAACAATAAATAATTAGAGAAAGCATCAAATAATACTATTGCATTGGTGTTGTTACTGTTGTATGTATGTCTAAATCAAGTGGAGAGAAAACAGATCATCTACTTCTTCACTGTGACATAGCCAGAGAATTGGGGCCATTGATGTTTGGTGGGTTAGCCTAAAACAGTTGTTCATTGTCAGCATGTTAGAACGGACAATTTGGAGGACCTGGTAGTGGTGAAATTTGGAAAGTAGTTCCCTTTTGAATCAAATGGTATATTTGGAGAGAGGAATGTGAAGAATTTTGAGGGATGTGGATTTCCCTTGATGAAGTTGAAGTTTCTATTTTGTAGGTTCTCACTATAATTGAACATCAAATGCAAATTACTTTTCCATCTCAAATTTGTGGGAGACGTTAGCTTTTGTTTTGGGGTGTTTCTCTAGTATACTTTCTGTGTACTAGGCTTGTGCCCTTAATTGCGCTTTCCTTTTCTGATAATTTCCCTCATTAACCAGCAGAATATGAGGTCCCACAAAGCAGATGTCATGTTAAACCATTAAATAGAGAATGTAACTGAACCATAATGCTATTGTTTATGTAACTGATATCTGTATCTGTTTTGTGTGGGAGGGAGAGGCAATTTGTGCTAAAGAAAAAAAAAAAAGAAATGATTGGCTGGTTAAGTTAAGCACTTACAATTCGTCCAAATTCATCTGTCCGCTCAATGCGAATCTCCTTTTTAAAATCGACCAGAGCGGATGAACGAGGCTCCTTTGGTTCATCATCATCTACAATACCCACGAGTTTGCTCTTCTTCTTGTCCATGTTTCTGCCACCCCACTCGATGCTTTCTTTAAGTGTTCCTCGATCTTTAAGCAGCTTCAGCGCACCTGATAACCCTTTCCCAACTGCAACTTCATGGATAGCTTCATCTGGAACTATCTCCTCCTTGTCCTCATCAGCAGGGTGCTCATCTTCACTGACATCTTTAACTTCGGTCCATCCACCAGCCTCATCTTTTACTTCTTCATTGGAAGCTCTTGGCTCTTCATCTTCTTGCATAAAAACATCTTCATTTTCAGGCTTACGGGCTTCTGAAAGAGCACAAAAGTACAAGTTATTTCTATTTTTATAAAACGATTGGAGGAATTGAAAACCTGTAGCAAACTAAGACATGAAATTGTATTTTAATGGGGTACAAATCAAGGAAATCGATAGGCACAAGATCAGGACAACTTCCAAAGAAAAATGGTCATTATTAAACTTGAATTTGACCAGATAAAAAGATGGATATCAACTGACCACAAGATATTGAATGGCCAGAAATAGTAAAGCAGTCAAAAATATTAAATATGAAGAAGTCTCAATTCAAGCAGGGCACAGCCAGCTCAAATTTCAATTCTATGCAAACACATGAACGAATGTTAAAAGAAAAATACCTTCATCAAGCTGGAGACCCCAGACAAACTCCTCCATCTCTGTAAAGACAACCTTGTTTTCTTGCGACTCTCCAGTTGTGGGGTTTAGATCTTCTGCAGTTTGACTGCTGGCAGTAGTGGCAAGACGTGCAATTGCTTGAGGACCAGATGCTGCCTCCTCCTCTTGCTTTTTAAGAGCCAATTTCCTTGCTCTTTCTAAAGATTTATAAAGATCATCATCTTCATCTGCAAAAACAGGGTTCTCATCTTCCTCTAATTTAACAGTAAGAGTTTGTTCCATCCGCAGTGATTTTGATGCCTCATCGGCTTTAGCATAAGCTGACTGGTATGCATTTTTTCTCAATTCAGCCTCTGCTCTTTCTTGCTCCTCTTTGATAGCTTGCCTCCTTGCATCATTCCGAGAGCCAAGATCCCCAACTCCCAAGCCTGAAGAGAGAGCTTCTGCTTCAAGCGCATCCAAATCCAGCTTCTCTTTCTTCCGCAAGGATTTCTTTTTCTTGGGCTTTTTAAATTTAAGCATTTCTTCTTGAGTATAGTAATCTGATGTGATCTTCCCAATTGCATTGAGATCTTCAAAGTGAATGTTATTGGAAGCACCCTCTAACCTTTTACGAAGCTGGCAATAAGGGGAAAAAATGTTCATAAGCTAGGGGGAAAAGAACTAGTTAAGTAATTAAAATGCATTCAAACAACAACAGAAGCAAAAATTCATTTCAAATGGGAAAATCCTAACCCTACAAATTCAGTACAATAAAAAAAGAGCAGAAAGTAGAAAGAATGGGACTACAACTTGAATAAATAGGAAGTCACAACAAACAATAATTAGAAGAATGAAATGACTACGCACACAGTTCCTCATCCTCAAACACAACCATTCTTCTCCTACATTTTCCAGGTTTTTTTTTTTTTTTTTGGGGAGAAAGAATTACCTCTTGGAGTTTTTTCTCTGCTTCGCCAGAGAAACGTCCTCTTTCATCCAGAGCTAACCCCTGGAAAGAAAAATAAATTAAGTGAAAAATTTCATGACAAATCCCCATGCACAACATTTCTTGTTATAATTGAAAAAGGAAAAGCAATTTCTCAGACTAAAATTTAAAAAAAGAGTGATGGGAAAAACCAAAAAACAAACCTCATCTGCAGTGGGGTCATCATACTGTGGCAACATTTTCTTCTCTGCACTGGGATCATCATTAAACCTAAAACATTAGAATGCATAACATATGTCAATCATTTTTTTTCATATAATTATGGGTATAATTAACAAATTATATAAGTTTCCATCTTACTTATCCTCATAGATCCCTGTTTTCTTCTTTGCAGCCTTGTAAGCCTCATCTCGCTGCTTTTGTTCTCCAAGTTCAACATTCTCAAGCATATCAATCTCTGTGACACCAGACCAAAAACCTCTATTATATAAATGTGTCAACTCATCTTAAAAGGCCCTGACAAACAAAAAGTATCACCAAAATAGTTTACCTTCATTGATGTCACCATCTGCAAGTATATTCTGATCTTTTAGTGTTAAAACAACTGCCCCACCTTCCACTACTTTGTCAATGCCATGAAGAACTTTAACTCCTGCCAGATTATCTATAAAGTATTCAAAATGGAAACAATATCAGTATTGATCAGTGATGTAGGAACACATCAAACAAAACCACTGGCTTACAGATTAGGTTCTAGAAGAACAAATTAGTGGGCCATAAATCATAAACAGTTGCAAACTCATCAGAATAATTAACTACAGTCACACACACAAATTTAATTCTATTATGGAGCTTGGATGTCATTAGGAAATTTCATGACTACTCAATAGAACTTGATGAGTGTGGTATTTGAATCAGTCCAATCTATGCACTCAAAATCTAATAAAATGCAGAACGGACTGATTCAAAATCATTTCACAACATCAATTCGATTTTACAAGACAAATCATAAGGGGTAAGAACCCTTACGCGCAGTACCGTGGCTTTCTTCCTCATCTTCACTGTCTCCTTGACCAACATTGTCCTGAGAAAATTCACACTGTGATATTAATAAAAGATCCTGCCTGAAATCAATCATTTTGAGAAAAATAATACAAAGAAACACAATTAAAATGCAACCTGTTCCGCAAAAATCTTTGAGAGCCGCAATGCTTTCTCCTTTTCAGCATTCCTTTTCTCCTCGAGCTTACGACTCCGACTAACCCATGACAAAACTTCAGAAACACCTTCAGAATTTTTGTTCAATCTTTCTTCTCTTTTCCTGAACAAAAAGGTTAAAAAGAGGTGTAAAGAAACATATTCACATTACATCAAACATGTTTTGGAAAAATGGCTATTTAAAGTTCTGGAAGAATTGTCACACCGCCAACATAGAATGCAAAAAAACCTAGAAGAGATAAAAACGATGTAAATCACTATACCAAATAATCACCATTCAGCTAAACTAATTTAGACACAAAATCCAAGGGAATGCTGGAAAAACAAGTTAAATAATAACTAATACAGTGCTAAGTACAAAGCAGCTACTGGCAAAACACAAGCAAAACCAAGACAGCAGGAAAGTATGGTCAACATGGTTTTATGGACTTAAGGTTTCAAATACCAGTTATTGATTTGATATATCAAAATGCAACAAAGAAGGCATACATAAAGATTTCCTTACTTCAATATTCGCTCCTCAAGCTCTGATGCCGACAAGTGCGCTCCACCTAATGACCCCTCAGTATTTTCTTCAGTCTCAGCATGATGGGATAACCTCCCTTGCTTGGAAGCATCCCTATCCCTATTATCTTCATGGTCCAGCTTAGATTTGCTTCCTTCAAGATCCTTATACTTATCTCTCTCCTTTTCCCTTTCCTTTTCCTTTGGCCTATCCCTTTCCTTTTCTCTTTCTTTATCTCTATCCCTATCCCTGTTCTTCTCCTTTACCCTCTCCTTGTCTCGTCCTCGATCACTATCTTTCTCTGCATCTCTCTCCCTCTCCCTCTCACGGTCTTTCCCTCGATCTTTTCTATCTTTATCCCTATCGCGCTCTTTCTCTCTATATTTTTCCCTATCATATTCTTTGTCCCTCACCTTACCATCTTTGCTCCTATCCTTCTCTCGCTCATCTCTATCATCTTTCCTCCTATCCCTACTGCTTTCTTTCTCTCTTTCCTTCACAACATCATCGCTACTTCTCTTTGATCGTTCTCGGTCTTTACTCCTATGTTCCTTATCTTCCCCTCCCCGACTACCCTTCTTCCTATCCTTGCTTCGGTGCTTGCTCGATTTATCAGTCCCATCCTGTTCTAAATCATCATAATGTTCACGCATTGGAGACTCACCATCCCTCTCTTCACGGTGTTCATACTTCGAATCAGACCATTCCATGTCCATTACAACTTCACAAACAAAAACAACAAAAATAAAAGCAGAATCAGAATCAGAATAAATACAAATAATTCTAAATGTCTAGGCATTGCCAATAGTACATAAATTTTTTAAGCTCAATTTAGGTTTTTGACTGAAAATCAAACATATTGTGAGCAATTAATTACAAAAATTAAACCGAATATGGATTCAAAAACTAACTAATTAGCTTCGCTTATTTATTCAAATACTTTGTTTAGTTCTAAACAAAAAAAAAAAAAAAAACCCACGATACTCTTCAAAATAACGCTTATATATCTATTCATAAATTTTCTCGGGAACCAAACGGAAAATAAAGCAATAATCGATATTGAGTCGAATTTATTGCAATTAGAAATTTAGAACCCTAAGGTAAAAAACCACACTGTGAGAGAGAGAATTGTACCTGTTTAGTACTGCTGACGAATCAATTGATGCTATTTCGACAAAAAGAGATGAGAGATCCACCGAATGAGCCTAAAAAGTAGTGTAAAGAATAATTAGAGGTATATAGAAGTAAAAGTAAGTTCACAAACTCAAATTCTCGGAAATTACATGAGCTTACCCTCTGTTTGGGAGCCGAGAAAATTGTATAAGCAAAACTTTCTGGTATCGACGACGTTGCGTAAAAGCAGCAAAACAAGAAAAGAAAAAGCACTTCTTCTGGTTCCGACTCGCGGGACAAGGATGATTATTGATTACTTAAAATTCTTTTTTTTTTTTAAATGTCTATATTACAATTTGTACCCGAAAGTTTGGAGTTTTTTTCGTCCCGGTCCGTTAAAAGTTTGAGTCTTTTTTTTTTTTTTTTTTTTCAATTTATGATCATTCCCCCCTCAAAAAAAAAAAAAAAAAAAAAAAATTGTGATCATTCCATCCATGAGGTGTCGTTTTGTTGGTACTTAACAACTAGATCAGTTATGAAAATAGATAGAATGATTATTTTGAAAATAGAATCAACTTAGGCTTCGCTTTAGAGTTCATAAGGGAATAGAATGGAATAAAATAGAATATAATGATCATAAGATAATTGAAAAGAATGGAATAGAATGGAATGTATTTAAGTAAAAGAAAAAAACGGAATGGAATAGAATTAAGTAACTTTGATTGAATGTTTTAAAATGAATTAATGGAAATTAATAGAATGTAAGTAATCTTGTCTAGGAGCAGCATTAAGGGAATGAAATGGAATCATTTTATGACAATATTACTATTAGACCCTTATTTTAAAATAAAGAGTTGAACATATAGGGGTATTTTGGGAGTTTTAGTAAAAAAAATTATTAAATATAATTTCATTCCCTCCCATTCTTCCCAATTTCGAGGGAAATGAAAATTTGAGATTTTAAGAAAATAGAGATGAATGAGTGTTTCCTTCTCCCCATTTCATTCCCTCCATTAAAACTCCAAAACAAGAGAATAAAAGAATATTCTAAAATGATTCTTTTTATTTCTTTTCATCACATTCCATTCTATACCTAATGAGAATTTTCAAATTTAAGAGATCAAAATGAATATGTAACCCCAAATTTTTAAGGGTTAAATATAATTTATTTTATTTAAAATAATGAAAATATCAAATATATATGAAATCAAACAATATGGTAATTAGCCAAAATTAAAATTAAAATTACTTTATATAATAATAAATCATAACAAATATATATGTGTGTGTGTGTATATATATATATATATATATATAAGTAAAGGGTAAATTAGACCAGCCTCTCTTAAGATTTATCGAAACAATTCTTATGTAGATAAATATGATGGGTCGTGATATGATTTAGAACTAAATGGAATGTGAGTTGCTTAAAACAAACTGATAAGTGATTAAACACCTCTGTTGAAAACTTGAAAAGACAACATAAAATTCTTAAAGAAAAGCTCACAAGACTTATTTTCAATTATATATCAAATCTGAGTGCAAAGTAACTACAATTTGGTACTTTTACGCTCTGTTTGTTTTGACACTAACGTTTTTTGGAAAATTATTCATTTTTCAGAGAATATTTTCTGAAAAACTATCTCATTTTCCAATGTTTGAAAACAACCTTGAAAATGAACTTTAGAATGTTTTCTGGTATTTGATATCCACATTTTTTATAACATTTCTTGTATAATTTAAAACATGTATAATCTGTATATTGTGTAAACCCACCTAATGTAATCAATATAAATAAATAAACCAAGAATGAATTTGGTTTTCAAACTAAAATTCTAACAATTGATACAATCAAAATTCACTATCCAATTTTCACGATCTCAAATACTCATCTTGCTCATGTATATAAACAGTAACATACATAATATATATATATATATATATATATTTAAACCATACTTCTTATAATTCAAAATAACCATTATAACCTTAAATTCCATTTTAAATAATTCAAAATGCCACATAGGCCAAATAGTTTTACTAGCAAACTAATCCAGTACAAATAGTTTGATAAATATACCAAAAATTATTATAGAATCGTTGATCGATCTGTGAGGAGAAAAAAAAATAAAAACCTTATTAAAAAATGGTGTTATAGAGGGGAGAAAAAATAGAAGAGATGCAGATAGAGAAAGAAATTTGTGGGAAGATAAGAGGTCAGAGCGGGTGATAGTGAGAAGAGATTTTTTTTTATAAAAAATTTAAATTAATTTTTTTTTGTGTGTGTGTGTGGAAAATAACCTATAGAAAATAAACTTTATTTTTATAAAAGTTTTTCATTGACCAATCTTTTTTATGTTATCAAGCACTGGAAAAATGTGGAAAACTATCTTTATAAAAGGTTTTCTAACGAAAAAAACAGAGGGTTATTAGCTATTTAGCCTGGGTAGCCTTCTAAATGATTGACAAGTGTCTAAATCCCATTGGCTAGTGTTAAAACATAATCTAAGTAACTAATTTGTTACAAGAAGATTAAGATGATTGTTGGCATTGAACTAATAGATTGCTACTGAAATTGAGTAGCTGACTTTGTTAAATGTAGCTACTGGTTTTTGAAACTATGGTGTGTTTGGGACAGTGGCTGTGTTTACGTTTGTGCAGCTTGCGTTTTTTTTTGGCTGGTCCATGGCACTGTTCATGGACCAGTCAAGTGATAAGAATGCGTGAATAATAACTTGTAGCAATAAAAAATATTTTATTACAATGTTTTAAGTAATAAGTTTTCAGTTTTTAGTTTTTAACAAAATAAACAGTATTCAAATGCACACTACAAGTATATACAATTACTTAAAATGCTTTACATCAGACTCACTCTTAAGTTTTTGTTTTTGTTTTTGTGTTTTTTTTTCTATACATGGGATAGATAAGTCTATATCTGACTATAAGTCTATGTCTGACTTTCTTAACTATAGACAAAATGGGTCTATATCTGACTATAAGTCTATGTCTGACTTTCTTAACTATAGACAAAATGGCATGTCTTGCTCTTAAAATACATATAAAATTATAAATGACACTATATCCTAGAGGTTTGTACAATAAAATTTTTTCAAAATATGGAATATGTTGTTAAGAAGGTAATAACATAAGAGAAAGTGAACTTATTTGACATATTTATAGACACCTCAAGGAGGATTGCAATTTATACTAACATTGGGGGAGGTTGCCATTTCAATAAAGTGATAAAACCTGAAGGGAGCTTAGGTACCTTAAACAAATAACGAAGCTGCTATTAAATTTCTTAAAACTTTTTATCATCTACTTTTAATTAGAGTAATATTTTAATTTCCAAAAATAGTTTGTAATAGTATTTTACTTAAAAATAAACTATGTTACTAATTTTGAGGTTAATTTATATATATTCAGTCCTCAACATCTGCCTCATGTTTCAAAATGAACCTTATATTTTAAAATATTTAATTAGCCCCATACTATTATATTGTTTCAAAAGGTCTTTGCTATCAACTGATAAATGGAAATGGATCACATGAGAAATGGAAATCATTTAACTCAAAATATTTGCCAACATGGAACCAATGTGTCAATTTACATGGATTAAAAAATAAATAAAAATTATGTTCTAAGTTCCCTAGCCAATCTCAACAAATCAGGGTGAGCTGAAATAGAAAGGCTAAGACAGTAAGTGATACAATGATAGGTGACACAAAGGTTGAGAAGTTTGTAAATTTTAGACATCTCTTCCCCATTGTGCTAACCTTTTGGGCTTGAAATCTCCAGGGTGTTTCAAGTCAGTTTAGCAAAGATCACCAAAATATATGTAAAAACAAAAACCATAACATAAATAACTAAACTTTTAGCTTGTTGATCAATTTATCTTCCATTACTTTGATAGAAAGGTTTCAATTCCCCTTCATACTATTAAAAAGAAAGCCAGGGAATTAAAAATTGGTAAGGGCAGCTGAAATACAAAAAGAGGAAAAATAAAGTTTACTTGGCAGGGGTAACTGATGCATTGACAAATGTGAGCAGATAAAAATAAAATAGGTCATCACTTATCAATAAGTAACATGTCAAAGCTTTGAGTAGCATGGTAAAGAGATAACTCTGATGCCTTTCTTGTCTAATTTCATTCTACCGAATGTAGAGTTGCTGTAAAATTCTTCACTGCAACAAGTATTAATATAAACTACAACAGATGTTTTCATCGGATGCATTCAATTCAAATTGGGAAATGATTTCTAAACTTTTTTCTGGTCCAACCAAAATAGTTCCCGTGCTAAGGCTCTGCAACTGAACTTGAAGGATGAGACATTAATAAAACATTCTTTCTCTATAAGCCCAAACTACTTTCTTCCTCTGCTAAGCCTCTGCAGGTGGTAATTAATGCTTCCCCAAGACTTTCTTTTATTGGTTGCCTGTAACAAAGGCATTCAAAGGTTTTAGAGATATATACTGCCTTGGACAGTCCAGAAGAAAATAATCAAAATTTCAAAAAAATTGGGATGAAAAATTATGAGTAAAAAGCCATGTAAAAAGATAGGAGAAGAATATGCTGCAATAAATCAGAAAAGTTACATCACCTGAGAGTCCATACAGACACTCAAAAGTTCCTTCTGCCGGACACACTTATCATTACTGTTGTTGTTGACAGCCAAGCAGTTGAGAAATGCAATCATTTCCTTCATGCAAGGTTTGTGAAGAGAGCTAAATTTCTTTGGGTTAATATAAAGCGAACCAGCTTTCCGACCCATTATCCTATATTTAAACTGCACATGCCCAACAAGACAGAGTAGACTCAACAACTTGGAAAAAACAAGGACCCTAAAAAGAGTTCCAATATTCAAGAAAATAATAAGAATAAAGAGAACACATCACAAACAACGCAAGACTTGTTGACATTTCAAAGTACATATATACCAGATATATTTCCATTTAAGAACTGAAGAGCATGCACCAATTTTAGTTAAGTCACACATGCACCATTCACCCTTGTTTTTATAGGAAGAGGAGGTGCCATATGAGCTAAAACTCGTTAACAAAGAGCATGCACCATTCTGTTGATTGCAAGATAAATCCACTAAAGAATACCAGAGAATCTGAAAAGTTTTAGATTGGAGATTGCACTCTAGCATGAAAAGCAAGTTGCTTGCACTTAAATTACTAACCCAAGAAACATCTTTCAGGTTTACAGCAAAGCCATGTTTCAAGAATTTCCATTAATCAGGTTCTAGACCCATATTTTACTCCTATAGAACTCATTTAAATCCAAAATTTCTCAAATTTTTTTAGTTGAATTCAACACAATTATATTGGAGTCCTTTTCTCTTTTGGATAAGTATTAAGCCATTATATTAGGATGATGTCAATGTTGCTAAACTACATGACATTATACTGAATTCAACTTTTAATGTGACTAAAATACAATGCCCACCTTGCCTGTTTTCATCCCTCCTAAACCTCAACCTCACCAGCATCACCCCTTGATAGTTGCCAGTCTCTATTCTTGATATCCGTTTGATCTGATGAAGATCAACTCCATCTTCATTAGATCTTGCAGAGATTGGCTTGGATTGCTGGCCTTGACGTTGATCTCTACCCAAATTGATGGAATTGCCTAATCTGGTCAGATGGTTGGTAAGTAGATTTGTATTGGTTGGCAATGGGTTTCTTTCTTCCCTAATTGACATGGTTGAATGACAGGCTGGCCATCATACTGAACCCAGTCAACTTGTGATCGCCCTTGCCTTTGCCAAATTGCATACCTATCACCTCATTTCATGATTCTCTTTCCCCTTTTCTCTTCCTCTCCTATGAGATTCAGGTTGCATATGGGTTTCTTTAAGGAGGTGAAGAGGATGAATTGATTTAACTTGGGAGAGTAACCTGCTGGACAGCCTTTGGAAGACAAATGGTATGGTCATTTTCCCCTAATGCACACAATTGACTGGGAACCATACCTCATAAAGCAGAGGTCAGTAGTTCAAATCTCCCCTTCCCCCTCCACATGAGGCCAAACATATTTATTTTAAAAAAATAAATAAAAATTTTCCCTAATGAATTCCATAAAGAGAACTTTCATAAAAATGTCTTTGATTGCATTAAAAAAACCAAAGTTATTGTTGATTATTGGAAAGTATTAACATTGAATCCTTGGCTGGGATTCAGCATATTTATAAAGTTATGGTCAACCTAAGAGGAGCATGTCTGATTATCTCACCTAGAGACAAATTCACTTTTAGTAATATCTCTCATTGTTTTTTGTTGAAACTGATAACTGAATTCAATATACAGTAACATAGTTTAGCACCATTGATATCATATCACCCCAATATAAGGACTTCATTATAATTGTGTTAAATTTATTTTATAAGAAATATTAGAAATTTTGGATTCAAATGAATTCTGCCGGAGTAAAATATGAGGATCATGAACTTGACAAATTGATATTCTTGGAACAAGGCTTTGCTGTAAGTTTTTTATTGAGGCAAGTAAATGAAGTGCAGAAATTGCAATTTTTTTTTGCAAGAGTGCAATATCCATTCTAACACTTTTCAGATTGTCTGACATCTGGTGCTCAATGTGTACGTGTTTGTGTAATTTGACTTTTCCAATTGCCTGGCGTCAAACGCTCTATGTTAGACTCACTAAGAGTATACCAGTTTGCTTTATTAATCAGTGCTAGCAACATCATAATAGGTTGACAAGCCACTTCTCTAAGCCTAAGTCATTCAATAATATTACAATGTCAAATGGAAACAACCACTAACCTAAAGACAACAGAAAAATCACAAGGAAATAATTACTAACATAAAGATAACAGAAATATCACATGGACAAACAATCACTGACACAAAGACAACAAAAATCACATGCAAACATTGTCTGAAAAAAGAAACAGCAAATTTTAATGTAACATATACTCCACAACTAAGCCCTAACAATCAGCTCAAAATATGATACAATGAACCACCAAGTGACAAGATAAATGTTATAGGTACCCTTTTAAATATTACTTCTGAAAATCTAGACAGTAGACACTAGTAAATATCATAGATATGATTCACATAGACATAAAGAAAACAAGAGCCAACAGTAAAAACCAAACATAATTCGAAGCCCCACACTCATGGTTAACCCCTGAATCAACCAACCCACCTCCAACCCACAAAATGGGGTTACCCGAGACTCTAAAAAATGGTTGGTTTGTTTGATAAGCAAGCTGATATTTATGTGGATATTAGGCCAACTTATCCAATCTACTCGTTCTCGATGCTTGCTGCTCTGACCCCTCATCACTCTTTACCTACCTCTCTCTCTCTCTCTCTCTCATACTATTGTACATTATTCGTAGTTTGATCAATCTTAGCCAGTTTCAATTGAGCAAAAAAAAAAAAACAAATTCTAATGTAGGTGCATATCCAGCTTTCTTCAAGTATTTGATAATTCCCTCGGACGTGTGTATGGTGAGTCCCTCATCTCACACACACACAGACACCACAAGGATAATTACAAGAAATAATCACTTAAGAGTTGTACAAAAATATTGATTAGAAGTTTTGAATCTTGGATTTCATAGAATCTCTCACGAGGCCTTGAGAACCATTAGAACTTATACAATTTCGAGCAATAGTGTGACTCATGTTAGGTTGATGGCCCCTATCAAAAATTTAACCCGACTCTATATGGAATTCAAAACCCAACAGATTATTAATTTGTTGAGAACTTGTTTTAAGAGGTCAACATGGCCCTTTTGCAGAATCATTCATTTGGCATGTTCAAATAGAGCTAGAGTCATATAGAACCACAGCATCACACACACACACACACACACACACACATATAAGCATTTCATCATTTCTTAGTAGTTTATACGAATTGAAAAACCAAATAATCTAGGTGCAATCTTTTTCTAAGGTAAGATGTATGAATAGACTTTGGTGTCTCAATTGTTACATGTATTTAAAAAAGAGGTTCAAAGAAGAAAATACATACATAGAGAGAAATCGGCAAACACAGTAAGCAATAACACTTGATGGTATTAGAGCTTACCGCAGGTGCCACCGCCGCCGGTGATGGGTGCGCGGAAAGAGAGAGAGAGAGTACCGTGTAGCGAAGCTAGGTAGATGTTACTGTGAGACTCCAGCTACTCAGATCAGATGTGTAAACTAAAGTTTGGTCGCACGAGCTGGTCACGTGTCAAAAAAGGACTAAATTGTAAATTTATTTTTGAAAAGGACTAAATTGCAATTTAGTCATTTGTTTTTTTCCTTTTCTTTACCTCGTCCCCTTCCCTCTAAACTCAACACAGCGTCAATTTGTTAAATACGTAGTGCTCAGTTAAGCTAAGCCAAGCACCAGTTTGCTCTACATCTAATCGACCTGGTACCTTTTCTCTGTCTCTCTATTTCTTGTTGTTGTCGTCGTTGTTGTTGTTGGTTTTTTTCTTTGCCTCTTATATATGCATTTCTAAACTGGAGGTCCAGGGCTTCGTTTGGCGTAGGAGAAATCTGAATAAGAATGATAACGTTGTTTTGGTTTTTCCTATGATTTTTTCTGTCTCATTTGAACCAAAGTAATTGGTGTGTTAGGCTGTTATAGCGTTTGATCTGAAATAATGGGGATTTCTTGGGCTTGGGTTTTCATTCTTTGTCTGTGCTAGGTTATATTTTGAATAACTAGTTTTGTTTTTGGTTAGGGATTTTATTATGTATAGAATAATTTAATTAATCTACTATTATTCATATATTGTTTTATCAGTTATTGAATTGAAACTCAGATTTTTTAACAAAGCTTTGTTATTTAGGTCCAAAAAAAGTAAAAAGAACAGGGTTTTGTAGCTAAGGCGTGCTAGTTATTATAGCTACATAGTTATTAGCACTTTACACAATGAAATTCAAATATCATTCAACTGTAATTTTTTAAAGAGTTTCAACTTTGCTCATTATACAAATATAATTTAGGTCTGTGGAATAATGGGTTGCTCTAAAAGACCCCAAGGGGTAGCAGAATCTGCTTGGGACCTTGCCTCATTAAACATTGGGGTTACTAATTAGATTCTCCCCTTACCCTCCCCCTTCCCCTTGGGCCAAAACTCACTAATTTTTTGATAAATTTGATAGTTACAATGGGGTGGTTGAATGATGTTTTTGTTAGAAACCCCAAAAGGTGCCCGTTGAACTACAAGGATCTTGTTGGGCCAAAAACTCACTTCTTAAAAAAAACATATTAAAGATGGGCTGATTTTGGATTACTACCAAAACGATGGTAAGGGTTATATAATCACAAAAAGTAGTGGGTTATTAGGTATGTGACTATGGATTTATGTATCGATTGCTTTAGAGTTGGTTTCACTAGCTACTGTCTCATGGGTTCAGGTCCTGTTGTCTGACTGAACTGAAGCTGGTCATGAACTTGTAAATGCAAGTCAACTCAGATTTTCTGATTTTTGGCTCTGGAATTTAATTCTGGTTTTTGTATTTCATAATGCTGTTGGATTTAATCAAAATCCAAAGGCAACTATAAAATGTGTTGGCAATTTAAAAATTCTGAGATGCCAATCATGTATGAATTTAACAAGGATTGGTATAGGCTATTGTTATAGGAAAAATGAAATTACTGGCTACTGTAGAAGCTGCATCTTCAAAACCTTTTTATTTTTAAATTTTGATGACTGTCAGATTAGTTCGTTGCAAATCCAAATTATTGTTGAGAGTAGTTTTGTTGCTTGAGCAATGTAGTGAATTTGTATGCTTTTAATAACTATGCAATTGTCTCATTCTTGTCTCTTGATCTTTTAAGCATGTTGTGGGTCTTGTTGCTTAATTTTGGTTAAAATTTGATTCTCTTCTTTCATAGGGTTTAGTGGCAATAGCTTGGGTTTGGGATTTTAAATGTTATTTGACTTGGATATTATATATTTGAGAAGTGATTAGCAAGATTTTCTGTCCCAAAATTAATGGACAAAAGTTAGGAGACATTTTGTTGGTTATATTATTACAAAGTGCAAGGTATCCAGTGATTGATAATGTTTTTAAGCATATTGTTAGATTCAAACAATGAAGTTCATGTAGTTGGAATCCATGGAAGCTTCAAGTCGTTTAAAACCACATTACTTGTGCAATAAAAATATTTAAATTCATGTTTAGGCCCTAACAATTAGAAGAACTAGGGGCATTGAGCTGTTTAATTGATTTTTCTCAAGGTTGTATTTTGCCCACCATGTTTTGTTTTGCTTGTTTTCATTCTTTGGTCCAAAGAAATCTAGTTTTTGGCTGTAATGCTGACAGGCATACAATAATATTAGGCTCCTTGAATTGAATATTTTACCATAGGAATATTACCTGGTACATGAGTCACTTTTCTATAAGGAAGAGCAATGCCATAATAAATGTATCAAGTTCTATATGGTGGTTTTCAGTTTGTAGTTTAGTACAGATTCTTCTTCTTCTTTTTTTTTTTTTTTGGATATAAACTGAAACTGTATTTTCTTTCATAAACATCCACCCAAGTCTTGAATCCATGACCTCAATCTCCACCCTCTCCTTGTGGGAGAATAAATTTTCATTTGAGCTAGTGCTCATTGGCATAAAACTAAAAACTGGATTGATGAATTAAGTTCATTAAAATTAGGTTTTTAAGGGGGAAAAAGAAAGGGAAAACATTGTCTTGCCAATGAGCTATAGCTTAAATGGCACTTCCTCTTCCCATAATAATGGGATGGAGGGTGAGATTGTGGGCACTTGTGTGTGTAACTCACCAAAAATAAAAAAAAAAAATCTCTTGGATATTTTAGGTTTATGGATTTATCAAAAGAGGAACAAATCCTGCAATTGCTAAAGCCAATATATTAAGCATTTACCAACCACAGGCCTTATTTCTTCAGGCTAAAACTTTGTAACCTCCTGATGAATTACCTGAGTTGCCATACGGAATTGAAGTCCTTTCACTAAAAAATCTGTCCCTGATTGTGGATATTGTAATGGATCAGAATTTCCTATTGGAATACATATCCTAGTTATTATGATATTTCCTTCTTCTTCTTCTTTTTTTGGGGCAGGGGGGACTGTTCTATCCCACCCCCTACAATAATGGTTTACTTTGCAGGAATACCTGTCCTTATATGGAATGTTCCTTCTATCCTATATACTTATCCTTTTTATTTATTTCTTTTTAAAAATCCCCTCCCCTTTCATTTGTAGAGCATCATGGCCAGCAGAGCCGAAGATGAACAAAGGGAACCAATAAATGAACAAGCAGTTGCAAATAAGTATGCTTCCATGAGGACTGAACTAAACCAAATTTACTCAAAAATCACTGAACTAGAGATGGAAGTGGGTGAGCACTCATTGGTCATTAATGCTATCCAGCCGCTTGACCCAACAAGACGGTGCTTCCGGATGATTGGAGGTGTTCTGGTGGAGAGAACCATCCAAGAAGTCCTACCTGCGGTCCAGCGCAATAAAGAGGGGCTTGAGGAGGTTATTGCTAGGCTCAATGAGGCTTTGGAAAAGAAGAAAAAGGAAATTTCTGACTTCGAGGCTAAATACAAAATTAGGATAAGAAAGCCTGATGGTGAGACCAAGGATGATGGTGGGCGGAAGGAAGGTTCTGCACAGGGAGTTCTCGTTGGCCCTGCTGGTGGAAGCGAATGATGGTCTTGTATCTTTTGCCCCTTTATATTTTCATATTGTTATGTAAAATTTCTCTAGTTTTGAACTAGGTGTTGGAGACTTGGGTGTTTGGTTGATCAGGAGGATAGTAGACTTTTTAAGATTATTGCTGAATGTTTGTGTTTGTTACTTTTGTGTGAAGAGGAGGGCTTTTGGTGTTGTACTCGTGCAAATGAGGCTGAGGTAAAATTTTGAGCATGAGTACAGGTGTCTTCTATATTTGACTGCTAGACTTAAAATCTAGGTCTGTATATAGGATTATCAAATATTTCTGATCATAAAGTCCCTCTTAAGGATCTTTCTTGAAGTTGTGCTGTTAGACATATCAGAACATCCAAGGCAGTGCTGTTCATTTTGGTTGAACCATATCTAAACCATGTTGCTTTGGCAGTGGCAAAAAATGAATTGAAAAACCTGTAAATATTAACTAATTATAAAATCTTTTGCAAATGCTGTAAGGGCAAAGATCTTCCAGGTACAATTTTTTTTTTTTTTTTTTTTTTTTTTTAAATATGTTATAATCCTATGCGATGATGTATGTGGGAGATAGGGCTATTACAGTATTACTGCCAAAGATCGAGTACTGCTGCAAGCGATTCTGTCCAAAGCATCTAAGAAAGACAAGTAGATATTCTTGAGTCCTAAACTTTCTTTTTTGGGCTGCAATCTCTTGGTTATGAGAAATTTTCCCCCTGCATTTGAGTTGAGTCAATCACCACCACAGCTTAGAAGTGAACAATCCAAGACATCATTATGGCCTATGGATCATGCTTGAATGCCAGTTCAATCAATTGAAAGCAATTGAATGGGGTTATGGGGATGTCCATGGATCAAATTTTGGGATGGAATTCCTAAAATTTAATAGGGTTTGGTATTTAAAATATTTAAATGGTTTGGGTTTGGAGCATTCTTTTTGTCTCAAATCTAACCCATTGCCATTCCTCTTTTTTATTTTGAGCAGAAGTTGAATAGGTCGGTAATGTCTAATAGAGATTTTTTACAAAATAGACCTTCGGCTTGATCACTTATTATGGACTAAAAAATCTCAGCTCTACTCTACAAACCCTTTTCCTTTGATTCAATGGTATCCTTCGCTCATGATCTCAAGATATATTTTTCAGCTTAAGTTTTGGCACTAGATTTGCTCTTTGAAGTACTACAATAACAAAGGAGATATGTATCGCTTTTATTATTATTATTATCGTTATTATCATTAAATAAATTTTGAAACCATGGTTTGCTTAGCTAGTTCTACTTTTTTGAAGTATTGTAAGAAGTAGTGGAAATATAATATATATATATATATATATTTATATATAAAAGATATGAAGAGATTTGAAGTTGTGGGTTCACTCATGATGATTGAGTATTATTTTCAAGTTAAAACATCATTTAATTTTTAGTGTAAATGAGATTTGAGCCTAAATTTTTCTTTCTTATTTATCAGCAAAGATTTTATCAATTGAAACTTTTAAGATATGCATTTTCTTGGACTTAGTTTGGGTTCAGTGTCCAGTTACATTGAACCCATTAGAATGATGACAAGTAACCAAAAGTAGACACATGTCTCTTTTGTGATAGGTCCCTTATAATTGGACTTTAGATCTACTATCTTCTTAAATAGGCGTCAAAGTCTATAAACAACATGAGTTAGAAATTTGTTTTTAGTCCAATGCGGTAGTTGTAGTAATTAGAATCAGAAAGTACATTGGGAAGGAGAAGAGAATGACACCCCAAATCGAATTTGTGGTCTCCTTTGTCTCCTTAATCCTTAGGATGGATAGCAAGTGTTTGATTGAGCTAACTTTGTTACAATTAAGTGGGTACTAAAGTCTATAAACAACACGAGTTACAATTCCGCAATGTGCATAAGAAAAAAAGGTTGCTAGCAAAGATTTACACAATTCATTCAAAAACTCTCCAAAATCTTATCCTAGAACACGCTACATAATCTCACTCACAAAGTCACAAAATGTGGCAAGTACATCTTCTGCCCACGTGGCTTAACCTTAATGGGCCTTTCTACTGGGCTGGGGGCCCACGTGTCTTTACAACACTATTTGTCAGCCGAAGAAATCCTGAACTCCTCTACCGGCAAAAACCCGGTCAGAGAGCTCAGCCAAAACGGCATTCACAGTGAGCAAAACGACACTCGACCCTGCAATCACACCCAAAACGACACCCGTCGTGCCCAAAACCTTACCAAACGGCGGCCACTCGATCTCTCCGATCTCCTCCGCCACTCCGCTCCACAAACCCCCCTCTCCCTGCTGCTCCTTCCTCTTCCGCATCGCCTCCTTGATCTCCGATCCAACCTCGCCGCCGGGTTGAGTCTCCGATTCCGACTCGGTTTGCTGGGTCTCGGACTCGGGAGTTTCTCGGGTCTCTTCAATGGCTTTGAGCCTGAGACTGAGAGATATTAGGTTTACGGGTCTGAGTTTGGGGTGAGAAAGAGAAAGGTGACCGACAAGTGGCGGTTTGAGCAGTACGGACGTGCGTGGGTGACCGGCTTTTGTGGGTGGTGGGAAAGGAGACGTTACCGGGAATTGTACGGAAATTGGTAGCGCCATTTTTTCCTGTGTGGTGGTGAGTCTAAAAATTTGGATGACAGTATGAAAAGCACAGCCATGTCTTTAATTTGGGTGTCAAGTTTGGGTTGGGCTTCAATTCTAAGCCCAAATCTATCTTTGCATTCGTTTAGGGGCCTATTTTTTCTGCCATTAAGATCATGGCCCATTTTAACTCTTCTATCATTTTGTAAAAATGATTGTGTATAATTACTAATTATTAATTATCATTCAGTTTTATAATAATAACTATTATTATAGGTTAAGTGTAAGTTGAGGGGGTTAGACCCCTAAATCTAACCCTAGAAAAGAGGCACAGAAGACTTTTGGATTGTATTAAGGGAGCCAATGTTTTCTTGTGTCTGTTCCGTGAAGTAAGCCTCTCACAAACTGGCAGTTCCCACATATATGTTGGGTGCACAACATGTGAGAGGCGCAGAACAGAAAATATTTGTGTTAATTGAAAGAAAGAAAGATATTTTCCATGGAAATATTTGTAAAGGAGCATAGTGCATTTGATTGGAGAGAGATAGCATTTATTAAATTATTAGTATAGGATGACCAGAAGTTAGTAATGAAGCTAACCCTTAAAGAGAGACACAGAACACAAAATACCGTATTGAATGAAAAATTAAACACACACACACACACAAACTACTAGAGATTTTATGATGATATGAATAGTAGTGTATTTCTAACCATGGACACAAGCTATTCCCTCTAACTATTAGATTTTATAAAGATTTATGGTTTAAAAAATGGGTAATTTTTATTTAGTTACAACACATATAAATTAAACCAATATATAATTATTTATTTATTTTAAAGAGGGATAAATAACCATAGTTCATTTAATACAAATTTTCTATTCCATTTCTTTTGTGTTTTACTTTATGTTTCACTAATTGCAGTATAAAATATGTATGATTTGTTTCCATTGTAAACTTTGATTATTTTATGAGGATTTTTTTTTAAAATGCAATTAGATGTGATTGGTGAAATATAAAGTGAGACACAAAAAGTGGGAAAGAGAATTTATATTCATAGTGCATGTATGTAAAGTTGGGTTGAGTATAAACTAAAGGTATAGCGAGTATGAAAAATATTGAAGGAAAGAGTTCGGAGTTTAAATTTACATAATGAGAATTTTGAGATTAATAAAGCTGTTTTTTAGCCTTGAAAGATTTATGCTGGATGCTTCTAAGTTGATGGTTGAAGCTTGATCTTGTGAAGTGGCGACTCTACTTGCAAGCCAAGGTGGTTATGGGACCACCCTGACATGTAAAAATATATATATATACACTTGCCAAAAAAATATTATATGCTAAATTAACCTATTGTGACTATCTTAATAAAATTTTTGAACACCTTGACTTGAGAATTACAAAAATTTGAGTTCAACAAAAATAAGAGTAGTGCTATTTCATTCACAATATTTTTAGAATAATTTTACAACAAATCTAATGTAGTAAGCTATTATTGATTCTAATTTGAGCCAAATACTAATATTATTTTTTTACCTACCAATAATAGCTTTTTGCATAAGATTTATTATAAAAATGTTGTGAACTTAGCATTATTTCAAAATTAATTCTATCCCCAAACATAATTCTTAATCCCTTTTTTTTTAAGCTTAAATAACAAAAATAAATATTAGCTCAAATAACAACAAACATAAACCAAACAAAAACAAGACAAGACCAAACAACAACAAATGAAAAAATTATTCAACAAAAAGCCTATTATAAAATAAAAAGATAAAATTTGTAACTCGTTCAACCTATTCAATAAAAATAATTTTTAATTTTTTTTTAAATGGTACCAATAAAAATATTGTGGTAATTTAAATTTCTTAGTGACCACTTTAAAAAAAATTTCTAGAGCTGCCAATGATCTCGTGAAAATTCTGAGCAAAGAGTTTGGTAAGCCTTTTTAATAGAATAAGCCCCATTATTTTCCTTCAGCCAAATCAAAATACCTGGTTGTGGAGTTGTACATAGAGGAATAGACTTTATTTGTTGAGCTTTAGGGAGATTGAAACATAAGTCTATAAGATAGGAATTCCACCATGCCGAGTGTGAATTAATAATAGCATCAATTGTAGCTTCAGTAGAGAGAAAAGGAGGAGGAGGAGAAATCACCCTACCACCACCCTCCTTAAGTAGCCAAGGATCATAAAAAAAAAAAAAAAAAAAATCCGAATAGTTTATCATCTCCAACTCTCCACCTAGCCCCCATAGAAATAACATTTCTAGATCGTAAAATACTCTTCCAAGCAAAAGAACCTGAGCAAGATTTTGCTTAAAAATAGATCAATTTGGAAAATACTTTGCCTTAAAGACTTAATAGAAAAGTGAGTCAATATCATGAACAAGGTCTCACACCTATTTTGGCAAAATAGCTTCATTAAAATTTCCAAGATCTCTAAAACCCAAACCTCTAGTCAATTTTGGTAACCATGAAGATTCCTATTTTTTCTAGTGAATTTTCCTTCTATCTCTTCTTTGACCCCACCAAAACTTTCACGTCAAGATTTCAATGTCCTGACATAGACACTCTGGCAATTTGAAAAAACTCAGCAAAAGAGAGGTGGCTTGAACAATTGCTTTCAAGAAAGTAACTTTTCCTTCCATCCTTATAGTTTCCCCATAAATTTGGCCTTTTATGTAGTTCAAGCTTGCTCTTTTATTTTATTCCACCACTGTAGGTAAACCTAGATATTTTTCTGGTACTCCAAGTAGATTTTTTTTATAGAATCCTTTGTAGGAAGAGTTCATGGTTTAACTTTAGTTAACAATAATTTTGAGATTAAAAAAGCTGTTTTTTTTAGCCTTGAAAGATTTATATTTGGTGGACTTAAATTACAGATTAAAATCTTGAACTACTTTTTAATAAAGTTTGATTATTGGGTAGTCCAATGTTATATCCTTTTTTAAAAAAAAATAATTTATGAAAATGGAGTTCTGGAGATCAGCCAGTCATGGATCACAAATGTAGGATTTATAAGATTATAGCTATATTTTGTTGAGAGCCAAAAAAAAAAGGGGGAAAAGGAAAAGAGGAAACTTATGTTTTTTTTTTTTTTTTTGATAATTGAAACTTATGTCTTATGCTGAAGCACATGCTTCTTCTGATTCATTTCTCGAAATAAAAATGTTGTTCTATTCATGGTGACCATTGACCAAACTACTTTAGAAGATGATAAGATTTGTATATCAATTTATTTATTCTGCATTGCATTTAATTTTAGTAACTTGCCTACCTTTTTCTCAAAAAAAAAAAATATTGAGTAACTTTGTTTTGGTCATGGGATGAAGACAAACAACAAAGGATTTTAAAAATATAGCGTGCAATTTGCATTGTCTCCATGCGTAAAAACAAGATCCTGGGGTTACAGTGAACAAAAACAAACTACTATTCAAACAGACAGACTACCATTCCCGAGTAAAAATACCCATGACACGGGAGCCGAGAACAGTTTCCAGACTTAACCTTTTCTAGCCAAGCAGCAGACGGCAGAATCATACAAACTATGACACACTAGTTGCAGACTGTGGGATTGAGATAAGCGCACGTGATGCAATTACTATCAATGGTTGAAATTGATAGTTGCAAATAGCAACTTTTAATTTCAGATATTAATTAAAAAAGATTAAAAAAATCTAATAAAAGAAAAAAAGGTAAAAAGTAAAAATTTTTTGTGCAGAAAATAGGTAAATTACACCTGGTATTATATTCTAAGTATTGTATCGGATCCTAATCTCAATTTATGAAAGAAGTAACTCCCCTGTTCACTGCCAAAATCTGCACTAGTCTATGTCAGTCATTGGGTTTGAATAAAATTGGAATTTTAAGATGCAACAGAATATGAGAGTAATCAACACAAAACATTGAGAAGTAATAAAGATAAATAAACATTCTTTTAGTTGAATGTCGTGTCAATGTCTAAAATACTTAAGGGTTTTGTTAACGTATGCTCTAAGAACATATGTTAATAAATCATTTTAAAAATCTTTTTATGAGAAAATGAAAAATAATTAATTGTTTTGATAAGTTTTTCAATTTTCATAAAAATTTTCTAAAATAAATGATTAAAGAGAATACATTAACTGAACTCAAAAACTAATTGATTCCAATAAAAAAAATTCAATTTTTATTAATATACTTCGACACTCATTAACTAATTACTTTATTATTTTCTAATAACCGATAAATCCAAACTCTTCTATAATATACTAATTAAGATCGATTGTGTCAAGAAGTTTTTTTTTTTTTTTAATATCAAAAAATGTTTTGTCTTGGATTAATAGATTATATAAATAATCTGGAGTTGCATGTCTGCAATATGACTTTGAATGGTACACCTTGGTGGGGTCTTAAGAGAAAATCACTATGTCGAAAAAAATCAGATTTGATTTGATTGAAGATGAACAATCCAATAATCCATAATCTGACAGTCCTTACTTTTGGACGTGTTATATATGGTGATGAATCATATATGCATTATTTTTTCAATTATTTGAGGGTCAATACTCATGAGGTCGTATCATGTTCTACCACAATTTGCTATCAATTTGACAATCCAACCAAACGTCATCAAATTGGTAATTACGGTGGTGATCAAATTCCAGAGAAGTCAGTACTGGATTACTAATATAATATAGTACTTCAATAGTGTCTTGTCTGTCAATTTAAGCTGCTCCTTAAGACTCAAATCCTAAGAAGTCATTGTCGTTAAGATATGGATTTACACGTTCTTTTGGTTATTCAGATATCTAGGAGCCACCGCCAAATGATTTTTTCTTTGTAGTAGTTGGCTCAACATAAAAATGATACACGGAACTTCCAAAGTCCTTTAGTTTGCTCTGGAATTCTTGTTTTGACAATCAGCAAATCAAGAGCAAAACAAAAGTCCTGCTTGAATTCTCTTTGATATTACGATATACATGATTGCGTGAAATAAAACTCTTGGATAATATTATGAATGTCAAAATTTTCAACTTAAAAAATACATAACATCATGGGTCACTGCAAAGTGCATACACTTCATTGCCACCCTATAAAAGCTTCTTCTTATCTCTTCTAGTAGATGCAATATATTATCCTAATTCTCCTATTATTCAGAGAGAGAGAGAGAGAGAGAGAGAGAGAGTTCCTATCATATTCATTACAAAATAAAGTAGCCTCCATTGAACTAAAAGATCACACCATAAACCAATGTTGAGATTCTCTGAACCATTTTCTTCTATTTGGGCCGACTTGTTTAAATCCATATGTCCAACTTGCGCTTTTGGCCTCATATGAGTCCGAATAGTTCATGTCCTTTTTCTTCTACTTCTACTGCTAAATTTTTTTCCCACATATGTTTTGGAATCATTGGTATGTTAATTTCATCAGTAACTGTCAATAATTGATGAAATCTGAAATTATAAGTTAAGTAATGCTCTCCCTTTGTAATCTGTAAACTGTAATAACTTGGGACATTGGATTTAGTCTCTCATCCCACCCAATTTCATAACTTGTTGCCCAAAAATACTCCGCAATTTAATACTGCAGACACATGAGGACAAATGGTCTGGTATTAACCCTACCTAAACCAACTAACTTCACAAATAATTTACAATATAAAATACAAAAGCATCTCATCCTTTTACTGTAGCGGTTCTTAGCTCACTTTGGATCCCTTTTGTCTGTCTTCCTTTTCTGTCATATATGAGAGGAATTAAACATATAGTATATTCTTAATACCATCTCAACCTTGTTCTCTTCCATGCAAATTTTTGGTTTTCCAATGCTTTTGCTCAGTATATTGTGGACTGATTGGAGACTGCACCTGACACTCTTCAAACCGTTGGACCTAGTGAATTTTTTAGTCTCTAAGCTTTGAAAGCCGAAGTCTCTATTTAAGGACCCAAATTGCTCACAAACTTAAAGCACATTTCATTAACAAGTTTTAGGAATATAATATTTTTCATAACGGCTGACATAACTTATTATAATTTGTGTAAAATAAAGACAGTTTCATTAACTAATAAATCCAAATAAAAATAATATTATTTTAATAGGCAAGACTTAGTTACAATACTTACTTAAATATTGTTCCTTAAGTATACATTTTAAAATTCTGTCATGTGAATTTTTTTATATAGGATAGAAGTGTATTTTTTAATTAAGTAACCACATGACCAAATCTTAAGAGGAGAACTCAAAAAATAGCATTTAAAGTACTGTATCTAAGTTTTATCATATTTCAATTATAATTGATTATGTAGGTAATTGTAAAAGATGTTGTATTGCATAATGTCTGAGTAGCCCCAAATTTCCAAATATTTTGACCCAATTTGCATACGAAGTCCTAGTAGTCACTCCAATATGGATACTGTAATCCTTTTTCCTAAACTCATTTTCTTGAGGCCTCAAGTGCAATTTTTTCAAAATCAATAACTATTTTTTTCTTGGGTAAGATTTGAATGAGAAATGTACCGCTTAATTTCCATCCCACTCCTTCACTGCAGCCTAGCTAAGGGTTGGATATACCAGAAACCAAAGAACTGTGCTTAGTACAATTCGATGTATGCATGATGATGATTGAATGACAACGAAGCTTCCGATATATACCTAGCCCCCCATCCTCCCTCACATCCCAATACCACTTATACGTCCCTATCAAGAAAGCAACCATGCCCAACAAAACTGGCTAGGATCCTCGTGATTATGTGTGCAAAACGCCCCAACATGCATGTTCATACTAAAATATTGCCAGACAGCAAGAAGGACCACAGCAAAAGCAAAGACAATGAATGAACTTTGCTTGTTACCACATAGTTAATTACCATCGTCCTTTATCTCTTTTTTGTTTGCTGAGCCACCATTATTTACCACATGTAAATCAACAAAGGAACTCTGAACAAGAAAAAAAATACATTAATTTTTACATAACAAACACGAGAACATATAAAAATATAACACGCATCGAGACACATTAACCTCCCACGCCTCCTTGCTTTCGTGATTATCAAATACATTTTTTTTTTGTCTTCATTGTTGAAACCTGAAGCATCTACTTTCATCAAAGACAAAGTAAATCCCATAAAAGAAACCAAAAACAAGAACCAACATATTCTTCCTATACTATTAGAAAGATAAAAAGAAAGAAGAAGAAGAAGATACATGTTACAGCAATCCGAAAAAGAATACATATAGCCAACCTGACTAATGTAATGAGGATCCGACCCGTAAAATTTGGGGTTAAGACTTGATTTTTTTTTTTGATTGATAGATACTGGACTATTACTTGAACCCCGACTAAAGCTTGGTCGTTGTTGATACATGTTACAATAATTGCTGTGAAATATATTGCTGCCGCCGGTTCTTAGATTCGCTACAGTGATTGGCGGCCGATGATGATGATGACGAAGACGACAAGATGCAAATAACAAGGTCGGAAAAAGCTTGAATAATATACTTGTGGGTGTTCTTCGGATTTAATGTAAGATAACATAAGAGAAGCTCGTGCAAATACTCCCATTCAGTTGTAAGGTCGTTGAGATTTCTTGCATCAACCATTTCTTGCATTGAGCGTCTGAAATCAACGTAAGGATCGAGTGAGTACTTGGGGACTTTGACGCTTTCATTGACTAAAAACATTGTGTTGTTATGATCATGATCATCAGGTGGCGGGTGAGGGTGTTGTGTGGAGTCAACTATGGAGTTGGAGTGGCCAGGGGTGGAGAAGAAGAAGCGTTGGGAGGCGAAGACGGTGGCGAAGTCTGGTGGTGGGGGTGAGTAGTCTGTGTCGTCGGAGTCATCGGAGGAGGAGGAGAAGAATTCGGTGGTGGTGGAGGAGGTGAGGGAGGTGGAGTGCTGGGTTTGTGATGAGGTGAGGTTGTATAAGGAGTTGAAGTTTTTTATGATGATTGATGAAGCTGTGGAGAGGGAGGGATGGTTGTGAAGGTCTTGGTTTTGGTCTGATGGTGGGGTTGATTGGATGGTGGGTAGGCATTTGAGTTTGGAGAAGAAGAGGTGGACGTTCTTCCAAAAGTGGTTTGACATTTTCAGCTTTTGGGTGTGAGAGAGAGAGAGAGAGAGAGAGAGAGAGTAAGCAAGGAAGAACAATTGGAAGGTTATATATGGATATGGTGTAAATGTGTTGTGGGAGCTTTTGTTGTGAGTTGTGACTCATAATAATGGAGGATAAAAAATGAAAAAAAAGGGAGGGGGGTAGTTGGTTTGGGAGAGTAGGCTTTTTATTTGTCTATTTGATGACCTAAAAAGCGTAAAATTCTTTCGAGTTGTAAACTTGTATTTATTATATGTGCGAATCATTCTTTTCAAAATATATGAACCTTATAATCGTTTGGACCCATACAAAAGAAATTTCTCCTCCAATTAATTGAGATTGAGAGAGCTTTATTTATTCATATTTTTCATTATATTGTTTTAGTCCTTCAAGAAATTAGTATGTGTCTTGTGGGTGTACACAGGTTAAATTAATTATAATGTATCTAAGGATGTACATTATGCCAACAATGGCATGCCTGCAAGCATTGAAATGAGACGTTGCAAGCATACTCAGCTAAAAAACAATGAGAAGATGTTAAAAGCTAAAAAGATGGTACTTCTAAGCTTTCATGCACTTTATTTCTGAGCTCCTAAAATGGGTTTTTTTTTATACCTTGAGATACTCTTTTAAGTTGTCTTGGACAATCAACCATGTATCATGCGTGGTATTATCATTCAAATCATCCTTTTTAGTACCTCTTTAATTTTCCAACTCTTCAACAATTTCAAAACAAAAATTCTAAGCATATTTTTAACACACAATTTGGCATAATTTGTACATGTATCAAGTGGTAGTTAGATTATTTTTTCCCAAGTACTAGCTGCCATAATTGCCAGGACCAAAAGAAAACTTTCAAAATATGTGGTTTTTTTTTTTTAAAAAAAATAGATTTTTTAAAAAAAAAATTTTTTAAAAATTTGATATTTTATTAATTTAAAAAAAAAAGTAATTGTTCTATTGAAAGTTGCGGAACATATGATTGGCAAAAGTATTAAATAGGAAGATTTTTGTAAAAGATATCAGAAAAACGAGGCCATTTAGTTTATTAATTTGCCGCTACAACATCATTTAGTTTGTTAAATAGTGAAATTTTATTCAGTCAGAAAAAAATAATAAAAAATAGTGTAGTTTTAATGTAGGCATCCTATTTCTATTATGTTCCTCAATTATGAATTTGTGATACAAACTCTTTTATGTGTGTGTACCCCCAATAATGAAAGAGTGCACATATATAAACTCTTCAATCTCTTTCTCATTTATTGTGTTCAGCTTTGATTTTGATTCTCCTTTGATTTATGTTTTAAAATTTTTTATTTTGATCATTCAGTATATCATTTTTCCCCTCTACTTCATCAAATTCTCAATTTCACATTTTTATTTAAACCATTGAGTTTTTATTTTAAGCTTAATCTCAAATGAATTTTCCACCCTTCTGTCCAATCTTTTGATTTTAGTGATTAAAAAAGAATGAAAAATTAGAAAAGAGAAGAACAAAAACAAAAACAAAAATTAACGCTGCTAGGGAGGCGTGCACTGTTGCATTTACAGTGAACTGTTTGAGACCATGCAATATCAACCCAAAAAAAAAAAATCAGTATTCTCTATTTGAACTTTGAATTGTGCCGTTGGAAACTAGATAGAAAAAACAATGCAACGGCTAGGATTTGGGGAATAAATAGAGCAGGGTCAGTGATGACTCCAGAATTTTTTTTTTTTTCAGAGTGTTTCTCAACAAGCATAAATTATACAATCTAATAAAAAGGAAATTTTATATATTGATAAAAAAAAAAATGCAAATACATAAAATTTTATAGCATAAAGCTTGTAGAGTTCAGTTGTTGTTGTTGTTAGTGTTACTGAGCAGGGATAGACAGCGATGGCTAGAGAAAGTAAGTGAGTTTCTTATTTCCTTTTAACATTTATGTTTGATTTAGTTTTAGTTTAAATTGTTTTATGACTTGTGAATCCATGAGGCACTGAGGCAGTGAGGAATTTTTTTTTTTTTTTTTTTTTTTATATAAATATTTGTTGAATTAAAAACGTAATCGTGTTGGTGTTGAAGTAGTGATAGTCTTAGTTTGAGATGAGATTGATCTTGTACTGGGCTTTTCTATTGGCATTTGATTTGGGCCTTGTTAGTGGTTTTATTATATTTTTTTTTTCCAGATTTTCGTTCAATTTTATTTTTTCCATGGTTTTATAATCCAATACGGTGAAAGAACTAGACGAGTGACTAATTACTGGTTTTTTGGTCGGACCGAGATTCGAGCAGTGGTCGAACCGGTGAAGTCATAAACACTATAATTAATAAAATTTCAAATTATATAAATAAAAATATAATAAGTTTATTACTAATAATATGATAGTAAAATGTAAAAACATAATATTTAGTGATACTTTTCATGTAAATTTAATCAAATTTCTTTAGAATGGACAATCACATGTTTAATTACAATCATAAAAATAAAAAGTTTATTTTATATATATATATATATATATATAATGAATTAATTGATTTTATATAGAAATTAAGTAACTTTTTAAGTTTATTCACTTAATTAACTAAAACTACAATTTTTTTCTAATCAAAATTATTTGAAAAAGAAAAAAGAAAAGTAGTTGTACAATGAAAAAAACTAAATTTACGTGACTTTGACCAATTAGTTGTATAATATATATTTTAATGTTTTTAAGGAAAAGTAATCGTATAATATTAATGACAGTGTGTCAAGTAAAGTAAAAACTAAAAGTAAAGCCTTAGTATAGGCTTAAATGAATATAAAAGCATGTAGTTCTTTTTGCTTGAAAGACTTTAATATATTGTTAAGTTGCTTAAATTATGGACCAAAATTTAATTTTATTGGCATAAAAAAAAAAAATAG
The DNA here is from genome assembly GCA_030445155.1 of Quercus variabilis. NCBI lineage: Eukaryota > Viridiplantae > Streptophyta > Magnoliopsida > Fagales > Fagaceae > Quercus > Quercus variabilis. Next base: position 1,656,019 of record CP129450.1, on the reverse strand, counting down.
TTCAACCAATTCATTTGTTTTTCTTGTTTCTTTGAATTTCAAAACTGTTTTGAGAGAGAGATAATTAACATAAATATTTTGAAGGAGGAACTCAACCCTGAGGGTGGACAACCCAAAAGGGCCAAAACCTGTACCAACTCAACCAGTTCAGCTAAACCCATTGCACCCATTTTCATTCTGACGAGCGCCACTCCGGTCCATGGACGCTGTCGCTATCCTTGACAGCTCCACCTTTGCTGTCCTAGGAGGGCTGGGTAAAGGACGAAATTGAAAACTAACCATAAAATCCTAACAATATAATTAGTTGTCAACGTTTTCAAACTATATTTTTTTTTAGCACCTCGAGTTTCAAAATCTCGATTTTGGCACATAACTCGAGTTTTTGAGACTCGATTTTTATGGCCTAATCATATCTTATGTGGCATATTTTTCCACGTGGCGACCACATGGAAATCGAGTTTCTTAGACTCGATTTCTAACCAAAAAAAAAAAACAAAAAATATTTTAAGTCTCTGCACTGCAATACCCACAAACAAATTTCAAAAACTTCAAACGCATCAATCTCAATCCAAACTCAGATCAGAGGGAGAGAAAGAGAAAGACATCAGAGGAAGAGACAGAGAAAGAGCTTAGAGGGAGAGAGTCTCACCAGAACTCAGATCAGAGGGAGAGAGAGAGAAAGAGCTCAGAGGGAGAGAGCCTCACCAGCCAGGCGCGGCCGGGACAGGCGCTGGGCGGCGCGGCCGGGCTCGTGCGCGGCCTGGGGCTCGCGCGCGCGAGGCCTGGGCCTCCGCGCAGGCCTCCGCGCGCGAGGCCGGGGCCTCCGCGCGCGAGGCTCCGCGCGCGCGGCCTGGGCCCCTGGGTTGCGCGCGGTGGTCCGATCTGATCTCTACTTCTGGCTTTTTTTTTTTTTTTTTTTTTTTTCTTTTCTCTCTGGGTTCTTCTCATTCTGTGCTTTTTTTTTTTTTTCTCAGGGTTGTACTCTGTTATGGTTCTCTCTTATTTGCTTATATTTATTTGGAAATCGAGTCTAAGAAACTCGATTTCCATGTGGTCGCCACGTGGAAAAATATGCCACATAAGATATAATTAGGCCATAAAAATCGAGTCTCAAAAACTCGAGTTATGTGCCAAAATCGAGTTTTTGAAACTCGAGGTGCTAAAAAAAAATATAGTTTGAAAAAGTTAACAACTAACTATATTGTTAGGATTTTATGGTTAGATGTCCATTTCGTCCCTGGGTAAACTCTTAACTCACGTAATTCTATTTTTGCATTGACTTGCTTGATTTGTTGGATGAAATTGCCACAAATTGAAATTTGGTACATACCAAATTTGGTATATGTAGAATCCAAGACAATAATGAATTTAACATTGTCAAAATAACAATTAAAATTGAAAAAGGTTAACTTTAGGCATGCTTCACATAATAAAATTGTTCATATTTTGTCACTTGCATTTACTGATAATTTCATTATTATCATGTCTTTTTTATTATTGCATGTCCGGTCACATTATTTAGCTCTAGGCCACCATGCCATTCAAATAAAATTCATTGCTTGCTTGAGTTATTGTAATAAATTTGAATATTATTTCCATGTCCATTAAATAATTAACTAAACACTAAAACTATCTTTACCTACTTAGTTGAGATTTGTAAACATTTTAGTCATGCATGTAGGGCTGTCCAGATTGATCTGGTAACCTGACCCACCCAAAAAACTAATCGGAACCGACCTGAATCCGACCGACCCGACTGCTCCAGCTGGTCGGCGGCGGATCTTCACCACCAGAAACCGATTCTGGCGGGTCGGTTTCGGTTTTCCTCCCCTAAAACTTGAAAAACCCGAACCGACCGAATGTTTCCAGATCCCGGCGAAAAATTTCTAGAATCCAGCGAAAAATCTCAGATTCCGGCGATATTTCCCTTAGATCTAGTGAGATTTCACCAGATCCGGCAAAAATCTCACCATATTTGATGAGATTTTCGTCAGATCTGGTGAAATCTCACTGGATCTAAGGGAAATATCGTCGAAATTTGAGAATTTTCACCGGATTCTGGAAAATTATGGCCGGATTCTGGAAATTTATCGCCGGAATCTAGGTTTCTTCGCCGGATTTGTGTTTTTTTCACTGTTTTCTCGCTGTCTTCTATGATCTGGGAATCCGATCGACCTGCTCGCCACCCGTTGATGGTCTGAACCGACCGATCCGATTACTCCGGTGGGTCGACAGCGGGTGCATTTTTTTCCCACCCGATTTCGGCGGGTTGGTTTCGGGTTGGGCACAAACCCAACCCGAACTAACCCGTGGACAGCCCTACATGCATGGATGTCTCACACTTTCTTACAATGTAACATAATTCCAAATTCATCCAGGCAGAGCGTAAGCAAATTTTGTCCATGGAGTTATTTCTTAATAAAAAAAAATGGTACTTAATTACTTTTTTTTTCTCTTAAAAATAATTGTTAGGACATATGTGATTCAATGTTAGGAACATATGTCAATATTTTATGTAATTGGCTAATCCTTTGACAGAGTGCACTTTACTTGTAATTAGGTAGAACTAGGATGTGTTTAATATTTCAAGAAACAAAGTTTCAAGTTCAAGTGTTAAAGCCACGCAAGTCTGTCCAAAAACCAAGTGAGAAAGTGCTGTTCATTAAAGTTCGACAGTTAGCATCTATCGAGTTTAAAAAAATGTGAAGCTCGAATCTTGACAGCTAACTCGATAGATACCCTATCTGTCGAGATTTATGAAGTTCAATTTTTCAGAGCTAATTTTCATCTAATCCGTGAATGTATGTTTGAGCTTTCTTTTCTCGCAATTCTAAACATATATAAGGATTATTTTAAGGGCCGTTAAAGGTTGCGCGAGTGTGAAGCAAAGTTTTGTTTATACAAATTGTGACCGAAGACAGAATTTTCCCTAGTTTATCTTTCTCTTGAAGAAACTGCTATATTTGTACACCTTAGGGTTTTATGACCAAGGAGCTTTTTGATCTTCATTTTTTGGATGAACTGAAGAACTTTGTAGCCAACATCTTTCTCAAGTTGATGATTAAGTCGCGTACTGGGATCCACGCAATTAATTAGTCATGTACTGGGAGCCGTGCATTGAAAATGAGAGATTGTCACTACAAAACAAGTCCAATTGGGTATTGAGGTAAAGATTCAAATGTAGGTTGGTATAAGATGCTAGGATTTCTTTACTTGTAACTGCTTGTTTTAATAGTAGTGGATTCTCGTGAGTGGTGACTTTAAAATTACCCGATGGGATTTTTGCTGTGTAAGTTTTCTCCATTCGTAAATAAATTGCCGTGTTAATTTATTTTTCACTGCATTCTTAGTTTAATTGGTGATTTGTTTGTGCTACCATGCATCTTGCATGTTAATTAATTAATAAATTAACTAATTAATCAATTAATTCATCACAAGGGGTCAATACATTCTTGGCCTATCAATAATAAAATAAGTGACAACTTCTAATATTTCAAAAACTTATGATTTTCAAGAAAAACTTTCAAATCCATCTATTTTCTAAAAGCCCTTCTAGGGGCGTCACGGGGTGGTGTTCACATTTAAATACTTATCCAAATGATAAAACATTTTGTTTCTTGAATCTTGTGATCTTGTCATTTTGTTTCTTGAATCTTGTGATCTTGTCTCGATTCATAAAACCCTAATCCTCTAGCGCACATCTTTCCAATATGAAAATTTCAATTTCAATTTGAGTTTTTGTTTTTGTTTTTTTATCTTTTTTAACGAGAAATTCCAAACATGCAACAATAGCCACAATGCAAGAGGCCCTTCCACCAATCCATTCCCATTGTATATTTTGTACTATCATTTTTCGAACTTTTTTTTTACCCCTTTTCACAAACTTGTTTTTTATATGCCCTCAAACCAAATATATTCGTTATGTAGTTTCATTTTGGAACTTGAGTATCTAAAATTCAAGTTTCATGAAAAAAAAAAAAAAAAAACATGAGTTGAGATTATTTTATAGGTTTCCATTAGAACTCGAGTTTTAGAGAATTGAATTCTTCACCTTAGAACTTGATTCTCATAGGCTACATAACTAATATGTTTCATTTGATACCATATAATAAATAAGTTTGTGAAAAAAATAATAATAATGGGCAAAAAAACCATCATTTTACTTGCTTGTGCTGATATTATTAGACATAGGATTTTGTGCTTATATAAATATATATATATATATATAGACATCTCTCTGTTATCAAATATATATATATATATATATAGACAGCTCTCTTTGTACAATGACCGTTTGTTCAATTAATATACACCATTTTCAAATGTCTTCCACGTTTATTTCGCAGCTCGTTGATTCTTATCAATTATGGTTGACGTGTGTTTGACAGTTTGTACAAGAACACAAAGACACCCATCACCTTCCTACCCATCCATTCACTATGACCCACAAGTTCATCAATCATCACATCAACCATTTATCAACATTGTCATCATGCAATCTATATATATATATATATATATAATAGGTGAAAGTAATGGGAAGTCAAATTAGAATTCTAAATTTGAGTTTCAATTTTGTGTCATGTGTCTTAAATTATTTACATTTAAGGAGTTTTATTTCTTAATTTTAAATTCAAATGTAGGATCACATCATAAATATTCATTCAAATGAGTTATTAAGTACCAAAACTAAAAAATCTAGAATAAATGAATCGTAAAAAAAAAAAAAAAAAAAAAAAAAACTTCACAATAATTAAAAAAAATGGACAATTTACATTTTATACCTAATAATATCCCTAAATTTTTTTTAAAGAGTTAACAAAATATAAAAATGACTATTAATAGTATTTAAATTATACACATAAGAATTATATTATGCATTTTATTATATATTTTTAAGTATATCCATACATATGCATAAGGATACAAGCTAGTTTTTAGTAAACACTCTACAAATTATTGGCCCAAATGCACAACAATAAAATCACACACACAGGTTTCCTGCTGCATAGTTATTAAGATTCTTAAAAAGACCAGCATCTAACTTACCTTCACAGGTGCAGCAAGACACTATATATACTTAATTGGCTAGCTATTTAGAAACATTCACTTACCTAAAACATTAAAGCTATGAATATTTTGAAACATTTACACATAATTGGCCTTCAAAATTGACTCACGGGAACATGTTCTTCCTCATCTAAGAAGCTGACAGGTTCTCTTGTGAGCTGTGACTTTGATATCATAACACAGTGTATTTTAGGTCCCACCCATGTTCTTCCTTTCTTGCATATATTTGTTCTGGCAGGATTTGTTTGACCATCTTGGAGCCTGTTGCTATGGCCTATAAGCAAGCCCCTACACATAAGGTACTGCAATAGCCCCTTTTTCTTGCAGGGAGAATAGGATCGAACCACGCGCAATAGATGTTTAGAACTCTGGTTTTCAACCAGCCATAAAAAGCTACTTTGAATCATTAATTGTCCTGGACCCATGTGTCCATTAATTGCCCCAGGCCCCCCAAAGGTAAAGGACCGCTACTGCAATTGAATTCCCATTGTTAAACCTTCTGCTGCTAAATGGTCCTGGTCGGTATACATTTTGGAATGTAATGTGAAAATATTTAGTAGTATATAAAAAAATAAAGTAGAAGCATGAGATCTTTATGAACCATATATTACAACAAACTCATAACAAGGTATTTATAATAGGCTAATCCTAAACTAATATATAAACTAGGATACTTAGTAGAATTAAGATTTTGTTACTTGCACGTAAAGTGAGATTAGATTTCGACTTGATTATGAATTGAGAATGTATTTAACGTAGGGCTGACTGTTGATCTGGCCCATATGCAAAACCCAGCTCAGCTTACGGAGGCCCACCATTTTCTCATCATCCTATATCATGTTACCTGTCAGTCCCATGATATGATAGCAATCACCAAGTAGTAGCCCATCTTACTTTCGGAGAACATCTAATTAAGTCCTAGAGACCTGCACTACTATCATTTTGAGGTCCATCAAAGGTCCATAGAAACCTAAACATCATGGGCTCTTTTATCTTTTAAAGGAAAGCTAGTTCAAAGTTTAAGAGGGTAAAAATGCAATTACAAAGTTGAATATGGAAGAGAAATAATATTATTATAGAACCCATATTTTAGACCGCATTATTTATACAAAAGGATCGATCATGTACAAGCACATATTTATTACAATAGAGTGAATATAACCATACAAATTAACCATAATTTTACAACTACTTCCATGCATTTAAGTTCTCGTTGAGCCTAGCAGCTGCAGAGATTGATGCAGCCACTCCACCAGGATGAGGAGCCTGATTCAGATTGTTCCTCCACTCAGCATTCCTCACTGCTTCAGCATCTTGCTTGGTCGCCTCCTTATCAGCAGGTAACTTTGCTGTTGCACCCTACCCCATGTATACATGTGACATCTTATCAAGTCCAAGAAAAAATTTTAACTATGAAATGAAGACAATGAACTATTTCACTTTCATTGAAATGTTATTACGTATTCAAAAAGGTTACATTAATTGAATCAAAATCCTTGTTCTAACCAAATTTTAAACACAGAAAAAAAAAAAAAAAAAAAAAAAAAAAAAAAAAAGAGGGTAGAATTAGAACATTGTTTGTGTGCATAAAGATGAAGAACTAGCTTTTATTCGAATTAAATTGTACCACCATTTGAACTTCTACTCCTACACAGGATAAATTTTTCAAGTTGCTATCACTCAAATATAGATAACGAATAGAACTTGAATTTCATTAAGGTCATTTTGAACATATTTTATAAGTTTAATTATTTCATACATATATACAAGCATATAATAGTTTTTGTTTTGGTCTTACCGTTATGACATCACCCAGCTTAATCTTATTCTCTTCTCGCTTCACTTCGGCATTGAAAACAGCAGCTGACTGAGCTGTGGCGGCAATCCCACCTGGAATAATAGTATCAGAACCAGTTGCTCTAGCCTCAGCTGCTTGAATTGCAGCAGCATCACTCTGATCAACTGGCTTGGCTCCGGCTGATTGTACAGTCGCTTCTAGTGCCTCTCCTATAGTAATCGGACTTTGCACTATCCCTAGTGCTGCTTCTTGGGTGGGCATTGACTGCACATACTTTCCAACAACCTAACCAAAACAAAACAGTTGGTAATATACCAATACATAACAGAAAACAACTTCTTCTCAAATTTCTAAAAGGGTATGAGAGTAGTTTTAGTATTTATGCTACTCATTTCTAACAACTTTATATAAATCTATAAGAAATGAAAATGTTATTTGAGTGAGTGTGGATCAACTTATATCTATTGAGATATATAAAATATAGATTTTTAAATTCTTAGACAACTTATATATATTTTAAAATAAAATCCTTTTTAAATTCCTAGAAGAATAGGATAGTAAGATTCATATATTTTTGGATTAGCTTATTTTTATTTTTATTAGAGCTATTTTATTTAAAGAATCCACTATGAAAATAGTGGAAATTGTATCTAAGTGAGCTTTTTCATTTCTTTGGACAACTTTTTACCAATTTTATTTTTTGAAAAATTTGTAAAGAAAGATGGAAAGATACTACCAACATGTTTGGTTTAATTTATTTTATAATTTATTTTCATCATAAAAGAAAAAATATATCCTTTCACAACCTTTTATCTTTAAAGGTATAAGTACACTTTTTAAACAAAACAAATCAATTAGAACGAAAAAATTAAATTAGAAAACACTAATATATAAAACTAATATTAGTTTCAAGTGTGTAAAAAAATAAAACAGAGTTTATAGCATAAGTATCCAATTATTAAAAAAAAAAATCTAATTATATAAAAATAAAAATAAATAAAAATATGGGTTCAAGTTACACCTGGTGTAACTCTAAAGAATTAGATAATTTTTAAATCATTGAATTTAAGTAGATTTAACGGTAAAAAAAAAAAAAAAAAACCATCATTAATGCTAATATTCTAATTCATCTCATTTATTATCTCTTATTTAATACATTTCACACTTATTTCTAAATCCAAAAAAAAATTATAACACAACTATTGCTTTTAGTTGTTCTCTATCTCTATTCTCTCTCTAGAAAACCCTCTCTTTTGTTGCATCTCCTGCCCAAATGTTTATTGCAGATGGTTACAAAAGTTAAAAAATAGATAAACATAGGGACACTCTACCAACAAACACAAAAGTTAAAAATGAATATTAAAAACTCTACCAATGGCTTATTTCGAACTTTATAGATAAACATAGGGACACTCTACCAACAAAAACAAAGGTTAAAAACGAATATAAAAAACTCGACCAATGGCTTATTTCGAACTTTTTGCCTCAGAAACAAAAGGGTAAATTAGTTGATCTTCATAGCTACAACATCTAATGTTGTTGCAACGGATCATGTCCAATTGTTTGTCATCGTCAGCACATGGTTTACAAATTAATTTACACAAACATAATAACGTAAGGAACTTAATTCTACAAACAAAAACAAAAGAGAATGAGAAACATTTTCTTAAAGAATTAAAAAAAAAAAAAATCTAGAAAAGAGTGTTCTAGAGAGAGAAACGTAGAGATAGAGAATACTAAAAGCAATAGTTGTGTTATAAATTTTTTTGAGTTTATAAATAAGTATAGAATGCATTAAATAAAACATAATAAATGAAATGAATTAGAATATTAGTATTAATGAAGATTTTTTTTTTATTGTTAAATCTACTTAAATCTAATAGTTTAAAGTTATATCAAATGTAATTTAAACATAAATGCAAATATACTGTAATTAATATTCTTGATGTTAATACCAACCATACTTTTTAAAACTAAGTTAGGCCTAAATGATTATTCATTTTTTCTTTTCTTTGTGACATCATTGTGTCAGATATCTTATCCATTTCCCTGGAAAAATGGATTTCTCTTCTCTAGAATGACCAAGTTAGGCAATTTCAAAATTAATATTCTTGATGTTAATACCAACCAGACTTTTTAAAACTAAGTTAGACCTAAATGATTATTCATTTTTTCTCTTCTTTGTGACATCATTGTGTCAGATACCTTATCCATTTTCCTAGGAAAATGGATATCTGTTCTCTAGAATGACCAAGTTAGGCAATTTCAAAAATTTTCCAACCTAAGTCTTGGAATCAGCTTAAACCTTAAAAAAAAAAAAGAAAGTGATACGAGGTTGTAAACGTAGTACCTGTCCGTCAACAGATTCAGTAAATATGCGGCGTCCAGGGACATCGGTCTGATTAACACTCACACCTTGCGCAACTGAAACTTTAGTGGGATCGTTGATCTCCAGATCAACGAAACCAGCTCTTACGTTGAAGTTAGCAGCGGCTCGCATCACTGTGGCTGTTCCACCCATTTGGGTCTCTCCGAACACTGTCTTTTCAGCTGTCTCCATCAACCCTGCAACATGGGGTGCGACGGGCTTCGATGCTAGCTCGCCAGAGACTTCAAAAACGTCGCCGTATCTTATGGGGTAGTCCCGTTGCTCTTGCTTCTCTCTTGGCCTTCGTGGTTTTTCTTGGCTCATTTTTGATATATATATATATATATATATAGAGTTGAACAGAGATTATGAAGCAGTGTGAGAAACTTTGATAGAGTTGGGGTTTGTTGAATAAGAATATTGGATGTGTGTATGCATATATATACAGATCATGGAAGTTTGAAGGGAAAGTGACAGGTGGCAATGAGGACACGTGGCGAGTGAAGAATTGTGACAGAGTTTGATTGCTGTAGGGGTGCAAATGTCAGCTTGTTTTGCTTCGGTGGTGAGAGATATGGTAGACAGTAGTCCAGCCATTTCAAAGCTTTGGCGACACTTGCATTGCATTTATACGTGGCGACTCCTCTCTCAGCTGAGATAAATTAAGCCCTTCTTTCTCGTTCAAACCCATTTTTCTTATCCTCAATATCCACTTTTATGACAGCAAAGGGTTGGTTGATAAAATTATTTGGCTCCAAGTGTTTTTTTTTTCATTGACAAAACTTATGTACAGTATTTTAAGTTCTCCTTCTAAGATTCTGTCATGTGACTACTTAATTAAAAAATATACTTTCATCCCATAAAAAAAAATCCACATAACAAAATCATAAGAGGGAAACCTAAAAGAAGCACCTAAGTCTTGCTCCTTTTTTATACCTCAAAGATTCTCTATCAACTTTGTGTTATGCATAGAGGACTAGACCACACCATGTATGCTAAAAATTCATAAATGACTTAGAGTTCGTTTGGATACAGCTGAAAACTAAAAATACTATAGCAAAATAATTTTTAAATGTATGAATAGTACCGTGAGATTCATTTTTAATAAAAAAATTGCTGAAAAGTAAAATTTGTAAGTCTTATAAACAGTGCACGGGATCCATTAGCCTGTATTGTTCACACCTTAAAGTCAAAAAGAAAGGCTAAAGAAAAAAAAAATTTTAAAATAAAATAAAATAAAAAACGCAAACGCAGGAGCCAGACACAAAAACCAAACGGATACTTAAACTTATTACGACCCAGCAACACTAAAAAGGAAAGTATTTTCCTACTCAAATACTTTGTAATCTCACCAAATTCAAATACACAGACGAGTTCTCTTAAAAAAAAAAGGGATTTATATTATCTTAGCAATGTAAGATTTACATTGTCAACTAAACAAATTAATTTGCAAAATCTACAACGTAAAATTTACATTGCTACAGTACAATGTTAACCTACATAGGGAAATGCTAACGAGTGCCCATTCATTTAAAGAAAGTTTTTATAGGAAATGAAAAAAAAAATTAATTAATATTTTAACTGCTTTTTTTATTTTCCCATAAAAGTGTTATCAAAATTTTCTTAAAATAAATTATTAATGAATGCCCTAAGGGCACTCGTTAGCATGACTCACCTATACCACCGCACACCATTAGTGCGATGATCACTCTACAAGTATAAGTACTTGTGAAGTGTGGGGGGCAAGGGCCGGAGTTCAAGTCTCCAGGAGGGAGTTTCACACACATATATACTTAGATTAGGCTAGAGTAGAATTCTATCTTGTATTAAAAAAAAAAAAAAAGCGCATGACCCACCTATATATTACCTAGATAAAAATATTATTGATATTTAGAACATTACACTCACTTTTTTACACATCACTCTCCATTCTTAATTTTCATTTACTTATTACTTTTGTTGGAGCATATTAATATTAAAAAAAATATTTTAATAATTAATTAATGAAAAATTGGCAACTTTAATGAAAATATGAGTTTTTATGTGGTATATGAGGAGTTAATATGTTTAATGAAATCCCATGTTAGAGAGAGAGTCATTATTAATTTATAATTGTGGACATTTATTGTGTCCAAGTGTTAGCATGATAAAATGGGTTAAGCATGCACATAGGGGAGGGTGAAATGAGGAGGTCTGAATGGCTGTTGTACCTTGGACGATACAATCTATAAATAGATAAAAATAGTCCTTGTCTTAGGCCCAAAGATGTGTGTTGGTCTGGCCCTAGACCATGAAAAGTCTTCATAACAATGTAGCCAAATATACTCTTATGTAGGCATATGAAATTTTTTTTATAGCAATGTGACCATATTTTGCATGATAAGCATTTAAAATATCAATAATATGATTAATATTTCATAACTTTGGCATGATGAAGATTGTTATTAATACAAAGAAACCAATTCAAGTAGGATTCAAGTTGTTGAAAATGCACAAATATCAAAGAAACTAATTCAATTGGGGCTAATATTGTTAAAAATACACAAATATCAAATTAATGGTTTTGCAAATAACTGTTTAGGGAGGAGCACTGATGGGATATTGGAAAAAACTAATAAATTTTTAACTCTTAACAAAAAATTATTTAAAAAAATTTATATGAATTCTCCCTATCTTTAAAGATAATAAATTATACGAAATCTCCCTATTTTAGATTATCACCTTAGTACAATTTTAGATTATCACATAGGTATCTCAGTTTTTTTTTTTTTTTTTGTAATTTTTTTATTATATCCACCAACAACTTGGTGTGGACATGAAGGTGGCAACCCAAAATATAAAACTTCTAGAACACTCTCTTTCTAAACAAATCAAACTCAGATTTTATTGAATGCATTGTGAGAATACAAGCAACTGAGCAAATACATAATATCTACTCTATATATACACGATCTAACTAACCAAAACAAAATAACAAACTTCCATATTTTGGTGAGAAAAGCAGTTTCAAGATTCATCTAAGTGTACACATGCTAATTAAATTGCATTGCCTAACTAACTCCCTAAGCCACGTGGCATTAGCTCCTCTAAACTATGTATGAACAGCTCATGATATGGCATAGTCTCTATAACTTCCAATAACTCCTTGCTAGCCCAAGTATGCTCTGCTGTCACTTGATCATTGCTCCTCAACCGTCCAATTATGTCATGATGCTCTTCAAGCTTGTTAAGATACCTTGCACCTGCACTATCAACCTTGCTGTGATGCCTTGCACTTGCAGTGTCAATTGCATTAGCAATTTCAACACAAAATTTTAGAGTTAACCCAAAATTTTAGAGTTTTTTTTTTTTTTTAAAAGAAAAATTAAAACAATTCATTTTATCTTTTCATCATGATAGTAATGGGCAGTAAAGTTTCAGGTTGATTGTCATATACTATATGAAATTTCTATTAATTATGTATCACTCCCATGAAATGTAGCCCACAACACGAAAGGAAATGACTTCAATATACTCAGATGAAGGAAATTCAAACGGAACAAAATTTTATTGACCCAAGTTCATTCCATTACACCACTTGTGATAATAATACTTTAAGTAAACAAACTTATTGTAATTAATTTTTAATTATATTAACAAACAATTTTCATACCATCTTACTTTCTCTTTTTCTTGTTTAATACTACAAAACCTTATATAAGAAATCAATACTTCGGATAAGCAGATTAAAGAAATAAGCGTTTACACGTTCAAGCAGATTAAGAAGTATTTCCTTAATTCTCACTCTAAACGTGCATATATACTTGGAAACAAATCACCGCCCAATTAAGTCGGTGATGGATCCTAGCCCCTTCCAATAAGAAAATAAGAATTGCTCTTTTCAAATGAATCTACCTCTCACCTATTCACTTAATGCCCTAATAATTACTGTCCAAGTCTAGGAGAACTCTTTCTCAAAAAAAAAAAAAAAAAAAAAAAGTCTAGGAGAACTTCATGTTACCATTTAGTCCAATAATACGAGTTTTAATTTTATATCTTAAGGGATGTTTGGTAGACTGTAATGGTAATTACATAGGAAGAAGAATAGGTATTATAAGAAATATAAGATCCTGTAATATAATACTTACTACTATCATTTGTTTAGTGACAACACAAGATTAGAGTATTCACATCCCAAAATTCTATCCCATCCTCTTTTACCATCTTAAAAAACTACTTTATCAATTATACCATATCATTTTACAATATTCTCAGCATCTCAACTTTTATTTTACAATACAACATATTAAAATAATATTTCTACACAATAAAATAATATATCCTAAAACCCAAATAAAAACAAAAACCCAAAATCGGGTGAGAGAGAGAAAAATGAATTGATAAAGTGAATAAAATATTAGTTTTTTATTTATTTATTTTTAGAATAGTGCTACAGTGCAATTCTACCTTAGAATTGCACTGTAGCACTATTGCAATTTTTTTTTGTAATAGTTGGTGTTTGGAAGTCCTGATGCTGGGCTTGTTTGGTGCATTAATGCTAAAATTCTCTTACATATAGTATTTGCAATACCAAATGCAAATGCTCTTAAAACTCTAAAGATAATGGTATAAAAGTATTTTAAATTAAATTGTCTAAAATACCCTTATTATAAAATTACAAATACACTTTTAATAAAGACTAGTTTAACAAACCAATCTTGAACAAAGGATCTCTAATAAACCCAATCTCTCTTCTTCTTCTTTTTTGTAAATAAAATTGATTTCATTTCATTGTATTAAAATTAAGAAGTAACTACATTAGTAATCAATTGGTCTTTCAAAAACTCTTGTGGGTCTTCAATCAAGTGTCCCACAGTTGTAAAATTTGACCAACAAACTACAATCTTACTTGAACAATGGTAAAATTCTCAATCCTTTCAAAGTCCTCAATCTTGATTCAATATCTGGTTTTGCTCTTAATCCAGCATTAGGTAATTTGGTATAAATCTTTTCTTCCAAATACTTTCAAATATCCAAGCTTAAACTTATTTTCAGGGTTATCTTCCCTTTCATGGTGATATTCTACCAAAACCTCCATTAGTTTCAAATCTTCAATAGGAGTCCATTTTCGTTTAAAAGGACCTCGAGAATCAAGTGTATTTGATTTCATATCTAAAAAGACATGACAAATTATAATGTAGCTAAAATACTAACAATAAAATTGGAAGTTGATAAATAAAATATAAATAATATACAAAAGCTTGAATCCTATATATATCATAACAAGATTATAAAAATTATACATATCGTAACAAAACTACTCCAATAACATAACAAAACCATTCGAATAACGTAAATTTACAAGTAATAAATAGGCATATTTAAATATAAGTTTGAATCCTATACATACATATATATATATATACATATATACTGCGTAATATTTATTGTAAAATTATTGTGATAATTTTATAGAGGTAACATTAATTGAAATCCTATGTACCACCCAATATAAATTTAAAATATTTTCTTTTCCTTTTTTTAATTCCCTCCCTATCCTCACTTGCCAACAATGGTTACAATAAGCCATCATCTCTCTCATAAACTTTTTTTTTTTTTTTTTTAAATTTCTCCAAGGCTCCCATTTCCAAAGTTCAATGAAGACCACATATTCTATAAAAAAAAAAAAAAGCGTAAATGTACTTTTAGTCCCTATATTTTGATTTTTTTTTTTTTTAATTTTAGTCCCTACATTTTATTTTTACCACTTTAAGTCTCTAAACCAATTAACGCGGGATATTTAAGTCCTTGAAGCACCATTCCGTCACCAAACTAACGAGGAAACTGACAGATCAATAAAATAATAATAATAATTCACTGTAGCACTGACACATTAGCATATAAATTTAAAAAATTAATTTATTAATTTTAACTAAATAAAAAAAATAAAAACAGAATTAAAAATCAAAATTCACATGAATTATGATTTAAAGATTAAGAAAAAAAAAACTTGTAGTAACTTTCTCAATTTTTCTTTAATTTTCTTGTCAACCAAACACAAAATCATCAATAAACACTAAACTCAAACACGGTGCCAAACTCCAACAAAAAATCACATGAATTGACAAGAACACAAACCAGATCACAAGAATGATATGGGTTTAGAGAGAGAGAGAGAGAGAGAGAGAGAGAGTGATCTGGGACCAAAATCGACGACTATCATTTTATCAACAGCTTCAGCCAACTTCTGAGAATTACAGTGGATGAGGGAATCGCTTGGGGGCTGACCAGAAAGGAGAGAAGAGAGAATAAAAGATGATATGGGTTTAGAGAGAGAGAGAATGATCTGGGTATAGTGAGAGAGAGAGAGAGAGGCTGAGATGTGGCTGGCGATGTTCGGTTTCTCCCTTGTTGACCAACGACAAGCAGATCTGAGAAAAAGTGTACCTGGCAACGAGCAACGATGTCAAAGTGATGGGCCAAGATGTCGACCAGTTTGCCTTTGCCTTCATCTCCCCACTGACAGCCCAACACTTTTGATACCTGACTCAAAGACCCGATCCGGTTAGTTCCTTGGGTTGTGCTCGATTCGACTATGCTCAGAGATGCAAAGGCTGAGGCTGAGGAGCAGAAGATAAGGTTTGGGCGGTGAGAGAGAATAATGGGTATGAGGTGGTGGTGGTGAAAACCCAAGAAAGGGGTCTGTGGGACCCTGATAGGGTTCGAGTTGAGTGCCAGTGATGAGAGACTCATGCTGAGACACTAAGATGGATATGGGTTAGTGTGGCGGATTGTGGTGGTGGTCATTGGGTTTGATGGTTTAGGTTTTGATTTTTGTGGAAGAACACATCACCCATTTTTTATTTAATTTACAATTGATTTTTGTTGGGAACAATGTATACAAATTTTCTTATGTTCTTATGATCTAGGTTCGTGTTCTTGTGATCTAGGTTCATCTTCTTGTGTTCTTGTGATCTGGGTTCATCTTCTTGTTTATTTTTATTCAATGGTTCAAAATAAAGGAAAATGTTCTTGTTCTTAAATCTGGATTTGTGTTCTTATTGTTCTTGTTCAAGGCATTTTTAGATCTCAATTCATGTGATTCTTTGTTTTTATTTTTTTATTTAGTTAAAATTATTAAATTAATTTTTTAAATTTATATGCTAATGTGTCAGTGCTATAGTGAATTTTTATTATTATTTTATTGATCTGTCAGTTTCTCGTTCGTTTGGTGACGGAATGGTGCTTTAAGGACTTAAATGTCCCGCGTTAATTGGTTTAGGGACTAAAAGTGGTAAAAATAAAATGTAGTGATCAAAATGGAAAAAAGCTAAATGTAGAGACTAAAAGTGCATTTACACCAAAAAAAATTTGCACGGTATCTACTTCTTCCTTCCTCTTTTTCTTCTTTCTTCTTCCGAGTATTTCTCTCAGTTGTTTCCTCACTCTACAACTTCCAGTTTGTTGCACTTCACACCATTTTTTTTTCTTTCATTCAGTTTACGCATTGAAAAATAGTAGAGAGAGAAAGAGAGAGAGAGAGAGAAGGGCGGTAGTACTTGTGGAATGGTAGAGCTCTTGTAGGGAAGAGATTGGGCTCATTTGGTAGAGCATTTTAGCAACATGTTTTCAATTTTTAAACAATATTACATGCATTTCTACACACTTTTTCACCCACACGTATTTCAAAAAAATACAAACAGCATTACTCAAACTCCTCTACCAAACGAACCTAAAAATTCTTAAGAAGAGAGAAGCAACTGAGGGGAGAGAGAGAAAGTACCTGTAAAAATAGGAGATCTCTAGTAGAGAGAGATTAAAATTTTTGAGAGGAGGGACATAAAATATTTCGAAGGGGAGGGAGAGAATTTTTGGAAGGGAGATTAAAATTTTGGAGAAGCGGGTAACAAGGGAATTTTTGAGAATTTTTTTAATAGAATGTGTTATTAGATGAAGGAATATGAATTCAAACCTTTTTGTAAAGAATGAGTATTCTTTATTTTAAGGAATAGCTATTTATAAGAAATTATTATTCCTTATAATAAAAATGTAACTAAACAATCCTATAATTAAACCATAGGAATAGCAATTATATTAGAATGTCTATTATACTCTACAAAATCATAGAAATAGAAATTACATTACAATATCTATTATGTACTATCAAACGTACCCTTAGTGGGTGAGGGATATTATTAATCCTAAATGGGAGTCTGAAGTTTGAACCTTCTGAGTTGTTATAGAAATTAATAGCATTTGTTCCAAGAATCTTGAAGCTTAGGTTATAATCATATCACTCTAAAGCGAGATTTTAAATTGGATGGATGGATGGAAGATATTAGGCTTGATGGAGAGATTTTTATGTAAAAATGAATCGGAGATGCATGTACTCGTGCTCTCTTTGTTTTCAATTGTGCATGAATATTATTGCAATCTATTGAGTAACCTCAAATGATGTTTGTAGTACCGGGGTTGCTTCTGCATACTGTCCAACAACCTACCCAAAAGAATTTATCCATCAGCAATGATAGATATACCCAAAAAAGAAAAATCAATAATTATTTTTCAAGTTGTGATTAATATATCGTCACTATTACATCGGTCCATATATCTAAGACTATTTTAGCTTAGCACCTCAAGGATGCTTTTTTTTTTTTTTAAAGACAAATTATCTATGAAAATTGCTAAAAATACTATTAATTTTAGCATTAAATGTTTACAAAATTATCAACAAATGATACTAGGAGTCTACAAATTCTACCATATAAACTAATGTATTATCAAATTTTAAATAAATGACACTAGGAAACTAAAAATTTTACCTTATAAAAATGTATAATCAACATTCATTTACTATGTTATCCGTAGCGGGCCTTTTTGTTAGATTGGGCTGGGCTACCTCCTGTAGTACCAGGCATAAGTGTTCTGAGTAAGGGAGTTGAGACTGGTCTAACTACAACTTAACTTGATTCGGCTTGTGCGCAAACTATGTCTTGTCTGCCAGGAACATGCTTGCGGCAGGCAGAGCTATTTTAGATGAGTCATGGCAAGCAGACATGATAATAAAACAAAAAGAGAATACTTCGGCTTCTCAATTAAAGTGAACAATTGATCCTTAATTAAGAAAGATAATCACAATAATAATAATTACTTTTATAAAGAAAGCAAGTTAATAAGTGGTCAACATATGGGTCAATCAAGAGAAGAAAGAAATTAGAGTAAATCTAGTCTGTAGGACCGAGACCAAAGAGGGAAGAATGCTTCTTCTCAACGCAATTAATCTCCCAGGAAAAATCCTACCGTGGAGATTAATCACTTTGAGGGAAACGGACTTGAATGGTTGGTGCCCGGAGGAAACCCTTTTACTTTCGGCAGAAAGCAGGATTTTGAGAGGGAGAGAGGGAATTAACCTATTGGTGCATACCTGCCGATCTAATTCTCCGTTTTTTTTTCCTTCCTTCTCTTTTGTTTTAGTTTTCCTCTTATCTTTTCTTTCTTTTCTTCACACTTGTTTTCTATTTCGTGGTTCCTCAGAGATGATTTTTATTGTGATTCTAGTGTCCTCCCTCTGGGCACAGCAAGGGTTTTTCTTTATAGTGCTTGTCGTGACTAGATTTTACTATTTTATCCCTTAACCACCTTTGTCTGGTTTGAGTGTACTTGCTGGCCACCACTGGTCCGTCTGTGTGCCATTCCCTATTTCCAGACAAAGGAAAGCTATTTTATTTATTAGTTTGCTGTGGCACCCTTTCCTGCCACGATGTGGGTGTTCTCTCTCTCTATCCCTCATGGCATGCGCCTAGTGGTTCTAACTCAACTTTATTTCTTTTGAATGGTATGTCATCCCAGTAAGACGTATCCTTCAAAAAAATTTGAGCAAGAACCGCAGAATAGTTTTTCCCCTCTCCCTACCACCAAACTATGCCCTCTTACCTCTGACCCATGACCTTACCATGTCCCATATTGGCTGGGTATAGGTTGGTGGTGTCTGGGCCTCGCGCGTGCTTCCTTTTCATGTATGTCTAAAATCTGTCTGCTGCTCATGCGTTTTTCGCTATCTGGAGTCTTGCCTACACAGTCTGCCGTCCTTCCTTGACCTTTTATATGGGTGTTGAGGGTCATTTTTGTAAAACACAAATAGAAGGAAGGAGGCCCAACCCAGCAATGCAGACAGCAAATAGAAGTGGCAAGCATATAATAAAACCATTAAGCCTAAGCGGTAGGAATAATGGGTCACAGGTCCATAAAATAAATAAATGGGCCTTGAGGAAGCAAATGGGCTCAAAAGGCCTAGAAATAGAGAATAACAAACCCATTGGCAGTGTATGATGTGAAAAAGTAAGAATGTGCCACAGCAGGATCAAAGTAATGTAAGCAAAAAGAGTAGGGGATTGTTGGCATGCCCACAAACCCTAAGGATGAGTATGAAGTAATTGGGCCGGAGAAGCCCAATGAAGTAAGTAAAAGCCCATGAGAACACAAAGTTAGGAAAATGACCGAAGAAGTCCAAAATAAGTAAATGGGCCAAGGATGCTCAAGGGAAAACAAAAGGGACACATGAGCCCCTAAGTAAGAAAGCCCATGGCCATGCAAAGCCATTTGGGGAAGAGAGTAAATGACAGGTCTAAAAGAGGCCTAGTAGGATCAAGTCATTGGAACAGGAATGATAGAATAATATGGTAGGAAATGATAACAATTAAGAAATAGGCTGAGAGAAATGTAAAATCCAGTATTAAATAATGCCCAAACCCTGAGGAGAACGGAGAATTATAAAACAGCCCATATAAAAAGCAGAAGAAGGGCAATAGACTGTGCAAGCAAGCCTCCAGATCGTGGCAAACGCATGAGCAACAGGCAGATTTTGGACATACATGGAAGGGAAGCATGCGCAAGGCCTAGGCACCACCAGCTTGTACCCAGCTAATATGAGACATGGTGGGGTCATAGGTCAAAGATAAGGGGGTATGGTTTGGTGGTGGGGAGAGGGGAAAAGATCTATTCTGCGGCTCCTGCCCAAGCTCTTTTAGGGGGTACGTCCTGCTGGGATGACAGACCACCCCAAAAAAGCAAAGTTGGGGGGAACTGTCAGGTGCATATCTTGAGAGAGAGAGAGAGAGAGAGAGCATCCACGCCGTGGTAGGAAAGAGTGTCACGACAGAGTAATAAATGAAACAGTCTTCCTTTGTCTGGAAGTGGAGAGTGGCACGCAGAGGAACTAGTGGTGGTCGACAAGTACACCCATACCAGACAAAGGTGGTTACGGGGCAAAACAGTAAAATCTAGTCACGGCAAGCACTATAAGAAAACCCTTACCATGCCCAGAAGAAGGGATCGAAAAATCACTGAAAAATGGAGCAAGATCGCAAAGAAAAGAAAGAAAGTAAAAAAAAAAAAAAAAAAAAAAAAACAAGAAATGAAAGAAAAATATAAGAGAGATAATAGAAAACAAAGAAAGTTAATATGGTGGGCATGCACCAATAGATCGATTTCTCTCTCTCCCCCTTTAAATCCTATTCTCTTCCAAAACATAAGAATGATTCTTTTTGGTCATTAACCATTCAGGTCCGGTTCCCTCAAAGCCATTAATCCCTACGGCAGGATCTTTCTTGGGAGATTATTTGCATTGAGAGAAGGCGTTCTTCCCTCTTTGGTTTTGCTTCTACGGACCAAACTTAAACTTGATTTTATGCTCATTCTTGATTAATTCATATTATCTTCTTTCTCATTTACTTTCTTTGTAAAAGACATTCTTATGATTGTAATTATGTTTTACAAGTAGGGATTACTTGGTCATTTTCCATTAAATAGTCAGAATACTCTGTTTTGTTGTTATTATTATATCTGTCTGTTGTAACTCATCTGAAACAGCTCTGCCTACCGTAATTCATTTGAAATAGCCCTATCTGCCGTAAGCACACTCCTGGCAGACGAGGCATATTTTGTGTACAAGTCGGCCCAAGTTGAGATACAGTTGGACCGGTCTCAACTCCCTTACTCAGAAACATTCGAGCCCATTATCGCAGGAGACAGGCTAGCCCAACTCACAACACAAAAAAGGCCCTTACAGTGGGTTGCTTTATGATTTCTCGCTCCCCTTAGGTGCTGGGCTTTGTTTGATGTTGGGCTTTGCCTTCTTTCCGTCCGCCCCTTTGACTGCTATCATTTTCTGCCATGTCATTCTGTCATTCCTACTGTGACATTTATTTGATTCAATCTTGCTAGACCTCTTTGGGCTTGCCGCTTATTCTTTCCCCAGTGACTCAATTTGGCCATTAGTTTTTCATCATATTACTTGCAGGCTCCTGTGTCCCATTTGTTTTCTCTTAGGCATTCTTGGCCCATTCACTTTCCTTGGGCTTACTTTGCCCTTTTCCTAACTCTATGTTCCCATGGGCTTTTACTAACTTCATTGGGTTTCCCCGGCCCAATTACCTTGTCTTCATCCTTGGGATTCATGGATTTGCCGTCAACTCCTTACTTTCTTTGCTTGCATTACTTTGGGCCTACTATGACCCATTTTCACTATTCTACATAATATACTGCCTATAGATTTGCTATTTCTCTCTTTCCGAGCTTCTTTAAGCCCGTTTGCTTTTTCAAGACCCATTTGTTTATTTTATGGACCTGTAACCCATTATTCCTGCTGCTTGGACTTAATGGTTTTTTCTATCTGTTTACCAACTCCTTTTATGCCCGTGTTGTTGGGCTCCTTTCTCATTTGAATTCCAAAATGACCATCAACATTTAGTCTCCTAAACATATAAAGCATTCCTGTAGTTCATATGTGAATAAAAAAAAAAGACTTTCCTGCACTTTCTACCTCTCTTTCTTCTTTTCTTCACGGGCTTTTTGAATAGTGGACCCCTCATCATATATATATATATATATATATTTTTTTTTTTTTTTCTTGCCGTGAATAGTGTTGTCTCTTCGGATTTCCCAGATTAGCAGTTATTCTGAAACATAGCCGCTCTTTCATTAATTTCATCCCCTTTTTAATGGCTGACCTGTCGCCTCCTTTCTTGCCAGCATTAATGACCTTGGTATTTAAGAGAGAGTCTTTTTATACTCCAAACACAAACTCCTTCTACTCCAAAACACTCTCTTCTTTCCCCTTTCTTCACCGCTTCCTTTTCCTTAAACACTTCAACCCATTTACTTTGATCAAATCTCTGTATCATGGCGCCGATGAAAAGTCAGGGCTCTTCTCGCCGTAAAGGAAAAGAGGCCATTTTCGATCCTCTTGTTGCACAGGAAATAGACGAGAAGGCCATATACTCCGAGTCAGATCATTCCGATAAGGAAGAAGCACAGCGCAACCCAAGCAGTGAGTGCACCCCTTTAATCGACCCCTGGTATGATGTCCATCCTAATTTTCCTAAGATTCCTGACGATTATGCGCCCCGCCGCCGTCAGTCCATGTGTGGCTCGCTCTTTGTCAACGAAACTCGGATGTTTCTTAGGCCCTGTTGGCCTTTTCAATCCCCGATTTAGTCATCCGCCAAGGCATTTCACTCCCTGTGCCTATCCATTTCGAATTTGGGTCGAGTATCGCCTTAGGTTGGAGGGAATGGGTAGATAATGAGTTGTTCGATACGGGCATCATAGGGTTGTTATAACGGGCTGGTGTTTTAAAGGCCATCGTTTCATCCAGCTGCTTATCCAACTTTCAAAACCTCTACAACCTCCGTCACTTGGTCCGACGGTGGTGTACCACCACCCATACCTTCTTCTTTTCTTGCAGCAAACTCATTGTGACCCTTGAAGACGTGGCTAACTAGTTACTCTTACCGGTCCTCGGGGATGTTGATCTTGCCACTCTAGAACTTTCTCTAGAGGAAGAGGCCATTGAGGCTGAGTTGAAGAAGAGGATGATCGGAAATGCTAAGTTGTCATATTGGGTTAGTTTTTCTTCTAAATTCTCCGTGACCGCCCGTCGTGCAGCTTTTGTTGTGTTTTGGCTTTGTAAATTTGTTTTTAGCTCTTACCCCCATTACGCTGTGAAGCCTTTGCACTTTCATTTAACTATCAAGATATCTGCTGGGGTGAGTCTGTCGCTGGCTCCTATGTTCTTGGGGCATTTGTATGTATAATTAGATATCCTGCGAAGTGATGAGAGTCAGATAGGCTCCTGTCACATAGTCACCTCTTCTGTTCATAGCACTATCCTGCAGCAGTTTTTATTTGAGCATTGTGCTCAGCACTTGGCGAAATGCAGGCCTATTCGTTTTGCTAAAGGGAAGTACTAATCATGCCCGAGAGTAATTATTGATTTCTGCGGCAGATTTGAGTCTGATTTTTCGCTGGCTTTCCGTTAGTCTAGTTTAAAGCCTATTGATTATTCTGTTGTTGAGTCTTTTGATGAAGGTGTTGGTTTTTCTTAGAGAGCTTATAGAAATTTGGGTATGGGTTATACGTGTACAGATTTTGCAATGGGTTTGTTCGTTGATACTGTCGAGACTACCACTCCTTTGGCAGGTTTTGATAAGACAAGGACCACTTATTTTATGGCCACCAATGCCGGATGGTTGCCTTAGTTGGACGACG
Source organism: Quercus variabilis (assembly GCA_030445155.1). Classification (NCBI taxonomy): domain Eukaryota; kingdom Viridiplantae; phylum Streptophyta; class Magnoliopsida; order Fagales; family Fagaceae; genus Quercus; species Quercus variabilis. The sequence goes on along the minus strand of CP129450.1, from coordinate 1,632,257 downwards.
AAGGCATTAGGTTTGTTCATTATCCTGCCAATCGGGTGAGAAGGCAATTTGGGCTAGATTAGGACATTCCTGATAACCTTTCTTATCTTATGGAGTCCCCTACTTTGGTTTGACCTTTTCTGCGGCATACAAATGCTCCCCTTTGCAACAGGACACGAGGCAATAAGAGAAAGACAACCCCTCACCTTGCGTTTGTTGTTAAGCGAGGAGTAAGTCATCTTCAATTCTGCTTTGTCCTTTACATATATATTTTTTTACTTTCCCCGTGGCTAACTCTGACATGCTTGCTGACTTCCTTCTTTGAATTTGTCTCTTGTTCTCCCCCCTTTTTTGCAGTCTAAGCATAAGAAGGATACATCTATCACCCATCCTATACTACTTGATGAGCCTGAATTTGAGGTACATCCTTTTTTTTTTCTTTGCATATGTTTTGTTTGCCATATGCTTTTGTTTACCTCATCCACCCAAAAGTTCCTTTAATCTTCATATCCCTTTTTTTTTTTTGTCTTCTAGGATGAGCCTGAGCCTGTCTTTGTATACCACCCCACAACCGAGGAGCTTTCTGCCTCCATGGATGTACCTATGGGAGGCTTTTTTGATGGGGCTGACGTAGCGTTTGCAACACCTACCCCTTTTGCTACTACGCATGGAGTTCCTACTAAGGCTCCCACCCCTCCCACTGAGCCGATACCCATAGATGAGGGTACTTATACTAGGAAGGTTGGTAAGGCCACTCCCATTCCTGCCGAGACACCTGTTCCCCAAGAGGAGATCACTCCTCTTGTTGTTGTTCAGACCGAGGTTTCTCCTCCTATCACACCCCTTGTTATCTCCACCAGTGACCCCTTCGCAGCTCTATCTCAGGCTATGAAGGATGGTTTTTCTTTGGTAGTGACCCCTTCCTCCATTCCTAGCTCTGCTACACGTGGGCCTGATGCAGACTTGTCATCTGAGGGGTTTGAGGACATTCTTGAGGATCCTGAAGATGAGCCCATCTTGAAGAAGAGGATTTCTGATTTTGACGAGGAGGAGAGTGCTGCCCTGGAGACTAAACCCATGGGTATGTGCCCTTCTCTTTTTTCTTATCTTGCTAAGTTCACCCTTCCTCATACATATGTATTTGCATTACTCCTTTTGTTATGGTCTTCCTTCATTTGTATACCCACTTCCCTATTTATAGAGACCTTTGAGGGGCCAGGGGTTGCAACAGACGTAGGTATGTCCTCAGCTACTTCACCTGCCACACCCATAGCACCTGTTTCTGCCGTTCCCACAGTGCCCGCTTCTACCGTACCTTCTGTACTTGTTTTTGCCATTCCCACAGCCCCCATTCTCATGGTTCTTGGTGAGTTTCCTTTCCCTTATCTCCTTCTTCATTTCTTCCTTGTGCATTTGTCCTTTTTAGATCATGGCTTCTTATTTCACGCTTTGTGCTTTCTTAATAGGTCCACTTCCCACTACCCCTTCTCAGTTTGAGGTAGGTAACAGTTCTGCCACCATTCCAGATCCTGTGAGCGAGGCCGCAACCTTCTTTTCACGCTTTGATCAATCTGAGGTCAATGAACTTGATCTTGTGGATTTCTGGGGTTCTAGGCCTCCCTATGTAGACTTCCACAGTTTCAGGATTCCCGAGGATTGTGCTTCTCATTGGGTGGCAATCTACAGTAGCCATGGTGACTTTATGCAGGGATTCCGTATTGGCTGCTCTGCCAGAGAGCACTTCTTGAAAATGCTGGGGAGCGTGCTGAACGATATTAAGCATAACTTCGTTGATACTGTTTTGGTCTTACTGTTAAGACATCACCCAGCTTAAACTTATTCTCTTCTCGCTTCACTTTGGCATTGAAAACAGCAGTTGACTGAGCTGTGGCAGCAATCTCACCCAGAATAACAGTATCAGAACCAGTTGCTCTAGCCTCTGCTGCTTGAATTGCAGCAGCATCACTCTGATCAACTGGCTTGGCTCCGGCTGATTGTACAGTCGCTTCTAGTGCCTCTCTTATAGTAATCGGACTTTGCACTATCCCTAGTGCTGCTTCTTGGGTGGGCATTGACTGCACATACTGTCCAACAACCTAACCAAAACGAAACAGTTGGTAATATACCAATACATAACAGAAAACAACTTCTCAAATTTCTAAAAGGGTATGAGAGTAGTTTTAATATTTATGCTACTCATTTCTAACAACTTTATATAAATCTATAAGAAATGAAAATGTTATTTGATCTATAAGAAATGAAAATGTTATTTGAGTGAGTGTGGATCAACTTATATCTATTGAGATATTTTATTATAAATCTATAAGAAAGGAAAGTGTTATTTGAGTGAGTTTGGATCAAGGAAGTTAATTTCGTACCGTACCGGCCGGTACCGCCGGAATTTGCCGTACCGATGCTTTGGCTGGTACAGAAATCCTCTTGTTTTGTTTTGGTTTAGATACCGGCTGTACCGGAGCCATTTCGGACATACCGGGATAAATACCGGGTTTCGGCCGGAAAATAAATACCGGGCGAAACAGAAAAAAACTCAGAAAACCCCCAAATTTTAAGATCCACCTCGTCAATCTTACCTCGGTTTTTCCTCCTCTTCTTCGTATTTGTCTCTGCTACGCATTTCTTCTTCTTTTCCTTTGTTTCGCTGGCCTCTGTTTGTACAGCCGCTTCATCTTCTTCATTTATTCCCAGCGTGGTCTATCTCTGTGTTTAGTTTTGGAACGCTCACCTGAAAGTAGAAACAAGAATGAAAAAAAGTAAGTGACAAGATTCAAAGCAAAACGTGTGGAGGTGAAAAAAAGAATGAAAAAAAATAAATAAAAGACTAATGGGCTACAGCTGTGTTAGCAAGATGTGTGGAGGTGAAAAAAACGAATGAAAAAAAAAAAAAAAAAAAAAAAATCCTAATGGGTTGGGACTTTCAGAAGTTGACCCTATAGGTGTATGACCCTATAGGTGTAGTACTTGGAAACTCTAGACATTTCAAATAATAAAAAATTTATTGGTTAACGTAAACTATTTTAATTTTTTTAAAGGTTTAAATTTTTTATTTTAGCTATGGCTCTATTATTGTAACATATATTTTTGTATTTTGATGAAGTTAAAATAGCTATATAGTTATTTAGCTTTACTGTAGCTAATGCTCTAACTCCACCAAAACATATAAAAAGTTGTCAAAGTGATATATTGAGTTATTAGAAATATAACTTTGTATATTGTATAAAATAGTAAAAAATAGCGGTAAACCTGAAACGGTACACCGGTATTGACCGGTATCCGAAATATACCGTACCGTTGGCCAAACTAGTACAACCTCCAGTACGGTATTGACTTCCTTGGTTTGGATCAAACTATATCTATTGAGATATTTTATTTATAAATTTAAGCTGGGAAAAAAGTGTAAATTGTCTTTAGAACATTGAGATTTTAAAATGCTATGTGTGTATATATATATAATATAGATTTTTAAATTCTTAGACAACTTATATATATATATATATATATATTAAAATAAAATCCTTTTTAAATTCCTAGAAGAATAGGATAGTAAGATTTATATATTTTTGGATTGGCTTATTTTTATTTTTATTAGAGTTATTTTGTTTAAAGAATCCACTGTGAAAAGCGATATTTTAAATTGGATGGATGGATGATATTAGGCCTGATGGAGAGATTTTTATGTAAAAATGAATCGGAGATGTATGTACTCGTGCTCTCTTTGTTTTCAGTTGTGCATGAATATTGGAATGTAACATGATAAAAGTGTACTGTCCAAATAAAAAATTCGTTCATTCCTTCAAACTGAATTGGGCTCTTTTGAAGTGTTTTACTGGCTAGAACATCTCTAATTCTCTATTGTTAAAAGGATATTCATTAACATTGCCCAGTTTAGCCAAATTCAGTGTACATAAACAAAATATGTACACTTACATTATTACACAGTACATAGTGCAACTCCATTGTCTGACAGGAAATTCCACTCTGGAGCTAGCAGAGTTAAACCATTATTTAGCATCCGGTCGACCCCAATTACCACTAACTCATACGTTCACATTCTCGTTAAGTCTAGCAGCTACGGTCACTGAAGATGCCACTCCGCCCGGGTGAGTCGCCAAGTTCTGATTGTTCCTTAGCTCGGCACTGACCACTCCTTCAGCATCCCGCCCTGTCACTGCTTTGTCCACTGGCAACTTCGCAGTCGCATCCTGTCACATTATATGAAATTAAGATCTATAATCTTAAAATTAGCACATTGTATGTTACATGTTTGGTAAAGTAATTCACACATGTTTGGTAAAATTCAAGTCACTTTATGAGTATAAGTGCCTTGTGAGATGTGGGAAGTCACTTTATGAGTATAAGTGCCTTGTGAGATGTGGGGAGTAAGGGTCAAAGATTAAGTTTTCAGGAAGGAGTTTCACACGTAGACTTAAATTAAGTTAAAATAGAATTCTATTTTGTAAATAAAAAAATAAAAAAAAGAACTGTCCACAAACATCTATACTGAATTTTTTTTTTCCCTTTGAAAGAAAGTGAATGTAATGTAGATGCAGTTTTAAAAAGCTGCGCACAAACAAAAATAATTTAACTGATTAATTGATAAAAACTTCGAACCAAAACCCTTCTCATTTATGGTTTACCATTAAAATGTCGCGCAGCTTGATCTTATATTCATCACGATCAACTCGGGCATTGTAAGTAGCTGCAGACTGAGCCGTGGCCGCGAGCCCACCTGAGATTATGACATTGCTACCTGTTGCTCTCACTTCTGCTGCTTGAATTGCAGCCGCATCACTCTGATCCACTGCCTTGTTTCCTGCTGATTGTGCACTGGCTTCCAGTGCTTCCCCTATAGTAAGTGCAATCTGTTGAGTAACCTCAAATGATGTTTGTAGTACCGGCGTAGCTTCTGCATATTGTCCAACAACCTACCCAAAAGAATTTATCCATCAACAATGATAGATATACCGAAAAAAGAAAAAAATCAATAATTATTTTTCAAGTTGTGATAAATATATCGTCACTGTTACATAGGTCCATATATCTAAAACTATTTTAGCTTAGCACCTCAAGGACCTTTTTTTTTTTTAAAAAGACAAATTATCTATGAAAATTGCTAAAAATACTATTAATTTTAGCATAAATGTTTACAAAATTATCATTAAATGACACCAGAAAACTACAAATTCTACCGTATAAACCTTATAAACTGATGTATGATCAAAATTTAAATAAATGACACTAAGACAAATTTTACCGTGTAAAAATGTATAATCAACATTCATTTACTATGTTATTTAAGTTATAATAATCATATTCTTGTCGCATCAATTCAAAAACTCTAGGATTACAAACTATTTTGATTTATGTTCACCACTAGCAACTTGTAAAATACAAGACAAAGTGCTCAAAGTGTACAAAGCTTAAAATTAAACACATGGCAGACTGCTCAATTGGTGAAACATAAACTGTAACACAATAAATAGGTAAGAGTATTTCTATTCCTTACTTGGCCAGCAACTGATTCAGTGATAATGCGACTTCCAGGGACATCAGTCTCACTTACAGTGACGCCTCGATCTCCAGTAACATCAGTGAAATCTTTGTGACCAACAACACCAGCTCTTACATTTCGAGTAGCCGCGGCTTGCATCACTGAAGCTGGTCCTCCCTTCTGGGTCTGACCCAAAATCATGTTTTCAGCTTTCTGCATCATCGCTGCGTCTTGTGGTGCAATAGGCTTGGAAGCCAGCTCCCCAGCGACTTTGGAAACGTCGCCAGATTTGATGGGTTCTTTTTGCTCTTCTTTCTCATGTTCTTGATGCGTCCTCCCTGGCTGTTCTTGGCGCATCTTGGTTGTATATATACGTTGATATATAACGACTTGGAATATCTTTGAGTTGGTGGGAGTTTCAGCAATGAGAGTGTTCCATATATATAAATGGGTCATAGAACTGATAGAAGTTTGGATGGGAATGAAGACGTGGCTTTAGGGAGACGTGGCTGTTGAAGAAGTGTGACAGAGTTTGAGTTTAGTGGTACAAATGGCAGCTAGATAGCATTGGTGAGATCATAGATGTATGAGTTTTGTTCTTGCTTTTACACATGCCAGCTTCTTAGCCCTACTCTCTACGCTGAGTCAATCACTATCTCTAATTTTTTATACTCTTTTCTTTTGTTTCTTTTCCTGGTTTGTATTAGCAAATGGTTTAAGTTTCAGATCTTAATTTATTTGATTACACTGTCAAAACAGTAACAGATAATTTTATTGACAAATAAAAACAGGACATTCAACTACTTAACAAATCATGAATTGAAGAGAATAAACAAAAAATACAGCTTATATTATATATAGGAATAGCTTAAGTTACTGTGAAACCTTTATAACAAGGTGTGGACGTTTAGATTTTCATCATTCTCTTCTAAAAATTGTAGAAACCAGTTTGTGTAACAAACTAGCTAGTTTAGGTGTATTATAAAAACAAACTTTTCGATTGTTTTTCAAATTTTAGTATAACCCTAATATTTTAGGTGTATCAATTATAAACACCAAAATTATAAGTATAATAATTAGAGCTTGATAATTAAAGAAAATTAAATATAAAAATAAAAAAATAAAATGTAAAATAAAACAAAATAATGAAGTAAATTTGAAATATCACTGAATTTGAAATACTTACAAGCAAACCTTAAAGTGGGAAAAATTCATAAAAGACTAATGGATCTTTTGAGATATAACAAAAGGAAACTAAAATATGGGGAAAATTCACGGTGACAACCATGTAAAGGTATCCAGTGAAGTTTGCATTTGCCATCCACTAAAAACTTATAATGGCATGGGAGATGAACAAACAAATAAAAGATTGAAGAAGTTAACAAGTCAATTAAAAGACAATAGAGACTAAAAGAGAAAGTGGGTTTTTTTTTTTAATTGTAAGTACAAATGCGTACGTATGTATATTTATGTAATTCTTGAACCTCTTTTGGGAAAATGTGGTCATTGTAATGATTATTATGGGTGAATGGATTCTAGAAGGATGGAAATTGCCTTAAAGACAGTGAGTATATGCATGTTTTCTCTCTCTCACAATTGGTGAATCATACTCTTCAATGGAACCCACCAATTGTGAGAGAGAGGAAACATATAATTGGTGGGTCCCACTAAGGAGTAGGACCCACCAATTGTGAGAGAGTAGAAACATATTATCTGTACATGGTATAACTTCTCCTTAAGGATAGGATTGGAGGACCCTCCAATCCCCATCTAGGTTCTTGTTTCTGCCACTCTAATCATGGTTGACAAAAACAACCCAAAGAAATGTCAAATGTCCAATTAGTGAAAAATGACAGAAGTCACTCCAATTAAATTAAAGAGCTTAAAATGTATATTCACTTGCCTATTTTGTCTTAAAATTCACGTAGCTATTGTGATTGTAGGTCGGTAAGCTACAATTAATAGTTATATGAGTCCTAGTGTGTCAAAAACCCAGATTTCTTACCACTGTTCATGTTGTGTGAAGTGGTATCTCCTCTTGCCAAGGCTTGAGGGTATCCATGGGCTTGCTAGTTTGAGCCTAGGTGGCCCTACGGTCATTACATTAAGAGAAAATCTAAAGCCACAACTTGCTAAAATGACTAATCATAATTGATGAAAAAAATGCAGTGAGTTCATGTGAATTTGATTGTCCACTACTTATAGTCGACCATTGAGTCCATATGAAAGTAATTATATATTACCCAGTTGTTAGACTACTTTAATAAGCGTTAAAAAACGTAGATGTAGAAGAACGGTCAAATTAACATCATAGTCGGTTTATTTGCAACAGTGATGTGTCAGATAAAGGCTTGCAAGTACTCTAATATCACAAAAATTACTTCATACATAACACATGGTTCATTATTGAGATCCCCATAACTAAGGGTCGTCAATGGGCCGGGTCGAGCTGGCCCGGCCCATTTTTACTTGGCCCAAGAGCACAATGGGCTGGGTATAATGGGTTATTAACTAGTTAACGGGTCGGATCGGGTTAGGCCGAAAGAGAAAACCCCAGCTCACGACCCTACCCATGGGCAATGCCGATTTTGTCTTTAACGGGATAGGCTACTAGGTTGAGCCTAATGGGCTACCCATGAGATTGTGTTAGCATATTATTTTATTATTTTTAGAAATAAATAATCAATTTTTAATAAGGGAATAATCAATCTAGTTTTTTTTTTTAAAGGAAAGAATCAAAGAATTTAATACTTAATTACAATTTTTTTTATCGTTAAATCTATTTAATTTTTTGTTTTGTTGATGGAAACTTATTTAATTTTTTTTAAAATAAAGCTTCAAATAGTTTTTTATTTTTATCTTTAATAAAAAAAAAATCAAATGATTAATTCAAATTTGCTAGACTACTAGAAAAATATATATTTAGTAAACTAAGTTTAGCACAATTACTTTAAGTATATTAGTGGTTGGGAGAGTTCCTTTAAGAAGTTTTATTACAATATCTCAAGATCAATCCTTCATACACTTATATTTTTGTTAAAAATTCTAAGTTATTGGACTGGGCAACGGGTTGGGCCAATGGGTTGGGCTACTGGGCTAGCCCACTGGGTGCCTATGGGCATAAAAACTAGCCCATGGCCTAACCCATTGGGCTAGTGGGCTACCCATGGACCTCAATAACAATGGGCTAGGCTGCCCATTAGCTTAATGGGCTGCCGGGTTTTTGGGTCGGGCCGTGAGCCATGGACTATTTGATGACCCTTACCCATAACGCACTGGGATGAATTTAGCATGAGCAATGTCTCTGTTTCTACCCCAGCCTCCACGATTCATATTGCCAGCTCTGGATTATAATGATCTTGAAAATAGGCTTGTAAGTGCCAAACGGAAAAAAATGCAATGAAAATGCCTAACAATATATCCTTTACTAAACTTAGTTCAGGAAACACTAATTCTCTAGCCATAAGCAATGAAGTAGTTTAACATCAGAAGTCTGTCCACACTCAGAGGTTGTTATGGGAGTGCTTCTTGAATGTCCTTTTACTTTCCCTTAAACAGATTTGAAAGATAGAGGACTACTAGCAATAGTAGCCTCAGCTGCTCATTGATTGAACCACACATATGCATGAATCCTATTTCTGGACAAGTATCGGTTTCATGTCACATGTGAAGCACTGGATGCAAGACAAATTCCTGTCTAATTGCATTCTCTGCAAAATCGTATGGAAAAATGCAGTCTAGGTAAAAGAGCATGAGAGGAATCAGCGTCATGAATCATCTATAGGACAACTGTCTATGATTTTTGGACATATATCATGTCTGTGACTAACTCCTATCAATTTGCATTTTATGCTCAGCATAAAAAGACACCATAAATATTCCAAGATAAGCTATACTCAACGAAAAACCTGCATTTGTCACAAATTCATACCAATCCACTGAATTGTTTATGGAAAAAATGCAATTTATGTAAATGAGCATGAGGAAGAATCTCATATGTTCCATTACTACTTCATCATGTTTGCCATTCATCCTTTTGGTGCCATGCTACAGCTTTTCAATGACACATCAGGCACTTGATATAATGGCCATACTAAGATACCAATTGATGTTTTTCAAAGAAACAGCACTGAAAGGTATATGCACACAATTCCAATATTATTGTTACATAACAACGTTTTAGCAAGGATTAACTAATGACAGAGTAAACCCGGATCTTCACTGTAGCTTATTGTCAGAAAAGAAATTCCAGTTTGATCAGAAGCCATCATATTTACTGCTGCAGAACTGGACATGCAACCTCCAATCCATTACCTGAACATTACAGTACAATTTTCAAATGTACATTCGTTTTCTTGGTCTTAATAAAGTATATCCTTAATTCCTAAGTGCAACAACTTTCAGTTGCTATGTTGTATGATGAGGATTCACAGCAATCAAGACACATGAAAACTGCCATCTTGAAATACTAAAATATTTGGAAAATACTAAAGATACTAATTTTACTACAAAATATTTACAACCTAACATGGCAAATTATGTAATTGGTGAAATGTTAACAACGTAATATTAAATTGCTTCTTCGTTTTTGCAGTGCATTTAAAATTGATACTTCAGTTTGTAAAGCTTATATAGTAAAACTTGTAATACCCTAACATTAGTGTGTGTCTGGGGGGAATTTTATTTTTCCCCCAAACCCCTTAGGCAGTACATTGTCAACATAAAAGCTTACCATCGGGATCAAAGAAGAAGGCTTGCTTAACTTTCCCATCAGGAAGGGACCTTTGAAAAGTTTCAATTCCCTTTTCCTGCAGAATTAACTAAACTTTAGCCAGCAATTAATATTTAAAAACAATTACTACAAAATAAAAAAATAAAAAATACACACACCACTCTTCTATGATGATTACTGCTGGAGCAAGCAGAGTATCTCAAAAAAAATTGCTAAAATTTTCAGCATTTCCAGTCACTTCTCATTTTCTGCCACATGCAGACTCAAATGAAGAACGCACCATCAGACACCATTTCAATTCACAGTCCCCTATTCAATTCTTTTGGCTTAACGGGACAAGAGTTTTCTAAGAGTGAAACAAGGTAACCAATATATGGAACATACAGTTCTTAAGGTCCCAAATAAACTCATTCAAAGAATAGATTTATTCTCCAACACTAACCATAAGGCCAATATGCTCCAACTCAGATGGTACTTTCTTCCCACAATAATATGGTGGGAGTGAGGTTATGGGTTCAAGACACACTGCCTCATCATGAACAAAAACACTCACACTATCACATAGCTCGCGACAGATTACGCATATGATTGGTGCCCCAAAACACATTTCTGCTGTTTACTTCCCATTGAACAAAGCCAATTTCCAAGGTATAAATTTCTATTGACCAGTGACCACCTAACTTTCCAAGCACACCATTGGCTTGATTTCACAATCTTACCCTTTAGTCAGAGGCAGTAATTGTGCTCATCAGTCTTATCTATTAAGTATTAATAATCGATACAAAAACTATTTTCAAGCCCTACATCTCTAAGCTTATTTTTCTTAAAATTTTAAACCCACCCAATTCAACACCCTCATCGGCTCATCAAGGTAAAACTCCCAATAAAATTATAAAATTACCAACTAATTGATCACATGAAATGGTAAAATAAAGGTATAATCTGAGTCCACCAAAAACTGACACCTATAACAACAATCACTTGCAGATTCAATAGTTGTATACCAAAAAGGATCACTTTTAAGGGACCAAAGCAATCAACTTTATCCATCAAACCCCAAATCAAAAAAAAAAAAAAAAAAAAAAAAAAATGCTCAACTTTACAATGAAACTATTTTAATAGTCCATGATTCGATTTGAAGCTCGTGAAACCATAAGGTTCAATTTGCAACCACCTTAAACATCATGATTTAATTTAAAAATTTTAATCGAAGCACGATTAGAATCCAAATTAGCTTATAATTGTAGTGTAATTTTGTCCCTAAAGTCCATTTTAATTGTCTTAATTTTGGTACTACCAAATCATAGAATTTAGCATAAAAATCAAGATGACCAACCTACTTACTTAAGATTAGATCAACTCATTGTCACTACTGTTGAATGTTCTATGCGTAAACAAGGATGACAACCTAGTTTGTTTAATATAGAACAACCTAATTTGCCCCAAAAAGAATTACTAACAGCAATATCCTAAATAAGTGAAGGGTAAAAATAGAGAAAAAAAAAAAAAGAAAAAAGAAAAAAGAAAAGGAATATTTTACCTTAAGAGATTGCAGAAAAGACTCAAAATTGGAGACAGTGAAGCAGATATGGTGACCTCTAGGGAGATGGCTGGGGTCAACAACTGGTGACGTGGCACTCCAGGGACCTTCTGGAAGATTGGTACTGGGGTTCCTCTCGATGAGGTGGAGTTGGAAAGCTGAGGACAAGTTCAACCATATTACCTTAAACTCCAAAAAGTTGGGGCTCTCTATCTCTTCAAACCCAAAAATCTGCACAGAAACTATAATCAAACTTTAGAAACAAAAAAGAAAAGAGATTTGGTAATAGAAACAAAGGTTTTTTTTTTTTTTTGGGATGAAATATCTTGGGACACCTCTTTGTAGAAGTTGGCAAGGCGTCTGATATCTGAGGATTCTCTGGAGATGTGGTTGAGGGACACTCCTGTGGCCACTGACGCTGCCATTTTTTGTGTGTGTTCACTTCAGTAGTATTTGTTTCCGTACTTTGGTGGGTTTGTAGAAAATGGAGATGAGAGTTGATGGGCTTTGTGGCTAAAAGGCTAGTATTGCATTGTTGGGGTCCTTGGGTATGTGTGACATGTAGAGAGAATATTGGTGTACTTGTCAGCAATAACTTGGTGGTGAGGTCGTAGTCAAAGAGTTGTGGAGTTGTGGCTAACCAAGCGGTCCAACTGTCCACGTGATAATCATGGTTTATTAGTTAGGATTTTAAGGCACATTAATTTTTATTTTTGAAAAAAAAATTTAAAAATTGAAAAATTAATGACTGTTTTTTTAATTTTTGAGAAAATATTTTCAAAAATAGAAAGTTTAACGTGTACTCTTGGGATACACATTAACCGAACCCTATTAGATAATAGGAAAATTACAAGAATTGAATTAGTACTAATGTTGGATTATTGACAAAGAATAAATAGTTATATTATCGTAATCGCATATGCTATTTATGCAAAATGGGCTAAGTTTAGATCTAGTGCATCAGTGACACGTGTTCGAATTGTGCCAAGTTCGTACAAAACAAATCTTACATTTTCAGCATTTGACACCTAGTGGGGTTGAAAGCACTATTAATATCCTCATTGTTTAGGTAAACTTGTTACGAATACAATTTATAGCTTAGTGGTGTGCTGTATTAACATCTTTAGTTGTGTTTAATGTCTAGGATTCGAACACACCTCACTCTTTTTCCATTTACCTATAAATTTTTTTTTAAATGGTTATAGCTGAATCCTGGTCACTCTATTCAACCGGAAAAAATTACCCACTTTTTTTGGCCTGATTCACCAACAAATTGTCAACAAGAGACCTTCCCCATGAGTAACTAACCCAAACCAATCCAAGTCAGATGAGTTGTGGTAGGTTAATGATTTTGAGTAACAAAACAACTGCATAGTAAGTAAATGGTGAAATAACCAAGCTACTTAACACTAATTTGGTACGACTTATGAATGGAAATGTGTAATAAGTAATAACTAATATGGACATTTATGATTTGGTACAGACGATGTCCTCAAGAGAAGAGTAGCGGAGAACACACATTCAAGGTACAGCATACTTGTGATTTATACATCTATGTAAAATTTTGAAATACAAGTGTGACCAATCAACACTATAGAACAAAGTGACTCAAAAGGTGGCAAATAAAAATTAAATCCTCTAAACTTGGGAATCATATCCTACCCGCCAATAATTTAAAAACTACCACGTCTTGTATAGAAAGAATCTCAATAATTTTTGTCAGAAAGCTGTCCAATACGAAATTGTTGAAATTTGAAAATATTAAGTTATCACCAATAATCTCCACAAGAGCACTGGCCGTCTCTAAATTGATGAAACCGATTGTTATCTCTCACTATAATTTCTCTGCCGACAATGCCAGAGATGAACTTGATGGCACTGTGGCAGTCTCCACAAATCCTAAGATTTTTTGTGATCCTTATAGGTACTCCAGGAGGGATAGCTATGAGGCCATATGCAAGGGCAATTTTCTCACTATGGTACCAAACTTCTGATATTTTCTCTTCTTCTTGTAAATCATAGAGAGCAAAATTGGTATCAGGTACATAGCCAGCTTCATTCATATCCCTCCTTAGTTTAGCTAGCATTGCCTGAATCTCTGAGTTCCTTTCATGGGAAGTATCCTTTGCTTGAAAGACATGGACTGCATTCTTTACAGAGATCCAACTACAGCCTGCATCCTTTTTGATACCAACATCCTTCATTTCCTTTCTCACAAGAGTGGCTTCTTCCCACCTGTATTAAATATTTGTTAAATATAATCAGTTTACTAAATTGGGGTTAAGACTGCCTATCAATTATCTCTCTAGAACTCTGCAAAAGAAAACATATATGGTGCACAAAAGCAAAAGCATTACAATGTCATTATGAAAGATGAAATCTTTAAACCAATGCTTTTATTATCTAGATAAACGCTGCCTAAGGAGTTCATGGATGTCAATGGGAGTGAATTTGATTAATCAAATTTTGAGGAAGTAGTAAATTTGTGGAACCTCTTGACTGCTTAGTATGAAAAGACTTGATTGGCTTTGTTTTCATATAGTGTTATTACCTGCCAGTGGCTGCAAAAAGATTAGAAAGCACCACATGGTTGCCAGAGTCTTTTGGATCAAGTTCAAATAAGTTATCAGCAGCAATCTTCCCCAATTCAGGCTTCCCATACACTCTGCAAGCCCCTAAAAGAGCTCCCCAAACTGATGTTGTTGGCCGAATTGGCATTTCCTTTATAAAGTCATAGGCACGCTCTACCATCCCAGCTCGCCCCAATAAGTCCACTACACATGCATAATGCTCTACCCCTGGTTCAATCCCATATCCTGTCCTCATTGAGTCAAAAATTTCCATGCCCAATTTCACTGCTCCTGCCCTACTACAGGCTGATAATACACAAACCAAAGTTACATAATTTGGTACCACCTCATTGCCACTAGACATCATCTCCTCTAACAATGCCAAAGCCATGTCTGCATGCCCTTGATGTGCATACCCTCCTATCATTGCATTCCAAGTGATTAAGTTCCTCTCAGGCATTTCATGAAAGGCTTGCTCTGCATCATTTATATTTCCACATTTCCCATACATGTCAACAATTGCACTCCCGACAAAGATATTCCCCTCCACACAAGCCTTTACAGCCAGTGCATGAACTGACCTGCCCAATTCAAGACCCGAAAGACCAGCAGAAGCACTCACAACACTCGAAAGCATAAAATCCGTCGGCTCAATGCCTTCTTCTCTAGCTTGCAAGAAGACAATACATGCCTTCTCATCCTCATCATTTTGCACATGTGCAGCCAACAAAGAGCACCAAGAAACATCATTTCGCTGACCCATTCCCTCAAAAACCATCTCAGATGATCCAATCTCCCAACACTTGCCATAAAAATCAATCAGCCCATTCGAAACAGACACATCCACCTCAAACCCAATCCGAATCACAAACCCGTGCAACTGACACCCAAGCTCCAAATAGGAAGCATCAGAACATGCATTGAGAAACGCACAAAACGTTATCGAATCAGGCTTCCCACCCACACGTAGAAACTCAATAAACGCCTCCACCCCATTTCTCGGTTGCCCATTGAGCACCGCATTAGAAATATACGCATTCCACGTCACTAAATTTCTCTCAGGCATTTCATCAAACACCTTCCGAGCCTCTTCTCTCAGCCCCGTTTTACAGTACATATCGAAAGCACTAGACCCCACAAAGACATCAGCTATCTGACCATCCTTAACAGCAATGGCATGAACCTGTTTTCCCACAAACGGCATTCGAAGATAGGCCGAGGCTTTGAACAAACAAGGGAAAGTGAAGTCATTGGGGTGAACATTTTCACGGAGCATGTGTGAGAAGTGGACGAGAGAAGAAACAAAATGACCATTTTGGACCGACCCAGCAATGAGGGCAGTCCAGGTGACTACTGAGCGAGACGGAGTGAGTGAAAGGACGAGTTGGGCTGAGTTGAGTAGGTCGAGTTTGGAGTACATGTTGATGAGGTGGTTGGAGAGGAAGGAAGGGAAAGGGGTTAGGAGGGTTTTGATGATTTGGGCATGGGTGGCACGGCCGAGGAGAGAGGAGCGAGTCGAGATCGACGATTCGATTAAGGCGGCGAGCGAGGTGGGAACGAGGAAAGGCATGGTATTGGCTGATAATTAAAGTAGTCATAGTTGTTGTTGAAGAACCATGAAGAGGTTTTGCAGTGTTACATAAAAAGGAGAGAAGAGGTTCTGTTGTGTTTGGTGAATTTTAGGAAGAAAGATGCTACGTCTACAACAATTTTACAATATTTTTACAACAAATCACAGATGGTTAGTTGTTATTGGTTCAAATTTGAAACTAACACTAAGATTACTTTTTTGCCCCAACAATAACAACCTGCCACTTAGGAAATATTGTAAAAATATTGTAAAAATGTTGTAGGCATAGCATTTCTCTTTTAGGAATTGGAAATGTCTGAGAAAAGTGAAAAGAATGTTCCACTTTTTAAATTTGTTTCTCGCGCGCTTCTATTTTATGCAAAGGCCAAAGGGCCGGCCAACGGCTCTATTGATTTTTTTTTTTTTAAATGGTTTTGAAAACCGGTCAAATTCAAGAAAAAAAAAAAAAAAAAAAAAAAAAAAAGAGGGTAGTAGTTCGATTCCAATTTTTACCGCTTAAACCACGATTTTTACGGTTGAATCACTAATTTTTATGGTTTTTACTCGATTAGTTGAGGTTTGAGAATTCAATTTTCCATTGAACTAACTAATTAGATCCAAATTTTAAAACCATAAGAAGGAGAAGTAGCTTTATTTTTGCCAAATATTTCATTTTTACAAAAAATATTATTGAAAAGCTTTTACTTGAAGTTATTTTATGATGTAACTCATTTTGGAATTTAAGCTTACTCAAGTGAAAATCGAATTTAGCAAACTTGAATTCTAGTCTAAAAACTATGATTTGATTGAAAATACTATATCATATGATATCGGCGAGAAAAGGTTAAGTGAAAGTCAAGTTTAGTAAACTCAAGCAATAGGCTACATAACCGAAAAAACTTTAGAAAGAAATGTTTCAGTAATATGTTTTTGCAAAAACTAAATATTTGGCCAAAAAAAAAAATGCCAGAAGAAAGAAGAAGGAATCCATATAATACTTCACTGTCTTTATTGCAAATTTAGGCTAATCTCTTGAGACCATTTTAATCATATGTGACAACTTTGTATGATTAATATCGGAGTTAAATGTATGCCAAAAAAAACAAAGGGCAAAAATAGAACGGCCTAAGCCAACAGCTTTCTTTCAAAATCTTCCCCGAAACTCTCTCCTCTGATCCGTACTTGTCTCTCCCTATGCTGACATCTTCCAAAACCCAAAACCCAACTCCCTCTTCCCATCTCTCTTTCTCCCTCTCTTCCTCACTCTCTCTCTCTCCTCTGTAGAGAGACGAGAAGAGAAGAGCAGGCTTAAACAGGAGGCTTTGATCATCAGGGTCCTTCAAATTAAAGTAAAAGTTAATTCTTGCTTGATGGAGTCGATAAGCATGGTACCTTCTACTACTAGTGCTCGGCGCAATAAGTCCCTTTTGGGAGTCTCTCCTCCTCATCCTCATCATTATCATCATCATCAGCAGCAGCAACAGCAGCAGCGTCATCTCTTAGAGGCAATCTCGTTGCTTCTCTCTCGATGGAATGGTCTCCAAATGGCCATCCAGAACCAGTGGGGTGGCCATGACTCTCTCCAGAAATCCCACCAGCTTGAAATCGATATCTTCTCCTGGTTCTCTCAATCCAAAGGTCATATATTATTATTACATTTGCTCACATCATGATTCATCCATGTTCTCTCGGCCATTTTCTTGAAATCCTATATATGTCTCTTTTAATTTACAGCACTGCTTTGTGTGGAGGATTTAGAAAACTTGCTCCATGAATGCATGCTATTCTCCTTTAACACGGAGATTGAAGATGGTAGCATTGAGGAGGTAATGTATTATATACACCCTTTGAATTTTGAACCGCAGTTGAAGAACATGTTTGATATCTTTGGATTAATTTAGGACTGGAGTCAAAATATCTAGATCATATAGCAATAGCAGTCAAAACTTTTTAAGCTTTAAATTTTGTGCTTGGCATTAACATTAACATAAATTATAAGGATTTAGGAATGCATATTTGCTTAACAGAATAATTTTATATATCTGAGTAAAACCCGTATGTAGCTGCTTTGTCAGGCTACAGTTTTTTAGAGCTTTTTTTTAGGTATAACTATACTTTTTATCGAGTTTATTTTTAGAAAAAGGTAGATTTCATCCGAAATTGGGTGTGACTTCTAAATGCAAAATTTCATCTAAAACTGGTCAATGAAATGAATTTCTTTGGCTAACGATTGTTTACTGACAACTTGAATTTAAGCTTTTAAGGCCCCTAATCTTCTGGATATTGTATGATACATTGAATTATTGCTAATTAAGCAGGTGGCAGAACAGTTGATGGTTATGCATGAAGAATACATGCATATAATTCAATAGACATTATAATATCTAAAGGGATCTCAGCTGTGAGTCAGAAGCTTTTCCTCAAAGTAGACAGGTAACCATGGTTATAGCGATCAGCCTAAATAAATCTTTGCTTCATGTCTGTCAATGCATCTTATCATGCCATATGGAGCAGTGCTTCATTCTTCATATTTAAGCTTTCATATTTTTCCCCCCTAAGAGTGACCTTTATTAATAATAAATGTTAGGAAAAATAAGAAAGTTTTGATGCCATGTTAGTTGTAGACCTGTAGTTATAATTTCGTATAGAAAGAGATAGCAATTGATGCATGGAATGTATTATGTACCATAAAAAGATCCCTGAAATTATTTTATTGATACTCCACAGGAATGTTTTCTGAAAAGCTAAGTATTAGTAAGATTTGTTATCTTAATATTTCCTCTAAATGTGCGTATATGTGCCATCAGTGTTACACAGACAAAGACACAATTTCACATGTGAGATAGACGGATAAAATTCATGCCCTTAAAACATTAAAAATTCAATAAGGAATAGAGTGATACTTTATGAATCAATATAAGTTAAATTTGAACATGATATTTGATTTCAGAAAGTGTTATAATTAAAATTTCTTTATTTCAGTGATATCCATGTGCATCCGAATAAAATTGATATGAATTGAATAACTTGCAAAAAAGGAATTGAGTTGAAATATATTCTATACTTATCCATACATCAGGCGCTCAGAAGATATTTTGATGGGAGAAGTGGGGTGAGGTATTGAAAGTAGAAATTTGGTGCATAAGTTTTGGTCAAGCACAACATATAGAAGCCTAGAGAATCAGTGAAGCAGCACAACTGCACAAGCAGAGATGGATCGTAGCTAATTGCCTACTGCCGAAACAAGAACAATTGGAATTACTTCAAAATGCCAAGGATCCAATTTTTTGTTTTTGTTTTTGTTTTTGTTTTTTTTTTTTTTTTTGTGACTGAAATGTACTAAATTGTGTTCTATCCCTTGTATTTTGACATTCCAACATTGGTAAATGAACTATTTAGTAGGAATTTTATCCACATGCTGCTGACAATATTGAACTGCACATATGTGTAATGTTCTATGCTAAGTGCTTCTTTCCCTTTTATGTATTACAAGATCTGGATGATATAGAGAATTAAGCGAATAAAATTTCTGAAATCCAGCAGCTAAAACAAGTTATGTCAAAATAATGACATTCGTGTAACCTATATATGGTTGCATCTTATTTCCCAGTGAAGTCAGCGTTATTGTGTGAGTCATATATATGGTGCAGTATCTCTATTTTATGATCAGTTATTGGAATCGTTTAATGTATCTTCCCATATCATACCAATGGGAGAAACAATTATGATAATATAGAGCTGATAGGGTTTATTTAATTGATATACACTAAATACAAAGAGCTGCTTTTGGATGGTTATTTGTGATTTTCAAATAGGGATTAATGCATCATGTATCTTGTTTGGTTTCGAATGTCTGAGTGAATAGTCTTCCATTTCAAATATTAAGTTTCAGGTCATTGTCCAAAAGCGGTCATCCGGAAGATCAAGCTCCTTTATTGTGAGTTTGGATCTGCATCCACATCTATGCGTTTACGTTTTCAGCTTCTTTTTTTTTTCCCAGCACGTGAACAGTAAATGAATTTATTCGGTAGAGGACAAAATACACTGTTCACACACTGTTTATGTAATGATCATAGATCTCACAGCACTATTCATACATTTAAAAATTAATTTGCTATAGTGTTTTCAGTTTTCAGATTTGCTACTTTTTTTGTTAGTTCATTCACAATTTCTGTAATGACCACATCCTATGCCAATGCGAATTGTGCACTCTTGTCACTCTACATCTTTTAATGTAGGTGTTAGAAAGCAAAATGGTAAGAAATAACAAAATTGTTGAATGGGGGTCACATAAACTCTCTTTAATCTAATGAATGAAAATGAGGAAAGCACGTTAAAAAGGAAATGGAAAGCGGTTGAGATTAATTTCCTGTATCAACTATGGAACTGCTAAGTTTCAATGTGACTAAAGAAAATATCTGATCGAGTCTTAGCCCTGAGGCCATAATCTAATTTTTATTTGTTCACAACACATGAACAAGCCATGTAACTAATTTTCCATATTTCACATCCCTTGATATCTTCCTACATGTCTTTAATTTAATTATTTAAAAAAAAGGCTATGACTGAGTCGTCCTACACTTTGGGATACCATTCTACTTCTGTCATCCACTTCATTCAGCTGAGTTTGATGCATCAAAAATTCAGTTGTTGTAAATCCTCAATGAGAAATGTATTATTATGGAAACTTCTCAATAATGTACTTTGAAAAAGTGAGAAAAAGTAACTAAAAAGCGAAAAACTAGCTTATAATCTAGTCAATTGCAGTTTAACAGGCCCACTCATGGCAGGGGTTTACCTTAAGCCATAAGCCTTGACCATCCAGTAAACTGCAAAATACAAGCACCACTAAATATCTAATCTCAACATATAGATGAATGAGGTGGTGAACAATCACTTTTTAATCTTTTCCAACTGGTTTGGTTAACCATTGAAGTATTTAGTATTCTACCCAAAAAAAAAAAATGAATTTAGTATGTTATGTTCATTTGAATTTATTTGGTATTGTATGTAGATTCTGAATCAGATGCAAATCTAAGAAGTAAGATGACAAGGAATCTCAAATCAGATATAATTAGGGTCGAAGAAAGTTGATGAAGAAATGAAACGGGGAACTCATGTTGCATAATGGCCTTAAAGACACAGAGATTGTGTGCTTCAAGTCCCATTTTAGCAGTTTAACAAAACCTAAGTTGAAAAAATAATAAGTTGCACCAGCCGGGAATCGAACCCGGGTCTGTACCGTGGCAGGGTACTATTCTACCACTAGACCACTGGTGCTTGTTGGTAATTCTGTCTAGTTTTTTGGTTAACACTGACACAAGTTTGTGGCTACAGTATTGGTAAATTATTGTTTTTAGGCCAAAATTTAAAACACACATACTAAATTTTACCATTTTTTATTTTAATCTTACAAGTTTAGGTTTTGTCATTTCAGTCTTTTAAGTTTTATTCTTTCCCAGTTAAGTTCTCCGTTAATGACTTAATGTATTGTTTGTTTTTGCCGTTAACTTTTATTTATTTATTAATTTTAGAAAAAACTTATAAAAAAAAAAGGAAAAACGAAAATGGAAAAGAAAAAGCAGAGCCAACTAGAGGAACGCCCAGAACATTCCAATCAATGAGAAGGCCACCATTTCAGAAAAAATTCGCACACTAGCACACAGCGCCATCAAAAGACAAACAATAGTATTGGCCAAATATAATATACACCAATGATCAATGAGAAGAAGCAAAAATAAAAGGAACCTTCGCAGAACCCAAGTTACAAATGTTTACTGTAAAACAAAGATGTTTCTGAATGGATCAACCCAACTTTAGCGTTTTAGATTAAAAGAATTAAAAAAAATTTTGTTACGCTAATGGACAGAAACAACCCAACTTTGTGATCTCTCTTTCTCTCTCTTTCCTCTTCTAGATCTCTCACTCTTTCTCTTTCCCCTCTTTCTCATTCTCAGTTTTCTTTGATCAGGGTGGGGTTTCAATTTTGTTATTTAGGTGGGGGTCTTCTAATTGTCTTTTTTTTTTTTATTATTATTTATAATTAACTTTTTTTTTTTCCTAAAATTAAGAAAAAAAAAGAGAGTTAATGGTAAAAACTAATATCACATTAATGGATGACCTAATTGGGAAGGAATGAAACTTTGAGGACTAAAATGACAAAACCCAAACTTATAGAACTATAATGAAAAATTATGAAACTTAAAGAATGAGTTTTGCATTTTAGTCCTATTTATATCTTCCAAAATATCTTCACAGAGAACCAAACTGTGGGCTTTCAATTTTAAGCTTATATACAATCAGAACTCATAGACAAATTCATGTTAAAAGTTCACTCTACTCATCAAGAATTAACCTTGCAGATCCTTGAGGCAAAGAAGGCCAAGGTTTTCACAATAAACGCCTAGCCATATTGTAAAGGCATTTTAAACCTCACAGAAAATGTAATATTATATGATTAAAATAGTTAAACTGTAAAAAAAATATATACTTATTTTTATATTAGAGAGCAAATACAATGTTATTTAGAACTAATGCATTTCATGTGATTCAGATAAATGCATTTTTTCCCCAATAGTAATCATCTCAATTTCAATGAAATGTTCCACATGATTTGTGGTTATGAGTAATGAAAGGAGATTGTTTCAACTATGATCCGATCATATATTGTGGGTGAGAAAAAGAAAAGAGTACATATCTATTGTACATAGTTATTTCACATTTTATACACAAGAAAGTTATTGACAATAATCATCTTGAAAGTTTGCAAGTAACAGAGGATACTAAAAAAATAATGTAACTTGATAATTGATTTGTTAATAGACACATTTAATTAAAATTTAATAATTAAGCAATGTAATATTAACCGAATTACATCCATCCTCAAGTTCTTAACTTGAATGCGACTCATGCACGTGCATGTATGTTTATATGCGTAACGCAAAACACTCATTGGGAGCTATGCTAGGAGTGTGAGAATTAGATAAGAATACGTTGCACTTAAAATAGTAAGACTTTTAAAAATTGTACATAAATTAAATAAGCTAAATAAGTTGAAAAATAAGCGTACCTTCTTTTTTTTGAAACAAAAATATGCATATCTAAATAGATAGAATGATTCGTGGCAGAAAAGATGACACCGAAAAAGGAAAAAAATATAAAATATACATTAGACCTAAAAGTTGAATACCAAAAGGCAAGGTATTTGGTTTAACTTTTTAAAACTAGACTTTTTGGAAAAGTAGAGTTTTTAAAAAGTGCGATATAAAAAAAAGTAATTTTTTAAAAATTGAGTGTTTTGTAAAAGCTGTTAAAAAATGTTTTTTTGAAAAAGTTAAGTGTTTGGTTAGCATTTATAAAAGTGGCAATTTAAGTGATAAATTACCAAAAAAGACAATGTATATATAAAGTATTGTGAAAATACTTTCTAAAAAATTATTCTAAAAAGTACTTTCAAAGTTTCTAAAAAATTATTTTTTTCTCACTAATATTAACTAATAATAACCTACTACTTAAAATTTATTGTAAAAATATTGTGATAATATTTCTTAATTTTAATTTCTTATTCTTTATTTTATTTTTCCTTTATTTCTTTACTTTTTTTTATCTATATTTCCTCCTTATTCCCTCCCTCTCTTTTTTTCTCCTCCACACACGTACCCTTTTTTTCCCCCTTTTTTACCTACAACTTCCTCCAGAACATCCCAGTTTCGTAGAGCTTTCTTCTTCTTCTTCTTTTTTTTTCTTCTTCCTTTCTCTCTTTTCTCTTACCACTTTGTCTACAAGTTTCTTTCCCTCTATCCCATAAAAACACACAAACTTAAAGGTCACACACACCACACCATTTGATTCTCATCAAACGAAGATAGAGGGGGAAATCACCAATAGAGGAATGGGTCAGATCAGTGTTTGATCTTTGCCTTCACCACCACCTATCTTCCTCCCCATTGCTGCTTGATCTCTTCCCCACTACCAACGATATGCGGTAGAAATGGATCAGATCGGTTTTTGTTTTTTTGGTTCTAATTTCATTATTGGGTTCCTTTGTAATAAAATGTTTGGGCAATTTGGTAATTGAAGACATACTCTCAACGGTAATATTTATGAATGTGGAATGGTTTTTGCAAAAGCGCCACTTCAATGTGTTGTGTTAAAGTTCAGTTTCTTCACATTTGTAAAAGTTGTGTTTTACAAAAACTAGCTTTGAATAGTCTCACCAAACGCATGCTTTATTTATTTGGTTTCAAAAAGCACTTTTTGCCTCGGGCAAGTGCAACCAAATGGCCATTATACCAATTTTTTTTTTTTTTTTTGGGCAAGTGGTTACACTTTCTTTGAGCCAAGTGGCTGTACTTCAATAACGAATTTGGTTAATTACATATTTACCTTTAGGTCTAAATAAAATTTTAAAAGTTTTTAATTTAAAACCATTGAAATTTTTAACTGCTTTAAGTGAAACTCTATTGGTAAATTTTCAAAAATGCTCTTAAATTAAAATCGTAAGGACCCGATTTGATCCAAAACCCAAATGGTTTAGACAATGACCTAATTAGTCCAAAACAATGAATTTGTTAAAGAGTGGGCTTATTACTAAACGTTCAACGAGTTAGGATGTTGATCACAAAAGGCTAGTTAATATTTAGATGAGCAAAATAAACAATTTGAAAAAGAAGATTGCTCCTCGATTAGGTCTGAGAATGGTATGT
The DNA here is from genome assembly GCA_030445155.1 of Quercus variabilis. Lineage (NCBI taxonomy): Eukaryota > Viridiplantae > Streptophyta > Magnoliopsida > Fagales > Fagaceae > Quercus > Quercus variabilis. The sequence continues at coordinate 1,607,652 of CP129450.1, read as the reverse complement.
TCTTATATATTTCTTTTAAACTTATACAAATATTCAAGTTCTTGGTTACACAATAGTTTTTTCTCTGGTTTTCTCATCGTCCCCCTTGTAAGGGAGTTCTTCCCTTTTATATTCCATTCCCCTCTTTTATCTCAACCCTCCACATGTAGATCAAATTGCTAATCTCCTTGATACTTGTCCCATCAGCATCTTCTTGAAATCTTTTTGGATAACTATAAGATTGAAAGTTACTATTCAGGTATTACTTCCACATTAATGCGGCCAGAGAGTTTGATGCAAAACATTCAATGCGGTGGTATTAGCTTTCTTCCCAGATATTTCTCAATTCTCTGTTGACTCATCTCTTCCTAAAGCTTATCCTCCCAAGCATACTTGATGGGCGATCGAACTTTAGGCCTCCACTCTATTGGCCGAGGAGGGATCACTCCTTGGACAACATCATTTGTTCATTGTGACCTAACCTCTTCCTCGGCCCAATAATTTATCTGCCTTCACTAGTATTTATATGTCCCCAGACTATTTAACGTCCTCTAGCGCGGCCGACGACCCAATATCCTTATCTAGGCCCTTTATTCCTACAAAACTTATATTACCAAGAGTTCAAAGAAATTTCAAAGAGGCCTCGTTTTTTATTTTGTAATATTTTGGTAATTTAATATATTTGTTAATAATAAAAGATGAGTCGTACACGTCATATTTGCATGAAATAGATCAATGTAAGTACTATAATTTATACAACATATAATTTATAATTGGAATAAAATATTTAGTGTTCACTTTTCTATACTTTTAAAAACAATTCTATTACCTAGTTGAAAATAAGTTAAGAATAAAACAAATTAAAGACATAAAAGTAAATTGAGATTTTCTAAATTATCTATCAAATTATACTGTCATCCAATAAAAAAAATGAATAAAAAACTATACAATAGTAAAAGTAAAAGAAAAGACCAAATTTCATAAGACTAGAACATATATTTTACAATTAAATTATAACGACTACATTCTCAAAAAAAAATAAAATTATTACGACTTATCCCTCAAAAAAAAAAATTATAAAGACTTGTCGTTGCAACTTAAGAATGTCGTAATATTCAATAACCAAAAAAAAAAAAAAACTTAGCACATCTACAAAAGAATAATAATAAGCAATATAAAATTATTAACACAATTTACTTCAAGATAAACTCTATAACCAAAGTTAAGTAAAAATTAAAAATCATACTATGACTAAAAATTAATTAAATACATTTAAAATTATTTTATAATATATATATATATAAAAAAGAAAAAAAAATATAATATTTCAGTTTCAGGTGAATTTAAACAAAAATAAGACATGGATTGGAAGATGATGGATTGGAAGGGGCAAAAGCGTCATTAAAAAAAATCTCTCCCCCACAATCTCACAGGTAATTATTGGATACTTTAAAATACTATAAATAAATGTGTATTTCTTTATTTCACATAACTGTAAATCATACTAATTAAATTTATGGTGCGATTTATTAAGGAAGTGGTGCGCATTTATGATATTTTCCCAGTTCCGCATGTCATCTATTTAAATTCCAAAAATGTCCACAACGGCGATCTTTGCTGTTAAGATTCTCTCTCTCTCTCTGTCTCTCTCGCTCGCTCGCTCTCTCTCTCTCTCTCTAAAATTCTGTGTTGGGGTTTTAGTTAGGGCTTCGCTTCTTCTTGTTCTTGGACCTTTGTTTTTTCACCTCTGTTTCCGCAAATCCTTCTGTTCTGTTCCTTAAATCCTAAACCTAAACAACAACTTTTCTTCTCTCTCTTTGATTTCGGTTTCAGAAATTTTGTTTTCTTGAACACATCAAAAAAAAAAAAAAAAAAATCATTTCCAAACCTCGTTGTACTTCATTTTAGCTTCGTTGTTCTTTAACGAGCTTGATTCGTTGGGATCGGAAACCTTTTCATTGTGAATCTGAGGAACACAGCTAGTTTCAGGTGATGTTTTTTTTTTTTTTTTTTGGGTTAAGTTATTTGAACTTGTAATAATTATAATTAATTAACTGTGTTTTAAAATTAAATCAATGTTTTGGATTCATTCGATAATTAAAATGTATGTATGTGGCGCTTCTAGATAACATCGTTTTCGTTTGGGTGTTTGGGAGTTTTTCGAGCTATGTAGGATTAGTATTTATGTTTGACTTTTTTTGTTGTTTGGAACCTAGAAATTTCAAGAACATACTAAACAAAGGAACATGTAATTTATATATATATATATTTTTTAATTGAATGAGAATTGTAATTTTTAATGGCTAATAGTAATTTTTACGGCGTTTAAATTTTTGGTAATGTGCGTTTCTCTTGTTATTTTATGTAATTTGTGTAGATCTGTTTAATTTACGTGGGATTTGAAGAAATGGATGTATCTTTTTGTTTGGGTAAATTGAGGCGCGACTGCTCTAGCTTAAAATGGCATGTTCTCCCTTTGTAAGAGCAAGGTGGGATTTGAAGAAATGAATGTATCTATTTGTTTGGGTAAATTGAGGTGCGACTGCTCTAGCTTAAAGTGGCGCGTTCTCCCTTTGTAAGAGCAAGTTGGGATTTGAAGAAATGAATGTATCTATTTGTTTGGGTAAATTGAGGCGCTACTTCTCTAGCTTAAAATGGCGCGTTCTCCCTTTGTAAGAGCAAGGTGCAGAGCGAAGTAGTGAGAAAAGAAAAGGAAATTGAGGCTATATGGAAATTCATGCTGCAGGATTGATTTAATGATTTCATGATCTGCTTTTATTTCAAGTTACTATTACTAACAAGTATGTAAATGGACTTCCATTTCAAACATTCCTGATGAATAATTGGTAGAAATCTATATAAGTTATATGGGCTAATTTAAGTACCTATGGGATACCTAAATGGGATTTATTAATTAGTATTTCTTGTCTCATCTACAAAATATCTCTAAGAAAAGGAGTAGGATTTTTTTTTTTTTTTGGTTGGATAGGTGAAAAGGAGTACGACTTTTGTTCGTTGCAGACATGAACTAACACTAGAATCCTAGGAAGCCAATGAACTCTATCTCAAATGGCACTTTCTCCTCCAAAAAATGGGTGGTGTAATATGTTGTGGGTTTCCCTTAGATGCATGTATAACTTATCAGTAGGGGAAAAAAAGTAGAAACCTAAGATTCTATGCCTTTTAAATATAGATTTGAATTTTAGGTTCCATAATTGTGATTGGTCAATTATGACTAGTGTTGTTGATGTTGTTATTGTTGTTTTTTTTTTTGACATGTAAGTAGAAAGTTTTTTTTTTAAAATGAGAAATACTTCATGTTCATGATGATGAACGCAAATTATTTAAAAAATTACAAATAATTAGATGGGAGATCCTAAAGAGTTTTGGAAATAAAAAAAGGGAAGTACAAAGTGTTTTTGAGAACAATTATCATTGGACAATATGATAAACCAGTAACATAAAGTTCAAACTAAAATCATTATATAATTTTCTTGTGCATTAGAAAAATACATAAGTGTTATAGATATGATCAAAATGAAGTATATGATTCAATCAAAATATTTCCCAAAAGACAGAGATCAAAAAGCACAAGAATGGTAAATTATCCTTATTTGTGTCCTTTAAAATGTAAACAAAAAATTGTTTGTGTAGTACAACACCTTATATATGGTGTTGGGATAATAAATGAATGGTTCATGCTTTTACTTTCGAGATCCATTGATCAACTTTAATGACTCATATATATCTAGCAAAAGATTTGAAAAGCACACCTAGGCGTGCTTTGTACATCCTCAAAAAGCACCAGAAGGAAGAAAAGGATACTCCATTAAATGAGATTCACATTCGGTCAAGTGAAGCTCTTAGACCATGGGCTTTGAGCTTTAAGTGTGCCTAAGCGCACTTTAAACAACACTGATGGTGGCTGCACTGCTGCACTTATCTTTATAGTGTCTTATTTTCTTTTTGAGGAGCAAGTTGCTTTTTTAGTGTTTTCTGATTAATATGCCTCTATGTACAAAGTTTATATTTGAATATATGCATCATTTTCCTTCTTTTTTTTTTTTTTTTTTTTGGCGTGTGTGTGTGTGAAGTTTAAGTCAGAACCAGTAAGGTCTGGAGCCTTCAAAATGGCTTTGTACTTTTGCAATTTAGTAGGTTTTGTAATTTTTTTTTACTGCCACTGATATCTAAATGGCATTGAGCAGCTCAGCAGGCACAGCCAGTTGTCAGCTGGAAAAAGATACATATGGAGATTGTTTTTTATGATGAAAATAACGGAAGCACAACAGGGACAAATGAAAATGGTTCTCTTCTAATGCCGGTTTCACCTGATGATTCTGGTGAGGGTTTGCCATATGCTCCTGTAAATTGGCCCAATCGAGGTGACACTTGGACTTGGAGGGTGGGGAAGAGAGTTGCTAGTACTGGACACTATTTGGATAGGTACCTTTATCTTCCAAAGCGCCTTTGCCGTCGTATTGAGAGCTCATCAAACTCATCACGTAGGAAACATGGTTTTGCAAGCAAACTTTCTCTTGAACGGTATATCCGAGCAGCATTCCCTGGTGCTGACGTTGAAGCATTTTTCAACTCATTCAGCTGGAAGATCCCGGCAAAGAAATCGGCATTGACAAATGGTCAGCTGTAATTAACAAAACTTTTTCTTATCATAATTTTTTTTTTTTTTTTTCACTTCTATTGTTGTAAACTTGAGATTTCTGGTTTGATATTATTAAATATCATCTTTTGCATTTTCCCCTGAACAAATAATTTTATTCTACATTTTTTTTGTTGTGTTCATGGAACAATTTAATAGTTGCTACTTGCTAGTGTAGCCAGCATTGCTAAATCATGAATTTAGAGCCATTTTCTAGTTTGGTTAGGTGCCCGTTTGGTGTAGCCATTTAACATTGTGCTCTTCCAAAGTACAATCTCTTAAAACCTCACCTTTTCAAATTACACATTTTTTTTAAAAAAACCTCACTTATTTATATGTGCAATTTTTTCAAGTAGTCCAATTTTAAAAAACTGAAAAATAAGTTGTACCAAACAGGCTTGTAGTTAACACTGGTTCCAGAGGTTATATGTCTTCAGGCAACACATATGATTGGCATCTTGATGCTGAATCCATGAGATCAGTGTCCTAAAGCTCATGATTGGACTGGTGTTTTCTATTTTATGCTAGTTGCTATTTAAAGCCTATCAAAAGACTCATCAATATTCAAATGATTAATGTTTGTTCTTCTTATTATTCCTTGATGTCTTTAGATTTAGTTTATGAAACTAGAAGTGGAGTTAATGTTAAGTTAGAAATTTGGACTGATGTTCTAGAATTTGAAGGATTTTGGCTAAGTAGAAATAAAACAAAATATGGAATGTAGGTTTGGTAAAAGTAGAAATAAAGATGAATGGGTTGTAAAACATGATGGTCAAGAGATACCAAAAAGTGAAAGCTTTTGATATATCTTAGATCAATAATTCATAAGAGTGGAGAGATAGAAGAGAATGCGAATCGTAGGAGTAGTGTGGACGAAGTGGCAAAGTGTATTAGAAGTATTGTGTGATTGTAGAATACCAAGTTAAAGGAAAATTTTTATTAGATATCTATAATACTAGCTATGCACAATGTTGTAGAATGTTGGGTTGTTAAGAAGCTACATGTTCAAAAAATAAGTGTAGCTAAAAAAGAAAATGTTAGACAGATAAATGGAAATACAAGGAAAGATAGGATTTAAAATGAGAAAATCCCCTCTATTAATGAAAAGATGATAGAGAGTCACTAGAGATGGTTTGATCATGTGCAGAGCAGAGCAGAGAAATTAATACAACAATAAGGAAGAGTTTGAGGGAACGAGAAAAGGTAGAGGTGTGGAAAATGGCAAAGGTTAAGGAGATAATAGAGATAATGGAGGGTATGACTTTGGATATGATAGAATGGCGGCAAAGAATACATGTGGCCAATCTTGATTAGTTTGCTGACGATCCATATCTAATCTAAGATGTTGGGACTAAGGCTTAGTTGTTTGTTGCTGTCGTTGTTATGCCAATGGTTGATTAAATTCTCACCTTCTATATAATAAGTCATTGTGATAATCAAATTTAGTGAATAGTTGAGTGATGCCAGTTTTCAAAATGCCATGCAATCATTTGACTTTACATAAAGGATCTTGAGAACATCAATAAACTTTCAGATTTTCAATTTTTTTCATGGAGTACTTTATATATTAGATAACAGAATTGATAACTCTTTTTTGGGTGGTCTAGCATGGACTTTCATATTGAATTATCTTCAAGACTGTTTCATGATTAGGGATTCTTATATATGTTCTTTATAATATTTTATTTTGGTTTATTAAAGGGAAAATTACAAAAACACCCCATGAGGTTTGGGTCATTTTCAACCACACCCCTTTACTATCCATTTGAATTTCAAAACCCTTAGGTATACAGAAATTGACCAAGTTGACCCCTCTGTTACACTTCCGACAACTATTTGCCATTTTTCTAAAATTCTTTATTGCCTGTAATTATTTGAAAGTACATCAGTTATGATCAGTATCAATGCAGTCATTTTGAGACTATATTTAGAATAATGTTAAATGCATAAAGTTATACCACTGTAAATATGGATGTCTAGGTTTAACACTTGTTAATCTTTTTTGTTCTTCTTTAACAATGTTGCCCTGCTACAGGTCATGTGGAACGGCGAAATTTATTGACTGTACCTCTTGAAGAGATGGCAGAATATGGTGTGTCTGATTCCCCAGCTGATACTGGGGGTTGTAAGGCTGGCAATAAAATGTGCAGCAGCATCTTGGAGCAATCAGAAAAACCACCATTAGCTGCCATGCCCTGTGATATTTGCTGCAGTGAACCTCGGTTCTGCCATGATTGTTGTTGTATCTTATGTAGCAAGCTTATAAATTCAGAGCATGGAGGCTACAGTCACATCAAATGTGAAGCAGTGGTGGATGAGGGTTATATATGTGGGCATATTGCTCACATTGACTGTGCTCTTCGATGTTACATGGCTGGGACAGTAGGAGGAAGCATTGGATTAGATGCCGAGTACTATTGCCGTCGTTGTGATGCTAGAACAGATCTGGTTTCACATGCTGCGAGGTTTTTACAAACTTGTGAATCTATTGATTCTCGTGATGACATAGAGAAGATTTTAAGTGTTGGTGTTTGCATCTTGGGTGGTTCACAGAAAACCAGTGCAAAGAGGTTGCTGATTCGTTTTGAATCAGCCATTGCAAAGGTAAAACTGATCTCTAGGCATTGAAGTTTTTAGCTTTCTTCTAAAGAAGTTATCCTGGCCCTCTTTCAGGGTGTGTAAAACCAACCTGCAGTCTGACAATTTGATATTTACATCAGCTTCAAAGTGGGACTTCTCTTGAAGATATCTGGAAAGTGGAAGACAGCTTCTCAGCAATTTCCACAGGTAATTTCCCATTTTAAATAATTCAAATTAATCAGCAAACTCTACCAACAACTTAAGATTGGTTGGACACTGCATGAAAATGTATTGGGTTAACTCTGCTCAAGGTTTTTCTATGGGCATATAGTCATACAAGTATAAGAAACGGCTTCCCAAAGTTTTGTACTCTCTATCTCCCTCTCTTATGGAAATGGTAGGTTTTTTTCAACTTATTTCTTATTAAACAAGTCTACCTGCATTTGGCCAAACTTTAGAAAACCATATTTGCAAACGCTGAAATTTTTTGATCCGTGAATTTAATGCCTGACGCATGCACATCTCTCAACCTGGAAACAGTTCTGCTTTGAATCAAGTCATACCACTGTCTCTGACATTGTTATTAGAAATACAGATGTTCGTTAAACCATTCTAGTTCTCTCAGCCTTGGATTTTTGTGTTCACAAGCAGGTGCCTTTGATCATGGAAATGCTGCCCTGGAAGTTCTGAATGACGAAGACCCTTTAAATGTCAGAACAAGCTCAGGGCACACTTTGTCCATTGCTTTTGACCATCGATCAGAATCTCTAAGGCTTGAGGACGAGATTGAACAAGTTCTACAGGCACTGCGAAAATCACAGGACTATGAATATAAAATGGCAGAGGAAAGGCTTCATTCGCAGAAGAATTTTCTTCTTAATCTGTATCAGCAACTTGAGAAAGAGAGGTCTGAACTGGCACGTTGCGCATCATCAGCTGACCCAAATGCCTTGCTCGATGCTGTCTTGAATAGAGTAGATCAGATAAAACGGGAGCTGAGGAGACTCAAGGATATGGAAAGGGTGGCCAACGGCTTCGGGAAGACTTCTAAAGGAATCCTTAAGGAACACTTCGGTTTGGAAACTCAGAACTAAACCCTCAAAACTATACAGTTTAATTCGTCATCTGTTCATCAAATTTTGATCTTGAACTGATCGCCTGTATATTTGGAGAGCATACACCCTGTCAGTTTTTGGAGGGGTCATGTAGCAGAGATACTGCAGAATCTGCTTGTGCAGCGATAACGGCACATCAAAGCGATGAGAATTCAGTTTAGAGCTTCTGACTACCCTAATGCTGAATTAAACAGTGGTGGATCCGCAGAAAAACCGTGTAAGAGTTGGCAAGGGGATTGTGAAAAGATTACCTGGGGCATATTAAAGCAACATTTAGATTAAAAAACCGGTTGGATTCAAATCCTTTTGGCCATGTTAGACTTTCAATGAATTTTTCCCTCACAGTTTAACTAGTCACCATTTTTCTTGAGTAAACAGCTTGTGGTGGCCATAGGTAGTATCTGTATACATTAGATTGGGTTGCGACTTTGCTTCCATGGAACGAGAAAGTATTTCATGAGACCATCTCATGAAACACATTCTCACATTCGGTGGGTCTTACAGACTTGTGGGATCCACATTCTGTGATGGTGTCTCATTAGACAATTTTTCCCATGGAACAATATTTTGAGGAATGGATGCATGTTCTTAGGTGCAACTTATCAAATCGAATGAATTGCAATTTGTTCCTATGATTTCAACTTCCCCCTTCTTTATCCTTTTTGGTGCACATTTATTAATGGGATGGGATATCTCTGGTAGGTTTACCAAACAAAAGTCTCCGATAGAGTAACCTCAGAAGCTGTGTTACTAATACCCGAAATTGAAAATTTTGATCTTGTTAAAAAAAGATGAGTTTTATTCAAAGCACTCCTACAAGAGAGACTTTCTTATTCTTTGTATATTTATGCAAATAGTGATCTTTGACGTAAGCTGAATATAGAAGATATGATTAATTATATCATCAAGAGGAATAATTTCCCGCAATCTGATCTGAATTCATCAAAGCAAACATGTTTACGGCAGTAAGATGACAATTTTGGAATAACTTTTTATGACTACCGAGAGTGCAATGCAAAGCCCATTCCTACGAAGGGAATCGGGAACGCAAGCACAAATTCGTTCCTGCATTTACTTTATGTGATGGAGACCAGGAAGGGATTACCAGATTCTGTCTCTTTATACGTGTTTTAAGGTCCTGGCATGCATTTGTAACAATGAACATTTAAAAACGTGGTAAAGGTACCTCTTTCTATTTCCTTTTGAGATAGACCAAATGGATGGAGTCCTCTGATAAAGGTTTGATAAAGTCTTATTAAAGAAGATGTATATGATATCACATCATTAATTTATTTATTTTTTAATTTGCAAATTACACAATGTCTGCTGTAATAGTTCTTTGAATTTTTATCTTATTTACTTCTATACAACTTTTAAGGCCTCATAGGTATAACTGTACTTAAGAGTTGATACTTAAATCAACTTCTAGCAAATAAACAAAATACTTTTCAACAAAATACTACAGCTGAATGCTCGTTTAAACTAACAGTCTCACCCTCCAACCATTACCGTACCATTTCAAGGCAAATCAGCTTAAAAAAATTACTCAAATTAACATTCAAGAAAAGACTCGTTTCCCAAATCAAAATGACTAGACTACAAAATTCGTTGTTGACTAATTCAAAGATTTTACCTGGGCCATGTGCCTCACGTGTTCGTTTAAAATAGACAAAATACAAAGTTAACCATAAAAAAAAATGCAAAAACAAAACTTCATTCTAAAATAAACCATTCAAGAACTGAAACAAAAAACATTAGTGCACGACTCCTTTCTGGTTTTTCTGCATCTACCTTTTCTTTTATACAAATGCTCATAGATTGCATTCCTTAATTTGCAGTTTACTGAATGAAGTTTCAACTCACTAATACGCATAAAGGAAGCATTCAACTTACATTGGTTATTGATCTGCATGTCAAACATGACACAGCACTACAACCATTAATTTTCCTCTGAATTAATCGGAAACCAAATGACACCATTGTAACGAGGTAAGTAACCATCCCAGGACAAGGAAAAATTTCATGGTAAAAATTTCACACAGGCACAATGAAATACCTTAATCACGTAGAGCACTAAATGCATAATGAAAGATATCTTAATAGAATGACAGATTTCATGAGAATTATGAAAGATATCATTTAAGTTAGAAATGCATAATAATACTTAATAGAATGACAGAATTCATGAAGAATTATGAAAGATCTCATTTAAGTTAGAAATTTTGAATGACACCATACGTCAAAACTCAAAATTTCTAAACAGCCCTACAATAGCTCAATTGCTAAAGACAGGAGGACTTATATTAAAAGTTGTAATGTAGGGAAACGCAATTAGACCTCTAAAGTGATCCTTAATTCTAAACTCCCCAAAGAACAGGTCTTCCACTTCCAGAGAAAGCAAAATCCCCAATGCTTAAAAAGGAATCTAACTATAATGAAATCTCTCGTGGCAAACAACGTATCAAACAGGAAACTTATTCTGCCTCCAATTTCATTCCAGAATATTTAAATTAAAATCTTTGCTCAAGCATCAGAAAGAACTTTGGCTGAGACTGCTTCACTATCACAGATAGTTAAGTAATTTAGAAAAGAAAGAGAAAAATGATATTGTAATTGGTAGACCAAAGAAAGCGTGTAGAAAGTCAAGCAACATAAAGCAGGATTTGGGAGGAACAAGATAATCAGATCATAATATTGCCAATGAATATCTTTAATGTGAGACTAAGGGGAAGTGGTGGACCCACTAAAAAAGTCTTCAAATGCCAAGACTGCAATACAAACACAACAGTAGGGATCACGTCAATTGGGACTAAAAAGAAAAAGAGAGGAAAAGTAGACCTTAAGTGCTTAAGGAAATCAAAAAAGAAATAAAAGAACCTAGTGGCCTTGTAAGATAAGGTAAATTTTCATCACTTCGTGAAATCTAGATAGGCTAAAAGGGATATTTTAATCACTAAAAGTAAAAGGCAAAATGAAATGCTTAGGTCTAAGATTAGATGGCTTTCTACTGATGGGCTAAAAGCATATATTCATTACAATGCATGGAGCAACTAAGGAACCAATTCTCGGCAAAAATAAAACAAAATAATGCATTTGCTTTATCATGAACTATGAAGTGAATTTTCCTACCTGGTGGATTACAAGAATCACTAGCATAGAAATTCAGACCAGACTATAATGTTCCAGTCAATCACCAAGTAATTGCAAGGGGAAAAAGTAGAAACACTCAAAACTTCAAACCTTCTTCTTTGGGATCCCATAAAGACAATTAGTAGTATTGTACTCAAACAATGACCACTATTTGACTAAGAATCTTCAACCTTAGAAAGGCAAACAACATAATACCTGACACAACTATGTTCTCTGTTCTATTTTTTGACTTAGCAATAGTATAAAGGCCTAAGAAAGGATGAAAAGAAGAAGACAAAGTTTTCATCAGACAACCATAAGGTTTTGTTTATTCAAAAGTAAACACAAAAGGGAAAGTGCTTCAACTTTCAACACCAGCCAAATTTACTAATCCTACAATAAATCAAGAACCATCTAACCTACAAAACAAAATGCCAGTGGAAAAAAACCAAAACATGCCAAAGTAAAGCAACATTAAAGAACTAGTAAAAAATTTACACTAAGTGGATTCTAGTTAACTCAGCTGATGAAGTCTCTCGAAATCAAATAACGGAATTGGCTTCGAATTCCTTATACCAAAAACCAATTGATGTTTTGAGCTATTGATATCAGGCAATCATCATAAAGCAGTCGCCACAGGTTCAAATTCTATCATCTCCATAAAAAGTAATAACAACAATAAGACTCAACGATCATATTCATTCTTCATTGCCATTGCCTTTGCAATCACACTTTCCATGTGACAAAAACAACATTTCATGATTCAACAACAAAGGAAGTAGAAGCATACATAAACTAGTCCCACCACCAACCCCACTAACTTCAAAACTAAAAACCCAATTCAAAATAAGAGCAAATAATTTAAAACTTTTTTTTTTTCCTTTTTTTTCTTTTTTTTTAATAATTACTGTACAAGCACAAGCCTACTTCCCATACCTCCTCTAAAGCCGCCACCATTCCCATCTCTCCAAATCTCTTCATCTCCACCATCACTTCCATTTCCCCCACCACCTTCCACACCTTCCTCATCACCCTTTGGCACAGTCACAATAAGCTCTCCATCAGCAAAAACCGCACTAGCCAACTCGGGCCGAGTCGACTCGGGTAGCCGAAACCTCCACATATCAAGCTCCAAACTATCCAGAGACAACTCAAGCGACCCACCTTCCCTCACCACAATCTTTGTCACCCCAGGATGAATCTCAACCATGTGGGCCCTCACTTCACCGATATTCTCATCCGTCTCGGCTGTGAATCGGAAACAGTCCGGTTTTTCCTCAATCGAAACATCAGCATCGGACCGAAATGGAAGCTCGAGAACTCGGCTAAACACATGGGGTAAGCGCCTTAGCTTCTTTGAAGACAGACCCAGAAGAGCTTGAGCTTCAGAGAGTGGGTTTCTCGAATTGATGTTGTATTGGATTGTGATATTTCGCTTCTTTGGCATAGGGTGGACCTTCATGTTTGCTGAAGAATTTTGCGTTTTTCTTCTCCCTTAAGGATTTGATGCTTAAATGAGAGAGAAAAGTAGTGAAAGATTGAATTTTTATACACTAGTAGTGAATAAGAAAAGATGTTCTCTGAAAAAGAAGAAGAAAAAAAAAAAGACCCAATTTTGGATGGGAATCTTAAGGCTTTATCATCAGATTGTGAGGCGGAAAAGGAATAATCTTAAAGGGGAATTGGAAATAATAATGGGCTTTTGAGTTTTGATGGGAATTTAGACAAAACCTAATGGAAAGAGCTACAAAAAGAAGGGCCTAGCAAGAGTCTAGGAAAACAAATTCCCTCTTTGTGGGTGTGAGATTTATTTTGGATTTTTTTTAACAAGGAATGGGGAATTTGAAGAACTGGGAATTGCAAATTTTGGAAATCAAATTCTGGAGGCAATGGAAGAAGGAAGAAAAAATGGGTGTTGTTTGTAAATGGAAACCTCTACTTTTTTGGGATTGTGCAGAGTGGTAATGGGAATCACTGCAGAGATAAAGAAGAGGCGAAAGGAATGTTAATAGGCCCTGTATTTCTAGGAAATTACAAGAGCTGCCATATTTTTTTGTTTTATTATTTATATATTTGGTTACTGGTACTATCAAATTATAGGAGTTTGTTCATTTTGTGTGGGTTTGCACGGGTGTCCAAGCAAGCAAGCAATACTGCAACACACCTTCAAAACCAAAGTAGGATTGAATATTAATGCCACATCATTGATTCCATCATGACCACATGCTTTTCTTTTATATAATAAATAGATGAACATATATAATATAACATATAAATCTTGTTACGTATATGGAGTATTAAATTTTAAACAAAGGTTGGTTTTTTTCCTAATCATGTAAGCTTAAAAAATTCAATGAGTCAATGACCCTCCCTTGCCATTTGAACAAAATTTTAAATGAAATATACTAATCAATCTTTTATACAAATCAAGTAATAAATGTGAAAGATTTTGTGTGAAAACAAAAGTGTAAGATTTGGGCATAATTCTTGAAAAGGAAACGGTTAAGTGGCAAGCATACAGACAAATGGTGGTTAAGGAAAAGTTCCAGGGACACTTAATTTTGTAATTTGTTTACATGTCAACTTGTTATTGATGTACAATAATTTTATTTTATGATAATTTTATGTGTAAGTAATGTAATTCAATTATAAGTTAATATTTAAATATATTGTGAAATTAGATGTGTTCGTAAGTAGGTTAGTAATTAAAATGAATACGCATGGCTCCTTGTTAGAGAATTCAAACCAAGCAGGTGGTGGTCAGATTAATACTCAAGTAGAGATCATTAGGGGAATTGGGTATGTGGATTCTCTTGACATATGGGAGAAGCCACAAGTGTTGTGGCAGAATTCTAGACTCTTCGAGATGTGTTATCTCTTGCATCTTCTATTGATTTTTTTCTCTCTCTTGAATTGTGTGTTGATTTGGATGCACTTTTTATAGTTTCTTTTTATAATAATGTGGACAAATCCTAGTTTGAGTCCTCTTGTGGATGATTGTAGGTTGCTCTTGAGGAAGATTCCTCACATGGAAGTTAAACATGTGTTCAAGGAAGGGAAAAGATGCACTCATGCATAGCCTAATTTGGGGGAGAGCATAGTTCAAGGATTTTATTTTGTTTTACTTTGTTCCCCTAGTATTAACTTATTAAGACTTATGTTGATTTTGATATTTTGGTAGATGTTAGCATCAGCCTTGTACCTACTATTTCGTTAATCTATATCCTTAGTTACCTAAAAAAAAGAGTAATAAATGTGTATTTTAGCTTCAAGAATAAGGACAACGACCTTGTGAATAATTTTCTGTCAAAAATACATCGCATGCATCAAATCTAAAACAATGGGCTACTCCACCCCTAGATAATAATATCTTTAGGGATTGTAAAATGTTCAACAGAGTAAATGTTGCGTGTAGGGTGTGAATTTTCTTTCTTCTTTTTATTATTTTTCTCTCTCAATACCACACATTAACAAAAACAATTGTGGAAGTAGTATTTCTTTTATTTTATTTTTTTTGGGGGTCTCCAAATTTTTTTTATGAGAACTCATAACCTATTGAATTAATATTATATTGTGGGGCCCAAGGGCCCAGAATCCCCGGCCCACCTTTGGGCGGGCCCAGGGCCCAAGCCGAGGAAGGAGATCTCCCCGGATGGTCGGCCTAAAGGTTTCAGCCCTTCCGAGGCCCGAGCCGAGGATACTCCTATCCTCGGCGCACCTAGCCTAATCTGGTTAGGGGGGCAGGCTTACTGCAGGTGGTCACCTCCACACTTAACTATTCTGCCAGGCCCTCCAGGTTCCATCAATGCTGACAAGACCCTTCACTGAAAAGCCTTGGGGGCAGCAACCCCCGGCAGGGGAAAGAACCTGTCTGATGGGACAAGTCCTGAGCCATTAGCCCGGATGGCCAACAGCTGTAAGGCCAGGATCAAGCCAGAGAGAGTATATAAGTCAAGGAACCCCCCTAGTGAAGGGGGGGCCTCCTCGGACCCCAGCCGAGGAGCAACCCCAGACGGAGAGCAAACGAACGAGAAGTCCAAAGAAGACCGGCGAGAGGCCGGCCGGAGCCAAACCCTTTGGCCCACTCTCTACAAATTCATTGTCAGGGGGCCCACCTCCGAAAAAGGAGCCCCTACAATTGGCGCCGTCTGTGGGAAGGGTTAGTGTGCCGGCCGGCGCAACCGGCGATCGTTCTAAGGCAATTATTACTCAGAAGTGGGCGGTGCAAAAAAAAGAGAGGGAAGGCAAAAAAGAAAAGAAGAAGAGAAGAATGGCAGTGCGAAAAGAAAACTCAGCAACAAGTAAAAGGAAGGTCTTTTATTAATTCAGAAGAGATTACAAGAGATTACAACCACAATTCTCATTATTTCAAAAAAAAACTAAGCTACAAATACAATCAGAGGCTCAGACAGGCGTGTTTTACAAGAACTCTTACCAGCTAATCCTACAATCGGAGGCTCAGGCGGACCGGTCTCGGGACTGGCTGGGCAAGAGACTCGCAAAGAATTGCTGCCAGGAATGAAGGAAGTGTCAAGCCGTGCTTTTATTGGCGTTAAGAGAATGGGAGAACTTGACGGTAAAAGCACGGCAAGGGGGTCTAGGGGCTGGCTCACCTTCAAACCAAAGCTTGAACAAAGTGAGGAGACCCCAGACCCCGGGACACCCTCCCTCGTGATGCTTCCTCGACCCCCTCCGGACTACACGAGCATTGACCGTTGGAGACGGCAATACTCGGGCACCGGCCATGACGAGAGTTCGCGTGCTCCCTCCGTCGGAGGTGCACTCTGGGGGAGGACGTTAGGTATTTCAACGACGTCCCCCCTGGCCGCCGTGAGAGACTCGGCCAGTGTTACGCCTGAACTCGGCCGCGCCGACAGCCCAGTGGGGACTGTGGCCACGACGGCACTTGGCCCCAGGTCTCCTAACTGCGGTCACAACCCTGGTGATGGTATCAAGGGGACTCAAAAGGGCAAAAGTGTTTACGCTTGTTTGTGGGGGAGAATTCATGGAATGAGGAGAAACGCTCCCCCCAGAACGCCTTTTATGGAGGGCGAAAACCAGCGGGGGCTGAACCGCGCGGAATTCGAAGGGGATTGTCAAGGGAAATTAATTCCCACTCAGTTCCAAGGGGATTGCCAGCTGCCTGCTGCGTGTTGATTTACGAGGGCATTAATGGAGGCGCGTTACGGACACCGAAGCGTCAAACAGGAAGCGCGGAAGGCCAAGCGACGCCTCGTAAACCAGAAGCAAGATCAGCCCCACGTGCGAAGTCACAAGCCGACCCGAGGAAAGACAGCTCACGGAAAAGACCCGAGGATAACCCCCCGCCAAAAACGAAGTCCTCGGATCCGAGGACAAAATCCTATTGGAGGCGACAGCGTAATCGTTGTACAATAGCTCTTGCTCCAGCTTCCTGCAAGGGGCTAGGGGGATGGACCCCTAACCGACGTGAGACTGAGTTGCCCAGAGAGGTGAACACTGTGTCCTCACGCTCGGGAGCCACATGGAAACGATGGCGGCAATTGTACCTAGGTCTTGCATGGTCCTCGGACTCAAGCCTACGGGGAGCTGGCCACTTGTACTTAAAGGCAGCAACTGTACCTAGGTCTTGCATGGTCTACGGACTCAAGCCTATGGGGAGCTAGCCAATGGAAACGATGGCAGCAATTGTACCTAGGTCTTGCATGGTCCTCGGACTCAAGCCTACGGGGAGCTGGCCACTCGTACTTAAAGGCAGCAACTGTACCTAGGTCTTGCATGGTCTACGGACTCAAGCCTATGGGGAGCTAGCCAATGGAAACGATGGCAGCAATTGTACCTAGGTCTTGCATGGTCCTCGGACTCAAGCCTACGGGGAGCTGGCCACTCGTACTTAAAGGCAGCAACTGTACCTAGGTCTTGCATGGTCTACGGACTCAAGCCTATGGGGAGCTAGCCAATGGAAACGATGGTGGCAATTGTACCTAGGTCTTGCATGGTCCTCGGACTCAAGCCTACGGGGAGCTGGCCACTCGTACTTAAAGGCAGCAACTGTACCTAGGTCTTGCATGGTCTACGGACTCAAGCCTATGGGGAGCTAGCCAATGGAAACGATGGCGGCAATTGCACCTAGGTCTTGCATGGTCCTCGGACTCAAGCCTACGGGGAGCTGGCCACTCGTACTTAAAGGCAGCAACTGTACCTAGGTCTTGCATGGTCTACGGACTCAAGCCTATGGGGAGCTAGCCAATGGAAACGATGGCAGCAATTGTACCTAGGTCTTGCATGGTCCTCGGACTCAAGCCTACGGGGAGCTGGCCACTCGTACTTAAAGGCAGCAACTGTACCTAGGTCTTGCATGGTCTACGGACTCAAGCCTATGGGGAGCTAGCCATTGGAAACGATGGCGGCAATTGTACCTAGGTCTTGCATGGTCCTCGAACTCAAGCCTACGGGGAGCTGGCCACTCGTACTTAAAGGCAACAACTGTACCTAGGTCTTGCATGGTCTACGGACTCAAGCCTATGGGGAGCTAGCCAATGGAAACGATGGCAGTAATTGTACCTAGGTCTTGCATGGTCCTCGGACTCAAGCCTACGGGGAGCTGGCCACTCGTACTTAAAGGCAGCAACTGTACCTAGGTCTTGCATGGTCTACGGACTCAAGCCTACGGGGAGCTGAACACTCGTAGTTAAAAGGGAGCGACTGCACACGAGGAGCTACCTATTTTTCGACAGGGTCAAAGTACCGTTTGGTCCGAGAATCCGTTCCCGTGAAGAAATTAACTACCTAAATGAAAGGCCTAATGGTCGATCCGACCACTCAAGAAAGGACCAGCCGAACCAACGGCCTTCCGGACCATAGGGGCCGAGGTTTGCAAAACCCTCCTCCCCGTCCGAGGGTACGTGCAGCAGGGTTTTTGAGGGGCTATTGTGGGGCCCAAGGGCCCAGAATCCCCGGCCCACCTTTGGGCGGGCCCAGGGCCCAAGCCGAGGAAGGAGATCTCCCCGGATGGTCGGCCTAAAGGTTTCAGCCCTTCCGAGGCCCGAGCCGAGGATACTCCTATCCTCGGCGCACCTAGCCTAATCTGGTTAGGGGGGCAGGCTTACTGCAGGTGGTCACCTCCACACTTAACTATTCTGCCAGGCCCTCCAGGTTCCATCAATGCTGACAAGACCCTTCACTGAAAAGCCTTGGGGGCAGCAACCCCCAGCAGGGGAAAGAACCTGTCTGATGGGACAAGTCCTGAGCCATTAGCCCGGATGGCCAACAGCTGTAAGGCCAGGATCAAGCCAGAGAGAGTATATAAGTCAAGGAACCCCCCTAGTGAAGGGGGTGCCTCCTCGGACCCCAGCCGAGGAGCAACCCCAGACGGAGAGCAAACGAACGAGAAGTCCAAAGAAGACCGGCGAGAGGCCGGCCGGAGCCAAACCCTTTGACCCACTCTCTACAAATTCATTGTCAGGGGGCCCACCTCCGAAAAAGGAGCCCCTACATATATCATTGGTAAAAGTCTTATAGTTCATCTAACACCACTTCATGTTTCCAAAGGATTTGTTTGAGATTAAAATTCTCTTTTCCTATTATAACTATTGATTTATTTAAAAAAAAAAAATTGTAACTAGTGTAATAAATAATGTACAAACAGATGTGTGCGACAATTCATATATATATATATATATTTCAATTGTAATTATAGTTAAATTTTAGAGTAATGATCTATAATGTGTTAGGTATACACGCGAGTGACAGTTCCTTGTAAAGGAAAATAATGAACTTGAAATATTAAAATATAATAAAACCTGCCTCATAGATATAAGTTTTTGTGTTTAATGGAGTTCAACAAATTCTCGAATTTTAAGAAAAATTGTAAAGACTACCAAGTTTTATTACATAGAATTGACAAACTGATGTAACAATAAATGTGATTGACGAGCTTCGACCACCACATATGTGAAAATTTGAATTGTCTCATTAGTAACAAATCAGTTTGTAAGATTATTTTAGTAAAATTCATAATACTTATTGCATTACTCAAATTTTAAAGATTAATTGACAAGTTGGATAATAGGTTTTTATTAGATCATCTTCAAAGTTGCAGACAGTTAGAAATTACACTTTGACTGACAATTAGTCACAAATTATTACACTCCGCCTATTTTAGGCACTAATATTTAAGAATTTGAAATTTTACTTTTTTGGCCTAGTATTTTTTTTTTTGAAAAATAAATTTAATATAAAATGAGGATATTTTGAGATGCATATTTTAAAAATGGAGGTTTTCTTTTTCCCCCCTATTTAGGAAATGTCCAGGAATCTTCTCAAAAAAGAAAAAAGAAAAAAAAAGGAAATGTCTAAGAAATCGGCATGTTATAGATTTAACTTTCTATTTGTTTAACATGTCAGCATGAGCCTAAGAAATTGCTTTTTCTTACAAAAGCAATATGAAGCCTAAGACTCTTCAAAAAAAATATGAAGCCTAAGAAAGATGATATTGCCAAAAATAGTTTAGCAATATGGGAAATCATAACACTAACAGTCATTTTTCCCTCTAAGTCAAAAAAGAGAAAGTGCTAATTACACCTTTAAACGTACTCCTTGGTAAACTTTGCTTCAATGTTGAGAGCAACGATAACACTTGCATCAGTGCCTGTATAATAGAAAAAGTATCACATTTAGACAACCAAGCCAAAAATTCACCCATATCAAGTTATGTAAAGTTGTGTAAAAATATATGATTGTTACAGTAACTTGTAAATTTACACCATTCATTTTACATTTTTTTTACATACTCCGAGAATGAAGGAAAATAGTAAATGGTGGTTGTTGTGTATAGAGAAAGAGAGACAATTAAAAATAAATATTGATATTTTAATGAAATGTGACTTAAAATAGATAATTAGATATGAGTGTTTTGAAAAGTATGTATAATAAAAAAAAGATCTTTATACTAAAATAAATACAAATTTATATGGGAACTAATGTGAATACTCTTACTGTTCAAAATTTCATCTAACTTCGAAGTTGAACCACCAGAAAACGAGTATATTTTTCAACTACGCGGTTGTTTTCAACCTGAAACACGTTAGAGGAAAGTTGAATGCAAGATCCACCATGGTTAGCCAAAGTCTCCTTAATCATAAACCGATACTTTTCCATAAAGCGTGTGCGTTGGGTTCAAAGTCACAATTCAAAGAATTAATTTGTTATTAAAAAAAAAAAGTTTGATTGAAGGAGAAAGGCAAAAAGGGAAAAGAAAGGTTGAGAGGATCGTATCTCATTCACCACTATTCATTAAGCGACAAAATTAAATTATTCTAATCGTTACTAATACATCTTCTAATGACAAGGCATTTGAGGGGAAGAATGAATATATTGGTTGGAGTTCTGTGGCAAAATAATTTTAGATTTAAGGATAAAATACAATTAATATCTCTGACATTTGAGCTAATGTCAGTCAAATTCAAGATTTTTCAAAACTGATTAATTTGGTTCCTAAACCCAACTTGGACCTGAAACTGTTATTTATTTATTTTCTCTCTTAAGGTGATTAAGAATTAGGTTGGTTAGTTTTGAAAAGTTTAAAACTTGACTGGTATTAGCGTAAACTTCAAGGGTGTTAACTATATTTTACTCTAAATTTAAGATTTTAGCTCTCTTGGATTGCCAATGCACGTAATTTATGAATGATTATATGTGTAATAATATTCAAAACCTCATATTGTTTAAGTAGTATAATATTTGAATTTATAGCATTCGTTTCAATAATTATTCTTACCAATATGTCAAAGTAACCATTGATTTCTTTTTGGTGTAGACGGATTCAATCTAGTGTTTTTTACTCGATGATAAAAAACTTCATAAATTGAGTTAACAGTGCAATAACTAATGCTAATATTAATAAACTTGTAGTCTAACTGACACTTATCCCTATATCGAGGTTTCGACTTCCTCTCACTCCCCTCCCAAATAAGCTTTAAAATAAAACATTACAGTGAGATCACCAACCATAGGTACCAGAAAATTGTGGGGGGTTGGAAATATAACGACTAGTGAAAATTTAAATAATTTTGCATAATTGTTTGAATAAAGTTAAGAAATTCAAGAAATTGAGGTCATGCATTACTCTAACTTATTAAGTCTAGAGACAGAGATGGAAGTTGCTATGATCCTTCCTAGAAAGGGTGGGAACCAAAAGGGTACATTTTTATAATGCATGAGGAGCCAATAAACTCTAAAAAACTTGGACATGGACATGGACATGGTTTTTGTTTTGTCCTTATTTCATTTCTGGCGTCACGACTCACGAGTTGTTAGGTGTTGAAGCAGACATTGCTTTCTGCAACATTTTCGTTGTAACGATAGGTGGGGCATTTGAAGGCCCCCACAAATTTTATGTGAATTATCACTTATCAACCATTTAGCATACTGTGTTATCTGGCCCAAAAATGGGACATATTTCTTTTTCAAGGACACGTGTAACTTGTTGAATAGTCCCTATAAATTTATAATGCAATGGTTATTTCACAAAAATAGCCACTGCTTTTAATGTGTTATCCAAAAAAAAAAAAAAAAGCTACTACTTTTAATTGAGAATGATTATTCTTTTAGAATAGCTTTTAGAATAAGTTAATTAAAAAGCATAATCAGAAAAATCTTCATAATGTTTTCAAAATTGATTAAATAGAAAGATAAAAGAAAAAATTAAAAAGTTTTGTTCAACAAACAAATTGTGTAAAGCTATTTAAAAGCTATTTTTAAATTGAAGTTTCACTATTTATTATAAAAGAATTTAGTTATTTATCATAACTTTTGTATGGGAAGTTCTTTCTGGGATAGTCTGTTTTGTTGAAATTTCACTATATAGCAGCGAGCCATAGAGCCCACTTACTATATGCATGGGCTAAAGAATTACAACTTACAAGCTCTTTTAACCCAGTTGAATAAAATACAAATTCATTCGTTAGAGTCGATCAAAGCTTCAATGTCATGGATTATCATGCGAATTTCCCACTGAGCTTTGCAAGAATCCCTTCTGAATAGCTTCTTCTACCACAACCAGCGCATTTGGCCATGGTCACAGCATGGCTGAGCAGTTAGCAGGGCTCAAGTTTGTTGGCACACCAACTACCACACACACACGGTAAGTTACTGCGAGCAAATTTTATTTTTGATAATTTAATAATTGAGAGTAGGAGGATTTGAACTCTAAATATTTCCATTAAAACTTTTAGAATGCTTTGGTTTAGCTATAAAGTTCATGCTTCAATTTAGCTATATAGCACTCTCGGAGTTTACTTAGAGCAAAACTACAGGGCTAAGAGTTGACAAAGTTTCTTGAGCGGAATTATAGCCATAAAAAAAGGTGTTCACAAACTTTCAACATATCAGATCAATCGAACCACTGGCTTGCCAACTTTAGAAAAAGAGGTGTTTCAGACTTGCCACCACTTCCACTTAGGTCAAAAGTTTTCAGATAACCTCATAATGAATGCAGTACTGCACTCTCTACAGCCAAGTGCCATCTCCACCACCATGTCCTCAGCAGTCACTAACACCACAGCCGCCAGCATTGCTTGCAATGCCTTACCAAACCTTCACTGCCTTTCCCCAGTAAAGTCACTGGATACAAATTAAGGAATTAACCAAATATGTGTTTTTATGCACAGGAGAATTTACAGTAATATAAACAAATAGTGTCGAGACAGGTTAATTGTGTGCATACTATTTGATTTATTCAACAATCGCACTACAATAGCACGAAGAAATGGCCATAACATACCCTGAGTTTGATAAATTCCTTCAGAACATCTGTCATTGCCGAAATTGAAACTAGAAAATAAACCTCTTTTCAAATTCCAATTCATAGTTCCTTTTATTTTTTGATAGGTACAATTCATAGTTCTTTTATACAGTTCTTCTCTGATTCTCCTGCTGTTTATTGACATCATGACATGCAAATTGTATTACACACGTTGAGAATTTAATGGGACATCCTGATGATGCATGTGACGCCTACGGTGAGATCTTTTATGGCCACGAGTATGTCCCCTAGGTGGCGTTGGCTTGCTTGAGGTATTAGGGAGATGAATCTCATCCATTGTAGCCAGATTACCAAAAACGCAATCGAAAGGGTCTGCCATCACATCAATGCCAGGGTTCCTCTATAACAATAAAATAGGTCAGGCAAAAAGGAAAGTTATATTAAATGCCATGAAAGAAATGAAGGGACTTCTCCCAAATGCCAAGGATAAAAACAAGTGATTCCATTTCTATTAAAAATCAAAATGCCTTCTCACTTAATAAGATTGTCAAGCTCTTCTTAAGCATCAAGCTAATAGCCTTAAGTGACAAGCACCTATAGCTAAGCCAAACATATGATTATAGTCAAACCCAAAAAAAAAAAGACAATTCAATTTTCATTCCCAAGAAATTTGAACGCAGGCACCAAAAGGTCTGTTGCACCGTAACTAATAACAATTTTTTCACAATTCAATCATTAGTTTTAAGAAAAATTCCATTGGAAGTGTAATAATTCTATGAAGAAAAAAAAAAAAAAAAAAAAAAAAAAAAACTAAGTTTACTTACAGGAGCTTGTTTGGACTCAAAATTAGTCCTTTTGCTGTCAGTGTCATTGTGGTAGTCAGTATGCTCTTGGTTGTGGAAATCACTGTGTGAATCTTTGTGTGAGTCACCATAGGACTCGTGGGAATTACGTTCTGAGTTGCTGGGAGAGTCACTCTCATTTGTCCTTTGACCATGTACAACATTATCACTAAAGAAATTTCTATAACGCCACCTTATTTTTGGCCGATCAGCTGTTGAATCATCAAAAACTTCTTCAGAATAGAAATGCTTAGAGATAAGCTGCATTCTCCAAGGATCATCCCGATATTTTGTCACTATTCTGTCAAGTGAAATATATGTCATAACTATAATATTCAATGCAAGTTTAGCCACACAGATATCTGCATGCACACATGATGTAGACAGGTTTTCTTGCATTGCTAGAATACATTAAAGGATAATTGAATTTATATCAATTCAATTTTTGGCAAATTTGGCACTCTTTCCACTTTAGGTGTATACAAACCTTAAGGAAAAGGGTGATGCTGTGATGTGATCTAAACCACTTTGAACTTATACATAATTCCTGTCTAGTCTATGGGCCATAAACAGATGATAGACGATTTTAAGGAAGAGAAACAAAAAAGGGGAGTGGGGCTAGGATGCAAGAGAGATTAAGAAATAATAGTAAAATATCTTTTTATTTTTAGAAAAAATTCTATCTTACATAAGAAACATTAAGTTTAAAATCTAAAGATATTGATACTGATAAAAGTATTATATATACTATTTTTTTTTTTTTGGGGATAAGTCATATATACTAATTTATACAATTGAAATTTCTAACTGTTTGAAAGAAAGTTTAGAGAATCAGGATGTTTGAATGAAGTGAACAGTTCAAAACATTATTGAATACTTTGACAATAACTAATCACCTTAAATGCCAGCCCACCACTTAGTTACCAGCTAGATCCCTCCCCTGAGTTAACCAGACTATTTTAAATATTTATTATTTACTTTTACACGTAAGATCAAAACATAGAATCAACACTATCTCACACACCTATTTACTAGCTGAGCTAGTTGAAAACATTGGCTGTCCAACTTTCATACAAAACTCAGCTCAGCCCCATGAGACTCCATAAATGGTTTAGTTCTAACTAAAGAATTGATTGCACTGGATATTGATAATAATATGAAGATAAATTTCTAAAACTAAAAAATCTAAGCTACATTGGCTAAGGCTCATTAACTAGTTAGGACAGCAACCATAGTCTGTTGACACATGTCTTAACAGATACCAGTAATCAGTTTAACCAGCATATTGCACAAATGGGAAAGGTTCACAACAAAAAAGCAAATGGGATGAGGAGACCTACATATTTGCCAACTCCTTCTGCATCCGACTTCCATCAATTGCAAGAACTTGATCAACACATGAATCAAGGGACCTACCAAACCTCCACAACCCAAAGCAAACAGCAGCTCCTGCAAAAAGAAAGGTCTGATAAAATAGAGAAGAGGGGGAAAGACATGTAGATGCATAACATCAGCAAAACTGACGTTGAGAGAGAGAGAGAGAGAGAGAGAGAGAGTTGGTTTATCTTACCTCCTGCAAGATTGATTCGAGAAAACCTACCCAGTCTCCACGTTGCTGTCAGGAAAGGACTGAAATTATAAAGCAAACTATATATATATATATATATATATATATATAAAGCGAGAGTAACAACATCAATATGCCAAAAATAAAAAAGGCCAAACCATATTTAGACAGCTATGAACCTATCATCTAATCATATAAGTTAAAAAGCAAAATATTACTCATTCCGACCATTTATCGAGGAATTCTACCATATGGAGGAACATTGCCTTTGCTCAACTTAACAAGTCTCATAACAAAGAGAACAAAATCAACAAATCACTGGTTACTAAAACCTTCAGAAAATGCTTTAGCTTCACATTCTTCTATAAATTTGATTCTGTATTCAGAACTGATATCAAGCTGACCCAACTGAACAAATTCTTTATTCTCCTAATTAGGGAGGCTACATGAATTCATTAGACTTCGTCCCATATAGTTTGTGTATGGAATCACTGAGGGGATGGTTTAAGTTAATAATCCACAACAAAACAGATTACAAGGTGTTTATGCTAAAATACAGGGTGAAAATTTTCTTAACTTCTTTTCTCCAAAGATCCTTCAAGTTAATAAGATTTACACAAAGATCATGAGGCTGCAAGAATGCAAAGCTATCAAATCTCACGTATCTGCCAAGAGCCATATGACTCAGTGGCACTTTCCTATTTTTAATATGAGTAGAACATGGGTTCGAATCCCCTTCCCCCACATGTTTCGAGTGGGGAAAAAAAAAAAATCACATGCCTTTCAGCAAAACCATTTTTAGAAAGTTAATTGATGTGACCTGCTTGTTTGGTTGCTAAGAATATAAACCAACATCATAACTAACCGCAACAGACCAAGACAATTATGTGTTCCCAAAACTGCAAATCATACAGAAAATTGATTGATAGACATAAACACTAATGCTTGTAAATCCAGGTGCAAAATTGATAAATTCTTTTATAGCAATGCACGATTAAGTAAAAATGTCTGGTATCAAACTTGTGTTATCCACGATCTGCAGTGTATCAAAATCAAATTTATTTTTAATTGAAACATGAAGAATGTAACAACATATATATCATGCTTAAAAAATCTAGCTTTGAGGTTGACAAGAACTTTCATATCATAGCAACAACAACAGTTCCAAGACACGGTTTTCCCCATGGATGTTGTATTACAAAACACAACAAACACAATCCACAACCCAACACAACACAACATGTCTTCATATGGAAAAAAAACTAATGATTCAATTGCTCAATTTGAGTGAAAATCCATGGACGTACGCCACAGTCAACGTGTCTCTAAAAATTATATAATTATGATTATACACCTATACAAATTAGTCAGAGTTGGCCATCTGTATTCAATGAATATGATCATACACCAATGAAAAACCAAAAAAGAAAGTGTAGACAAGTAAATTTTATGCATTTGTACACAATACATATGTATTATATCTTATCAATAAATGTTAAATACAACTCAAGCAAGTGTTATCTCAAAAGGGTCACACACAAAACATGAGTAGAAAACACATACTGCCCCACGCAACACCGGCACCCATAAGAGCTCCAATGCTAAAATCCCTTACAGCAGTTGACTTGCATGATAGAAGAACATTTGCTTCTTGAGGCGTCATTTTGTCCTGAAACACACACACACACACACACACACGTTAGCTGACAATGTGGTTCATTAAAATTTACAAACTCTTTAAGGATTCTTTTTTAACCAATAGTATTTTACAAATTCTAATATTTCTCTTGAGATATCATTTTGAAAACACATTTCTAAGGTAAAATATTTTCCATTCAGTATTTTATGAGTGCTTGATATGCAAAATAATGAAATTCTTACTGATGAAGTCACAGATTTATATTAAAAAAAAAAAAAAAAAAAAAAACCAAACGAGAACTAGGAAAATAGAATCAGATATAGAAAAAAGTCAAAAAAAAAAAAACGTGGAAAACTAGGAAAAAAAAGTAGATAAATAATTGAAGGGTTTGGAGAGGTGGGTGTGAAAGTAGTACCTGTTTGGACCTGAGAACTTGTTCCAGTTCGAATAGAGCTTCACCCATTGATCTTCACTCTTCAGTTTTTCACCTATTAGCTTAGCTCAAATGTGCAGAACGATTTACCGATGGAATGGATACAAAAAAAAGGGGTATTATTTATGGGTCTTTTTTGGCTGCTTGTGGTGGGTGATTTGGCAGCTGCAAAATCCTAGCTTTGTTTGGTGAGTAGTAGTGCTGGTAAATGGTGATGCAAGTGAAGTATGAGAGTGGCACTGAAAGTCATGGATTGGGGCCCGGCCCATGTTTAATTTGTGGATCAATCAAATGGATCCCAAGTTGTGGATCAAGTCCAAATAAATCAGCAAAACAATTTGTGGAGAATGGTGCATCACTGATTTTTGTTATGAATTGAGGAACTTGTTAGCTTCTTCGCAAAATGAAGACAAATGAAGAGTAACCTGAAACTTGTAATAGGATTGCTTTTTAGACAGAGTGATCTCGTTTGGGCCAGCCGGCCCATCTCCCTCCAAAATTGTTCTAGATATATTTTTTTATGGATTGTGTTAACACCAAATTTTGTGCCAGAAATTTTGTACTTTGTGTCAAACTTATTGCCTTTGTATCAGTATTTTGTCAGTTTTATAGGTTTTATGGTCAGTTTTATACCATTTTTTCAATTTTTTATAGGTTTTATGGTCAGTTTTATACCATTTTTTTAATTTTTTTATTAAGTGAGATCCATATTATTTTAACTTTAACAAGAACTGAATGGTGCATGTTAACATTTGCCTTTTATTTATTTATTTATTTATAGGTAGTAGTGGGGAGGGGAGGGTGGAGCTAGGAAACATGGGACACGAGTACGAATTGCTACACATTGTGTCTATGTACATGCACTGTGTAAAATCGTGACTTTAATCATAATTTTAGTTGTTGTATACAACGTGCATAGGTACACACTATGTGCAACAAAAAAAATAAGGCCACAACAAATAATATTATCACTCTATTATTACTTGAATCAAAAGTTCTAAATATTTTAACCGAGGGCAAAAAGATTTTTATCAAAAATTAGGATAAATTTTTTTTTTTTTTGGGGTCAACAAAGGAGATAATTATATTAACTAGCCACAAAAGGTGAAGTATTGGCTATCAGAATTAAGGAGTACAAACCATATTTGCATCAGAATTTATAATTACATTTAGATCAGGGGGGTAGGGGGAGCATCAAGTACAACAAAATCAGAAGTTAAGGAACAAGCTCCTTTAGCAAGGCTGTCTGCTCCTCTGTTAGCCTCTCTAAACACATGCCTGATCACGGTCTGCTGAAACTGTCCAAGTAAGTACCTGCAATCATTAAGGAGTGATGTATATGAGCTGTTAGGAGTTTTTCTTGAGAGAATAAGAATTTCATGAATGTTTTTTTTCCCCACTCTATAACCTGACTAGAGTATGGTATATAAGTCAGCGACACACACAATCACAAACATCCTAACTGTTAACAAACAGTCAACACACGACTCCTATGTTTCCCTCCATATTTTCTGCTCCTACTTCAAGTTCAAACCATTAACCAGATGTCAGAGTCAACTGCGAAAACAACCTGACTACCCGAGCACTGAAACTTCTCCAACTATATTTCCCTCCATTTCTCAACCAATACAAACACCATCATGTCAAGCCTCAGCCTAACCACCTTAGCTTTCTCTCCCCACCCCACCAAACCCAATACTACCACCACCACCGCCGCCGCCGCCACTACCACCCTCATCCAACTCAGACAAGTCCACGCCCAAATCCTCCGCCGCTCCAATCTCAACCCCCCTTCTAACTCCCTCCTCCTCCAGCTTCTCCTCTCTTCTTTCACACTATCACCTCACCACCTCGACTATGCCCTCCATGTGTTCGAACAAATTCCCACCCCTCACACCCATCTTTCCAACACGCTCCTGCGTGAGTTGTCACGCAAGGCTGAGCCCAAAAAGGCCCTCTTGGTGTACGAAAGGATGAGGAGGAAGGAGGGGGTTGGGGTGGACAGGTTCACCTTCCCGCCATTGCTCAAGGCGGTGTCAAAGGCTTCAGCTTTGGCTGAGGGGATGGAGATTCATGGGCTTGCAGCAAAGTTGGGTTTTGATTCGGACCCTTTTGTGGAGACGGGTTTGGTCGGGATGTATGCTGCGTGTGGGCGGATTTTGGAGGCAAGGTTGGTGTTTGATAAAATGTCTCACCGGGATGTTGTTACATGGAGCATTATGATTGATGGGTATGGATTTTACGGTATCTTTTTATTGGTTGGAGTGGTAGCATACATATTTTTCCTTCACTCCTATTTGAATTGCTTTGAGATAAATTGGAGCCTGTTTGGGATTCATTTGTACCTATGAAGGGAAGGGAAATGTTGAGAGTAGTAGTGCACTTGCCATACGCACCAATACCATTGCACATTTCAAGAAACAAAATTTTTGAGGGAGAAGAGCAAAAGAATTTTGAAAGATGTAAAATTTGGAGATGGAAAACAGACTACATAATCATGTCATGGTTGAGATTCTTGTTGCAGCTTTATAGAGTTTACTACTGCTTAAAAGTTAAAACACCACCACTTCATCACATTCTCCACCGGTTATGTTTTGGTTTTAAGTTACCCTGTATTGTAACAAGTTGATTAACGGCAAGAATAAGCTTTAGCTCAAAGGGTACCTCCTCCTTTTGTAAGAACAAAATGGAGTTTAAGGTCATGGATTCAAAATCCATCACGTGCATTTTTCAACAACAACTAGCCTTAGTCCTAAAATTTTGGGGTCGGTTATAGAGACTAAACATACTAGTTAGCATCGGCCACATGTACATAAATCAGCTCATATCTTTTGGAGATAATCCATTTAATGAGTTCAAATTTTTTGTCCCACTTTCCCTGTTCCACTCTATACTCCATTAATAAATACTTGTCTTAATTAATTAAATACTGTCATTATTGACTTAGTAATTAATTAGGTGAATACGTGGCAAGTATTTATTAGTAGAGTATAGAATGGAACAAGAAAAGTGGGACAAAAGATTTGGACTCCCATTTAAGATAGTGATCAATTGCGAAATTCTACTTTTAGAATTTCTTCTTCTCTATAATGGAAATGCTAACCTTTATAACATGTGCAAACAGGTACTGCCAGAGTGGCCTTTTTGATTATGTATTGCAGCTCTTTGAAGAGATGAAGGCATCTAATGTGAAACCAGATGAGATTGTTCTTTCTAAAATTGTTTCTGCATGTGGCCATGCCAAAAATTTAAGCTATGGGAAAGCAATCCATGAGTTCATTACCGAAAATAATATTGTGGTAGACCCTCATTTACAGAGTGCTCTTGTCACCATGTATGCAAGTTGTGGATCTATAGATTTTGCTCAGGAATTGTTCAATAAGATGTCAACAAAAAACTTAATTGTTTCCACTGCCATGGTTTGTGCACATTCAAAGCTTGGACAGGTTGAAAATGCTCGCACGATTTTTGATCAATTGGTTGAGAAAGACTTGGTCTGTTGGAGTGCCATGATATCTGGTTATGCTGAGAGTGATCGTCCTCAAGAAGCTCTTAAATTATTCAATGAAATGCAAGTGTTAGGAATAAAACCTGATCAAGTTACCATGTTGAGTGTCATCTCAGCTTGTGCTCATCTTGGTGCATTGGACCAAGCCCGATGGATCCATTTATATGTTGACAAGAAGGGATTTGGAAGAGCTTTGCCCATCAGCAATGCTCTTATTGATATGTATGCCAAATGTGGGAGCTTGGAAAGAGCAAGACAGGTATTTGAGAAGATGCGAAGAAAAGATGTGATATCTTGGACCAGTATGATCAGTGCCTTTGCCATGCATGGGAATGCAAATGATGCATTAAACTTCTTCTATCAAATGCAAGATGAAAAGATTGAACCTAATGGGGTTACATTTGTTGGTGTGCTCTATGCTTGTAGTCATTCAGGCTTAGTTGAGGAGGGCCGTAGAATTTTTTCATCCATGATTAATGAGCACAATATCACTCCAAAACATGAGCATTATGGTTGCATGGTTGACCTCTTAAGCCGTGCCAATCTCTTGAGAGAAGCTCTGGATCTTGTAGAGACAATGCCTTTGGCACCTAATGTTGTCATATGGGGATCCTTGATGGCTGCTTGTCAGGTTCATGGTGAGACTGAATTAGGAGAATTTGCTGCAAAACAGCTTCTTGAGCTGGAGCCAGATCATGATGGTGCCCTTGTTGTCTTATCAAATATTTATGCCAAAGAAAGAAAATGGAACGATGTTGGTGAGGTGAGGAACCTCATGAAATATAGAGGTATTTCCAAGGAGAGAGGACACAGTAGGATAGAATCAAATAATGAGGTACATGAGTTTTTGATGGCAGATAGATATCATAAACAAGCAGATCAAATCTATGAAAAATTAGATGAGGTGGTTAGTGAGTTGAAGCAGGTTGGTTATGCTCCAAATACCTGCAGCGTTATGGTTGATTTAGAAGAGGAAGAAAAGAAGGAAATGGTTCTCTGCCATAGTGAGAAGTTGGCACTTTGTTATGGACTAATTAGTAATGCAAAAGGTTCTTGCATACGCATAGTGAAAAATCTTAGGATTTGTCAGGATTGTCATACTTTTATGAAGTTGGTATCAAAAGTGTATGGGAGAGAGATTGTTGTTAGAGATAGGACTAGGTTTCACCATTGCAAGAATGGTGTCTGTTCTTGTAAAGACTATTGGTAATCATAATGCTATTTTATTAGATTGTAACACATTCTTTATCCTCATGTAATTAATCTATCAGTGAATGAAACCTTTATATATATATATATATTGAGCCTGAGCATCTGGTGAGAGGAATTAAGATTCCAATGGTGTATGATTGTTTGATATGTCAAATTTGTTATTTAGGAATTTAAGATTATTGCAATAAAAACAATATCAAGAGAGACAAGATTCAATTGATAGCCAAGTGGTAAAGGCATTCTTTGTACTGCCCCCATCCTCCATCATCCACCTATCTCTAAAAAACAATACCATGAGAGGGAAATGAACTCCTGTCTAAATAGCATTGGTAAATAAAAAGGCAACATATACACTTTCACAACTTAAAATATCTAGTTCCTGGCACTACGACTAACACAAGAAAATAGCACTTTAATTCAAAGGCTTCCCTAGTACAAAATATATATTATATAAAAATTACAAAAGACAAGCTTCTCACAAGAAATGAGATCTAAGACTACTGAGAGAAGATGAGGCACATCACATATCCATCCATTCTCTTTCAAGTTGGGATCTTCGTATCATATTTTGCTGTAAACTGACTGAACTGGTTGTTTTTAAAAGCAGAGAAGAGCCAAAAGCCTTTCTTCACCTTTCCAACCTTCTTTGAAATCCTATACTTCAAGAACTCTATTGCTGCTGTAGATAATCTTGAGTTATCCAAAATTGAGCTCCGCTGGTACTCAAGAACCCATGTATTTGGATTTAATTGTACGACTGAGGCACCCCACTTCTGGTGCTCCCATGAAGTGTTTCCCTTCCGAATAATATACCCAACGCTTCCATCGGACCACTTTTATACAGAAAATAAAATCATGAATTGAAGTTAGGAAACAGCATCTATTGTATAAACAAAAGAAGAAATTTTTGTGTTTACATTTTAACCTTGTCAATTGCCATGGCTAGTGATACATATATGAATACTGATCAGGATAGGCCATGGCTATAAATTCTCAGCAAATTAGTCAGGATAGGCGGGCCACACGTAGTTAAGTATATATGAAGAGTGTTTTGATTCGTGTTTACCTCTGTGACTCTGCCAGATAAGATAGTGAAAGATCGGGAAGAAAAACCAGTTTTCAGCAATCCTGCAGTCTGCAAAGGCCATCCCCATATGCTCACCTCCTCCATTGCTGTCTTGTACAATGTACAACGCGAATTCAAGAGCAAACCATCCTGAAATTCAATTATTTATGAGTTAACACAACTACAAAAAGAGCTTTCGCGTGTTTGGCAACCCACTAAAACAGCTTTAAAGCTAAAGCTGAAATTTGGAGTTTTTAAGGGCAAAAAATAGATCTCTACAATTCATCATATATGTTTTATAAATCCAAAACTTATAGCACTATTCACTGTAATTAACCAAACACTCAAAACGCAAAAAAACTTTCCAATTAAAGCTCTATATTGCATAGCTCTACTATTAAAACTCTAAGCTCTACTTCCTACAGCAATACCAAAGGGGATATCCAACCAAGACAAAGACTTTCTTTAAAAGGAGTTTGATATATCATATATGGCACCTCATCAATTTCCCACATAGAATTTAAAAAAAAAAAAAAAAACAAAGATTGCGACTTTCTTTAAAAAGATTTAGATGTATGGTACCTGATCAATTTCCCAAGTAGAGTCAACATAGCTGCAATTTGAAACCTCCCCATCAACAACAAGACCTTGCAACTCTCTCTGCACAAACCTCAGCTTTCCCTTCAAATCTTGCACCACCCAAGATTTCTCACCAGCATGCTTAACAATTTCCGGCGACAACACTGGGCTTAAAATCCCACAAACCCCACTAGAAAAACCAAACTCCACCACGAAAATCAAGCTCAAACCCACCACCAATTTCACAAACCAACCCTTCCAAACCCACTCTTTCTCACTCTTCTCCATCCTCTCCATCAAATTCGATCTCGCACTCGATTTGAGAACCGGGGAGGAGGCCAAAACAGGGCGAGAACTCGATCTGGGTGTGGACAAAATCGAAGCATTGAAAGAGATGGGAGTGCGTTCGACGTCGTTGTTTTGGGCACGAGAAGACGAGAGCTTTGTGAGTGTGGTTTTGTGGACACTGACGGGCATGAGATCAAGCGTGGCATTGATGCTAGCCAAGCAAATCTCACAGTTGCAATTTGCGTCTTTTCTACACCCAGGGTAGTAGCAGCTGTCTCGAGTTTCAGACCGCTCGTCTTCCATGGCTATGGCCGTAGCCGTGGTGGTGCTGGATTTCGCAGAGGTTGTTGTTGTTGTTGTTGATGGTGATGAGGATGAAAGGACAGTTTTCATGGCGTCTTTGGTTGGGTTTTCTTCTGGGACTCGGTTTTGGTCAGTTTGAAGTCTTCTATTAATTATGTGAGAAAGTTTGGGGTTTCAAAATTTGAATCCCAACGGTCATATTTGATCTGGGCTTGTAGCCTTGGACCACGGTTAAGATTCGGTTTTAAAAGGAGGGACAGATAACGTTTCTTATGAAATGTCGGAAATAACCCTAATATTTTTGCCTTATGGCCTTTGTTTTATTAATTGGGTCATTTTTATTTATTTATTTATTTTAAGAAAAAATTTGGATGGCTGAGGTAGTACCTTGTACAATGAGTATATGTGGTTTTTTTTTTTTTAAATTTTTTTTATTTTATTTAATTCGATAATGACAGTGAAAAAAATGAAGATTTGAAATTTGAACAATTTCATTTGAAGGATTTGAAAATGTCAGTTGAACTAGAATATTCTTATTGAGTATATGTGATATCCGTTTCGCATATATGTAGAGTTTATGTATGATAATCAATGCATATACATATCAAGGGAGTTAATACTGTATCGGAGGCTATATCGGTTTGGCCAGCAGTATGATATATTTCGGATATCGGTTAATACTGGTGTACCGTTTCGGGTTTACCACTATTTTTTATATTTATAAATAATATATATATATATATATATGTATGTGTGTGTGTATATATATATATATATTAATAAATATAAAAGTTTAGCATAAAACATTTCCTCAATTCAGAACTAATTATTCATGGTTTTAGACTTTAATATCAATTAAAAGAAAAAAAAACACAATATAAAAAATAGAAAGCTTAAAAGTTACCATTGCATACTAAGAAAACAAATAATACTAATAAGTTAATGCAAATAAGTTACAATTCTGCTCTAACAAAAATTCAAAAATTACAAAACTTAAAATAAATAAATAAATAAATAAATAAAACTTTTTTCTATATTGGCCGGTACGCTCGGTATTGCCCGAAATTGGTCAGTACGGCCGGTATTTTTTCTGGTACAAAACAAAGGGGTTATATGTACCGGTTGCTTGCCGGTACAATATATTCTAGCGGTATCGACTGGTACGGTACGAAATTGACTCTCTTGATACATATACTATAAAATATACTAACATAGAAGAAAGGTTAAAAAAAAAAAAAATTGTAGTTTAGTGGTATTGCTCAATTTCCTCTTTCCAAAGGCAATGCCAATGGTATATGTTTACTTTACATTTGAAGATTTACAACCAAATATATATATATATATATTTTTTTTAATAAAGTAGAGTTAATTGCAAAATTTTAGACAAAATCTCAACTTAATCACTTGCTTATTATTATTTGTGGGATTACGTGTTTTAGCTTGTTTCTTTCCTTTGAGAGTAGTTATTGAATATATACACGTAATCACTTGTATAACCATTTAGTTAAAGGAAAAACTATGATGAAACAATGTCTCATCAAAGTTCATTGAGTCGCATTATTTTTTATGAATAATAATAATAATAAGTTTTAGTATTTAAACAAAGCTAGTATAAAATATGAGGGTAGGTGTTTTTTCGAAATTTACATGAATTAGTGAAGAATCAATATCTTACCTATTTTTTATCCCAAAAAAAATAAAAAATCTTACCTATTTACTTATTACATACTTTAAAACTTTATATCACAGCATAATTCATTTCTTTGTATGGTTTCGTGTAGTAGAGAACATCTTAAAGCAAAGCTATTTCTAAAAGCTATTTCAGGTTGTAAAAATTCTTTGGGAAAAGTTTTGCTACATACTTTTATGCAGCAATTACCAGGGGTGGAGCCAAAAATTTTTGTTTAGGGGCCAAGTTGCGACACTAATATATCTATCAAGACAACCCCCCCCCCCCCCCCCCCCCCCTTCACACACACACACACACATTTTTATTTGATAAGGAATTTTTTTTGGAGAAACTTTGTTGATGCCCATTTTTGACAAAGAGCCCAATAGCAGAAGCAGCTCAACAATAGAGAATGTGACAAGGGAAAAACGGTAAGGGAATAAGGAAACAAGCCCAATAGGCTGAAATGACAGAATTGATGGTCAGCAAGCTCACAAGAATAAAAGGAGGTAAAGAAGGAGTAAATGGGCCGAGGAAGCCCAATGAATGAAATAGTAAGCCCATGAGAATAATAAGAGGTAAAGAGGAAGTAAATTGGCCGAGGAAACCTAGAAAATGAATTAGAAAACTCATTGGGTTGGCTTAAAGGCCAATAAGCCCGAAAAGTAATAAGAGGTAAAGATGTGGTAATTGGGTCAAGGAAGCCCAAAGAATCTAGCAAAAAGCCCATGGGAGTAAAAGAAGTAAAGAAGGAGTAAATGGGCCGAGAAAGCCCGAGAAATGAAGTAGTGAAATGGGTTGGCATAGCAAGAATGTTGGGCAACAAAGCCCAAAAGAGGTAAAGATATGGAAAGTGGGCCAAGGAAGCTTTGAGCAAAAGATTGATGAAGAAGTGGGGTGGCACGGTAGGAGTATCATCCCACAAGCCTATGGGGTAACAAGAAATAAAAAGAGAGGTAAAGCTATAGCAGGCATAATGAAGTGATATGGTAGGATTAGTAGCCAAAAGGCCCACAGTCATAGAAAAAGAAAGGATGAGCTCGGTAGGAAGATGAAAGCTTTTGTCCAAGCAACACCCAATCCAAGAAAGGGTAAAAGGCAAAGAATATGAGCCCAAAAGCCCACATATCCTTCACGCCACAAAAGATAAACATCAACTAGCACGTACAACAGAATTTTTAAACAAACATGAAGGCAGCAGAAATGGTGTGAAGACCAAAAAGAAACAAATTCAGACGGAGTGGAGCATACACAAAGGGTTAGGGTACCATCTACTTGTACCCAACCAATACATAGGATGTGGGCCACAGGTCAAGGCTTTCAGAGGGTGTGGTTTGGCGGTGGGGAGAAAAAAAGGGTCTATTCTGGGGTTCTCGCTTAAACTTCTTTGGGAGAGATGTCTTGCTGGGATGACATCTCACCTAAAAGAGGTAAGTATGGGGTGGGACCACTTGATGCATGCCATAAAGGTAGGTAATGAGGAGGCTTAATCCTTATCCAGATGAGTGAAGTGAAAAACGGAGAGAGGTAAGAAACAAGAAAAGCAATTTTTTCTAGGAATGGAGAGTGGTGCAACCAACACATTCTGAGCAGAGGTAGTGGCTGAGCAGTCGGCAGGCCAATGGGTAGTCTTGGAAGAACACTCATAAGGGCCAAAAGCAATTAAGAGGCAAAAAATTGTAAATCCCACAATGGCAGATGGTATAAAAAGGTGTAGTTGTGAATAGTGAAGGAGGACGAAGGAACAAAGAGAAAGAAGGAGAGGTAGAAAGAAAGAAAAGAAAGAATAGAGAAAAATAAAGAATGCACAAAAAAAAAAAAAAAAAAAAAAAACTAGAGGGATACAAGTGGTAGAAATAGAAGCATGCATCAATAGACCATTTTTTCTCTCCTTCTTGATAGACCCACTCTCTGAGGGATTGAGAATCGAAACTTAAACCATTTAGGTCATTTTTCCAAAGTGCGTAACTACTATGGCAGAAGCCTTCCTTGAGGTTTCTCACATTGGTAGTATTTTGATTGAAAATACAAGTGGTAGTTTCAATCAAAATTATGTTTGATGGCGATCTTTCATAAAATAAAATTCAATTTTTCCATTTTCATTGTGAAATTATTAAAAAAATTTCATTTTAAATACAAATTATCAAATTTTATACTAAAGTAAGTAAAAAAATCTTTCAATTCAACTAATGAAATTCTCAAAAGCATAAGTGATCCAAAACTTGAAGGAATATGTTAGGCTCTAAACATATTTGAAACTATCTTGCTTTAATCCATTATGTGGCAACTAAAGAAATATTTCATGTGTAGTTTTAGTGACAAGATTTTTTAATGAGTCAATGACTTATTAATCGCCACATAATAGGTTGAAAAAGATAGATTCAAACATGTTTGATGCCAAACTTTATCAAATATTTAATAGATATAAGAGCACATTTTACAATAAAAAATAGAATTACAAAAAATAAAGTTATATCTCTATAACTATTAAACCAATTAATTTTTTTAAAAGCATCATTGGACTAATTCAAATATTTTTTTGGGGGGGGAGGGGGGCATGGCCCCCCACCCTTGTACATACCATTGCCCCTGGCAATTACTGCATACAAGGATATGTGGCAACAAAAAAAGAAAGGGATATGTATTCAAGGGTTATGTGCAATGCACATGACTACAATACACATGACTAGGTGGACCTTAGACACTCATCCTTTTTTTTTTTTCCTACCACATACCCCTGTATGCAGCAATTGTTGCATACAAGTATGTAGCAAAAGCTTTCCAAATTCTTTTACATGTGGGAAAGTTATCATCAATTCTTTGTACTCAAACATCAAAACTATGCTTAATTCCTTAAAAAAAAGGGTCAGATTTAGTGACCGAGGTAAAAATGTTATTATACTCTTGCAACATGGATAACCACATATGTGTGTGTGATGCTTGTTGGCAAAATTGAAGTTTTCAATTTTTGTTTGGAAGGATCAGCTTATTGATATAATAGTTAAAAGAAATCCAAAACACACGCACCTAGGTGCACATATGAGCACACACATGCATGTACGCACACACATAAGGATGGAACCAAAATTTCAGCTTTGGGGACAAAGTTTGAACCCAATTTGTTTTTGAAATTTAAGAATAAAGAATACACTTTGATTAAAAATGAATGCATGAAAATGCTTGTTCTAATAGTTATGATGGCAGTGTTGAAAGAGTAAACACAAAGTATAACTATTCTATGAGTTGGTAGGCAATTGAACTTCTATTACTTATCAACCAATTGGTACAATTTTTTTAAAAGATAAGTAAAAACATATACATGCTTTGGATCTACCACCATCCCATCAAATTTTGAGAAAAAACTAACTAGAAGTACATTGATAGAAAAAAAAAAAAGGAAAAAAAAAAAGAAAAAGAAAAAGAAAAGAAGAAGAAGTAAGCGCATATGCACTTTAAAAAAAAAAAAAAGAGAAAAAAAGAAAAAGAAAAAAGAGCTGTATTAGAATATAAATAAAAGAGTAAAATTACTTGAAGGTCCTTAGTCTTTCATTTCTTAATTTTCCTTTAATAAATCTTGATTAGGAAAAGCTTTTTTTTTTTTTTTTCACTAGAGGATTTTTTTTTTATATTATTATTTTTTTTTTCAGGGATTTTACTAGAGGATTTTGGTTGCTAAAAACACGAAAAAAAATCATATGTTAAAATTCTATCTGCACTAAAAAAAAAATGTTGAAATTCTATCCTATCTTTTTGGAGGAGGGCCACACATCATGAATCAATCAACCACTTTTATTTTAACCTCTTTGGGCCAATTGAATTCTTGGAGATAGGTAAATATTTTTTGACATTTTTAAATATTTATTTAATTATATACTATTATAACATAATTTCAATTTAAGTATGTTAGGCGCCATATATTATAAATAAATCATTAAAGGGAATAAGACACCAATTAGTTTTGTCCTGAAGTAGTTTCGTCTCTTTATAAATACATTTGGACGTGTATATATATATATATATATATTTTGGAGAAAATTTCAACCTGTGACATCTGCTCTTAATAATAGTTCTTTATTATCAGACCAAGACACTAATTAGTTTTTGGTGTAGGCGGGGATTGAACCCCAGATCTCTTATTTAACCATCAGAAACTTTATCAGTTGACCTAACTGGAACCCACCATTTGGATGTGTATATATCTGAACAAAGTATAAATATTAATTTTCTAATATTAACTTCCTCTAATAGGAAAACATTTATAAAGATAAGTTATCATCTTAACAAACTTTACTTCTCAAAAAAAAAAAAAAATCTTAACAAAATTTAATGAGTATAAGCAAGTTGCCTGGTTTGCTATAAATGAGTAAAAAAAAATTACCATTATTTTATAGTAATATATTAAAATTTGTCTTATTCTTTCAAGTAGTATAATTTGTGACATATCTTCCATGTTTAGCTATTTATTTAAGCACTATAATAAATTTCAAAATTTTTAATCTTAATCAAGCATTGACATACAATTAGAAGCTTAATAATAACAACAAAAGTTTTGTCAACGGAACATTAGACTTCTAGTTTTACGCACTTCTATTAGCACATAGGTGGAATCCAAATTTTGGGTAGCTAGATGGGTCATATTCAAACGACAATAACTCACTTGATTTTTGTCGAAAAAATTCAAAATTTGTGTTCAAATTCAAGCTTAGGATGTCTACTTTTTAAAAGATTTAAATTGCGTCTATGACTTCCTTTACGTTCGAAATTTATTGTCAAAACAGTGAACAAAAGTCACTTTTTAGCACATTTCCTAAGCAATTAAGTCTTGTGAATAACTAGCAATTAAGATATATTTTACTGAAAAATTGATTTTATAGAGATTAATCACACACTATAGAAAGAATATTTTAAAACAGAATTTGTCAATGGAACGTTAGACTTCCAGTTTTACACCCTTCTATTGGCGCATAGATGAAATCTGAGTTTTGGGTAGATAGATGGGTCATATTCAAATGACAATAACTCACTTGATTTGTGTCGAAAAAATTCAAAATTTGTGTTCAAATTCAAGCTCTGAACGTTTACTTTCTAAAAGATTCAGACCGTGTCTGTGAATTCCTTTTCGCTCAAAATTTATTGTCAAAAAGGTGAACTAAGGTCACTTTTCTACACATTTCCTAAGCGACTTAAGTCTTGTGAAGAACTAGCTATTAACATATATTTTACCAAAGATTTGACTTTGTAGAGATTGATCACGTGCTTCAGAAAAAATATTTTGAAATTGAATTTGTCAACGGAACATTAGACTTCCAGTTTTACGGCCTTCTATTGGTGCATAGGTGGAATCCGAATTTTGGGTAGTTAGATGGGTTATATTCAAACGACAATAACTCACTTGACTTGTGTCGAAAAAAATTAAAAATTTGTATTTAAATTAAAGCTTAGGGTGTCTACTTTCTAAAATATTCAGATTGCATATGGAAATTCCTTTTTATTCAAAATTTATTGTCAAAACAGTGAACAAAGGTCACTTTTCAGCTCATTTCCTAAGCGATTAAGTCTTGTGAATAACTAGCTATTAACATATATTTTACTGAAGATTTGCTTTTATAGAAATTAATCACGCACTATAGAAAGAATATTTTAAAACCAAATTTGTTAACGGAACGTTAGACCTCCAGTTTTATGCAATTCTATCGGTGCATTGGTAGAATCCCAATTTTGGGTAGCTAGATGAGTCATATTCGAACGACAATAACTCACTAGATTTGTGTCGAAAAAATTCAAAATTTGAATTCAAATTCAAGATCTAGATGTCTACTTTCTGAAAGATACAGATTGTGTTTGAGAATTCCTTTTCATTCAAAATTTATGGGCAAAAAGTTGATCTAAGGTCACTTTTCAACACATTTTCTAAGCGATTAAGTCTTGTGAATAACTAGCTACTAACATATATTTTATAGAAGATTTGATTTTGTAGAGATTGATCATGTGCTATAGAAAAAGTATTTTAAAATGGAATTTGCCAACAGAGCGTTAGACTTCCAGTTTTATGATCTTTTATTAGCGCATAGGTGGAGTCTGAATTTTGGGTAGCTAGATGGGTCATATTCAAATGACAATAACTCACATGATTTGTGTCCAAAAATTAAAAATATGTGTTCAAATTCAAGCTCCAGATGTCTACTTTTAAAAAGATTCAGACTATGTCTGCAAATTCCTTTTCGTTTGAAACTTATTGTCAAAAAGGTGAACTAAGGTCACTTTTCCGCAAATTTCATAAATGATTAAGTCTTGTGAATAACTATTTACTAACATATATTTTACCAAAGATTAGATTTTGTAGAGATTGATCACATGCTATAGAAAAAGTATTTTAAAACTAAATTTGTCAACGGAACGTAAGACTTCTAGTTTTATGCCCTTCTATTGATGCATAGGTGGAATCCAAATTTTGGGTAGCTAGATGGGTCATATTCAAACGACAATAACTCACTTGATTTGTATCAAAAAAATTCAAAATTTGTGTTCAAATTCATCCTCAGGATGTCTACTTTTGAAAAGATTTATACCACGTTTGAGAATTACTTTTCGTTCGAAATTTATTATCAAAACAGTGA
The DNA here is from genome assembly GCA_030445155.1 of Quercus variabilis. NCBI lineage: Eukaryota > Viridiplantae > Streptophyta > Magnoliopsida > Fagales > Fagaceae > Quercus > Quercus variabilis. Next base: position 1,564,723 of record CP129450.1, on the reverse strand, counting down.
ACAAAGTTCACTTTTTAGCACATTTCCTAAGCGATTTAGTCTTGTGAATAACTGGCTATTAACATATATTTTACTGGAGATTTGATTTTATAGAGATTGATCACGCACTATAGAAAGAATATTTTAAAACCGAATTTGTCAATGGAACTTTAGACTTCCAATTTTATGCCCTTCTATCGGCGCATATGTGGAATCTAAATTTCAAGTAGTTCGATGGGCATATTCAAATGATAATAGCTCACTGGATTTGTGTCAAAAAAATTCAAATTTTGCATTAAAATTCAAGATTGAGATGTCTACTTTCTAAAAGATTCAGAGTGCGTCTCTGAATTCCTTTTCGTTCAAAATTTATTGTCAAAACGGTGAACAATGGTCACTTTTTAGAACATTTCATAAGCGAGTAAGTCATGTGAATAACTAGCTATTAATATATATTTTACCGAATATTTGATTTTATAGATATTAATCATGCGCTATAGAAAGAATATTTTAAAACCGAATTTGTCAACAGAATGGTAGACTTCCACTTTTACGCCATTCTATCGGCGCATACGTGGAATCCGAATCTTGGGTAGCTAGATGGGTCATATTCAAACGACAATAACTCACTTGATTTTTATCAAAAAATTTAAAATTTATGTTCAAATTCAAGCTCAAGATGTCTACTTTCTAAATGATTTAGATTGTGTCTGTGATTTCCTTTTTGTACAAAATTTATTGTCAAAACGGTGAACAAAGGTCAATTTTCAGCACATTTCCTAAGCAATTTAGTCTTATGAATAACTAGCTATTAACATATATTTTACCAAAGATTTGATTTATAGAGATTGATCACGCACTATAGAAAGAATATTTTAAAACCGAATTTGTTGACGGAACTTTAGACTTCTAGTTTTACGACCTTCTATTGGCGCATAGGTGAAATCCAAATTTCGGGTAGCTCGATGGGCCATATTCAAATGACAATAGCTCATTGGATTTGTGTAAAAATATATATATATATATATATATATCAAAATTAGCAATCAAATTCAAGCTCAGGATGTTTACTTTCTAAAAGATTCAGAGTGTGTCTTTGAATTCCTTCATGTTCCAAATTTATTGTCAAAATGGTGAACAAATGTCACTTTTTAGCACATTTCTTAAGTGAGTAAGTCTTGTGAATAACTTGCTCCTAACATATATTTTACCAAAGATTTGACTTTGTAGAGATTGATCGCACGCTATATAAAAAATATTTTAAACCATAATTCATCAACGGAACGTTAGACTTCCAGTTCTACGCTCTTCTATCGACGCATAGGTGGAATCCAAATTTAGAGTAGCTTGATGGGCCATATTCAAACGACAATATCTCCCTGGATTTGTGTCCAAAAAAAAAATTCAAAATTTGCATTCAAATTCAAGCTTGGGATGTCTACTTTCCAAAAGATTCAAACTGCGACTCCGAATTCCTTTTCGTTCCAAATTTATTGTCAAAACGATGAACAAATATCACTTTTTAGCACATTTCTTAAGCGAGTAAGTCTTGTAAATAACTAGCTATTAACATATATTTTATCAAAGATTTGGTTTTATAGAGATTAATCATGTGCTATAGAAAGAATAATTTAAAACTGAATTTGTCAACAGAACATTAGACTTCCAGTTTTACACCCTTCTATCAACGCATACGTGGAATCCGAATCTCGAGTAGCTAGATTGGTTATATTCAAACGACAATAACTCACTTGATTTTTATCCAAAAAATTCAAAATTTGTGTTCAAATTCAAGCTCATGATGTCTCCTTTTTGTTTGAAATTTATTGTCAAAATGGTGAACCAAGGTCACTTTTTTGCACATTTCCTAAATGATTAAGTCTTGTGAATAACTAGCTATTAACATATATTTTACTGAAGATTTGATTTTATAGAGATTAATCATGCGCTATAGAAAGAATATTTTAAAACTGAATTTGTCAACGGAACGTTAGACTTCCAGTTTTACGCCATTCGATCGGCGCACAAGTGGAATTCAAATTTTAGGTAGCTAGATGGGTCACATTCAGATGACAATAACTCACTTGATTTATGTTGAGCAAATTCAAAATTTGTATTGAAATTTAAGCTCGAAATGTATACTTTCTAAAAGATTCAGACCATGTTTGCGAATTCCTTTTCATTCAAAATTTATTGTCAAAGATGTGAACTAAGGTCACTTTTCAACACATTCCTAAGCAATTATGTCTTGCGAATAACTTGCTACTAACATATATTTTACCAAAGATTTGACTTTGTAGAGATTGATCGCACGCTATATAAAAAATATTTTAAACCATAATTCATCAACGGAACGTTAGACTTCCAGTTCTACGCTCTTCTATCGACGCATAGATGGAATCCAAATTTAGAGTAGCTTGATGGGCCATATTCAAACAACAATAGCTCCCTGGATTTGTGTCAAAAAAAAAAAAAATTCAAAATTTGCATTCAAATTCAAGCTTGGGATGTCTACTTTCCAAAAGATTCAAACTGTGCCTCCGAATTCCTTTTCGTTCCAAATTTATTGTCAAAACGATGAACAAATATCACTTTTTAGCACATTTCTTAAGTGAGTAAGTCTTGTAAATAACTAGCTATTAACATATATTTTATCAAAGATTTGGTTTTATAGAGATTAATCATGCGCTATAGAAAGAATAATTTAAAACTGAATTTGTCAACAGAACATTAGACTTCCAATTTTACGCCCTTCTATCAACGTATACGTGGAATCCGAATCTCGGGTAGCTAGATTGGTTATATTCAAACGACAATAACTCACTTGATTTTTATCCAAAAAATTCAAAATTTGTGTTCAAATTCAAGCTCATGATGTCTCCTTTTCATTTGAAATTTATTGTCAAAACGGTGAACCAAGGTCACTTTTTTGCACATTTCCTAAATGATTAAGTCTTGTGAATAACTAGCTATTAACATATATTTTACTGAAGGTTTGATTTTATAGAGATTAATCACGCACTATTGAAAGAATATTTTAAAACTAAATTTGTTAACGAAACGTTAGACTTCTAGTTTTATGCCCTTCTATTGGCACATATGTGGAATCTGAATTTTTGGTAGCTAGATGGGTCATATGCAAACGACAATAACTAAATTGATTTGTGTTGAAAAAATTCAAAATTTGTGTTCAAATTCAAGCTTAGGATGTCTACTTTCCAAAAGATTCATACCACGTTTGAGAATCCCTTTCGTTCGAAATTTATTGCCAAAAAGGTGAACTAAGGTCACTTTTCAGCATATTTCCTAAGCGACTAAATCTTGTGAATAACCAGCTACTAACATATATTTTACTGAAGATTTGATTTTGTAGAGATTGATCACGTGCTATAGAATAAATATTTTAAAACATAATTTGTCAACGGAATGTTAGACTTTCAGTTTTACACTATTCTATTAGTGCATAGGTGTAATTCAAATTTCGAGTAGCTCGAAGGTTCATATTCAAACGACAATAGCTCACTAGATTTGTGTAGAAAAAAATTAAAAATTTGTGTTTAAATTCAAGTTTAGGATATCTACTTTCTAAAAGATTCAGACTACATCTCCGAATTCCTTTTTGTTCAAAATTTATTGTCAAAACGGTAAAAAAATGTCACTTTTTAGCACATTTTCTAACCGATTAAGTCTTGTGAATAACTAGCTATTCACATATATTTTACCGAAAGATTTGATTTTATAGATATTGATCACGCACTATAGAAGGAATATTTGAAAGTCAAATTTGTCAACAGAATGTTAGACTTCCTGTTTTACGCACTTCTATCGACACATAGGAGGAATCTGGCTTTTGGGTAGTTGGATGGGTCATATTCAAATGACAATAACTCACTTCATCAGTGTCAAAAAAATTCAAAATTTGGGTTCAAATTCAAGCTCGAAATGTCTACTTTCTAAAAGATTTAGACCGTGTCCATGAATTCCTTTTCGTTCAACATATATTGTCAAAATGGTGAATAAAGGGCACTTTCAACACATTTCATAAGCGATTAAGTCTTGTAAATAACTAGCTACTAACAAATATTTTACCAAAGATTTAATTTTGTATGGATTGACCACGCGTAAAAGAAAAAATATTTTAAAATAGAAATTGTCAACAAAACGTTAGACTTCCAGTTTAGCATCCTTCTATTGGCGCAAAGGTGAGATCCAAATTTCGCATAGCTTGATGGGCCATATTCAAATGACAATAACTCACTTGATTTGTGTTGAAGAAATTAAATGTTTGTATTGAAATTCAAGGTCAGGATTTCTACTTTCTAAATGATTCAGACCATGTCTTTGAAATCCTTCTCGTTCAAAACTTATTGACAAAACGGTGAACAAATGTCACTTTTTATCACATTTTCTAAGTGATTAAGTCTTGTCAATAACTAGCCAGTATAATATATTTTACCGAAGATTTGATTTTGTAGAGATTGATCACATGCTATAGAATGAATATTTTAAAACCGAATTTGTCAACGGAACATTAGACTTCCAGTTTTACACCCTTCTATCAGTGCATTGGTGGAATCTGAATTTTGGGTAGCTAGGTGGGTCATATTCAAACGACAATAACTCACTTGAGTTGTGTCAAAAAAATTTAAAATTTGTGTTGAAATACAAGCTTAGGATGTCTATTTTCTAAAAGAATTAGATCATGTCTGCGAATTCCTTTTCGTTCGAAATTTAATGTTAAAGCAGTGAACAAATGTCACTTTTTAGCACATTTCCTAAGCAATTAAGTCTTGTGAATAACTAGCTATTAACATATAATTACTGAAGATTTGATTTTATAGAGATTAATCACATGCTATTGAAGGAATCTTTTAAAACCGAATTTGTCAAAGGAATATTAGGCTTCCAAATTTACGCCCTTCTATCAGCGCATTTGAAGAATCCGAATTCTGGTAGCTAGATGGGTCATATTCAAATGACAATAACTCACTTAATTTTTGTTGAAAAAATTTGATTTTTTTTTTCAAATACAAGCTCAGGGTGTCTACTTTCTAATAGATTCGTATCACGTCTGTGAATTCCTTTTCATTCGAAATTTAACATCAATACAGTGAACAATGGTCACTTTTTAGCACATTTCCTAAGCAATTAAGTCTTGTGAATAACTAGCTATTGATGTGCATTGATAATAGCTTAATTTTTCATATTTATATCATTATTAGAAAGCATTATCATACTTATTTTTAGTGAATTCATGCATTTTATATTTGGTTTTGGAATAATGTTGAATAATCAATTTTGAGCTTAATTGAATCTTATTGCGTGAATTTGTCTTTTGTAGGAGAATGAAATTAAATAAGTGGAATTGTGCAGAGAAGAGAGCTAATGGACTTTACTTTTACAAGGGCCATGATGAAGTTAAGAAAGTGCAACCCAATTAAATTTAAGTCCAATTGGAGCAAGGAATCAAAGGAAATTTGCACCAAATCTAAGTCCAATTTGGATTAGGATTTCAGCCTGCACATCAGTTAATATTTTCAGTATAACTTTCGGCTTAGATGTTCAATCGAGATGATTCAAGTTGGGCTAGAAAGTTAACTTAAAGAGCTACAACTTTGTATTTACCAAATGCCCGAATTCTGAAGTTAAATGGGCCAAAATAGTCAGTTAAGTGAAGCCTAAAAATCTGGGATTTTCTCCAAATGGGAATTCAACTTTTAATAGGATTCCTTAACCTATTTAAAGGCTCTTTAGTGCAAAATTCAGAGGGGGGCTGAGGCTAGTGCTAGGGCTGAGGGCCGAATGTATAGAGAGCTATGACTACCTCTTCCATGACAGTTAGTTTTAATTATTTTTCTAGTTTAATGTTTAGTATTTTATTTTTGTGTTTTATTTCAATTACCATGAGTAGCTAAATTTATAATTAGGGTTGAGGATGAAACCTTGTGAAGGATTATTAGTAATATTTATGTGATTTGATTTTTCCCACAATAGTTGTTTTTTAATTGTTTAAATTGTTCTTACTTCATATCAATTGACTAAGATGAGATTCTAAATATGAGTTTAATCATGTTTTTCTCATGATTTAGGATTTGTCTTAATTAATTGAATGCTTAGGTTATTAATTCTTGATTATAAAATTAGATATCATTTGTGATTTGTCTATCAATGGATACAATTTATGATTTGATTTTTAGAATTGGATATATTTTGTGATTTGTTTGGCTATATATACAATTGATGATTTGATTTTATACTTAAGAAGCGAAGAAGAACATGCTTTAGATTTTTAAACATAAGTTTTAATGATGGTATTTTCCATGATAGCAAGATTGATTTCTAAATTATCATGTAATGGTTGGGAAAAATTAATGATCATAAATATATGCTGATATGACTTACAAGGCGGATTCCAAAACCTTAATTCCTTTCCCTTGATTGTTTACGTCTTTTTATTGCTTTATATCTTTTGCTTAGTTTAACTATTTGCAACCAATTTTTACTAAACTAGATTAATATTAATTTGGTTAAGGTTTAATTAATTTTCCTACATTCATTCAAGTCCTTGTGAGTTCGACCTCATTCTTATCAAACTATACTTCGGTACGGTTCATACACTTATCGAAGATTTGATTTTATAGAGATTAATCACGCACTATAGAAAGAATATTTTAAAACCGAAATTTTCAATAGAATGTTAGACTTTCAATTTTACGCCCCTCTATTGGCGCATAGGTGGAATTTGAATTTTGGATAGCTAGGTGGGTCATACTCAAATGACAATAACTCACTTGATTTTTGTCAGAAATTTTTTTTAAATTTGTGTTAAAATTCAAGCTCAAGATGTCTACTTTCTAGAAGATTCATACTGCGTCAGGGAATTCCTTTCCATTCGAAATTTATTATCTTCCTAAGTGATTAAGTCTTTGTTGTGAAATTTTAAAGTACTCGCAAGTGTACGAACCGTACCGAAGTATGATTTGACAAGAACGAGATCGAACCCACAGGAACTTGAATGAACGTAGGAAAATTAATCAAATCTTAACCAAATTATCATAATCTAGTTTAGTAAAAATTGGTTGTTTGAAATTAAATATACTAACAAAATAATTATACTAAGAAAAGATATAATATAAAGCAGTAAAGAGATGTAAACAATCTAGAGAAAGGAATTAAGGTTTTGGAATCTGCCTTGTAAGTCATATTAATATATATTTATGATCATTAATTTTTCCCAACCACTGCATGATAATCTAGAAATCAATCTTGCTATCATGGAAAATATTCTCATTAAAATCCTTATTTTAAAAATCAAAAACATGCTCTTCTTCGCTTCTTAAATATAAAATCAAATTATCATTTGTATCCGTAGCCAAACAAATCACAAGATATATCCAATTCTAAAAATCAAATCATAAATTGTATCCATTGACAGAAAAATCACAAACGATATCCAATTTTATAATCAAGAATTAATAAACCAAAAATTCAATTAATTAAGATAAAACCTAAATCATGAGAAAAACATGATTGAACTCAAATCTAGAATCCCATCTTAGTCAATTGATATGAAGCAAGAACAATTTAAATCATTAAAGAACAACTATTGTAGGAAAAATCAAATCACATAAATATTATTGATAATCCTTAACAAGGTTTCATCCTCAAACCTAATTATAAATTTAGCTACTCATAGTAATTGAAAGAAAATACAAAAATAAAATACTAAACATTAAACTAGAAAAATAATTAAAACTAACTGTCATGGAAGAAAACCAAAGAAGTAGCCGCACTCTCTATGTTCAGCCCTCAGCCCTAGCACTAGCCTCCCTTGAATTTTTCCCTAAAGAGCCTTTAAATAGGTTAAGGACTCCTATTACAAGTTGAATTCCCATTTAGAGAAAATCCCAGATTTTTAGGTTTCACTTAACCGACGGTTTTGGCCCATTTAACGTCATAATTCGAACTTTTGGTAAACTAAAAAGTTGTAGCCCTTTAATCTAACTTTCCAGCCCAACTTGAATCATATCGATTGGATATCTGAGCTGAAAGTTATGCCAAAAATACTAACTGACGTGTAGGCTTGAATCCTAATCCGAATTGGACTTTGATTTGGTATAAATTTCCTTTGATTCCTTGCTCCAATTGGACTTAAATTTAATTGGGCTGGTCTTCTCTTGAATTCATGCCTGGCTTGGCTAGATGTAAGTTTGCTTGATTCAATTGGCCTAGCCCTACTTTGCATGTAAAGCCCTTGTTACTTGCAACACAAAGATATTATACAATTAGTCACAAAATAACATAAAAGTAAAGCTAAATATGTAGATATGTGAGTACTTTATTATATATATTTCATGCACATCAGTCTTGTTAATAACTGGCTATTAACATATATTTTAACAAAGATTTGATTTTATAGAGATTGATCACGCACTATAGGAAGAATATTTTAAAATTGAATTTGTCAATGGAACTCTAGACTTCTAGTTTTACACCGTTCTATCAGCGCATAGGTGGAATCCAAATTTCATGTAGCTCCATGGGCTATATTCAAATGACAATAGCTCACTTGATTTGTGTCGAAAAAATTCAAAATTTGCAGTCAAAATCAAGCTCGAGATGTCTACTTTCTAAAAGATTCAGACTGCATCTCCAAATTCCTTTTCGTTCAAAATTTATTGTTAAAACGATAAACAAAGGTCAATTTTTAGCACATTTCCTAAACGATTAAGTCTTGTGAATAACTAGCTATTAACATATATTTTACAAAAGATTTGATTTTTTAGAGATTGATCACGTGCTATAGAAAGAATATTTTAAAACTAAATTTGTTAACGGAACGTTAGACTTTCTCTTTTACACCCTTCTATCGGCGCATAGGTGGAATTCAAATTTTGGGTAGCTAGATGAGTCATATTTAAACGACAATAATTCACTTGATCAATGTCAAAAAAATTCAAAATTTGTGTTCAAATTCATGCTCTGGATGTCTTCTTTCTAAAAGATTCAGACTGCATCTAGGAAATCCTTTTTGTTCAAAATTTATTGTCAAAACGGTGAACTAAGGTCACTTTTTAGCACATTTACTAAGCGATTAAGTCTTGCGAATAACTTGCTACTAACATATATTTTACCAAAATTTTGATTTTGTATAGATTGATCATGCACTATAGAAAATATATTTTTAAACTAAATTTGTCAACGAAATGTTGGACTTCTAGTTGTACGCCATTCTATTGGCGCATAGGTGGAATTCGAATTTCGGGTAGCTAAATGGGTCATATTCAAACAACAATAACTCACTTTATATTTGTCAAAAAAATTCAAAATTTGTGTTAAAATTCAAGCTCCGGATGTCTACTTCCTAAAAGATTTAGACCGTGTCTATGAATTCCTTTTTGTTCAAAATATATTGTCAAAACGGTGAGCAAAGGGCACTTTTCGGCACATTTCCTAAGCGATTAAGTCTTGTGAATAACTAGCTACAAACAAATATTTTACCCAAGATTTGATTTTATATGGATTGACCATGCACTATAGAAAAATATTTAAAGCCTAATTTGTCAATAGAACGTTAGACTTCCAGTGTTACGCCCTTCTATCGGCGCATAGGTAAAATCCAAATTTCGGGTAGCTCGATGGGCCATATTCAAACAACAATAACTCACTTGATTTGTGTCGAAAAAAATTAAAAATTTGTATTCAAATTCAAGCTCGAGATGTCTACTTTTTGAAAAATTTAGACCAGGTCTGCAAATTTCTTTTTGTTCAAAACTTATTGACAAAACAGTGAACAAATGTCACTTTTCATCTCATTTTCTAAGCGATTAAGTCTTGTGAATAAGTAGCTATTAACATATATTTTACTGGAGATTTGATTTTGTAGAGATTGATCACGTGCTATAGAAAGAATATTTTAAAACCGAATTTGTCAACGGAACATTAGACTTCCACTTTTATTTCCTTCTATCGGCGCATAGGTGGAATTTGAATTTAGGGTAGCTAGACTGGTCATATTCAAATGACTATAACACACTTGATTTTCATCAAAAAGATTCAAAATTTGTGTTCAAATTGAAGTTCAGGATGTTTACTTTCTAAAATATTTAGACTGCATCTTTGAATTCCTTTTTCTTCAAAATATATTGTCAAAATGGTGAACAAAGGTAATTTTTCAGCACATTTCCTAAGTGATTAAGTCTTGTGAATAACTAGCTATTCACATATATTTTACCAAAGATTTGATTTTATAGAGATTGATCACACACTATAGAAATAATATTTTAAAACCAAATTTGTCAACGAAACATTAGACTTCCTGTATTACTCTCTTCTATCAGCGCATAGGTGGAATCTGAATTTTGGATAGCTAGATGGGTCATATTCAAACAACAATAACTCACTTTATTTGTGTCGAAAAAATTCAAAATTTGTGTTCAAATTCTAGCTCTAGATGTCTACTTTCTAAAAGATTCAGATTGCATCTGTGAATTCCTTTCTATTCAAAATTTATTGTCAAAATGGCAAACAAAGGTCACTTTTTAGCACATTTCCTAAGCGATTAAGTCTTGTGAATAACTAGCTATTAACATATATTTTACCAAAGATTTGATTTTATAGAGATTGATCGCACACTATAGAAATAATATTTTAAAACCAAATTTGTCAACGGAACGTTAGACTTCCAATTTTATGCCCTTCTATCAGTGCATAGGTGGAATCCAAATTTCGGGTAGCTCGATGGGCCATATTCAAACGAAAGTAGCTCACTTGATTTTGTAGAAAAAATTCAAAATTTGTGTTCAAATTCAAGCTCGAGATGTCTACTTTCTAAAAGATTTAGACTGCGCCTCTGAATTCCTTTTCATTCAAAATTTATTGTCAAAATGGTGACCAAATGTCACTTTTTAACACATTGCCTAAGCGATTAAGTCTTGTGGATAACTAGCTATTCACATATATTTTAACAAAGATTTGATTTAATAGAGATTGATCACGTGCTATAGAAATAATTTTTTAAAACCAAATTTGTCAACGAAACGTTAGACTTCCTGTTTTACACCCTTCTATCGGCGCATAGGAGGAATCCGAATTTTTGGTAGCTAGATGCGTTAAATTCAAACGACAATAACTCAATTGATTTTCATCAAAAAATTCAAAATTTGTGTTTAATTTCAAGCTCAGAATGCCTACTTTCTAAAATATTTAGACCTCATCTTCAAAATCCTTTTTCTTCGAAATATATTGTCAAAACGGTGAACAAATGTCATTTTTCAGCATGACATCTTTTTTTTTTTATTGAAAATTCTCTACATGGAATCAACAACCATAACTCACTAGACAAGAGAGAGGGAGAGGGAAAAAAAAAAAAAAAAAAACTAAAAAGGAGCAATAATTGCTAGATAAATTTTTGTTTTTAAATTAAAAACCCCTGTATGGAAATAAACAACCATAACTCACTAGACAAGATAGAGAGGAAAGAAAAAGACTAAAAAGAACAAACATTATTCTAGCAAGAACTTTTTTTTTTTTTTTTTTGGGATTTAAAAAGGATAGTATTATAATTTCATTTTTCTATAAAATTTGCGGGAACCATGGCGATATGGCCCCAAAAGCCAAAAGTCATTCCACAACTTTTAGTTAGCTTCATTTATTTTCACATGTATGTGAGATTTGTGATATTATACAATATATTTTTATTATATCTTGAATCCATAATCTCATCTTCTACCTAGCGCTTATAAGGAAAGAAGGTACCCATTGAACTTGAGCTAATTTGCTCGATGTCGATGGATATTATATACATGCATTGAGTTGGGTTCTAAGACTTTAGGTTTAAATGTATTAGAATTTCAATTTGTAATGTTGGCAAACCATGATCAAAATGTTTAGTCTTGTTTTAGACTTGCTCAAAGTATGTTTAAGTGTAAAGTTGGAATCGAGTGTACTGTAGGATTTACTGTGTAAATCTACCTGGCTTGATCGATTGAAAATTAGACTCGATCAATCGAAGCTTGTGCAGATTGTTTTTCCGCAAAATTTTCCAACTTAGCCCCAGCCCGTTTGACGTGTAAGGTTTTATGTTTTACGTTAAGTATAAAAGGAAAATCCCTAGCCACGTTTTGAGGTTGCCCTTTATGCTGTGTATGTGAATCTCTTGTAAGTCTAGAGGTATTTGCCTTCATACACACTTATGGCTTGTTTGGAAGTTTAGAGAGGAAGGAGAGTAGAGGGGAGTAGAGGGAAGGGGAGTAGTAGGGAGGAGAGTAGAGGAGAATGATTCACCTCCACCTTATTTGGATGTTTTTAAAATTAGTAAGGGGGAAGGGAGTAATTAGCCCTTCTCCTTGTGTAATTTTGTTAATATAATAAGGGTAAATTAGGTAATTTACTTGGTCAATAGTTTATGTACTCTACTCCCCCTCCAAATCTCTCCAATTTGGGGGAATTAAAATTGGGGGGTTAGAGGGAGTCCAAACCCCTCCAAACTCCTCCAAACCCTTCACCCTCATTCTTTAAAAAACTTCCAAACAAAGTAATTGCATTACTCTCCCTCCCTCTACTTTACTCTCCCTCCTTTTTTAAACATCCAAACATGCTATTAGGGTTTCCAATCTCAAGATTGATGTCGAGAGCTTGGTGATCAATTCAGTTGCAGTTTCAAAAGCTTAAAGATACACAAGCGGGAGTGCTTGTAATTATTGTAAATCCAAGAAAGAAGTAGTTCGTAGACTCGGAGTTGTCACAAGGTCATGGTAGTAAGTTTCCTACTCGAGGTAGCAATAGCATGTTAGTGGTTTAAGTCGCTATTGTGTAAATTTCAATTATTTCATAATGGATTTGTTTTACATTGAGGATAGCTAGGTTAAATCCTCCCAAGTTTTTTACTGGTTTGGTTTTCCTAGGTTATCATATCGTTGTGTTATTTATTTTCCGCACTTTACAATGATATGATAAATTTGTGTTAACCTAGATATGATAATTTGACTAAGTAATCACTTGGCTAATTAATTAGGTTAATCTGGTTGTGTTTTAAGAGGTCTAAAAACAAACACATTGCATACACAAGAACTTAAAAATTGGCATATCAAAAAAAAAAAAACAAAAACAAAAACTTAAAAGTGGGCATTTTCAGCTGCTTCCAAAAAGTAGGTGCTACATGCTTTTTTGAGGAATCTCTCTACAATTATTCTGCATTTTTATTAGGAGCAAGTAATTGTATCACGATGTAAAAAGTCACTCTAACAAGAAAATGAAAAGTTTGATTAGTAGTCAAACTTTTTGTGAGGGTACGACAACACACCACCTAAGATATAAGATATATTAAGATGCTTGGCTTGTAGATGGGGACCTGCATTTGCCTCCTGCCCATAGAATCGTAGAAAGATGGTTTAAGCACCTAGATTTCATTCTCTATTATTATGTATGTACCTGAATTAAGTGGGCAGGTATCTGAGGATTTTACGGCTCAGACTCTAACATGTACCCTCTACCAAAATTGAATGCCTTTTCATTAAGTGCATGCCTGACAGTTTCAGGAATCCAATTCGAGGTGCTATTGCCATTGATGGTTCATGGTTCGAATCAGACACGGCACCTTCAGTTTCTTAGGGAAAGAAACCAAATAAACAAAATGTTTTGACCCCATGAATAAGCACTCCAACTTAACACATGCATGGAACTTGATTATTGGAACAACTTTCTTTTTCTCTGGAAATAGTCTATTTTTTAGGTGAATGTATATTTCTAAAGAACATCATTATCATATTCGCATGAGATTTTTGACCATCATTATTGTAAATTTGGCTTTTATCGATTAACTGTATACATCCTCTTTGACCACCATTATTGTAAATTTGGGAATTCCAACTTGAACATTTTTGTTAGAATAGCTGGAAGTACTAGTTTTAAGCTAAGGGTCATTGGCAATAACTTGTACACTAAAACATATTAAACTTTGTTTTTCCCTAGAATATGAATTAGGTCTATGTTCATAGCTTTAGGGACAATCCATCTTTTAACCTCTATTAGCTTAATTTGGGGTGTATTATGAGAGAAGTTGTCTTCATGAAAGGCGTCAAGCTTATCTAAGCAACAGAAACAGAGGCAGCTCAAACAAGAATTTGATTGATTGTCCACAAATCCAATTTGGGTCCTGCAGAAACTCAGTGGCACCCCATTTGCATTTTATCATTACAAAGCGATTGTTACAAAGATAAACATGTTTCCCTGTCTCAACCACTGCTAATAATGGAAAAAATCAATATTTTAACTTAATAATTGAAGCTTAGGGCACAATGTTCAATTTGTCCTTTCTAGTGGAGTGAGTTTTTCCTTTTTTAAAACTTAAAATAATTGAAGCTCAAGCAACAATGTTCAATTTGTCCTTTCTAGTTGATTACCCACCCTCTCTCCCACCCCCCCCCCCCCCCCAAAAAAAAAAAAAAAGTGGAGTGGGAGGTTGACCCTTAAATAATGCAGTTTAATATTGAAAACCCAGATATGTTATTGATTTTATTGGTCACATTCATCTCCAAAAAAAGAAAAAGATTTTATTGGTCACAATAACATAAGTGAGCCAAGTTGAAAAATATCTGTGGCATCAAGAAAACAGGGTGTTCAATTTTGTACTTTTCAACCTAATAATTCTACTTTCCTCCAATAGCACTTCAAAGTCATTGGACAGGGAGACTAAAATCAAAGTCATCGGACATGGAGACTAAAATTGGCTATTTAAATTTATAAAAAAAAAAAAAATGAAGTTATATCTTTTCTAATTCATTTATGCAACTTCAAGTCATTAAAAGAATCAATCATTCATTAAGAAAAATTAAAGTAAAATTAACAAGGAAAAAAAAAAAAAAAGAACCTCAGCTCCGAGTACCCATGTTCAAAATTTTTGTAGGACAGGCAAAAAATCAACATAAAGGGTTCTTTTATATATATATATATATATATAATGAAAAGAAAAGAAAAGTAGAGAGAGAATACATGGTGGGTGTTCTAGGAATGTTTTTCATTTCTGGGATACGAAAAGTAGAAGGTTTTTTCTTCCATAGAGGTTAATAAAGTTAAGATTTTTCCCTTGAAAATTGTTGTCCTTCTAGCTAGAAAAAAGAACCATAAAACATACTAATATCAATCACTTGGAATAACTAGAAAAACCAAGAAGAGAAGCCCCCGCTTGAAACATATCCCCTGTACAAGACAAGTTGAAACTTTATTATTCCAACCATAGGATAGGCCTCCCTTAATTACTTCTTTTCTTTTCCAATTAGTACAATGAGAAAGTTGATGCATCGCTCACTTGTGAAGTGCCTGCTGATTTTGAATACTTCTTATTAGAAGAAGATGGTGATGATGATGATGATGATGATAAATCACCTGACCTTCTTCTTAGCATCTGCCTCATCCCATCGGCAACTCGAACTGCAGGGTTTGATTTGAATTTACGACAAAATGACATGTGAGCCTTCACAGCTTCTTCCATATCAAATGACTTTTTGCCTCGGCTAACTTCATCACTTACTGCTTCTGAGCACAACCCACATAGCCATTTGTTATCAAACTTGGCCTTGACTTCATTTATATAGTCTTGTGTACAATCTTCTTTGAGTCCACAACACTCACACTTGACTGATTCAATCTCCATTTTTCTTTGTTTTTAGAGTTGGGAAAGATAGGAAGTGTTTTAGTTTATTGTGTGTGAACGGATTTGAGAAAAGTGATTGGTAAAGAAGTGCTAATTATGGCTGTTTTTCTTGTTGGATTTGATTGTAATGATGGTATAGAAAGTGGGGTTTCTTTTTTTTCACTTTCTTTTTGGTTGTGGCTCCTCACTTGGCATGATGGTTCTGTTGCTTCAAGAACTAGGAAGTATTTGGGGGGTGGTTTGAGAGCTTTTATGGTTGCGAATTTGGGTGAGAGAGAGAGAAGATTGAATCTGCCATAATTTCCTCCATGTTCTAAGGGACATGGGGCAGTGGAAATTGAGACAAAGGGTGGTTTGATGGGCCCTTCAAAGCCTTTAAAACTTAATTCATTCCACCTCTCTCTCTCTCTCTCTCAACCAAAATAATTACGATAGCAATAAGAGAACAAAATTTTTTAACTAGGGAGTCAGGTGAATTGGGTTATTTTGCCTTGTTCGTTTTTGTACTGCATTTTGTTTCTTTTCTTTATGGCAGGTTTTTTTTTACCCTTCTTTTAGTTGATTGGCAGTTACTTTCGGTTAACACAGTTGAATTGACTTGTTTTTTTGGCTTCACTTCACTTGGCTATATAAACTGGCTCAAACTTTGGCTGAGCTTGGGTTAAGGCTTTTTTGTTACATTATATCTTGGTTACTTGAACCTGTTGACTAATTGACTTCCATAGTATGCATCAAGCTTATATAATTAAAGGATCTCCATCACAGTCATGCTTTGTTGACCAAGTGGCCTTGAGTGGTTCAACAGGCAATGATTTTTTTTCTTTTTCTTTTTTTGTTCCCAATAAGCGAAAGAAATGAATTGATGAAACTGATAGGTATAAATCTTAAGCTCAACTACAAAATAATATTCTAATCTTTGATTAATATGGTTTAAGAATTTATAAGTTTACATTTTTATTGGCTCTTCAATAATGTAAGATTTGCACACAGGAGTCGGAGGTTTCTTTTTATGCTAAGCGGCTAAAAGAAATCAATGGATTAAGCATATAATATAAATGTAAGCCCTAGGCTCGTCTCTTAACTCCGAAAAAAGAATTTACCGGACAATGAATGATCAAAGATTCAAAATAGATTTTTGTTATCAAAAAAAAAAAAAAAAAAAAAGATTCAAAATAGATTTAGATTACCACCGCACCTTTAGGCAGTTGGTACCTCCCTACTAAATGTTTAGGGGGTTTTAAGGACAATGTCATAGGTTCAAGCTACCGAGGCAACAATATTAATTAGTAAATAGCACTTCTAATCATCTCAAAAACAAAAACAGATTTAAATTACTTTAATCGGTAATTGTTATAGTGCAAAGATGATGTATGTCCTTTGATTTTTCTATGGTATATCTAGAACAAAAAAGTTTTTAAAAATATTTGTGAATATAAATATGAGTACTTTATTTGTACAAAATTTATGCACACAAAATCCTAAAGCATAGCGTAATTGGTTAAGGATCATGTTCACAAAATGGAAGTCATTAATTATTATTAGAGTTAAAACTCACTTATAAAAATAAAAAATTAATTTCTTTTTTCTTTATAAACGGAAGTCAAAAGTCAAAACTCACAAAACGGAAGTCATCATTTTTTTTTCCTTGACAATTCACACCATGTATAAAGAAGTGAGATTCATCTTATGCATGTATTAATATAAGAAGTGTGAAATTATGTATTCAATAGTTAATTAAGGAGGCGATATTCGCAAATAATTTTTTTTGAATATTAGTCTTGCATATAATTTTATGCATAAGCCTTCAATATTGACTTGTGGATTATATATATATATATATATATATATCTTAAGAAAGATCCTCAATATTTGATCCCCTCACTCTATATTAGGACTTTTGTGCAAGAGTTGTACTGTTTGTCTAGCCAAAGGTAAAAGAATCTCAAATTCTCAAAAATAAATATCCAAAAAAATTAACTAGCAAAACCTCAAGATTTCATATTTATTGTTAGGTTAGGTTTATTATTCGTCAACCATGACAAATTGTAAGTTTTTTTGGGTCTTAAAAAAAAAAACCCAAGGTTAGCTCAAGAAAAGTGCAATTTTCGGAATATCGAAACATTTTTCACTCAACCAAAAATTGCACACCCTAATTCTAAAAAGTGCTAACAAGTCGTTTATTTCAACCCTAATTTGTGCCCTACTAAGAACTCATTAGGGATAACCAAAATAAATTAGGGTTGAAACAAATTAAATTTCAAACCCTTTTTTTCTCCATTTCACCATCATACTAGACCTCAAGAAGTAGATCTAAAGACAGTATTCTTGAAGATTGGTGATCAAGGCTAAAAATTAATAAAGCCAAAGGTTATTGTCATTACATTTGCAGTTTTTAACTCCTGCCATAGTAAAGGATATAGAGAAAATTTAAATAAATAAATAAAAAAAAACAATATTAATCAACTCCCGTAATATAGAGATGTGAGAACCCACGTTTTCTACGTTCATTTGAAAACCTAGTTCGTTTGACTCCCTAATATAGGATCGTATGAAAATAATAGATATAGCTTATGATCTTAGGAAGTAGAGTATGGGACAAACATGAAAATTGACAACTTGACCACTAAATGTGATTATTACATGGTACTTTTGCAATAATGCAAACAAACTTTTTGGCATATCAAACATATTTTTCAACAGAGAAGGTGTGTTCATGTGATTCTAGTCTACGAAGTTGTTTACCAGAGCAAATGAGAAAAAGACATGGACATAAAATAAAGTTCGATATATGATGGTGTTGCTTTGTCCAATCCTGTCCTCCCAAGCTTGTCTTTAGATGCAAAGTGTTAACGTGTATAGTTGTAGGCTTTAGGCCCAACTAGATTACTTGTATAGCACACATTCTTGTACTACACTCATATGCCTCCTATATAAAGACACTCGTGTATATTCTTTCATTTGAGAAATGCAATACAATCATTCAGTATTTCTAACATGGTATTAAAGCCACTACTCTAATTTTCTTGTGTCTTGCAGTCTTGTCTTTGTTGGTATTTTTCGTTGCCTCGACTTCTTCGGTCAGTAAACCTTTTTCGTGCCCTCTTCTGACTGCTTCACCGCTGTCAGAGGTGCCCAAGGTTGAATCTTCACCGTCAGAAGCTCGATCACCGCCACCAAGATCACTATCTCCGTCGGATTTTCCGCATCGAACCTCCGATTAAGACATAAGACATATCACCCTGTATATTTTTAACCGGTTTACACAACTCAGCCAGAAAAATCATCATCTGATCTTCCATGCGCCAGTGACAAAATCAGATGTTTCTTCCACGTGCCTCACACGCCTCCCGTCTTGCTCCGATCAACTCATGCCATCGTCATCAGTATCGTCTTTCTCTGATCTACATCATCGAAAAAGAACTGACCTTATCGAACTTCGCACGCGCTCTCATGTGCCACAAAAAGCTTCGGCCAAGACTGACCACGCCTCGCAAGGTCACCTGCTAACATCATCGCTGACGTCATCATTGCCACATCATCATCCATGTAAGCCCTAGCTGAGGTCATCAGCTTATGTCATCCTACTGACGTCATCACAGAAGTTGACTTTGACCGTTGACTTGCTCAGAGTTAACTTTTTTGCAGTCCAGGTGCTCCTTACTCAGTTTTTTGCATAAATTTCATTTTTGCAGTCTGTTTTTGCATATTTTGCTTCTAAATGAGGAATAAGGACGAGATTTCTTCCTTTTGCAACAATCGTCGCCAACAATCCAACAAATGTTTTTACAATTTTTGCAAATGTTTTGGCCATAATATTGGGGCTTGCTATCAACGCAACAAATCAACTGTTTCCATTTCTGCTACTACAATTGCTAAACTGAGAGTGTCCAACCCATAGCTCCCGTTTTTGCACAGTCTCAGTCTTCTGGATCCACTTTCACCATTTCTAAAGATGACCTTATAAATATCATCGCCAATGTCATTCATATGGTTGGTAATGCATCTTATTTCTCTTATCTCTCAGTTTTATCTGGTATGTCTCCTACCTCTTGGCTTATGGATTCTTCTTGTTGCAATCACATGACACCTCACTCGTCCTTATTTTCTGAACTTAAACATGCACCACACCCTCTTAATATTCACACAGCAAATGGTTCCACAATGTCTGGTCATAATATAGGTTTTGTTTTGACCTCCAACCTCTCGGTTCCTGGGGTCTTTAATGTTCCTGACCTTTCTTACAATTTATTCTTTGTGGGACAATTAGCTGAGTTGGGTTATCGCATTATCTTTGATTATTCTAGGTGTATTGTACAGGATCCAAGGACGGGACAGGAGCTTAGAACCGGTCCCAGAGTTGGGCATATGTTTCCTGTAGACAACCTTCGTCTTCTACTTGTTACTCCTGTTTCTATTGCTGCAGCTGCTACAGTTTCTTCAATTCCTTCCCTTGCACTTTGGCATGCTTGACTTGGTCATGCATCTTCCTCTCGGGTACAACAACTGGCTTTAGAGGTTTGTTAGGTTCAGTGTCTACAGAAAATTTTGATTGTGTTTCATGTCAGTTAGGTAAACAACCAGCTTTACCTTTCAATATTAGTGAATCAATATCCACTGATATCTTTGACCTTATTCATTCTGATGTTTAGGGGCTTTTCTCTGTCTCTAGTATTAGTAGGTCTCGATATTTTGTTATCTTTGTTGATGATTACTCTTACTATAGCTGGATTTTTAATATGAAACATCATTCTGAATTATTAGAAGTATATTTTAATTTTGCAAAAATGGTTAAAACTCAGTTTTCCAAACGCATCAAAATTTTTCGATCTGATAATGCTCTTGAATACACTTAATATGCTTTCCAAGCTGTTTTGCATTCCTATGGCACAGTTCATCAACTAACCTGTCCAAGTACCTCTCAACAAAATGGTAGAGCCGACCGAAAACTTCATCATATTCTTGATACTATTCGTGCTCTCCTTCTCTCTGCCAAAGTTCCTGCTCCTTTTTGGGGTGAAGCTGCACTTCTTGCTGTTCATACTATTAATCGCATTCCAAGTCTTGTTATCCAAAATCAAACTCCATATGAGCGTCTTTTTGGGTCACCTCTAGACTATCATCACCTTCGCTCTTTCGGTTCTGCTTGTTTCGTTCTTCTTCAGCCACATGAGCATAACAAACTTGAGCCTTGGTCAAGGCTTTGTTGTTTTCTTGGCTATGGTGAAACTCAAAAGGGGTATTGGTGTTATGATTCTATCTCTCATCGTCTTCGTATCTCTCGCACTGTTGTCTTTTGGGAACATCGCCTCTTTGTCAAGCTCTCTCACTTCTGTGTCTCCCTGTCTTCCTCTTCTGTCTTAAATCTTTTTTCAGATGAGGCGCATATTCCTTCTGTAGCTATTCCTAATCCTTCTGTAGTTCCTCCTGATTCTCCTGTAGACTTCTCTATCCAACCACTAGATATCACTGATCCCTTTCTTAGTTCACCCTTTAATGAACAAATGGAAGATAAACAGGTTGAAGATGAGCTACCCAACCCTAACCCTGAGCTTGGGTCCCCTGCTCCTGCTCCGCCTGAAAATCTTGCACAAGACATTCCACCTTGTCATTTAACTCGGGTAAGATCTATTCCTGCATATTTACTTGACTATCATTGTTCTACTGACCCTTTATGGCAGATTGTAATAAAAGAGGAACTTGATGCATTATCTAAAAACTATACTTGGGATTTGGTGACACTCCCCCTTGGGAAATCTATGGTTGGTTGTAAGTAGATCTACAAGATTAAGACTCGCTCTGATGGGTCCATTGAGCGCTACAAAGCTCATCTTGTTGCAAAAGGTTTTACACAGGAGTATGAGATTGATAATGAAGAGACCTTTACTCCGGTTGCTCGTATCTCATCTATTCGTGCCCTGTTAGCTGTTGCTGCTGCTAGTAAATGGGACATTTTTCAGATGGATGTCAAAAATGCATTCCTTAATGGGGATTTAAGTGAAGAAGTGTATATGTAACCTCCTCTTGGACTCTCTGTTGACTCAAACAAGGTTTGTCACCTTCGACGTGCACTTTATGGCCTTAAACAAGCTCCACGAGCTTGGTTTGCCAAATTCAGCTCCACCATCTCTCGCTTGGGTTACATGGCCAGTCATTATGATTCTGCCTTATTTCTTCATCGCACTAACAAAGACACTATTTTACTTCTCCTGTGTGTGAATGATATGATTATAACTAGTAATGACCTCAGTGGGATTTAAGAACTCAAGAATTTTCTCAGTCAGCAGTTTGAGATGAAAGATCTTGGATATTTCAGCTACTTCTTGGGTCTTGAAATCACTCATTTTACAGATGGACTTTATATTACTTAAGCCAAGTATGCCTCTGAACTCTTGTCTCGAGCTGGACTCACTAAAAGCAAGACTGTTGACACTCCAATTGAGCTTAATGCACATCTGACTCCCTCAGGAAGGAAACCATTGCCTAATCCCTCTCTTTACAGACGCTAGGTTGGCAGCCTAGTTTATCTCACTGTCATTCGTCCAGACATTTCCTATGCTGTTCACCAGGTGAGCCAATATCTGTCTGCTCCACGATCAACTCACTATGCTGCTGTTTTGCGCATTCTTTGATACCTAAAGGGCATTCTCTTTCATGGTCTTTTTTACTCTACTCAGTCTCCTCTTATTCTTCGTGCATTTTCTAATGCTAATTGGGCAAGAGATCCCACTAATCACAGGTCCACCACTAGTTATTACTTTCTTCTTGGTTCTTCTTTGATTTCTTGGTGAAACAAGAAATAAACTCATGTGCCCTGCTCCAGTATTGAAGCAGAATATCATGCCCTTGCTGATACCACATCTGAGCTCCTTTGGCTACGATGGCTTCTCAAAGACTTAGGTGTGTCTACATCCTCTGCTACTCCTTTTTATTGTGACAACCAGAATGCCATTCATATTACTCACAATGATGTCTTCCATGAACGGACTAAACACATCGAGATCAATTGTCATTTTATCCGTTATCATCTTGTCTATGGTGCTCTCAAGCTGATCTTAGTCTCTTCTAAAGATTAACTTGCAGATATCTTCGCCAAGTCACATCCTAAGGGACGTCTTCGTACTTTGGTTGACAACCTCAAATTGGTCTCACATCCACCTTGAGTTTGAGGGGGGTTGTTAACGTGTATAATGTTGTGGTGTTTAGGCTCAACTAGATTACTTGTATAGCACACAATCTTGTACTACACTCATATGCTTCCTATATAAAGGCACTTGTGTATATTCTTTCATTTGAAAAATACAATACAATCATTCAGTATTTCTAACACAAAATTTATGAACTTGATCTAAGTGCTTATTTGGAATTGTTAATAGAAACTATAATATATTAAACTATAAAGATTTTGTAATAAAAGGCTTATCTAAAAACCTCTTTAACATATTTAGAGCTTGTGATAAATTATAATGGAGTAGAATTTTAGGATAAAAGAAATTTAATTGAAAACTCTTTAGAGTTGGGAGCATTTTGCAACTTGTTTGGTGACAAAAACTGAGCATTTTATTTTCTTTAATACTTAGAACATTTTATAATGTTCCTTCATAATAACTTGCAGATTCATCATCCAAAACAAAAACCCATTTTATCTTCTTTAATTTCCAAAATTCATTTTTTGTTATTTTTGCTAATTTAATTTCTTCATGACATTATATTAACAGTGTGTGAGCATCATTGAAAGTGAAGCAAGCATCTTCATTTTCCGTATTTGATTTTGTGGTTGGTTAAATTAAACCCTGCTTTGCCCTCATGCTAATACAACTACAAGGTCCTTTCTCTTTTTTTGATAATTAAGGACCTTTCTTTCACCTGCACAGTAGTATCCTGCACCTCATGCTTGCCTTGGGCATTCCCTCGGTCTTTGACAAGCATATCGCATGCTCCATTATCTTCATCGATTCCTCCCTCGATGTTATTAGGAAGCTGGTTTGGATACTTTCCCCACACATTTGGATTAAAGTGATGGCTTCCAAACACCCCATCAAACTTGTTGCTGAGATCGGTTTTCCTAACACTTTCTTTGTTTGTATTCCCTCCAGAAGGTTTGATTTTGGCAAAATTCGCTCCAGCAAATTTGGTGATAGCACTCTCCACCCCAGAATTCTTCCTTCTTCCCTTGATAGAATGTCCATTGGGAATCTCCACTAGGGGCTTTCCTAATCCAACCAAGCCGAAACTGTCAAGGGTAGGAACCCCTTTTTCTTGCTCTTGGGTGTTAGAGGGAAGATGTGGCTCCATGCCACCATTTGTTTCGGGTCAAACCAACCCCAGATCATGTTAAGGCTTGATTGGATCTGCTCCAGCGTTGATGGGGCTAAGCTCATGATTTTTGTTGATTTTTATTGCCATTGCTACCTGTCTTTGCTCTCAATAGGATTGCTGCTGCAACTTTCCTTTCCCTTTCCCTTTCCCTTTAAACCCATTTTTGGCTTTGTGATTGGAGTGGTTGGGGTTGGTGGGGAATTGTGACAAGACTTCACCACTTGGGGATGGAGTGTGGAAGACGTTTTGGTCCTCCTTTGGAGGTGTGGGCTAGCTGGTAGAGCTTGTGGGGTTAAATCCTATAGACTTGTGCTTGCCCTCGAGTGAGGTGCTAGGAGGGCTGGATAGTGGAATTACCGATAGGCGGGAATGAAGGTGGCGGCCCATATCTTTCCCATTAAATGCTCCAGCTTGGGCTATGCTAAGCTTAGGGTGGTTTGGGTGGGTAGGACCTTGTCTCGAGCCTTGTTTCCTTCTTTCCACTAGCATCCAAGGTCCATATTCATCCTTCACTTTGCCTACTTCCTCTGGCGTTGAACCATAGGGTTTTTCCACGTCATCAGAAGTTTTCCCAAGCTCCCTACTCACAACCTATTCCTCTGTTACCTCCTTGACTAAGTACAAACAAGCTTCTTTCTGGCGCCCCATCCTTTCGGAGGCAAAACAGAGGGAGCTAATACCCTCATACAAGACCTCTTACCCAAATCTTCCGATGAGTACCTTCCTCACCAATGGTTTTGCAAGGCCCACTTGAACACAAATCCTCGCATATCTCCCTTGGGTACTAGAGTCTGTAATAGCATCAATCCGAAGCACTGGACCAATAGCATTCCCTATTTCTTTCAAAACACCCATGTCATAAAAACTCCATGGGGAGTTGTGGTAGGCGTGCCCACACAGCCACTTCGGAGTAGGCAATGGCATTAAGTTTGAAATAAGGTTACCAAGCGCGAATGGTCAAGTAGTGCTCACTTATGAACCACGGCCCCCCTTTCAAGACCTTATCATCATCTTTAATCAACCCGAACTTTATCAAGAAGAAATCCTCCCCTAAATCAATACAATCTAGTCTACCAACTGGTTTCCTTAGTTGCATGATTCTGGAATGCAAGAAATGGAAACCAACAGCCCTTCCATGGACCTTAACAATGAGCGAGTGGGACCATCTTTCCCTGATATGTAGCTTTGTCTGTCTAGAGAGCTTGATAGCAACCACCCCTTCCGATAGATCCTCAACTTCATCATCGAAGTAAGCTTCTTTCTCAGGGTTGGAGTGGACCTCAAATGCTTGAGCATACGCCCCAGCGAGTTCTCCCACAAGCTTTGCCTTGTAGGACAAAGGTTCACTTGCTTGGCCACCTCCATTGGCCGTAGGGAAGCCAGGGGAGTGGTCCTCTTTAACCTTCTTAGTGCTTTTCTATAGCTCCACCGCTTCTTCCCAAGTCTTCTCTACTGCCGAAAACTCACACTCCATCTAGGATGGTTAAGGCGTTTTTGTTACATTATATCTTGGTTACATGAATCTGTTGACCAATTGACTTCCATAGTATGCATCAAGCTTATATAATTAAAGGATCACCATCACAGTCATGCTTTGTTGACTAAGTGGCCTTTAGTGGTTCAACAGGCAATGATTTTTTTCTCTTTCTTTTTTTGTTCCTAATAAGCGAAAGAAATGAATAGATGAAATTGATAAGTATAAATCTTTAGCTCAACTACAAAATAATATTCTAATCTTTGACAATTCACACCATGTATAAAGAAGTGAGATTCATCTTATGCATGTATTAATCTAAGAAGTATGAAACCACGTATTCAATAGTTAATTAAGGAGGCGATATTCGCAAATTTTTTTTTTTTTTTTTAATATTTCGGATATCTGCAATAATTCTAGATGAATTAATCTTGCATATAATTTTATGCATAAGCCTCCAATATTGACTTGTGGATTATATATATATATATATATAGACATATATCTCTTAAGAAAGAGCCTCAATATTTGATCCCCTCACTCTACATTAGGACTATTGTGCAAGAGGTTTGTCTAGCCAAAGGTAAAATAATCTCAAATTCTCCAAAAAAAAAAAAAAAAAAAACTATCCAAAAAATTTAACTAGCAAAACCTCAAAATTTCATATTTATTGTTAGGTCCAATAGGTTTATTATTGGTAAACCATGACAAATTGTAAGTTTTGTTGGGTCTTTAAAAAAACCCAAGATTAGCTCAAGAAAAGTGCAATTTTTAGAAGATCGAAACATTTTTCAGCCAATCAAAAATTGAACACCCTAATTCTAAAAAGTGCTAACAAGTCGTTTGTTTCAACCCTAATTTGTGCCCTACTAAGAACTCATTAGGGATAACCAAAATAAATTAGGGTTGAAACAAATTAAATTTCAAACCCTTTTTTTCTCCATTTAATTTCACCACCATACTAGACCTCAAGAAGTAGATCTAAAGACGGTATTCTTGAAGATTGGTGATCAAGGCTAAAAATTAATAAAGCCAAAGGTTATTGTCATTACATTTGCAGTTTTTAACTCCTGCAATTGTCAAGGATATGGAGAAAAAAAAAACAATATTAATTAATTCCCGTAATATAGAGATGTGAGAACCCACGTTTTCTACGTTCATTTGAAAATCTAGTTCGTTTGACTTCCTAATATAGGATCGTAGGAAAATAATAGATATAGCTTGTGATCTTAGAAAGTAGAGTATGGGACAAACATGAAAATTGACAACTTGACCACTAAATGTGATTATTACATAGTACTCTTGCAATAATGCAAACAAACTTTTTGGCATATCAAACATATTTTTCAACAGAGAAGGTGTGTTCATGTGATTCTAGTCTACGAAGTTGTTCACCAGAGCAAATGAGAAAAAGACATGGACATAAAATAAAGTTCGATATATGATGGGTGTTGCTTTGTCCAATCCTGTCCTCCCAAGTTTGTCTTTACATGCAAAGTTTATGAGCTCGATCTAAGTGCTTATTTGGAATTGTTAATAGAAACTATAATATATTAAACTGTAAAGGTTTTGTAATAGAAGGCTTATCTAAAAACCTCTTTAACATATTTAGAGGTTGTGATAAATTATAATGGAGTAGAATTTTAGTATAAAAGAAATTTAATTGAAAACTCTTTAGAGTTGGGAGCATTTTGCAACTCGTTTGGTGACAGAAACTGAGCATTTTATCTTCTTTAATACTTAGAGCATTTTATAATGTTCCTTCATAATAACCTGCAGATTCATTATCCAAAACAAAAACCCATTTTATCTTCTTTAATTTCCATAATTCATTTTTTGTTATTTTTGCTAATTTAATTTCTTCATGACGTTATATTGACAGTGTGTGAGCATCATTGAAACGGAAGCAATCATTTTCGTTTTCCGTATTTGATTTTTTGGTTGGTTAAATTAAACCCTGCTTTCCCCTCATGCTAATACAACTACAAGGTCCTTTATATTTTTTTAATAATCAATCTAAGGACCTTTCTTTCACCTGCACAGTAGTATTTTCGTCATGTTGACTCAAGTATTGGAAACATTATGATGGATTACAATCGGTCAGTTTCATTGGCATAAATTGACAATTCGAACAGTGTTTACAAGAAGAACCATCGATCTTGTTGGAAAAAGAAAATGTTTTACAATTATTTTGATGTGATTGGTATATCATAATAAACATGGTATTAAAGATAGATTTATAAAAATATATGTGTGCATATCAATAATGATGTGCTTGATATATCATAATAAACGTGGTATTAAAGATAGATTTATACAAATATGTGTGCATATCAATAAACACTTATACTTTTCCCCTTAACTAAAGAAAAAAAGTTTTATGGAAAAAATTATATCCTAACATTACTTACTAGAAATAGAAGGTAATTAAGATAGGATTTTTGTCATTGAAGCCTACCTAGTAAATAATACGAGACTATTGCGTACCTTTGATGCAGTGGTCACTCCACAAGTATAAATTCTCGTGAAGTGTGTGTGGCAAGAGTCAGGGTTCAAGTCTCCAATAGAAAAGTTCACACACATATATACTTAGATTCAATTTGAATAAAAATTCTTTCTTATATAATAATAATAAATAATAATAATAATAATACGAGAAAATTGCATTGACCTATGAGATTTTCCGTTGTTACACTTAAACTTTCTCTAGTGTAAAACTATTTATACTAATCTTTAAGAGTATTGGTTTAAGAACTATTTTTAGAAACCTTTTATAGGTAAATGATAAAATAACTATTTTTTTTTTGATGATTTTTTTATATTTTTCATAAAAATGATGTTAAAACTTTCTTAATATGATTTATTAACAATTGCCTTAGAGCACTCATTAACATGACTTTTTTAATAATTTGTATCATTGTATGAGAAATGTTAACTAATATCCTTAGGTTTAGGAATTATTTTTAGAAACATTTTATGAGAAGATGATAAAACAAATAATTTTGTTGATAGTTTTTTATATTTCTTATAAAAGTGGTGTTAAAACTTTCATAATATAGTTTATTAACAATTATCTTAAAAATGCCTGTTA
The DNA here is from genome assembly GCA_030445155.1 of Quercus variabilis. NCBI lineage: Eukaryota > Viridiplantae > Streptophyta > Magnoliopsida > Fagales > Fagaceae > Quercus > Quercus variabilis. The sequence goes on along the minus strand of CP129450.1, from coordinate 1,536,211 downwards.
ACATGACCTAATTTAAAATAAAACATTTCAAAATAAAAGGAAGGTAAATGTAATAACAGAAAATAAAGTTGGTGCAATTTTCCAAATAATATATATATATATATATATATTATATTTACGCATTGTAGGCAAGCAGATGACTATCAAGTCGTCGTTACTTTTGGGCTGAAAATTCAATTTCGGCAGTTTGTCGCTTTGTACATTACCATTAAAATTTCCTTCAACCAAAGTCCTAATCAAAAACTGTATTATAGAACACTAATTACACGACTAACTACTGGACTTTTTGCTCTGTAAAACTAAAACTCACGAAGAAACGAAATCTGTAAGTCTCAATTTTTTGTCCAACTCGAAGAAATTAAAGCATGTCTGAAAATTATGTTTAAACCCCTAATCGGCTGATGAATTTTCAAATTTAATGAATTGATTCATAACTAATCCAAAAAGTTAATTAGTCAAGATTCAAATCACAATGTTTATATTCATAAACACATTGAAAAGAATAGTGCACATCAACCACAAACACACTCATAGAGACCGTATATGTTCTTAGAATGAAAACCCTAAACCATAAAAACACTCTATGGACAACCCCGAACAACAAATTCACTAAAGAAAGTTGTTGTGGCATGTACGATATTAACAAGACTTTCCGTTCATGTAGTCAAACTATGTATCCAAACTATCCGAGCTCCTGTTAGCAATTACATACTCTTGTCTTGTGTCTTCTATTTTTTTTTTTAAGAAGATTGTGCCTTCTAAGATAGCTGTTGTGTAAGACAATACATGGCTTTCAAGCTAATCTCTTGACTACTTCAAGACTCCTTAAAGATTTGATGTTGTCTCTGTGATTTCAGCAACAACGTCCAACACACATATGGTGATTTTGAAAGTGCTGTCATCTTCCTCTCTAGTGATTAGGGTTAATTTTTGGCTTATAGAGGTGTAAGATTTAAGGTTGAGAATGTCACCCAAAAAAAAAAAACTGTCGTGTGATAGCAGTTTGGTGCTTTTCCACAATAAGGTTCACTCAAGTGAGCCTCTGATGAAAGTTTCTGTCCAAATCCCAGCTTTGCTCAACTAATCAAGACTCTTGTTCAAGCAAGGTCTTCATACTTGCACTTTGAACATAATCATCAAACTACAACGCTTATTACACCCGTATACGTAATTCAAGATACATAGTCCAAAATTACAAATAAATTTATTATGAAATTAACCGGTACTTAAAATCCTAACCCCATCATAGCATTAAAGAGTAATACTTACAAAATCTTCTCAAGGGTTCATGTAGAAATATTCTTGTGTGATGGCTATGGAATCAATTTACCAATCTGAGCATTATTAAGCGAGTTCAATTATTTTAATTTATTATAAGTATACATAATTGGAAGAAGTCTGTAACATACTTCTTTAAATAACAAACTGACCCAAACATAATTACCTTCTCAAGAGTCAACTTTAGTCATAGTTTGACCTAATCTATTTTTACTGATTATCTATAATTTATTTATACTTACACTAAAAAATGCCATTTAACTTAAATAATTAGTAATTTATCATGGTATCAAAGTAAATGATCATGAGTTTAATATTTATCTCTACTTTACCTCTTATTAATTTAAATAGTTAAAAATCTCATGTATTGTGTTGGATCCTACTTATTAAGGGAGGATTTGAGCCTACACATAAATGAGAGGGTTAGAATAATAGTTAAATGAATAAATTTCTAATTTCTAATTAACAGTTTAAACTTTTGGATAATTGGTAATTTATCAAAAAAATGTTAATGTCACAAATTTTATGAGGTTAATAGAAAAATAACAAAGTACAAGCAAGCATAAATTAATATTGCATTCTTTATCTTTCAAGTAGAAACCATTTTAATAATATTGCATAAATTGTCCACTACTTTTCTCAGCTAAAAAAAAACCCCATTTTGCACCACCCAATAATACCGGACGGTTGGGTCCAAATTTCAAAACCATTATTTACACTCAAGAAGTGTGTTAATAAAACAAACACACATGCAAGAGTGCGCCCAAACACACACCTCATCACAAATTCACAATTTAATCATGAATGATATTGATATGCATCTCAATCAATCAATCACAATTTAATCATGAATATATTGATATGCAACTCAAGCAATATTGGAGGAGGGACATTTGCCACGCAACTATGATTGTGAGTTATTTGGTTTTCCACTATGTTAGACTCACTTCTTTTTTTTTTTTTTTTTTTTTTTTACAAGATAGAATTTCATCTCTAGTCTAATCTAAGTGTATATGTGTGTGAAACTCCCTCTTGTAAACTTGAACCCCAGTCATTGCCCCCCATACCTTACAAGAATTTATACTTGTGAAGTAACCATCACACCAAGGGTGCGCGGTAGTTAGTTAAACTCACTTAAGATGCTATGTTTACAAAGGAAATTTATTTCACAATAACGGCAATACCTTTTACTATCTTTTTTTATAAAAAAAAAAAAAAAAAAAAAAAAAAATTCTGCAGTCTAATAATAAACTTATGAGTTATGAGAGAGAAAAAGAAGGCTATATGATGTTGGGAAAATTATTAGGTACTCCCGGAGTACTATAAATACGTACTAATTTCTCTCACATGAATGGTGGGTTCCACCATGAATTTAATTAGTGGAACCTACCATTCATATGAGAGGAGAGATGGTATTCCGAGAGTATATAATAATTTTGCTTGATATTGTATGTTCTACCCCCATGTCTTCAAGAAATATGAATTTGAAATAAATGTTATCCACGTCCATGTTACTATAATTAATATTGTTGGCATGTAATAATAATATAATATTAGTGCAGATATATGTAAAATCAGTACCTAATTTTAATATAATTTATATCTATTTTTGAATTTTTTTCAGCTCTCTGAAATCACAGATTAAACATCATACAACAAAGATATTTAGAAAGAACTATGAAAGAGGGAAAATATTGTAAATTGAATTGAAGGATGACTGACATGGGTGTACTTTAAACGCAACAAGAGGAACAAACAAAACTACCAATTGCACCCAGCTAAGGAGTAAATGGCTTTTTACAAACATATATTCGCAAAGGCACAGCTCTCTGCATAGGCAAATTCTGTTTACATAAATTAAAAAAAAAAAAAATTAAAAATTTAAAAAAAAAAAAAAAAAAAAAAAAGACCTCATTGGTGTATTAAACCGACAATAAAAAGCAATTAACTTTTTTTTTTTTTTTTTTTATGAGAAAAGCAATTAACATTAAGCAAACGTCATAGATTTCAATTCCATTGTCTATTGATTTTATTTTTTTTTAAATCCCTACCATGAAAATGTTTTAGCCATTAAATGTGCTGTTATTTACTGTATTATGCTCAAATTTTACATTCCAAAAACGTTAAAATTATCATTCCTTCTCCCTCTTTTCTCACATTCTGCCCTTATACAAGCCATAGGCTAATTCCATTTAGGGTTTTGATTGTTTTACCTCTAACAAAATTTAAATTCTTTTACATTATCTGTAAAGTGCGGACATTCTTGAAATATGCAAATGCTTGACTTTGAAAAATGTGGATATTATGTAAACTATTGTGAATATAAGGGACTATGAAATAATAAGGACAATATTTTCTTAATTCTAAACTGGTTTAGAGCAATCCCTCTAACTCACTACATAGCGATTTATAAAACCATCCGCATGTATTATTTTAATATGTTACACGACTAAATAGATCATATGACAAACATTAATACATATGTATAGGTTTATAAACTGTCACATGGTGAGTTTGAGGAAATTTCTTTTAAATTGGTTTGAAGGTAAACTTTTTCCAAAACATATCTATTGCCTCCCTCACCCTTCAAAACCACTCACACCACTTTGGTGAATTATGGTACAGGTCTATTCACAAGCTTGCTTCAATAATTTTCCTAGGCAATATTTAACATCTAACTAGACGTAACAAACCTAACTTGATTGTTGGTTGATTAGACTTGACATAAATTATTGACCAAATTCTTCTCAATTTGATACATAATAATAACATTTTGACTATGCTTTACATGCATGATCATTAGCATCTTGATAATACAATTAGGGCCTACAAAAAGCTACTTATTTAATCGTACTTATCACAATAACAAGCACATTAAATTCAGACAAGTTTTCATGTTAATTTGGGCTAAACAATCTGATTAAGTCAAAAAGATCATGCTCTCTTTGAACTTAAAACAAACACATTATAAGTGGACCATATTATAGAAAAGATACAAACCCTAGCTTCTGTTAGCTTAAGGCATCAACAATTACCTAGACTTTGTCTTCTCCCATGTGATGAATTAGAAGAATTTAGTAGTACGTCAAGCTTATATATGCATTGTCCTCCATAGATAATGGACTATGCTAAAGTATGATAGTCCTGCAGAGACAAGTCATGGCCAAGCATGTGGGGTTCCTCAGCTTGAAGAGCTTGATCACCACGTAAAAAAGTCCTGTCGTTGTCATGGTTTCCCGACATGTGAATGCTTGCCCGGTAGATGTTCGGCAATTCCAGTGGCCACAATGGTGCTCCCTATTGCTGTCTGAAAGGTGACAAGCTGGTCCAAACACTAATATCCTATAATTATTGTGTTAAATACTCTTGCTACCATCTAATGTTTATGGATTAGACCTACTTTTCCTAGCCTTACTATTATAGCATCGGCATGTATGACTTCATTCTAACTATTTAGGTTGATTTTTCTTTTACTAAGATTCTTGTACCGACATAACATGCTCTCTTTTATTAGGAGAATTGAGGATGAATTAATCCTCATTTCTTATTGTTATAACTATCAAAATATTTTTCAAAAAAAATGTTTTTTTTTTCTTTTCAAGTGATTTTTATAGATACTATAAATTTAATACTTAAACTTTACAAATTTTTGTATCAATTTTTAAATTCAAAAAATAATTAAGAAATTTATTTATTTTATTATTCATGTAATACAAACCACATTCATTGTCATTGTTAGTACAATGTAAACTAAGAATTTTCCTTAATATTTTTTTATTTTTGGACATTAATTTTTCATTTAGTAAAAAGTCAATTTTCCCTTGGCTGCTATATAGTGCAAGTTACAAATGCCGAGTAAGATTTAAAATTAGGCTTCCGTCTAGTGCTCCCATGCACAAAATAGTATATTGGACGAATACATTGCCTTTTTAATTAAGACATATGTCATGCACAATGTCTAAGCTACTATAGCATTGAGTGTGCTAAACACCAAAAGTTCTATTTTGGCACACCAAGTATCGAAAATGACCTCCATCTGGTGTGCTATTTGCCAAATTTTTTAGCATTTACTACAATGATTTGCTACTAGTAGCTAGTAGCAAATCATTGTAGCAATGCTACTCTCTCTCTCTCTGTCTCTCTCTCCAACGATGACAATGGCTTTGAGGACGGTGACAACTTTATTGGTTATAGTGGTGGTTGGATTTTGGTAATGGTGGTGGTTAGGTTGTGTACACGATAGTGGTTATTGGGTTTTATTTTTTATTTTTTTAATTAATACACGGTAAGAGTTATTTTAATATTTTGTATACTAAAAGTAGAATAGAAGATTAGGGTGTAGTGTTAAATGAGGCTTTAAATAACAAAAATAGGTTCTTGGTATGCTCAAATAGCAATTTTTACTCACCAAATGCTTATACTCTAAGAAAAAGAGATTCTAGAATTCAATAAGACCTATGAGTTCAATCCCATAAAAAACTTATCACAGTTTCAAGTCTGGCTTCTCAGCTCACTGAGTTGGCTTAGGAATTCATAATATGCATGTATTGGATGTAAAATGAGGAGCAACCAAATTCACTTTGTTTTAACCTTTGACTAGTTCTATCACAAAAAAGTAAAAAATAAAAAATAAAAAATAATAATCGTCTAGTAAATCCTACGGTATTATTGTTTGTCTATATATATAATATTGTATATTTAAATATAGCACTATATATAGTATTATTATTCTAATAACAATAATAATTATTTTCAACCTCTGCAGCATTTTTTCCTGCAATATTGCTTTAACCTAGAGTTCAGAGGGTCAATGACTTCTCACATGGTATTTTGTTCGGTTCCTCCATTATAAAATAAGAAGTATGTTCAAGTATAGTGGAGTTTGTTCAAAAATGAATGGTCTTCACATGGCACCCCACATGCACTCTCTTTGCGCATGCACTTTTCTTATCCAAACTTGGATTCTTCTCTCCCACTCAACCAATCTCATCTCCCAATCAATCATTTGACACTTATGTATATAGCACCTCAACTTTTAATAGCCGAATTCATATATATTTTTTCTTCTCTTCTCGTGTACTCTTATAATATACAAAGTATATTTCAGTAATAGTCTCTGCCATTTGGTAGATTACAACTTTATGTCACTCTCACTTCTAACCAATCATTATTATTATCTACTATGTGTGTTTTGAACTTTTTATGATAGAAATCATAAAAGAAATCTTATAAATTTCAAATTCTATCGTATCAATTCAAAAAAATAAGAACAATATTAATCGATGAAACCAAGAAGGCAATTAAAAAGGATTTTATTTTTACCAGCACATATGGCAAAGGATTAACTGCAAAAACGAACCTTTGAAGAAGCTAGCATGCCCTATAAAGTTAATGCCTCACCTAGAATCAGTAGTAGTTCCAATCACAAATGAATTAATTTATAAATTTGAAAGCTATGCGTGTGTATATATATATAATTATATATGGTGAATTTATTGGTTTCTGTGAAGTATTGCTAGATTTTGTTATATGGGCTGTGTCGTCAATTATGATATTTAGCTACTTTTGAACTTTTTTAATTAAATTAGCTTCAATCATATATATTAGACTCAACAACATAGTCAGCCCCAACTCCTTCCCACATCACATGAAAGCTTTTAGGATGTTGCCCATGGTATCTACACTATAAATAAATAAAATGGCATACGACGTGTGAATCTGCATATAAATACATAAATAATTAAATATATGAAAAGATTGCTCATGGAACCTGGTTTGAGCCCACTTGATTTTGCTCGCAACTATAGTGTTCCATGTAGTAAAACGTTATCCACAATAAACTTTTGAAATGTGAGCAATTAAGTTTGAAACTTATTAAAAAGAAACATTCTATCTGATTTTCTGATTTGTTATCTACATAAAATAATACAATGATGATCAAGATTTTTTTGTTTTGTAATTAAAGAAGGATTTTGTTACAAATGTCCTAAGAGCATTTGTTTAGAAAATATTTATAACAACTTATAAGTATTTAGTATTGAACTACAAAGCTACTCGTTGATTGAGACGTAGCTTTATCCAAGTATTTTTATTTCTATGCACCTTAATAATTGGTATCCTATAGACGTTTGCAATATTAACGGTGCAAGTTGAGCGTATCAGAATAGCCAGATTTTAAATTCATTATCAATTTATATTATAAGTTTTAAAATTCTATATTTATATAATAAAAACAAACCATATAAAATGCAAGATGCATGACCTGATATTTGTCTTTCCTTTTATAGTGATAGGATTTTTGTCTTAATATTACAGTATTGCATAAGGTTATGATTGCACCATTAATTTGAGCACGAATTATTCAGAAAAAATAAATAAGTAAAAAGAGCATGAATTCTTCCTTAGACCAGGATAAGTGGATAACCAATAAATCTACCAATATACATGTGCATTTGGATTTAACGTTTTCACCTCTGTGTTTTGCATTTTCACGTTTTCTTATTTTCTTTTTCTTTTTCTTTTTCTTTTTTTTTTTTCTTTTTTATTACCAGAAGTTGGTTTCACATTGGACACAGACCTGCTAGTGGGTCCTGTTCACTGTGTACGAGACCCACTAGCACTTTGAATGTTTTGAAATGGCATTGTTAGTATATCCTTCCACTGTTTACGAGACTCACAAATCTCACTTTTTATTAACTTTTTCGTTAAAAACAAACCATATAAAATGCAAGATGCATGACCTGATATTTGTCATTCCTTTTATAGTGATAGGATTTTTGTCTTAATATTACAGTATTGCATAAGGCTATGATTGCACCATTAATTGGAGCACGAATTATTCAGAAAAAATAAATAAGTAAAAAGAGCATGAATTCTTCCTTAGACCAGGATAAGTGGATAACCAATAAATCTACCAATATACATGTGCATTTGGATTTAACGTTTTCACCTTTGTGTTTTGCGTTTTCACGTTTTCTTCTTTTCTTTTCTTTTTTCTTTTTTTTTGTCTTTTTTTACCAAAAGTTGGTTTCACGTACATTGGACACAGACCTGTCAGTGGGTCCCGTGTACTGTGCACAAAACCCACTAGCACTTTGAACGTCCACATATTAGTTTGAAATGGCATTGTCAGTGGGTTCCTGCACTGTTTATGAGACCCATAAACTTCATTTTTTAGCAACTTTTCATTAAAAATAGATTCTACGGCACTATTCATATATTTAAAAATTATTTTGCTATAGTGTTTTCAGTTTTCAGTAAAATAAATTATATCCAAACAAACCCATAGCTTCATTTCACAACTCTTTGAATTGTGCGAGAGGGGAGAGGACACCTTTTGGCCACCATGGTTTATATGAACTAATAATTTTTTTATTAATCTTTCATAATTATATAAATCAACAAATTGTAAAATTAAATATGAAAATGAGCGTAGCTTTGTAGTATTTTTAATGAAAATAAATAAATAAATAAAAAGCCACAAAGGCAAACCTAAAGAGAAATGCTATTGACGCTAAGCATTTCTCAAACCTAAAACAATCAACCGCATGTGTGGTGAGGTGGCCTATGCCTAGCGGCTAAAAATGTTGGAAGTGGGATCGTCTTTATGGAAAAATAGTTTTTTATTTTTATTTTTTCCATTCTCGAAAGAAGTTATAAAACAGAAGACGTGAGTCACATGACACAACACAACACTGGACGATATAGCTTTGCAGGACCCACCCACGTGGACTTCGCAATCAGCTTGTCCAATGACTATCAGTCTTCCTTGCTTTCTCGTGTGTTGGCTAGGCTGCTAGCCGGCTAGGCCTTTTTTTTTTCCTTTTTTTCTTTTTTAAAGATAGATCAAGACATATATTAATTGAATAATAACAAATGATCTGAACAAGGTTGAATCCTAATCCTAAAATCGGATTACCAACAATGATCTGAACAAGGAAGTAAATAATAGTTGAATCCTAATCCTAAACTGAACAAGGATAAATCTTCCTCTTGTCTAGGACTAGCAATAGCATTGTTGTTAAAAAGTTTAGGTAAGATATTTACCAAAATGATCTAACCACCACTTTTAGTTTACTATAATCTTTGTATCATTAAACGGATTGAAATGGGGTCGGTGTTTCACCTAAAGCAATTAATCCGCTTAAAAAAAAAATTACTTTTTTTTAATATTATTTAATTTAATAGTTGAAATTGAAACTTGCTTTTTTCAACTTTCAATCTCAGTCATTAATTATAATTGCATGAGGTGCAACCTTATCTCAATCCTCAATAAACACTATTCCCTTCCAATTCTTCCATTCTAGAAAGCAATGATCACCATTTGCGCCCAATTCTATCCAATGCCCCTATCATGATATTTTGCTCTATTCTCACAATGTGGAATCATATGAAGAGTCATTCACTCAGACTTTGAGTCTTCCATCCTATATCAGGATGGATCCTAATTTCCAAGTTGCGAAAATCATGCTAAGGGCCAAAACTTGACAATAACTTTTGAATAAGCAAGGTTTCGGATAAGAGTTGGTTTATTTGGAAAAGGGATCTAATCATCAAAAAGAGGTTAAGTGGATGGAGGGAGTTTGTATTATTAACAACAAAAGATTGAGGAGAGGAACTCTAAATTAGAGATGGCAAAAAATCTCCTTTTTACGTGGATTTTATCCATTCCAACTAAGGGATGGGATGGGATGGGTCTTACCTGTCCGTTTTCAAGTGTATAAGTATACAATCGACAAAGTTTGGGTACATGCATATCAAATTTCATGCTAATCGAATAATAATTATTATTTGATCCATAAACTTATTTTTTATACATAATTTTAGATTATAAAAAATTAAAATTTAAACATTTAATTAATAACATAACTATTAATATTTGATCTTCTGAAAATTTTGCAATCATTGAGAATATAAAAAAGAAAAAGATCCAATGGTGGATTTTCACAATTCACATCTAAAAAAAAGACAATTAGATAAATGAGAAGTTTGAATTTAGAGAAAAACCTTATCCTATTTTTTTTTTATATATATATATATAATAATGTGTGTGAGAACTACCTAAAACCATCTCCATCTAAATCCTCATTGACAGGACTTCAAGATTAAAGATGGGCACAGAACCAACCAGGTTACAGGGACAGACCAATTGGGTCAGCTATGTTATACTCCCAATGTATATAGTATATACATTCCAATATTCAATTTTTCTAGCATCAAAACAATGTCTTCATACTAACTTGTAGAGCCTCACAATTACCACGGAGATTATAAATCACCCCAACACTGGGAAACAGCAAACAGGCCTGAGAAGCATTGTTCATAGGACATTAGCTTTTAACAATATGGCACATGCCTCGAGTGTGGGTGAGGATTTTAGCATGGGGTAAGCGTGGAGTTCATGGCTGAAATGAAAAAGAAAGCCACCAACTTTTGGTGTTAACACCTTGTCCCGATGTTGGAGGCCAAAACTCGAAAATGTTCGTCTACGTACACTGTTTCTTTAACGAATTGTGACACTCACATCTGACCACCCCAGAAAAAATTTAATTAAATTGAGCCATGGGGGTTGAGCCATTGACATCTGCATTAAACAAACAGGAGAAGATTGGACCTGTAGGACCAAGACATTAAGGATGAGTTTGGCTTTAGCTTTAAGTTTTTAGCAATTATGTACAGGTTTTTAAAATTTCAATTTTTCCCTTTTTTCATACTTTTTCAAAAATTTTCAAGATACAAGTATATTTTAATACAGTTTCAGCAAAAAACTTGATAAGTTATTCTCAAATGGATCCATTTAAACTCCTTACTGATTCAACATAATCTCTCTCTCTCTCTCTGAAAAAGGTGGTCCTAACATAGACAGTAATCACAGGACTAGAAACAATCCTAGATCACAAAATAAGAAACATTGATTGCATTCAACAATATAATAAACTCGCTACAAGATTAGTCCTCACCTCAACTCAAAGTAGTGAAACAGAGGTATGAAAACGAGAAAAATTAATCGATCAGTGATAGTCAAACTACATATAGCAAGCAAGTTAGCTAAACTAATTAGCGAGTACGATGTCACAGAAGAGCACCTAATCTCGATATGCAAGCTCAGCTAGCACATGGGACGTGCACAAGTAAGCTACACAAGAACATCAAGCAAAAGATACGCTCATATTTGCAAAAATAATTCCCTAGAACTCTTTTGAGTTTACAAAAATAAAAAAATAAAAAATAAAAATAAAAATTAGTGGCACCCCCTTTAACTATGTTATCGAAGAGCTCGAGCAGGCACCAGACAAATGTCCCCTGATCAACTCTAACTTGTTATACAGGTATTCGCAATCCAGATCAATTGTGCAATTACTGTACGTCAACGTCTCTCAAGGTCTGCACCAAAAAAAAAAAAAAAAAAAAAAACATTTCTCAAGATCGTGGCAACAGCGGCTATCAACTTGAGAATATCATCTCAAACACAATAAATTGTGGAAATATCATTTCAAAATCAAAAAAGGGGACATACAATCATCGTAATATTTACAAACTCTCTCTCATTTATAAGCTATAGAAGAGCAAAAGGCTAAACACTTTGCTAAGGGCTTGAAAATTATTATTGGAGGGTGATGCACCTAGCCTAGGATAAGGAGGATGCAAACATCCAAAAATCAATTACATTTCATTTCAATATCTTCGCTTTCCTTGTTAGCGTCAGGAATATCCCTTGGAAGGAGGCCAAGGAGAGGCAAAGGCAACAATGAGCTGAGATTGCAGAGGATTATCAATGTGGCTAAGTTGTCAAAACTGTCTTTGGTAATCCCAAAGAGCTGGGTCAGACCAGCACCTATTAGCCCCCCAACAACGCTTCCTCCATTCGATATAGACATTAGTGTTGCAAAAAGTGTGGCTTCCATTCCCTCTGGACATAATCTTGCTGCTAACACAAGAACAGGCATGAAAGAAGCCTGCAATAAATTTACAATTAGTTTCATACTAGAATCAGCAGGATTGATCTGCAAAACAAGGGATAAAACAGATTTTTTTTTTGGCTAATAATTCAAAGGGAAAAAAGAAAGGGAAAAAAAAAAAAAAAAAAAAAAAAAGCGTGGACAAGATCCATTAGAAGTAATAAAACGGTTGAGCAGAAAACAATGGCACTAAGAAAGAACATATATCATCTCATGCATGTGGCTACATTAGATTCATCATATCAAACGTAGAACCTATGTTATAGTCTATTCCTTAAAGGAACCATGTATGTCTTTGGATAGACTTTCTAACTTCCCTGAGATTCTATTTATTTAAGGTAAAATGTACTGACAACTTTGAACTTTTATGATTTTATCTAGTTATACCAACCACCCTGAACTATTATTTTTAGCCAATATAAGTCTTCAAATAACAAGTAGTGGTAACTAGCTCCTACCAAGCTACCATTGGTTCCCAAGGCCTAATGAGATCCATGATGTCCTAAATTCAAAACTACTAATTAGCATCTTGAGACCGCCCCCCCAAGAATTTCTTGTTGAAATTATCTGGTGTGTGTTGGACGGGACACTACACACACCTGGTGGAATAGTACAGTACTCAAAAAGTGCAGGAAACCCATGTTAGCCAAAAAAAAAAGACAAAACTAGCTCATTTACATCAACACTCCATCCAAATTGATAATAATGATTTACCATGTGCTAGTCTCATAAGGCATGTGAGAAAATATAAAGAAAAAAATGGAGGGGAAAAAAAGTTGTCAACAAGAAAAAGGAAGTGATTAAGAGCGTATTCAAAGCCACTCTCTCTCAAAACCTAGTTGCCTGATTAGAGGATTGAAGATGGATTCAAACCCTAGTAAGATCCTCGTGAACAGTGAGATTTGAGATCCGGTACAACTGCTTCATACCCGTCACCTGTGAATTTAAAGTTCTTGAAAGACAGCGCAGAGAAACTTGGCATCAATGCCAGGAACAACAATAAAAGACCTCAGAGCTTGTCATTGCTCAGATCAATAGCTTTTGGGTACCCAGAGAAAGAGGGGCTTGTATGGACGAGAACTAGTTGAATGAGAGCATGAATTGCTGCAGAGATGGAAGGTCGAAAAGAAGGGCTGGTATGGAGCCATTAAGTCAGTTGTAACTCAAATTGATTGCTTGCAAACAAACCCATAATTCGGAACCTCTCAGGGATTGTTGTTCCTTCTAAGCTGTTATTGCAATTTGAGCCAAGGAAGGCAGGAAAGTCAACAAGATTCTAGTGCAACTAAATAAAATTCAAGAGTTGTTAGTGCATTTTACTCTTTATTTAATTATTAATCTATCTAATTAGGTCCAAAACTATCTCCAACAAGATTTAAACCAAACAACCCAAATATGCATTGAACATTTTGTCAAGGAAACTAAAAGTCCTTCCTAGTAAGCAGTTACCAGAGCCAGGCAAGTCTCCAACCACTATGCTATGGAAACTACTGCCTTCCAAATTAAGGACAGTCACATGCATACTTTAGGACAGTCACAAATAGAAACATGTACATCACCTGACCAAGAACTGTTAAAATCAAAGAATCCCCAATAGCAAACCACTCATCACTTATACCAAACTTCCGATTCAATCCAGTTACAAGAAAAACCTGACCAAAAACCAACAATAGAAAAACAACAATTAAAAAAAGGACAAAACAAATCATCGGGTATACTCAAACAAAAATGTAAATCATCTCAAATAACCTTAGAAGTAAACCTGAGTCATCCCAAGAGCTGAACCGAAAATGGTTGTTACGAGAAAAATCTTATGCAGTGGAACATTCTTTAGGAATCCATTATAAAGTCCAACACCAAGCAGTGATGCCACTGAAGTAACAAGCTTCACACGGCCTAAAAATTCCGGAGTGAAACCAAGCTTATTTGTGCTGTGACAAATTTATAATGTCAATAAATGAATAAGATTATTGCAGATTCAATGTAAATGCTAAAGCTGAAAGGTTACAAATAGTAATGAAAGACATTCACAAATTGGACATACGTAAAGTAGAACATGGCAGAGTCTGACTGTGGTGTTGCCTGCCACAGAAATATAAACAAAGTAGGAAGAAGTACACTCGGCTGCCTGACAGCATCCCACAACTGAATTATGCTCTGCTTTGAACCTTCAATAAAGCTAAGACTGGCCAAAGGAAGATTTGTTCCTCTTGTTGGACCACGCACCGGCTGTTCTCTTACAAGAACAGCAACTGCAGAAGTAATCAGTGGTAGCAAAGCCGTGATTCCAAAAACAAACCTGAGAAATTAAAATTGTAACCAAAATGATTGCTTTGGATCATTATCAGTCATAGGAAATTAACTCCATACACAAACCCCCTTAGTTACCTCACACCATAAGCATCCACCAGGGAGCCACTAAAATAGGAGCTCACAATTCCACCAAAAGCTGAGGATCCCCAACATAAAGACTGGAGTGATCCTGACATGCTTTGTGACTCACCACGAGCCCTTTCTACAACCATGGAATCTACAACCTACAATGTACTTCAGTTTTTGACATAATTTGTAAAGTATGCCACAAAAATGAATAGTGAGACACCCAAAATCAAGCAAACAAAATTTCCTTCCCTGTCTTTGGTATTAGATAGGAGTCAAACATCCAAGAGATGGACCTCCTAAGGGAAACCAATTAGAATACTCTTGTCACATGTAATATTTATACATCAATGCAAGCCTTCATTTACAAGGTAAAAGTCCTGGGCTTGCTGCTTTCCTGTGACCTATTCTGTTATTGTAAGATCTTCGGCAAAATGCTCCCAAGACTATAGCAATAGGGATAGGGCTTTGGAAATTATGGATTGGTAGGATTGTGGTAATAATTTATCCAGAAATACAGGAATTTGCGTCTTGTTGGTTGTTAGAGTGGTCATAGCTTGTAGGCAGTCACTTTCCAACTTTATAAGTTATTACATCTCAGGCCAGGCCTTGCCTTTGTTCTCTGAGGATTTGGGGTAGCATATCATTAATAGCAAGTGCAGGTGCTAGGTTCACACGTAGTGGGAAATGTTTTAAGGCACTGTAGATGCAAAGACATCTCCTTCTAAGAAATTTCTATATGTAAAGCCCTGTCTTCCAACAATGAAAAACTGAAAAATATGTGAACCCTACATTATGGTAGCAAATATTTGTAAAGCTCGATATGCAATTCATAAGAATATATAGCTTGCATAACGCTCAATCATTCATTAACAATAACTAAAAACGCAGCGTTTTATAAGGGATACTTACAACATCAGAGAAGGCAACAGAAAGTGATCCTAGAAGTATGCAGAAAGCAGCATCATACTTGCTGTCAACAAAGCTGGCCATCAAACTCCATGAGAGTGCACCAAGAAGTCCTGATAAAATCAGGTATGACCTTCTTCGGTAACCAAAAAGTGGAACAGAATCGCTGCAGTAACCAATCAATTCTTCAGATGAAATACAGACAAAAATACATACACTTCCTAGATAACCGGAAAGAAAATTGGGGAGAGATAAAAGATAGACTCGGTCGCACCTAATAAAACCATATAGAGGTTTGATAAGCCATGGTAATGCAGAAAAACCAGATATGACAGCTGTCTAGTCAACCACATATACTTTGTCAGTGCTCTCGATAAAAAATAAAAATAAATTAACTAATTAGCTTAAAGAAAAGATAAAGTTTCCTCGCATATATTTCTAACCTCTAAAAGAATGCTGTATATGCAGAAAGTTTTTTTTTTTAATAAGAATAAGCAGAAAGCCTCTGAGAACATTGGTCATAATATTACATCATTGGAAAGGATCATGAGTTACTCTTTGCAGTCACAACATTAAAGGAAGGAACAATGCATAAGTTAGATATCTAATGTAAAATTCCTAAGATGATCAACAGAACTAATCACAATCACATACCTCTGCAGGATCTAGATGCAAATCGTCCTTTAAGTAAAAATTGACAGCAAGCCTTGCAAGGCCTAATACACCTTGCACAAAATATACCATAGCAACTGCAACATTATCTGGGGACAAATCCACCCCAAAGCATTTTATAGCACTCATTCGATATTTGTTCTTGCGGGCAGTTTTACTAGAAGAGGATGTTTCTCCTTCCACATCTGTTGCTAACATATCCCCTTTTCCTGCACCTGCATAAAGCATGCATATAAAGAATTAGACAAACACAGGATAGGGGCCATGAACCAGGACACATCGCCCAAATATATTTTTTTTAAGAAATAGAAAGTAAGAATGAAGGAGCAAGAAATAAGGGCAGAGGAGGAAGCACTGAAGCCAAAACTATATCCTCAAATAACACCTTGGTGTGTTTCTTGATATGGGGAAAAAGACTAAAATGCCACTCCTGGTCAAGATTAGTTTCTGAAAGCTAGAAAATAATCAAAAAGGTTCAACCAAGGAGCCCCTCAACCTCAATCAACTCAAGTATTTAATTCAACAAATATGCCACCTAGTCTCCAAGTTAAGTTCCAATAAGCTTAAAGATGCCCAAAAGTATTCAATCAAAGAATTCCCCAGCACAATTAGTACTCCAAATTAACACAAATGTCACACCAATTTTTGGGTTAAATTTCTCAAAGCTTGAAAATTTATAATGGTACGTGGGCATCAGCTATCCTAGCTAATAAATTTTTCTGCCCTCCAAAAATAGAAGTGTCAATAATGTCCATAGGGTTCAAAAGATGGGAGAGAATTGCCTCCCACTATTTAGCCTGTATACCCAACCGACCTCCAACATAAGAAAACACCAAATCAACAAAATAATATGTGTTGAATAAAAGAGTCACTGGC
Source organism: Quercus variabilis (assembly GCA_030445155.1). NCBI lineage: Eukaryota > Viridiplantae > Streptophyta > Magnoliopsida > Fagales > Fagaceae > Quercus > Quercus variabilis. Next base: position 1,519,139 of record CP129450.1, on the reverse strand, counting down.
CCCAGTCAACCTCATTTAAGTTACAAAGCTAAAATTATAATTTCTAAAAATTACTTTTTCTTTTTAATATACACTTGTTTCCCATTGGTCTTCAACCCAATACCTCACCTATACCTGCAAAAATGCTATTGGAGTTAGAGCTCACTAGGCAAGACTTTTAACTTGCTTGGAGACCAAATTCCCCCTTGTTCTTCAGCAACTCTGTGGTAGAGTGTCAGTTGTTAACTGTCCATCGTAGGTTTGAATCCTACTTGGGGAGATTTGATTCATTCTGAATTCTTTTATTAGGGAGGGTTCTATATATCTCCTTATTTAGGAATTTAGTAGAAAGGAATGAATTGGCAAAGAGGGTATGCCAATTCAATTCCATTTCATTCATTACTTAAGGAATTAATAAATCCATTATCACTATTACTTAAGGAATTAATAAGAAATTACATTGTTATCCTCATTTCCTTCAGCCTATTTAGGAGGGAAATGGGCAAAAAGAATTGGAATGGAAAGAATCTTTTAAGAATATTCCTTCAAATCCCTTGTTTGGGAGTTTAAGTAAGAGAGAACCGGAAGAACATTCCTTTATTTGGAATTTTAAATAAGAGGGAATGGATAGCTAGGAAGAAACACTCATTCCTTCCTTTTCCTAAATAGCCCATTTTTTTGTTCTCCCAAGATTGAAAGAAATGGAGTTTAATGAAATTTTCTAAAATGTCCATAATTCGTGTTTATATTTCACAATTTTTTTGAAATACCCCTCTCTTACTATTTGCCTCACTCTACCTAATGATACATCTTATTTTTTTCCCTACCCCTTATTTTTGTAATCAGATCTTGTTGTCTTACACAAAATGAGCTATAATTTTCAGCCATCATCGTGATCAATTTGCCTTTTGTATAGTCCCAAATTTTTGGAGTTGGTCATAGATCCTTAACCTTTCTTCTTCGCTAACGTGGGTGTCTGGAGCTCATAGAGCACCTAACTAATCCCTTCAGTATGTCATGTGTGTTGTCCCTTATCCCACACACACCAAGTAATTATAGGAAGGAATCCTTTAGGGGGTAACCCCAAGATGCTGAATTGAAGTTTTGAACCTAAAAACTCATAAATCTCATGAGGCATTGGGAACCACTAGACCAGCCCTTTGGGGTTAGAATTCTTTTTTACCACTCTATTTTATTCTATTTGAAGTCGTACTCTCTCTAACTTCCTTAACTGACAAGTCATTTTTTACTACTTGTACTAATGTTATTTTTGGTTTTCCTCTAGCTTTTTCTTTCCCCAAACCTAAATCCACTCACCCATTTTTACTAGTACATTAATAATTCTCCTCTGAATATGACCAAACAATCTCGAGTAACTATCCCTCTTTTTTCCTACTAATCATATAAAAGTAATAAAAATATAGTAACAAATGACAACATCTTACATTGTTTTATTATTATTAAAGGAGGGATATAATAGGTAATGTTGTTATAAAATTATTCCTTTTCATTCTCTCTAATGGTAATCCCAAAGAACTTACATTCCATTTCTTCTAAAACATTCAAACAAGACAATTTAGTTTCATACCTTTTCCACCAAGAGCCTGTTGCTCAACTGACACCTCCTGGTATTCCCAATGGACACATCATTCAAATCCCATTCCCCCAACTATCGAATTATTTAAAAAAAAAAAAAAAAAGTTCCATTTCTTTTCCTTCCTTAATAATGCACTCATTCCATTCCTTTATGAACTTTCATTCAAACAAAGCCTAAAACAAAAACAAATATAATTACTAATCAACATACTCATAGTTATATATTTGTCTTTTCCTTTCCTTCAAACACACTAGAACACACACACACACTCACTCCATCCTATTCCTTCATGAACTTCCAAGCACAGTGTTAGAGTCACTGTAACATCAATTTCGTTATCAATTCAAAATCTTCATGCATTCACAACCTAAACCAATCAGCTCCAATTGCATCATCATCATCATCAAAATTAAACATAAAAAATAAAATAAAATAAAATAAAAATTCCTCTTTTCTATGCCTACACTCCCAACCACAATTTCCAAGACCCCAAATTTTTCTCAGGAACCAAACATAACCCAAATCGGGGAAAAAAAAAAAAAAAAAGACATACGTACCGGTTCTGGAATCCAAAAGTGGACCCTGGTCTTCATTGTCCCACCGGTGAGACGGCGCCGGCGGCATCGGAATGGCAACCGACATGTCCTTATCCGGCAGCTTCCGTCTCCTCCGTCGAGTCCGAGAGAGCAGAGGTGGTGAGATTGAGGAGAACGAAATAAAGGGAAAAATTGGGTTTTGGAATTGAAAAGGTACGATTGAGATTGTTGAAGAAGAAGAAAAGGTCGACGGTTTTGCCATTTCTTTTATAAAGGAGAAGCAAAAGTACTAAAATAGTAACTGAATTTAATTTTTTTTATTTTTTATTCGGCCAAAAAAAAATATTTACAAATTATATGTTTGGTAATGTGTTTTTAGTTTGTTTAATTAATTTGGTTTTTAGATTTGATTTCTTTTCATTCAAAAAAAAAAAAAAAAAGTTTATCTATCAATCTTTCTCTCCTCTCATTTTCGTTTGTGAGGATAAGTTACACAAATTACCATTTTAAGCTAATTTTCAATGGAAAACTTTTTATGATTTTTTTTTTTTTTTGGCTTTTTTCAATATTTGGTAATATAAAAAAATTCAAAAGAAATTTCTTTTTGGTTAATGGAAAATCATATTTCGGAAATATATGATTTATTTTTTAGAAATTGTTTTTGGCTAAAATATTTTGGAAAATAATTTAATCTCGCGACATACTAAATAGAGGAAGTTAAGAACCAATATAAATACTATTGAAAACAATTCTATCTCATTTTGAGGCAACTATTAAATTTTTTTTTTTTTAAAGATAATTTTTCAAAAAGTATCTCATTTTTTAGATAACATTAATATCAAATCACTCCGTAGTGTAATTTAATTTTAATTTTTAGAAACAATTTGATCAAATTTTTTATTTTCATACACCTCATTTGAGTAATAATTATTCAAAACTCAAAAATTAATATTTACATTTTTTGGCAAAATGGAATATAATTAAACAAAACTACAAATTACAAATTCTTGCAATACGAAAAACCCAAAGCATCCTAAAATAACAGGTACAGAATAGAGAAAGTGAGGTGTGAGTACAAAATAAAGCCATCACTACTAAGAGACCCTTCCTTTGCCAAAAGATATGTGCATTGGTTCCTTTCGCGGAAGATGTATTGGATGTGGGCAGGGATGGAGCCACTGTTGGACTAATTTAAATATATATATATATATATATAATTATTATTGCGAGAATAAGAGTCCAAATTTGTATATGGGACCTTGAGTCTTATCCGAAGAGGTGGATATGTTCGAGGAGGAGTAAATGATTGTGAGAAACCCAAAGTTAAGAATCATAGAAGAAAAGAATGGAAGCATATAGTTCAAGGAGTAGCTCCTTTTCGGATACGATGAATATCAGTCAAGCAGATACTTGAGCGATTTAGGTGACCTTCCAAGAAATTTCAACGATAAGAATAAACTTCAGGCATGTACAAAGATGATAAAAATACAGAAATATCTAAAAGAAAAGCTTCTACCACTGCATTAAATGTACTGCAGCAACTTTTCTGACCGCATTTATGTAGAGAAGACCCCTGAATAGTGCAGTCTCAACCACCACCATTCACAGAGAGCCAAAGAAGATACCTGATGGGACATATACTCGAGTGAAGGATTTGATGATTAACAAGTGTACGATCAAGATGGTCTAAAAGGAAACTATATAATGTAAAAGACCTCCCATAAGAGGGGGATCGAAGGATATAGAAAAACAAGAGAGAAGAAGATTTATTGTAGCACTAAAGACTGTATTAGCTTTCAGGAACAGTAGTTCAATTCATAGTTCATCTCCTCTAACACCAATTTAATCAAGTTTTAAGTGTGTTTTTGTACTTATTCATCTTTTAAATTCTAATTAGTCGTTGTTTAATTTGCAAATAGCACAGCTCTTTCACCCACTCTCTACAAATTCATTATATTGGGCTCATTAGGCTCACATCCCACATCTTTTGGGTTTGGACTACAAATCGTGACCCTACAATTATGTGTGTGTGTGTGTGTACTAATTTTAGCAATTTTGTTTTATAAAATTAAAAATTTTTCCCTTAAATTAAATCATTGACTTTTTTAAAAGTAATGTTATATTCACAAATTTTTTTATAAACTGTTTTGATAGCAAATTTTTATTGGTTCGCATATGAAGCCAGCACTTACATCATTTTTTTACTTACCAATAACCACTTATTACATCAACTATTTATACAAAAATTTGTAGTTCTAGCATTTTTCTCATTTTAGTGACCATAAAAAAATTTATAGATCTAAAATCTAAAAAAAAATTACAAGCCTAAAAAAAATTAGGAATCATAGGTTGAAATCGCCGCACACGGCCAACAATAAAGCCGCCCCCCTAAGTCAAAGTTCTGACTCCGTCCTTGGATGTTGGTTTCCTTAAGAAACTAGAGAATGGACCTCCAATCATATATCAAAGCACTACAAGGGTGAGATGAATTAGATAAGAGATCATGCTATGTAAGGATTGTGACCATAACTTTTGCATCTTGTTAAACAATGAGTTTCCCAATATTTAGATTCTTTGCCAAAACCAAACTATCACAAATGCCCCAAAGTTCAACAATCATGGCTAGTTTTTTAAAATTAAAGAATTAAGATATGACTGTCTCATCTTTTGATCTACCAAAAAATTGTAAAGGTTTTGATAGCTTATATGGAAAAAAAAAAAATGAAATTCATGCAAATGTTTTAGACGAAAACAATAATTTAACCTAAAATGTGTTAGTTTAAGTATCTTATAACATTCAAACTACTACTCCCTCATGCACAAAATGTATAACATATTTCCTGATAAAATTAAAAAATAATTGTAACATATCTCGTTATAATCAGAAAAAATTGGCTAGGACAGTGAAATTCGAGCCTAACTAGGAATGATGGTACTATGGTAAAAGGAAATGCACATTTCTTAACATTTTGAACTATGTGTCTATTTGAAACAGCTTATTTAGTTAAAATTGAAAACATTTTGCTGAAACTGTAGAAAAAATGTTAAAAAATAAGCTAAATAATATATTAGAACTCATGAATAATATCAAAAAGTATAATGAGACTCATAAATAGTAGCAAAAATAAGCTGAAAGTGGAGATAAGCTGAAAAGTTTAGCTCATTCCAAACACACCCTATGAGTTAAACAACTAAAAGAAAATGGGTAAGGAAAAGAGATGTGAGTGCTTACCAACTTTTCCTATCAAACAAAAACGTTGCTAATGTCTAACCAAATCAATTGCGCATCAAACTTTGGTAGCGATCAAAGTTAAAAACCGTGGCACAATGTGAGAGGTGAGTCGTAGAACATAGAAATGTGGAATGGCATAGTCCCTTCAAAAATCAAGGAGTGAAAACCTCGAACCATTTGGGCCGTAAACTCACAGCTGGTGGAAAGTTTTGATGAGCCCAAAGTCGTGGCACGTCCGTTACATACCGACACCACCATGTGTGGACAACTGAGACCATGTCAACCAATGACCTTTCGACAACACAGGATGCCTATTGTAACAACAAAGCAAACTTGATGGGCTGTAAACAGTAACAGTAGACACTGCCATAATATGCAAGACGTGGATCCCAAATATCCACTACTCTGCTTGCTGATCCTCCGACACTCTCTCTATATATATATCACTCTGAGACCAAACATAAATGCCACAACCACTTACTACTACATTTTCTACTACCAAGTACCTACTTGATCGCTCATAGCCTATTAGTGAGTTCAATATACAAAAGCTCTTTGGTAATAATGGCAGCCTCATCTGCAATGCAATCCATCTTGGCAAGCCCTTTAACCCGTGTAGTTTCTAACAGGTCTACTAGGGTAAACCAGTTTCTAACTATTCCCACTGGCTATGTGTCACCTGTGCCAAGAAATACTAGCAGCATGCGAGTGCGTTGCATGGCAAATGTAATGAAATGCTACCTCATCGTGAAAAAAAATAAAAAAAATTCCTACCTCTCCTTCTGGGTTTTTATGTTTTTCTTCCTCCTCTTCTTCTTCTTCTTCTTCTTTCTTTCTTTCTTTCTTTCTTTCTCTGGTTTCGGCCTGCTACCTGACTACCTCTTCTTTGGTTTTTTGTTTTTTGAACAACAAAAGCAATTCTTTGTTTTGTAGCGTTTGTGAGCCCCACGTAATACTCATTCCTTCCAAGCTCTTTTGTTTTGTCCACTTGAATTTAATTAAAAAAAATTTCTTTGTCTTGTTTTTGTGAACCTCACGTGACTCTTAATAATTTTTTTTAAGAAGGAAAGTAAACAGAGAACACGACAAAAGCATAATATCACATCACTTACCCCTTAACATGGAAACTTTCAACCTTTTAATTCCACAGTTACTAAAATTAGAAAAATTAGAAAAAGCATAGGATTATAAAAAAATTTACTTCTTTTTCTCACAATTGTGATTTGAGAGTGTGATTGATGAAAAAAATATTATGACTCATATTTGATTGATGGTTAACCACTCATAATTTATCATGTAAGAATTGTGACAAAAGAGTTATGAAATAATTATGGTCCTATAATTAATCTTAAAATTAACATCTACTTTTGCCTTCTTTTTTTTCATTTCAAATTATTACCCTCATTATATTCTATATATAATTGAATTAATAACTGTTGTTTCACATTACTTAAGAGAATGTGTTGTGTATAGTATAATTTGTTCTACCCTCCTTTAAAAGTTACTATGACTTTTGAGTGGAGTTGTAAAGTGCTTTTGTGTTATAACTTCTTTTCCTCTCCATTGTGTGTGTTTGTTTCTCAAAAAAAAAAAAAAAACTATTGTTATGGTTGTTATTATTATTATTATTATTATTGAACTGATATTTGAGATTCAAAATAACCTATTAGTTGAAATATTTACTTATAAATATAAAGCCTTTAATAATTTATTATATGAATTTTTTTATCAATAATATATATATATATATATATATATATTTATAAAATATTGGTAAGCCTGAAACAGTACGAAACAGGTTCTGAAACGATATTCATAACATTGATGAAATCTATGTGTGAGGGGAAAAGACCCAATCTAACGTAGTGGGCCTAGAGCCCCATGTGAGGATTACTGTGCATCCGAAGAGAAGGAGATGGTAAGGGCAAGGCCCATCTGGAAGAAGGATCCCCAGAAAAGAAAGATGGTTGCAGTCCGAGGAGACCCTGTCCGTCCGAAGAGATTTTATTCCTCAGACGCCAGTAGTACGGATCAATCGAACGTATAAAAGGTCAGAATGATTTTCCGAGCATTCATACTGATCAAGATAAGCTCTGAGTATATCTGGAGACGATAAGAATGAGTAAATATCTAAAGGAAAAGCTGCTACCACCGTATTTAAAGCACTGCAGCAACTTTTCTGGCCGCATTTATGTAGAGAATACCCTTGAACAGTGTAACCTCACCTACCGCCACTCACAAAGAGCCAGAGGAGATACTTGAACATATACTCAAGTAGATTCACAGATGAAGAACAAGTGGACGATGGGGATGATGGGGAAGGAAACTATATAAAGGAAATAAGCTCCTGATAAAAGGAGAGGAAAAAAAAGGAGAAAGAAAAGAGCAAGAGAGAAGAGAGAAAGACTTTACTGTACCCCTAAGAATTGTAACCACTACATAATCAATGATATGCCTCTTCGGACGCCAATTCATTTCATTTTTACGTGTAAATTCATGGTGGTTTATGCTTGGGGACTGTGATTAACTGTTGTCAATTCCATAGTCAATCTAGCTCTTTCACCCATTCTCTATAAATTCATTGTTCTGGGCTTGGGCCACAAATCCTAACCCTACACTATGCATCATGACATTTTGATTCTTATTTTTGTGGAAAATTCAAATTCTGATAGAAATAATTTAATATTCATATTATTATGATATGCTAATTGATTTATAATTATAAGTAAAGTCCATGACTGTACGATTCTTTGTCTTTGCACTTTGCAGAAAGAGCAACCAGATGTGACAATTTCTACACCCAAGGTAACTACCCTTAACCCAAGGATACTTCATCTTTTTTTTTATCTCTCTCTTCTTCTTTTTTTTTTTTCTTTTTCTTTTTTTCCAACTCATTAACCCTAGATATACAATAACAATATTTCTTGAAGATCCATTTTTTTACCAATTAGTTTAAGCACACACAATTATTCATTAATTTTTTTCACACAAATTTATTATTAATCCAAATTTAATTATGCACAACTTATAATATGTCACTTTGATTTTGTGAAATTTTTGTCTTTTAAGTTTATTCATTTTTTTTTTTACTTTTTGAGTAATACTAGAGATCCAATTATAATCAGTAATATGGCTTGTTTGGATGAAAGTAATATAATTCTTACTTGTTTCTGCTAAATAATCATACTTTTATTAAGCTCCAAGCAAAGTAAGTCATGTCAACCTTTATGGAAAATGTTGTTAATAGTTATGTGTATAACATTAGTTAAGAGTATTTTGTGACGGGTACTTCACTGTGATTGACAGGCCAGCACAAACTTCTTAGACTTGTTCACATTCAGTGGGGTTGCACTAGAGAGGATCAATGGCAGACTAGCAATGATAGGCTTTGTTTCTGCAAAGGTAGTGGAGTTATCCAATGGCGAGGATGTGTTTGCCCAGATATCAAATGGTGGAATCCCATGGTTCTTAGGAACTAGCATTGTGCTCACTCTTGCATCTCTAATTCCTTTGTTTAAGGGAATCAGCGTGGAGTCCAAGTCAGAGGGGGTGATAACCTCAAATGCTGAGATGTGGAATGGGAGGTTTGCCATGTTGGGTTTGGTTGCTCTTGCCCTCACCGAATATGTCAAGGGTGGAACCCTTATTTAGGTCTCTGATGTACTGACTCAGGCCAACTTGTGTTAATGAATATTTAATTTCCATGTAATTTGGAAAGCAAATCATGTAATTTGTTTTTCAGTAAATTAGATTTCAAGTTTATAAAGGAATAAAAACTTATATGCAAATGAGTTTATCAAAATTAGTGGTCCTCTCTAAATATGTTTGTCTACTCTCGCCGTTGCCATACACGTAGAAAGATTGGAAAATTTTAAGCTCTAAGGTTCACATTAATATTTCAATTTATATTCCTCATGGCCTGTAGAGCGGATCTGCAGTAGAACAAAGTGAATAAAATATGTGTTTTATTAGATGATAATTAGTTAATTACAAGCCTTTCATAGTAGATATTTTATATTTATAACTACCTCGAAGCGAAGCTATGACCTCATAACATGAAATATGTTGATTTTTAGCAGTGCAAGTACGACCCACGTAATACAATAGGACTTAATGCAGACATAATATTCGCAAACTTGCATGCATGATACAAATTACAATTTCAAGCTAATTCTTGATGGAAATTTTTTGTGAAAATAGTTTTTCGTATTTTTTATTTATTTATTTATTTATAAGTAGCATAAAAATAATAATTCAAAAGAAAATCATCTTTGATCAATGAAAAATCTTATTAAAAATATGATTTACTTTTTAGAGACTATTTTCAACTAAATTTTTTTTGGAAAATAGCTTTATTTCACACCAATACTAAATAAAGAAAGTTAAAAAACAATATGGAAACTATTAAAAACAACTATATCTCATTTTGAGGCCACTGCCAATAATATAACAAAATGAGATAGTTTTTCAAAAAAAAAAAAAAAAAGAAGAAGTCATTTTTTAGATAACATTAATGTCAAAACAAACATAGCATAATTTCATTTTAATTTTGGTTAGAAACAAATTTATCAAACTTTGTATTGTCAATAACTTCATTTGAGTAATAATTATTCAAAATTCAAAAATAAATGTTTACTACTCCATGACTAATTGATATTACATACATGTCAAAGCTATAACTATGTTAGATCATTTATGCAATTACTCACTCAAATTTGAGTGTTATCTATCTATCTAGGTGGTTCAATGTTTGTGTATTACAAATTTACATAGTAGTCAATTCTAAGTCTATTATAGTCAAAATGGCCAAAATAGTTGTTTCATGCAATAAATTAAAACAGCTAATCCTTTTGTTAAATCTCAACTCAAATTTTAATTTATTTTGACCGAGACCCATTCTCAAACCTCTTTTTCTTTTTTTTTTTCTTTTTTTTGTTCCTTCTATTTTAGTTTTGAAAGCTCAAAAATGTGTTGAAAACACAAGAGCAATTTAGACCTCCAAATTAAAATTACGGCTTGGTTGATTTTACACTAACTTAATACTAAGTGCGGAATAGTGTAAACACAAGCGTATAAACAAGACAACTACTCTAATCTATATTTAAAGTAACACAACAGTAAAAATGAAATAAACAAGAGTAGGGAAGAAAGATGCAAACACAGATAACACCGAGACGTGTTATCGAAGAGGAAACCGAAGAACTTGACGAAAAACCTCTCTGTCGCCCTCCAAGCAAAAATCGATCCACTAGACAATCAGTTGGGATACATGGGTTAGCAAGAGACCTTCCAAGCCTAATCTACCCGATGTACCTGAGCCCTCCAAGCTCCTACTCCAACAAAGCTTCTCGGAACCGTGTCTTGTCTTGCTCTTCGAATCCCGCAACAAGCTCCATGTTGCATCTGCTATCCTTGGCTTCTTCCAATGCTTCCCAGCAGCAACAAAACGTCACATAACACTC